>JAKZAO010000003.1:18920801-20133200 GCA_023053555.1 Branchinecta lindahli | reverse complement strand
CTTGCTGTGGCGAAAGTCAAGTACCAGTCAGCCACGGGCTCCTCAGAATACGTGAATGAGTTTTGGGTCTCCATTTTACCACTTAACCCAAAAGCGTGTTGATCAAAATTAACTAACAAAGAAGCATAACTCTACTGTAAATCGCACCTACAAAGTCCAAAGTAAAGCAAAACATTCCGAGTTTTGTACGAGGCGGAACAAACTAGACTGAAACCAGAAACTGTTGTGTCCATAAGGGCACATCTTCGAATTCATTCGACGAACTGGCAACGTGCAGACAAATGAAGAAAACTGCACGGACGAATGTTCCTCAAGTCTGTCATCATTTGTTCAAAAAGTCATTTTTGAAAAGTATAGCTTAGGCCCATCCGAATTTGAAGGAACGATATAGGCTAGAAGGGTACTGCAGGCAGGAATGAACAAACTCGAAGGAAAGGAACATTCCGCTACAGCAGCTAGTGTCTGAACAGCCTGCCCAGTTGCAGCCAAACTTGGTCGCTCGGGGTGAACTGCGGTTTTTTTTTGTACTTCACACTGCACTTAATAGACTATATACCCCACCAAAGCATTCATTCAGACGTGAAAATGGTTCTCCGCTTGGAGTAGCAAGCACAGGGGTGACGCTTGCAGAGAAAATGGTTCACAACCTAATCTGAGGCACTAAGGGCGCACAACTCACTGCGGCTTGTAGGACTGGATCATGTCAGTTACCATACAGTTGAACTCAAATGGATCTTCCACAACAAATTCGTCGCTGATAATGTCACTATAGTCTGGATCTACCTGGTGGGTACTGGAAAGAAAGACTCGCTTTAGATTTACAGTGACTGAGGCTGTCAGGGGGGCAGGTGTTGCCATAAACAAGCTTTGAAGCATCCAAGAACACAAGAGGGCCGGCTCAAACCTGGGGCCTAACGTTAACACTATCATCGGTATCGGCTCAGTGGGCCGGCTGGTCCTAGCGGTGTCAGGTGGTCTGGCAAACACGCTGGGAACTAAGACGTTCCTATTGGCTAAAACCACCACCAATATTTGCCTACGTAAAGTTTTGTCGAATTACACAGTCGCAGCGTATCCCCCCCCCCCGAAAAGAAATATATAAAGTATCTGAATGTGAAAAAAGAAGAGGTGTGCGACAGAGAAGGCGCAACGGATGAAGAATATAAAGTCATTTAAACGACTGAATTCCCTTTTCCCTATTTTATTTAAAGCCCTAGTTCGCCCAATACCAGGATATGGCCACGCAACGACAAGGCCTTTTTAAACCAAGGACGTCATAGCCACTAAGCAAGTGTACAGAGGAGGAAAGAAAAAATGTTCCGCCGTTTGTATAGGCCTGAAAACCTACGTTTACTGAGTTTAGCCTACACATCTCTCCGCAGCGAACTAACGGAAAGTTTCAAGATCTGTCAACATTATAATGACAGTATCTGACCAGAGGATGTCCTCATATCTTCAAGCGCAACTCTCTTAGAGGATACACTTGGAAACTTTGTGGTGAGAACTTCTGTAAAGACAAAGGAAGGTGGGGTGTTAAAAGTCGAATTATGGACAGCTTGAATAATCTTTCTGAAAGCGAGGTGAACGCAGAAACTACATCTCAGTTTAAAGCAGGTGTGGACGGACACAATCACCGACATTCAGTTGAATACTAACATTATCCCAAAAAATTGTCGAGGCGAACGTCTATTTACCGCATGTATATTATTACTTAGTAATATTTATGTCTCCTCTACAAAGGAGCTTATCATGAAAATGATATCAAAATGTATAACAGTAGGTTTATCATGTAGAAGAAATCAAATACTTATAATAAACAATACCTGTGGGCATCCGAAATAACGCTATTAACTGACCCCGGCGCGTGGAAGGGGTGCGCTTCGGGGGAAAGTCGGTCTCCATTGTATACTGAAGCTGGTGTGTTCGGGTAGCTTATACCATCTGAAAACCCAGCAGCTCTGGAAAGAAACAGTAGTTTAAGACAAATAACTAATCATTTAAGCCCTACTTAGAGAAGGGCGGGGAGGTCCAAAGTGGAACCAATTCATCCAGCGTCAAGAAGGAACCCGCACTCCACGTTACTCTCATCTTGATGGTTGTTAGATTTAGGTCCCTTATTTGATTAGATTTAGAAAACAAAAAATTTTCACTTTATTGACAGACAGGAATACGAACAAAAATATTCGAAGCGCGAACACATATTTTTGAAAAGGAACTCGGGAGCAGCGATTGGTATGTGGCCAGATCGCTTGTCTGATAGCGACTAAACCAAACCGGAACGAATTATACTTGTCTTTCCGACCTCGACATAACAACAGCAGACCACGACAGCTAGTGCGGGGGTCTCACATATCAGCATATCAATCGCCAACACATCTAGCGACTGATATTCGGTGGGGGGGAGGGCAGTTTTGGCCGTGTCTATGTTCCATCTAAACCTAACCAACCATAGCAACCCAAACACCACCCTTCCTGATTCCCCATCCAGCCGAGTAGGCTGTTTGAATTAAAGGCACAGTACACTTGACTAGGCAGCTTTCGGCCATCAAACCGGCCTGGGGGGCTTAGATAAATGTACAGGGACTTGTTGTCGACAGGACCCCGCATCTTTGTTATCTCGAAACCCCTCCTTATTGTTCCCAGAGCTAGCTGGCAGGGCCTTGCCCCTTATGCACTGTAGTTACCCACTCATGCACTGTAAAAGTTCGCGATTGTCTGTGTTATCAACATACATGGTTGCCACTTTACTAAAATAAATTCACTATGCAAAAGGAAACCAGATCCAGTCTTCGCCAGACTCCTTGAACATTTTTTACTCTTAAAGTTTAGAAACAGATTAAGGCCAAACAGCTAATCATTAAGAAAACCAAGTTCAGATATGGAATCAGCATGTGTGTGCCTTACTTCTGCGAATTTTCCGGTTTCGGCGAAATTCCAGAACTACTTGTCCGACGAAAAAATAAAGCTCAAAAACGAATTCAGCGTATCTCCCTATCCTTATATCCAACATCTAATCAACTTCCAATAAAAATTTAACTTGTAACAAATTTTCCGGTTTCAGCCGGAATCCGGACGAACTATATGTCCGGCTAAAAAATGATTGTCATATACGGATTCAGCATCTCTCTTACCCCTAAATCGGACATCTTATCAACTTCGAATAAAACTTTTACTTTTAACAAACTTTCCGTTTTTGACCCGATTCCGTGCGAACTACTTGTCCGGCGAGAAAATGGTTTTCATATTCGTGTTCAGCATACATTCTTACCCCTGGATCGAACTTCTAATCAACTTCAAATAAAACTTTTACTTTTAACAAACTTTCCGGCTTTGGCCGGATTCCGGGCGAACTACTTGTCCGGCGATAAAATGGTTTTCATATTCGTGTTCAGCATGTCTTCTTATCCCTAAATCGAACATCTAATCAACTTCAAATAAAACTTTTACTTTTAACAAACTGTCCGGTTTTGACCGGATTCCGAGCGAACTACTTGTCCGGCGAGAAAATGGTTTTCATATTCGTGCTCAGCATGTCTTCTTACGCCATAATCGACTATCACATTAGCTGTTTAAAAATATTTTGCTTGCCCCTTAATTTGGACCCCCTCCCCCACAACTAAATGTAGTGCTACAGAGCCCACCTACGAACTCGACCTTACTCTTGACCCAAAGAATCCTCACACCAAGTTTCATCAAAATATCTCATTCCCTTCGAGAGTTATCGTGCTCACAGACGGACGGACAGACGGACAACTTTTGCGATGTCATAGGTATCCCTCCACTTACGTTTTGGGATCCCAAAAAGTAATACCAAACAAGAAAAGTACTCAGAACGTGTTGCTGGGTCAGAGTCACCTTGGAAATAAAACTGACAACTACTTTTTTCTTAAAATCTGCTGCCAAAGTAAAAAGAAAGTTCTATTGTGAGCACAATTGTACTACCGGTGGCAACCCTGTTGACATACATTGTATTACTTTGTTTCAAAAGGCAGTTGGGGCAAAGATCGTGGGTTCGAGTCCTACTCCCGGCACACAAACCTTTTGCTTTTTTTTTTTTTTCTACTAACTCAAATGTCGAACTCTCGGAAACTGCCCGGAAACTGCAATCCTACTTTCCAAAAATCCCACTAGGGACGAATCTGCATTCTTGTTTGCCTCATTGGACGTGCGGGCCAAAGAGATCCCAAATTTTGTATATCTGGTCTTGAACGTGATTGGACCGTGGGTATTTCTCGAACTATCTTCCGTGAGGTCAACATAGCATCAGAAATCTCTTACTGACAAGCCCTCTGTAAAGGAAATTTATGGGTCCCTGGTAGTAGTAAGTTTTTTTTCATCTGTGTGGGCAGTTTCGGCAGAGCCCTAGGAATGTCCAGAAAGCGATGTCACTGGAGTAGACGCTGATAGATGAAATTTACTTACGGAACATGAGTAACAAGGATCTGCTTGACGTATCCATTGCTTGCGTTCTTGTCGCCAGGATCAACAGGGGTATAGTACTTGAAGAAGGCAGAATCTTTGGGGATGTCAGGGTAGAGATGACTTAAATGCTTCAAGTCGAAGATTCGGTCGGCTAATGAGCGGATAGTGAAGTCTTTTGTGTTGAATGGTTGGATCATGAGGATTTCATCATTCTCTGCAACGGGAACACAAACATTAATTGCATATACTGGTCATCACGCGACAAAGGATGCAGGCCTGTAGATCTCACGTTTGCAGCTGGTTTGTCTGCTGGGGATGCTATACAGCAAGTTGCTACTCGTGAATTTCAAGGCATTACATTATTGCTGGTGAGGCAGGATTGCTGACCAAATGTCTGCCCGAGTTGGCATCCTCAGTCTAGTATTTGTGCAAGACTACTGATTGTCAATATTTGCCCGTTTTGTGGCGTGTTAGATCTCAGTGTGGACCGGACAAATTTCTGTGGCGCCAAACATAACTCAGCTTATTTCAAATTCCACGTTTGGGCACTCGCGCACTGGTTAAATATTTTTATGCCCTCATTCTTATTGGATGAACATATCACTTGCTCTTACCGAATAACTTCTGTCTGGGCAGATGCAATAAAGACTTCTCCATTTATTTCATCAAATGTTTCACCCTGCGAATCAGCTTAATCACTGACAAATGGGTTTATGTGAATTGCGACGTCCATCTTTCCTTGTTTTTTTCCAAACACGAATAAGATCAAGGAAAACCTTAAGAGCAAAATATAAGTGAAGAAGCGAATGGGGAAGTTCACAGGGTCGATGGAGAGTTCCCATGAGCACTATAATCAATACTCTTTGAACTTCAAACATCCCAAAGCGAAAAAAAACATCAAAAGAAAAGCTGACTTCGTCGACAGAAAATCGAGAAAATGCCGCCTTATCGTTGGAAGAGCGCACATCGCAAGTACAAAGGGAATTGGACTATAGATTGACGAAGGTATCCCTGAATGGCTTCAATTTAACGTCCCTTATTGGTCGCTTTTGGTTACGCAGAATTCCAGAAGAAAAGATAAGCTCTAGTGTTACTTTTCAGAAGGGTCGATACTACAACCAATCTAAAATTTTAAGAATATTGTTTAAGTACTTCCCGTATGGAAATAATTAAGTCGTAAACAGTTGTTAACGATCGTTTACAATTGTTAACAATTGTTTACAGTTGTTAACGATCGTAAACAATTGTTAACGATTGGAAACGGTTGTTTACGATCGTAATTTTACGATCGTTTTTTTACGATCGTAATGTAACGATCGTTTTCAATTGTTTCCGATCGTTTTCAACTGTTTTCGATCAGAAACAATTGTTTTTATTTTCAAGACGATAAATACAGACCTGATTTCTAACTACGGCAATAAGAAAGTTGATTAGTGTTTAGTTTTGCATAATCAAAATAGTTTAACAAAAAGCTGAAACTAAAATCCCAATCGTAAACGATCGGAAACAACTGTTTTCAATCATAATTTTACAACTGTTTACGATCGTTTTTTTCAGGTGTCATTAAATAACTGTTTACGATCGTTTTTAGTTGTTTTGGATCGTAAACAATTGTTAACAATTGGAAACGGTTGTTTACGATCGTAATTTTACGATTGTTTTTTTACGATCGTAATTTTACGATTGTTTTTTTACGATCGTTTTTTTACGATCGTAATTTTACGATCGTTTTTTTACGATCGTAATTTAACAATCGTTTTCAATTGTTTCCGATCGTTTTCAACTGTTTTCGATCGGAAACAATTGTTTTTATTTTCAAGACGATAAATACAGACCTGATTTCTAACTACGGCAATAAGAAAGTTGATTAGTGTTTAGTTTTGCGTAATCAAAATAGTTTAACAAAAAGCTGAAACTAAAATCCCAATCGTAAACGATCGGAAGCAACTTTTTTCAATCATAATTTTACAACTGTTTACGATCGTTTTTTTCAGGTGTCATTAAATAACTGTTTACGATCGTTTTTAGTTGTTTTCGATCGTAAACAATTGTTAACGATTGAAAACGGTTGTTTACGATCGTAATTTTACGATTGTTTTTTTACGATCGTAATTTTACGATTGTTTTTTTACGATCGTTTTTTTTACGATCGTAATTTTACGATCGTGTTTTTACGATCGTAATTTAACAATCGTTTTCAATTGTTTCCGATCGTTTTCAACTGTTTTCGATCGGAAACAATTGTTTTATTTTCAAGACGATAAAATACAGGCCCGATTTCTAACTACGGCAATAAGAAAGTTGATTAGTTTTTAGTTTTGCATAATTGTTTTTTCAAGTGTCATAAAACAACTGTTTACGATCGTTTTCAGTTGTTTCCGATCGGAAACAGTCGTTTTCAATCGGGAAAATTTGGTTCGGTTTTCAAGACCTGAAACAAGACCTGAATCTCAACAACGATAGAAGGGAAGTTAATTCTTTTTTTAATGTGCAAACGATCGAAAAGTTTAACAAAAATGGAGAATCTGAAATCCCGATCGTAAACAACTGTTTACGATCGTTTTCAGTTGTTTATTTATAATAAATAAATAAAAGCCGTGGAAATGCTGGAAGTTGAGGACTGTCATCGTGTTTTTGCTACTTTCATTTTTTTTTTGAAGCGCAAAATATTTCAAAAGCATCTTTCGTAGTCGAAGCCCCCTCTATGGTGCTAAACCTTCCTCCGGTGATTTTTTAAGAGTGTTGCCGTTTAATCGATAATTTGGGAAACAAAAATATTTGCCTCTATATGCAACAACGCAAATATCCGTCGATACTATCACAGAAAATGAAAGGTTCGTTGGGGTTGGAATACTTGGATAGAATAGAAGTCGTTGCAGTTCAGGGCCAGGGAGCTAGGGGTGGGGGTGCAGGGTAAGTTGAAACACCCAGTCAGGAAACACCCGATCGTGAAAATTCGATGGAAACAACAGTTCCCGGCCCTTAAATTACGATTGGAAACAACCGTTTCCGATCGTAAAAATACAATCGTTAACAACTGTTTCCAATCGTAAAAAAACGATCGTTTACGATCGGAATGTCCCATAATACAATTGGGAAAAAACGATCGTTTAAGATCGTTTCCGATCGTAAAAATACGATCGTAAACAACTGTTTTCAATCGTAAACGACTGTTTCCAATCGTAAACAACTGTTTCCAATCGTAAAAAAACGATCGTTACAATTGTAAAAAAACGATCGTTTACGATCGTTTACGACTTGAATTATTTCCATACGGGTTCTTCAGCCCAAGTTCGAACCAAATTTGATGGCGCTAAGTGGGCAAGTCATCTAAGATTTGCCCCGGCGATATTTCGGCCCTTCTTGCAAAGGGTCTTCGTCAGATTTGACAGTGCAAAATGGATGCGTCAGCTGAGCTTTATTAGAGCTATATTTCGGCCCTTCTTGGCAAGGATCTCTCTAGAAGTTCATTTTCCAGCTTAAGCGGGCTTGAGTCTGAAGAGGACCCTTGCCAAGAAGGGCCGAAATATAGCTCTAACATAATTCAGCCAACGTATCCGTTTTGCACTGTCAAATATATACGTGTATTTCAAAGCCCAGGGGCCATATATAAAACAAAACAAAAATACACATTACAACAAGAGCTGGAAGCTCATATGGCACTTGCAAGGCTGGGTCAGAGGATGAAAGTAGGAATTCGTCAATTTGTGGGTTTGTTGTGATCATTTGTAATCATAATTCTTGAAGTAAAAAAAACGATGAACTCATCGGGAGCACGAAAATGTATATTTTACTCAAAAGTATCGTTTGTACTTTAAGGAAATCATTAGTGAGGGATCATAGGGATCATGAAAATGTGTATTTTGCTAAAAAGTATTTTTGTACGTTGTGGTTGCGATTAGTACTTTATAAGGAATTATTAAGGAGTTCAGTTGTAAGCAAAACCCTTGAGGCAAAAATGATCGCATGGGCTCATAGGGATCGCGAAAATGTATATTTTGCTTAAAAGTATTTTTTGTACTTTGCGGTTAGCATTAGTACTTTAAGGGATGGTCGGATCAGGGAGCTGACTATTTCTAAGCCAATCATGTCAAGTTTCTAATTTTCAAGCCAATTTTTATCGTCCTAGCACGTCTGGAAGTACCTTAACTTGCGATCATCGGAATTCCGGACCCCCCTCCCTCTTACTCCCCCACAGTGCCCGAATCTTGTCCGGTTTTGTCACTTACGTAAATAGGGCTTGTGCTTGTTCTTCCCACCAAGTTTCATTCCGATCGCTCCACTCCAAGCGTGTCGCAAGTTTTCCGGTTCCCCCCTCCGACCCCCCCCCCCCCCCCCCACCTTCATCGGATCTGGTCCGGACTTGAAACTGGGCATCCGAGACATGTGATATTTCTATGTATCAAGTTTCATTATGATCCGATCACCCGTTCGGAAGTTATACATACCTCAAGATTCCGGATTCCCCTCCCGTCACTCCCCCCACGATGGTCGGATCGGGAAGTTGACTATTTCCGGGTTAATCTGGTCGAGTCCCCGATTTGCCTGCCAAATTTCATTGTCCTAGTACACCTGGAAGTAACTTAACTCCGTATCACCGGAATTCCGGAACCCCCCTCCAACTCCCCCCAAAGTGCACGAATCCGGCCCGGGTCTGTCAATGACGTACCTAGGGTATGTGCTTGTTCCTCCCACCAAGTTTCATCCCGATCGCTCCAGTCGAAGCGTGTCACATGATTTCCGGTTCACCCCTCCGACCCCCCCCCCCGCACATTAATCGGATTCGATGCGGACCTGAATTGGGACATCTGAGAAATGACGTCTTTCCAAATATCAAGTTTCATTAAGATCCGATCACCCGTTTGAAAGTTATGCATGCCCCTAAATTCCGGATTCCGGCTCCCCTCCCTCCCCCCATGATGGTCGGATCGGGGAAATGACTATTTCTAAATTAGTTTGGTCGGGTCCCTGATATGCCTGCCAAGTTTCATCGTCCTAGCACATCTGGAAGTACCCTAACTCGCGATCACCGGACTGACCGACCGACCGACCGACCGACGGAAAAGTGATCGGTATATGGCACTTGGCCGGAAGGCAAGTGCCATAAAAAGACAACAACAATATTTTTAATACGGCTATGAAGCCTCACTACGAAGCTTAATCGCTCTTAGCTTCAGCGCTCCGTCTATAAATTCACATACCTTGGTTATAGCCCTTTCCAAAGTGCTACTGAGGATATCCGGAAGAAGCAAAACGTTCCCCTTAAAAAAAGATCCCCTTAACTCCGAAAGCTCCTGACATCGATTGAGAAAGTGGTCCATGTTTTCCTCCTCCTCAGCTTTGCAGAGTTGGCAATTGTACCTGACATCTGGACTTGGCCTAGCCCTATCAACAAGCAACAAGAGCTGTAAGCTCATATGGCACTTGCATGTGTTGAGATGTTTTGTTTGATCAAAAGTATTTTTCGACTTTGTGGTTAAAATGCGCACTTTAAGGGAGCTAGATAAAAAGTATTTTATTTTTGAACTTGGGTGTAATGATGCGCACTTTAAAGGCGCTAGAAATGCATCTGTATGCAAAACCCTTGAGGCAAAAACGATCACAGGCCCTTTGGGATCCTTTATGTATACCGTTTCGTCAAAAGTTTTTTTTCGCTTTTCATTTCAAATGCGCACTTTAAGGGTGACAGAAATAAATTTTTAAGCAAAACCCTTGTGGCACAAATGATCATGGGTTGAGATGTATTGTTTGAAATAAAGTACTTTTCGACCTGGCCGTTCCGATTCACAATTTAAGGGACCTAGAACGTCATTTGTAAACAAAACCCTTGAGGCAAGAATGATAATGGGCTCATGGGGATCATGAAAATATGAATTTGGTTTAAAAGTATTTTTCTAAATTTGCAGTCAAGATTAGTACTTTAACGAATGGTCGGGTTTGGATAGTGGCCATTTTTGAGTCAACCTTGTCAAATCTCTAATATTACAGCCAAGTTTCATCGTCCTAGATTATCTGGAAGTACCTTAAATCGTGATCACCGGAATCCCGGACCTCCCCCCCCCTCAAACTTCCCCACAGTCGCCGGAGCAAATCCGGTTCCGTAAGTGTTTATCCAGAGCATCTGTTTGTTATTCCCACAAAGTTCCATCCCGATCTCACCAGTCTAAGTCGGTCACGTATTTTCGCCCCCCCCCCAAATTTTTGTCGGATCTGTCCGGACATGAAAAGGATCAACAGAAACATGTCCTCTCTTCAATTACCAAATTTCACTCAAATCCGATCAGCCGTTTCAAAGTTACGCATGACTCAATATTCCGGATTTCCCCTCCCGTTACTCCCCCCACGGCTATCAGATCATGTAAATTTTTCTTTATAAGTCAGTTTGATCGGGTCCCTGATTCGCCTCCCAAGATTCGTCCTGAAAACCCCCAAAACCGCCATAACCGGAATTCCGGGAAACTCCCCTCCAGCCCCCCCCCCCTAATGTCATGTTCCTTCCGAAATGGATAAACGATTTATCTGGAGCAGATGCTTGTTCTTCCCAGCAAGTTTCACTCCGATCCCTCCATTCTAACCGTTTCCCGATATTTCCGGTCTCCCCCCCCCCAACTCCCCCATAGCTGTTGAATCCGGTCCGGACTTCAAATGGGACATCAGAGGTATGTCATTTATTCAGTTATTAAGTTTCATTCCAATCCGACCACCCGCTCGAAAGTTACACAGTACTCCAATTTTCCGGATTCCCCAGCCCTCCACCCCGCTAGTGTCCGGATCCAGTCCAAATATATAAACGATTTATCTGGAGCAGATGCTTGTTCCTCCCAGCAAGTTTCACTCCGATCCTAGCTCTATCCTAACCGTTTCTCGAAATTTCCGGTCTCCCCCCCCCCAACTCCCCATAGCTGTCGAATCCGGTCCGGACTTCAAACGGGACATCATTAGTGTGCCGTTTATTCAGTTATTAAGTTTCATTCCAATCCGATCACCCGTTCGAAAGTTACACACAACTCCAATTTTCCGGATTCCCCAGCCCTCCACTCCCCCCCCCCCCCGGGTGGTCGGATCCAGTCCAAATGTATAAACAATTTATCTGGAGCAGATGCTTGTTCTTCCCAGCAAGTTTCACTCCGATCCCTCTATTCTAACCGTTTCTCGAAATTTCCGGTCTCCCCCCAACCAACTCCCCCATAGCTGTCGAATCCGGTCCGGACTTCAAACGGGACATCAGAAGTATGCCATTTATTCAGTTATTAAGTTTCATTCCAATCCGATCACCCGTTCTAAAGTTACACACTATTCCAATTTTCCGGATTCCCCAGCCCTCCACTCCCCCCCCCCAGGTGGTCGGATTGGGAAACTGAATGTTTCCAAGTTAGTCCGATCTGGTCCCTGATGCTCCTGCCAAGTTTCATCGTCCTAGCACATCTGGAAGTACTCCAACTTGAAAAAGTGTGACAAATCTACTTAAATTTCAGAATTTCCCCGGCCCCCCCCCCCCAGATGGTCGGATCGGGAAACTGATTACTTCTAGGTTAGTTTGGTCGGGTCCCTGATTTTCCTGCCAAGTTTCATCGTCCTACCACATCTGGAAGTACCCTAACTCGAACATGTGGGACAAAAAAATTCGGACACACCGACCGACAGACCGACGGACCGACAGACGGAATTGCGATCGGTATATGGCACTTGAGCCAGAGGCTGCAAGTGCCATAAAAACTCTAAATCTACCTAACAGGGTATGATTCTCAGTCAGCTTGCTCTGAAGGAATATTTGGTCCTCGTCCGGCTGTAGCTATACAAAACGACTGACAAGATCTTCGCAGGTTCTTTTCTTCTAGTTGCAGCCTAACGAGAGCCAACGCATCTGCCTTGTTAACATTCTTGATGAATATTTGGAGCGGTACAGGCGGTGAGCTCATTTATTTTTCATATTACTGTCGCGCCATGATCCAGAAGGATGTTCTGGGATTACATATACTCATTCATTCACTTATTCATGATAGTCACACTGGCATTAATTCAAGAAAATGTTGCATGCTTGCCAAATATTAGGATTAGTGGTTCAGAGCTTTAATGTAAGAAATGCCACACCCGGATAATTCAAGGGGAGCAGTAGAAGAGATTTCCTTACCTCCGTGCCAAGCAACGGTGATGCCTCCCAATTCCGAGTCGGAATATCTGAGCATAAAACTTCCTTTAGGTCGCTGCTTCAACATCTCAACTGTCTGATGTCGACTAATGAACCCATGAATCAGGCTGAAACGAAGAAATAAAAAGGTCAAACGAGGCGCTACAGAACACGGACGAATGCAGAATTATAGGGAAAGGTAAAAGCAATTCCATAGGCTGCTGACGTCAGACGAGCTTCTGGCAAACCAGGACGATATGATCAGGAAAATACAACCTCAGAACAGATTACAATCTAATTTCCGTGGTCGTTTAATTTATAAGAAAAAGACGACAGGTGTCAGTGTGATCCCAAAAATGGAATATTTAGCCTACTGGAGTTCTTGATCCAGAAAATCCGGTCTTCGCCAGACTCCACAAGCATGTCCTCCATACCCAATCAAACGCTTGAAACTGCAAAAAAAAAAAAAAATAGTGGTCTCCTTTGGCGGATTACGGCCTAAAACACTAATCCGCTCAGAAGACCGAGAACATATACGGATTCAGCATATATCTACAGCACCATTTCAAAGCTCTAATCGAATTCTTCCAAATTACCGTGTTTGCCGAACTTCGGACGAATTACTTGTCCGATGAGAAAATAAAGTTCAGATATGGACTCAGCATGTATATTGACCCTTACATCGAATCTCTAATCGACCATGGACAAATGTTTACTTTTACCGAATTTCCGTTTTGGGCAGGATTCAGGGCGAACTACTTGTCCGGCAAGAACATAAAGTTCAACAACGGCTCACCATGTCTCTTTACCTCTCTACTGAACCTCCCACCATCTTCAGAAAGAGTTTTACCTTTTTACCAAATTTCCCGTTTGGGCCGGATTGCGGCCGAACTACCTGTCCGGTGAAAAAACGAAGTTCAGATTTGGATTCAGCATGTCTCCTTTTCTTACATTTTCTTTCGTCCCTTAGGTTAACATGAAACCCCTCCCCAACCCCTAAACCCGGGGCTCGTCTACGAACTTGACCTGAACTTTGACCCAAAGGATCTTTACGCTACGTTAAAACAACATAACTCAATCCCTTTGAGAGTAATCGTGCTAACAGACGGGCAGACAGAAAGACGGACGGACAACTCGTACGTACATCCTTGTAGAGTTATCGTATGTCGTAGGAATGCCAGTATCCAGGAATTTATTTCGGGAGGGCGGGGGGGTGCCCGCGGAATTTATTTCGGGGGGGGGGGGGGGGTGCCCACGGGTCGGACTAAAAAGTACAAAAAACATATAGATCAGAGGTTAAAGCCTACAAAAAAGAATTACTTTGTGGATTTCGGGGGGAGGGGGAGTCGAACCCCCTAGCCCCCCCCCCTGTATACGGCCTTGGTCGTAGGTATCCCGTCACTAACGTTTTGGGATTCCAAAAGCGACATACCGAGACCAATTTGCAGAAACTCCAATCGCCGCCAGACAAAACTTTTTACTCAAAGAAATTACCACCTTCCAGGCGAACTACTTGTTCGGCGAAAAAAGTTCAGATGTAAATTCAGCACGTTTCGTCAGTCCAATTCGCTTGAACAAATGATTATTTCACGCCATTATTTGTTGATCCCCAAATAAAGGTCTGAGGGGTTCACTGAGGATCTTGACATCTTTGCCTCTCTCCTTGCAAGATGAAGGAGACTTTGGCCCACTTCCTTCTAGAGTGCCAAGCGCCTTCACATTTGAGGGTTAACGCTAAGGTTAAATTTGTTGGGGTTGGTTGGTATTGCTTCCCGGTATCCTGAAATCTACGAAACCCCAACCTCATCGTGGAAGTTCGTAAACGGACAAACTTTACTAAGACAATGGTATCCTGTCACACTGTCAGAAGTTTCATAACAGATAACACAATGATGCGCAGTTCCAACAGACAACATCTGAGATGTAATCTGTAGCGATTTTGAAAACGTTATGCTTTAAAAGTTACGCATAAGAAGCATTGCCAGGAAGAGCCGGAAAACCGCCGAAAAAGCACAGTCTGCCTTCTCTCCCCTCTCTCCTCTCGCTGATCACTCGAAATGGGTGTCTTAACGCCACCGCGGTTTAGCGCCACCGTACGTTTTCCGCCACCCCGGAAATCTTTCATCATTAGGAGGATTAGTTGGGTCAGACGAAAGGGTCAAATATTTTGGTAGGTTCTTCGCCACCGTATGTTTTCCGCCAACTCATTACTGCAGGTAGCTGGTTCATGTAATTCCAGATCCAAATCCTTAAATGCGAAGAGGGTGTTTACCGCCACCAACGCTAACTCCACGTTAATCCTCGCTAAGACGCGTAATGTTTTACATGATTATTTATTTTAAGTCCAACTAACAATAGCTGGAAGCTCATATGGCACTTGTAAGGCTGGGTCGGAGGATGAAAGTAGGAATTCGTCCATTCGTAGGTTTGTTGTGATCATTTGTAAGCAAAACCCTTGGGATAAGAATGATCATGGGTCGTTGGAAATCACGAGAATGTATTGTTTGGTAATGCATTTGGTTGTGCGCACTTTAAGGACGCTAGAAATTCATCTGTAATCAAAACTCTTGAAGCAAAAATAATGATGAGCCCATCGGATGCACGAAAATGTATATTTTACTCAAAAGTATTGTTTGTACTTCAAGGAATTCAGTTGTAAGCAAAACCCTTGAGGCAAAAATAATCATGGGCTAATAGGGATCACGAAAATGTATATTTTGCTTAGAAGTATTTTTTGTACTTTGCGGTTAGGATTAGTACTTGGTCGGCTCTGTGAAGTGACAATTTATAAGCCAGTCTTGTCAAGTGTCTAATTTCCAAGCCAAGTTTCACCGTCCTAGCACATCTGGAAGTACGGTACCTTGATTCACGATAACCGGAATTCCGGACCCCCCTCCAACTCCACCCACAGTGCCTGAACCCGTCCGGTTATGTCACTGATGTATCTAGGGCTTGTGCTTGTTCTTCCAACCAAGTTTCGTCCCAAGCGCTCCAGTCTCAGCGTGTCAAAAGATTTCCGGTTCTCCCCTCCACCTTCCCCCCAACATTCATCGGATTTTAGACATGAGGTCTTCCCAAATATCAAGTTTCATTAAGATCCGATCACCCGTTCAAAAGTTACACATACCTCAAGATTCAGGGTTCTCACTCCCTCCACTCCCCCCACGATGGTCGGATCAGGGAACTGACTGACTAGCATGTCAAGTCTCTAATTTTCAAGCCAAGTTTCATCGTCCTAGCACGTCTGGAAGTACCTTAACTTGCGATCACCGGAATTCCGGACCCCCCCTCTAACTCCCCAACAGTGCCCAAATCCGGTCCGGTTCTATCAATGATGTACATAGGGCCTGTGCATGTTCTTCCCACCGAGTTTCACTCCGATCGCTCCACTCCAAGCGTGTCACAAGGTTTCCGGTTACCTTCATAGGATCCGGTCCGGACTTGAAACGGGACACCCGAGACATGTGGTATTTCTGCATATCAAGTTTTATTGTGATCTTCCCAAATATCAAGTTTCATTAGGATTCGATCACCCGTTCAAAAGTTATACATACCTCAAGATTCAGGATTCTCACTCCCTCCACGATGGTCGGATCAGGGAACTGACTGACTAGCATGTCAAGTCTCTAATTTTTGATCTAAGTTTCATCGTCCTAGCACGTCTGGAAGTACCTTAACTTGCGATCACCGGAATTCCGGACCCCCCCCCTCTAACTCCCCAACAGTGCCCGAATCCGGTCCGGTTCTATCAATGATGTACATAGGGCCTGTGCATGTTCTTCCCACCGAGTTTCACTCCGATCGCTCCACTCCAAGCGTGACACATGATTTCCGGTTCCCCCCTCCGACCCCCCCCCCCACATTCATCGGATTCGGTCCGGACTTGAAATGCGACATCTGAGACATGACGTCTTTCCAAATAGCAAGTTTCATTAAAATCTGATCACCCGTTCGAAAGTTATGCATGCCACTAAATTCCGGACTCCGGCTCCCCTCCCTAGCACCACGATGGTCGGATCGGGCAAGTGACTATTTCCAAGTTAGTTTGGTCGGGTCCCTAATATGCCTGCCAAGTTTCATCGTCCTAGCACATCTGGAAGTACCCTAACTCGCAAACACCGGACAGACCGACCGACGGAAAAGTGATCGGTATAACTTGGCCGGAAGGCAAGTGCCATAAAAAACTGTACAACTTCAACAATTCAAGGCCCCCAAACTATTCAAATTTCAGAAGGTGAGAAATGTTTTAACTATTTCCATGATTATTTCTCTTCTCACTTAGTTCGGGTTCTGCAGTTACAATTGCTCTTACAAATATTTTTAGACCAGTTAGTAACTGATAATCCCTTAATCGCTGTGATACTTAATCCAGTTGGCGCTCGACACCCCATCAGAATATTAGGTCACAAGATTTGACCCTACCCTCTGGAGAAACTAATCCTCTTGGGGACGTAAGATTTCCTGGGTGGCGGTAAACACCCTTTTCACATTTAAAGATTTTAATCTGAAACTACCTGCACAGACTACCTGCGCTACCTGAATTAAAAGGTGGCGAAAAACATATGGTGGCGTAAAACCGCGGTGGCGTTAAGACACTGCTACCGATCACTCGATCGACCCGGGGATGCTCGTTAATCGATTTAACTCATCCGAAAAGTCCCACTTTCTTCGGTTCCAATTAGAGATGATTACGCTTGGCGCATAATTAGGACGCTGATGAGCTCAGAAAAAGCACTAACAAAAATATGAATGACAGTGTGGGAAAAACTGGAAAATATAGGACTGGAAAAATAGCTGAGCGAATTGTAAAGCAGTTTCAACAACATTCTTTTTTCTGAGAAACGGCTTTTCAAAGCTTCTACTTAAATAAATAAAATAAAAAATGACAAGCTAAAGCCTCCCCCTGAAACAGGGACCTACACTGTAAAACGTTCGTCCTAAATCGGAGATAGCAAAATTGAGTTCTCCATAATATGGTGTGTTACCAACCGTAATAGGAGCAAATACTGCCGGCGGTGGAGGCGGATGAGATTTGTCTTTAACCTGACTTTGTCGAAAAATTGTTCTTGTCCGGAGAAAAATAAGGACAGTGCTTTTGGGTGTCCAGTTTGAGATGAAAACATACCGTTAGGTTCAGGAAAGTTTGTACCCTTTTCAGGTGTTAATTTTTTTTTCCGATGATTTTCGTTCTTTTTGAGTTGAAACTCTTCCGCAGCAGAGAGATGCCGCGATACCTCGCGTATATTTCTGGCTCTTTCTTCGATCGCAAAGTAAGACAGAGAAGAAAGGAACATAGTAGAGAACAGTAAGTGGGAAGAGGGATATGTATAGCCTATTTTTCAGTCATGACTCATGGTAAGATATGTAATTTATGTTACCAAGATGAAATTTCTTTCTTTTGCTGAGGAATGATAAATACATTAAGGGATATAAGTTGTGCCTAGCCTAGTGTTGAGATCATTTGATTTGTGAGAAAAAGTCACAAAGATACATGGTACTTAGGGCTGCTTAGGGCCTAGTTTAGCTTCGGCTATAGCCTCTAGCTTATTAAACTCCTGTACCAGATGTTGACCAGGTTTCTGATCCAAGTTCGTATTTACGTTTGCATAATTGTCGTGTGGTTTATGGATCTGGAATGCAATCATTTGCTAGATACTAATTTGCTTCAAGTTTTGTAGTAAAGTGGGAACAAGAGCCTTGCTTTTCCCAACAGGGACATTTTAGTCCGCTTCAACGGTTTTTCTTCGTAATTTCACCGATAAAGCGTAGAAGTTCTGTGTGATTTGTCTCTACCATTTTAAAGTTTTGTCTGTTTTGCAGGTATGTCACAGAAGTAGACGAAAAGAAAGCAGTTCAGGGAAGCAAACACCATTCTGAAAAGCTTACTATCCGTGGATCATAGCGACGAAGGAAAAGAAGAAAGGTGGATATCTAAACTGAAATGTCACCATGAATTACTGTGACATATAGCATACTAGGTGATCAAATCTGAACGAAGATTTTCTGTACTTAATTTAGAAATTCAGAGCGTGTTCCACCCTACTTACCGTAGTTACTACGCTAGTTACCGTAGTTACTACGCTAGTTACCGTAGTTACTACGCTAGGCTGGAAAACTTTTTTTATTTTTTCGGTCAAAAATCAGGCCGCGGGCTGATCGGACCAATCACGTTGCAGAGATGCGTGGTTACTACGCTCCCAGAAGAGAGCGGTGAAGATCATGCTTGGCCCGGCCTACACTTCGTATGAAGCGGGTCTAGACAGGCTTGGTCTCTCCACTCTGTCTGAAAGACGACACAAGTTGACAATGGATTTTGGACGTAAATGCTTGTCCTCTGATCTTCATAGATCTCTCCTACCGGATTACGAAGCCCCAAACCCAACTCGACCTGAAACAAGGCTTCGCGCTGCAACCCGTAATTGTACCAGACTTGTTCGCCCCGATATCCACTCTACTGACCGGTATCTTTCGTCATTTGTACCATATTTCGTGAAGTATTTCAGTTCTGAACTGTGATATATTCGTTATTAGCTGTACATACATATAAATATTTTAAGGCAATTATTGAGAAGTGATTATTAAGTTTTAGCCGTGTTAATAATTGTGTGACGATCCGATGCTATAGCGAGTAATTATATGAGCTATTCAGGAAATAAACGTTATTATTATTATTATTAAGCAAATAGTTACTATTTTGAGAAGGTTGGAACGGTCAGCGTAGTAGCTTTTCGTGAGGCTGGAACGGAAATAGTAACTAATAGTTACTATTGGTAGAGGGGTGGAACACGCTCTTAAACTCAGTTTTGTGTGTATGAAAAACATGAATAAAATCTCGCTCGCAACTATAGTTGCGAGCGCTTTCTTAAAGTCTAACCGAATATTTCTGAGATACGACAGTCTCGTTACCAAACACTTCTTCACTGAAGTCTGGTCTTCACCTTCCGGAATCTGGGTTCCCAGATTTTCCGAATTTTTTTTTGGATTTCTTCTGCGATATTTAAAAATTCCGGAAATCTGGAAATTCAAAAGCCCCTTTTTCCGGATTATTTTGATATACTTTCGGACCGGTTCATATTCCAGATGCAATTTACAGAAGACGTCAAAGAATAATCTGGAAGCCCAGATTCCGGAAGTTCCGGGAGGTGAAGAAAGGAATTTAAATAGGCTTAAAGACCCGATGAAAATGCGTTACTTCGTTGCTCCACTTTTCATTTAATCGATTGCGGAAAAATAAATCTGAGTCACACGCATGATCTTACAATCTGGAATGAACATTTCCCGAGGTTCACTTGGTTAGCCACTGAAATGCATACTTTGTTGAAATTCGAATTTTCCGCGTCGGAATGAACTTTCTTATGCCGCCAGCGGTGCATTTTCTGAACTAGATCCTAGGATGAAAAAAAAAAATCTCTTGGCAGAGCCAACAGAATTCATTGTGTTCAAATCCAAGATATAGAAATACGCTGACTTTTCGGTCAAACTTTAACATGATGGAAAGAAAACGGACGAGTTCCGAAAGCGACAAGTCGTCAAGGTGCGCAACACGGTTTCTGATAGTTCTAAGTAATTCAAATCGTCCCTCCAAAAAATGTAGCTTACTTGTCAATCCAGGGTCCTCGCAGATGCTCCCTCGTTAATTTCTTGATCGCGTAGAACCACTCCCAAAATGTAAAGTTTCGTTCAGGCAAAGGCTCTTTGCAAAACTGTGACCAGGAAAGGATTGCATTGGGATTATCTCCTGCGCTCGGATTTCTGGAAAATAAAAACAAACATTACTAACCAATCCGGATCAATAATTTCGAACCACTAACAACTTTGATTAGTGGGATCCCAGTCCAAAAAAGGAACCTGTGGAACAACTTTCGAAACGGGTTGGTGCAATCTTCGTGATTCGTGAATACGGTTTAGGCTAGTGGAAAACAGAGGTAACGTAAGGCAAGGTACAATTTACTAAAAAAGTGGTAGTAACTTCAATGGTATAAAAGCGTCATGTCAGTGGGCGATACAATTCATCTTTTGTCCCCTACTTTGTCCAGCACTACAATGCCTGATAATGTGCGTCATGTTTTTGTGTGTGCGCTAATCTTGACTGTGTTTTTTTTTAACTATGTCTTGACAATGCCACTGCTATTTTGTAAAATATTCTGGCAAATTACAACGATTGATTGATTGATATAAAATTTACACTTTGTTAATTCACCAATTAAATTCGTCACACTAACTATAAAACAATAGCCAGCGACAGCTTTGTCGGATCGGTCCGGTGATAACGACAGGAAGGAAAGATTTAAGATGGCATATATATATTAATATTATTATATATATTATTTATTAATACCCAATATTATTTATTAATACTCAAATCGTGGACACGCCAAATAGGGGACACTCGTCAGACAACAGCAATATACATTAACAATAAACCTTGATCCCGATCCAGACTAACAAACCGAATCGGGGTCTACCACTGCAAGCTACAAACAACATTTTCAAAGTAGTCAATTGATTTTTTTTTTCTACTTTTTAGAAGCGTTAATTTTTTTTTTTTTTAAGGTATTAAAAAAATGTAACGTTTATTTCTCTATGATTAATCGAATAGCCTCGTATAAGAAGTCAGATTGGAGGCAATGTCGAAAATAAGAAGTTCAAATACCTGAAGGCTTTTGTTGCTAAGTACTTCAGATTATCGGTCGTCAAGCCACGTCCCGTCGCGGCTTTAAATTTCGTTGAAAGGGTTTCCGCTACCTGACCCCAAGGCACTCGGTCAGGAACCACGAACGGGATTCGTCCGGGTTCGGCAAACGCGTTGTCCCACGTCACAGTGGCCCACGCATGTGGCTCTTGGTTTCCGTGCACGATGACGACAACTGGTAGAGACAAGGTCCAAACCTAGAAGTAAAAGAACGTTTGGGTCACCAGCGTGACATTGCAGCCTGGGTGGGAATTGCAGAGATCGAGGGGCATTCCGACCGCAAAAATTTTGAACTTAAAAAAGAAGAAAGCGTTTGAACAGGGGTCCTTCCCCTCACCTCTTAAAGGAAGGAGAAGAAAGTACATTATAACAGGACTCCTGCCTCCGTCACCTTGAGGGGAAGGAGTTCTGTTCTAGCGTAATTCTTCTTGGTTTTTTTTCACAATAGTGGCGTTTTTGATTGCCGATTAGTTCGGCGATAGCGTAGCCGTTTGACTTTTTGGCGTTTTTGACGTTCGCCGGAATAATTCTTCTAATTTCTGTTTTTGTGCTCAACGGCTAACGTCTATCGTCTAAATTCCTGTCCATCGCCTATCGGCCTAGGACTCGCCGATAGGCGATGGACGTTGGCTATCGGCTATCGAAAACAGTAAATAAGCACGAATCGGCAAACTTCCTTCGTCTACCGGGAAAATTTCATCGGCGATAAAAAACGCCACTAATGACGACAATTGGTAGAGGCAACGTCCAAACCTAAAAGCCAGAGTATGTTTATGCCATTCGCTTGAAACTGCAGCCTGGAGTCGTTACGGAGTCTTAAGTGGCATATCTTGGCTATCTCACAAGTTTCATCCCAATCCCTCCACCGATCTCCATTTACATGAAATGAAGCAATAGCAGTGCTTTTTCTTCTGTTGAGAATTCCAGATAAACCATCGAATCGGAACATTATTCGATGACGGAGTGAACGCTGAGACGCTTCCTAGCGATTTTCTGGAAAAGTTGGCAAGATCGTGGTATGAAATTATAACCATGGAATGAAATTCGAAGCAATATGACCCTTCTCCAGTAAATGTTGTTCTTTAAACAGGATTTTTCTTTGTTCTGGAATTCTAGCCAGGATTAACGATTCAGCAGCAAAAACTATTTCAGGTCCTGTGAGCCTAGTAAGCGTGTTAGTGAGGTTTAAACTCCTCACCTAGTACGTGGATCTTTCTACAAGTACGCCCAACCTAACCGTTAGGAAGTTGGTCCCGGCAAATTGTTCCGAACCCCACCTCTCTCCGGTTGCCTTGGATGGCTAGGTTCGAGAAGCCTTCACATCACAGTAAACCCATCAAGGATACTCAAACGAAATTTTACTAGCCCACTGGACGTGGCCGGGAAAGATCGTACCACATCGAACTAGAGGACCGACAGACAGACGGACCAACGGGCGTCTTGCGAAATCACAGGTTAAAAAGTTAAAAGCCGGAAGATTGCAAGATTGCCAATTAAATCATAGTAAACGAACAAATGAAAAAAGAAAGATTGTCAATTAGCACCCTTATTCCCAGATTTTTTCTCTTTAATAGTTCGGAAGGATTCCAACTTCTTCGACTATCTTTAAGTAAAAGCGGATAAATCCGAACGTCTGCGAAGTGTCACATCTTACGGTATTTACGAATCGATACATCGCGCTCATCATTCATTCCACGACAAAACACTGCAAACATCTTTCAAGGAGCCAACACAAAGCCTGTAAGTGCACTCTGGAGATATTAAAACGAAACATTCGGAAAGTGATCGGTGGCAAAAGACATCACTCTGTCAAACTGTCATTTCAGTTCAAGTCATCTCCCCTCGTGATGAAACCAATCGACCAAACGATCTTTGAAGAAGCAAAAACCAGGAAAATTAAGCCCTATAAGGATTCTGGGTGAGGGGGAATTAGTGGGTTCATCAAAAATGGATGTCGAACACTAATGATGTGAATATTTTCAGTAGCCTATAGTTTCTTCAGGTTACATGATCGAAACGATTGCATTTTTTGCAAACGAAAATCAGTAAATCATATGGATTTAGTGTAGAAAAAGGGGTTGGGATGAGCTAAAGAAAGTCAGAGGACGAGAAACTTGCCTGGAACACCAACTCTCCCCCACCAACTGAAAATTTTGACTGGAAGAGCAGCGAAAATTTTTCGTCCATAACGGATTCGGAGCCTTTCTTCTCCGTTCGTTTGATTTTCCGAAGTTGCATATTTCTGAAAACAAAAAGAAAGTTAAATCTTTTCGACAATAAACCAAAGGAACAAAAGGCAGCCCACAGAGGGCCGCAGAATGAGTGAACCTATACTGAAGCCATGAATATGTACTACTATCCGATTTATCGTAATGACATTTGCTGGCGTTTCCCTGTACCCGACCAACTCTTTTCGAGACCCCTTTGTCGCCATCGGCACTTTTATCTTCAAAGCCAAATCCTGGAACTTTGCCTCGCTATTCTAACAAGACCAAAGGTTCCGATGGGATCCCAAAAATCTTCGCCAGGCCAAACAGCTGATCATTAAGAAATCCAAGCTCAGATATGGATTCAGCATGTGCGTTTACCTCTATAAGCCGATCGAAATGATCCTGGCTTACTTCTGTGAATTTTGCGGTTTTGGTGAACTTCAAGAACTACTTGTCCGGCGAAAAACTAAAGCTCAAAAACGGATTCAGCGTATCTCCTTACCCCTATATCCAACATCTAATCAACTTCAAATAAAAATTTAACTTCTAACAAATTTTCCGGTTTCAGCCGGATTCCGGACGAACTATATGTCCGGCTAAACAATGACTGTCATATACGGATACTGCATCTCTTCTTACCCCCAAATCTATCATCTAATCAACTTAAAATAAAACTTTTACTTTTAACAAATTTCCGGTTTTGGCCGGATTCCGGGCGAACTACTTGTCCGGCGATAAAATGGTTTTCGTATTCTTGTTCAGCATGTCTTCTTACCCCTACATCAAACGTCTAATCAACTTCAGATAAAACTTTAACTTCTAACAAACTTTCCGGTCTTGGCCGGATTCCGGGCGAACTACTTGTCCGGCGAGAAAATGGTTTTCATATTCGTGTTCAGCGTGGCTTCTTACCCCTAAATCAAACATCTAGTCAACTTCAAATAAAACTTTTACTTTTAACAAACTTTCCGGTTTCGGCCGGATTCCGGGCGAACTACTTGTCCGGCGCGAAAATGGTTTTCATATTCTTTTTCAGCATGTCTTCTTACCCCATAATCGACTATCACATTAGCTGTTTCAAAATATTTTGCTTGTCCCTTAATTTGAACCCCCTCCCCCACCCCTAAATGTAGGGGTACAGGGCCCATCTACGAACTCGACCTTACTCTTGACCCAAAGAATGCTCACACCAAGTTTCATCAAAATATCTCATTCCCTTCGAGAGTTATCGTGCTCACAGACGGACGGACAGACAGACAACTTTTGCGATGTCATACGTATCCGTCACTAACGTTTTGGGATCCCAAAAATACGGTTAAAAGAGCGCGTAAGTCAGGTTAGAAAGAAGGAAACCCTTTTAGAATATTGCACACACAAAAATTCCTAGTTCTGCATTTCCTGGAAGTCCACCCAATCGAATTTCTATGCATCGGACTGTCATTAAAGGTGAAGATTTACTGAAAAGCAGTTGTCCGTCTGTCCGTCCGTCTGTGAGCACGATAACTCTCGAAGGGAATGAGATATTTTGATGAAACTTGGTGTGAGGATTTTTTGGGTCAAGAGTAAGGTCGAGTTCGTAGATGAGCTCTGTACCCCTACATTTAGGGGTGGGGGAGGGGGTTTAAATTAAGGCCAAGCCAAATATTTTGAAACAGCTAATTTGATAGTCGATTATGGGGTAAGAAGACATGCTGAACACGATGGTGAAAACCATTTTCTCGCCGGACAAGTAGTTCGCCCGGAATCCGGCCAAAACCGGAAAGTTTGTTAAAACCAAAAGTTTTATTTGAAGTTGATTAGATGTTTGATTTAGGGGTAAGAAGACTTGCTGAACACGATGCTGAAAAGCATTTTGTCGCCGGACAAGTAGTTAGCCCGGAATCCGGCCGAAACCGGAAAATTTGTTAAAATCAAAAGTTTTATTAAGTTTTATTTGAAGTTGATAATTGTTTGATTTAGGGTAAGAAGACATGCTGAACACGATGGTGAAAACCATTTTCTCGCCGGACAAGTAGTTCGCCCGCAATCCGGCCGAAACCGGAAAATTTGTTAAAAGTAAAATTTGTATTTGAAGTTAATTAGATGATAGATTTAAGGTAAGAAAGGTAAGAAGAGACGTTGAATCTGTATATGACAGTAATTTTTTACCCGGACATATAGTTCGTCCGGAATCCGGTTGAAACCGGATTTTTTTTATAAGTTAAAAGTTTTATTTGAAATTGATTAGATGTTCTATATAGGGATAAGGAGATGCGATGAATTCGTTTTTGAACTATCTTTTATTGGCTGGACAAGTAGTTCGCTCGGAATTCGGCCGAAACCGGAAATTTGGCAGAAGTAAAGCAGGAAGTTTCGATCAGTATCGTCAAAATAGATATGGCTTATACAGGTATATCTGAACTTGATTTTCTCAGATGATTAGCCTGGCGAAGACTGAATCTGGCGTAGACAAGACCTAGTTGTCTGGGTCAAATATTAAATTTTTGGGATCCCATCGAAACCTTTGGTCTTGTTCTTAATGAGCTTCTCAGAATCTCGTCTTTGGGCCGTCTAGGAGACCTGAGCCTCCCTCACGGAGATTCGTCGAGTTCCATGGCAAAATAATAACCTCAAAAGACTCGAGCAATGGATGTCGCAAAAGAATACAAAAAAAATGGGAACGGTCTTGTATCGTGAGAAAAACTGCCCAGCACTTCCGTGCGTGTAAACTTCGGAGAGCAGATAGGCTCTACTTAGTATATCTAGACACTTTCTTACTCCTTGCCTGAGCTCAAAATTGATACGGTTGCACGAAGAAGGGTGACACTCTACATACACAGTAAAAAAAAAGAAAAAAAAAGTGAAGCCCTCTATTCATACAAATCAATCGGAACGATACATCAACATTCGCACCGTATTTTATAAGCATTTCAAAGCATTTTGAAAGTTAATATCCAAATTATTCAGCGCCTTTTATTTTATCTTGTGTTGCACTTCTGACCATTTGGAGGTAAAGAGGTAAAGCCCTTGGTGAACCATTTGTATTTCTGTCGCTAGTCATTGTATTTTAAAGTTGTGAGTGGTTTATACAAACTTAGGTTAAAACTGTAAATAGATTAACAAATCTCTTGGTTGATCCCTTCAAATGTGATGACATGTTCATCACTATTTTTTTTTTTTTTTAATTACGGGATCAATGAACCGAATTGTGAACTGTTACTTTTGTCAGAGCGAAGAAGAAACTCTGTATTCTAGTCGGGGATTCGAGACTAAGTGTCTGACCATGGTTAATTCGAGTGGGAAAAGTCTCTATCTAGCTATTCGGTTAAAGTTTAAAGGATAGCGGAAATTGGTGTTTGCAGGGCTGAAGTCGGTCTAGTAAACTATGAAGGAGAGGTAAATCCTGTATCTAGCTATTCAGTTAAAGTTAAAAGGATAGCGGACATTGGTGTTTGCAGGGCTGAAGTAGGCCTGGTAAACTATGCAGGAGAGGCAAGACAAAACACTCACCGGAAGTTAACAGACAATTGTCGCGTAGACTTGTGATACTCCATCGCTCCGGTGTTGTTTAAGATTTCTCCAGACGTCTCTCCTTTTGCCATTTTGTCATTTTTCAAAAGAGTATTTGCCTGTGCCTCGCTAATGATAGAGACGGAAACCTGAAATCAAAAATAAAATTATCTTCAAAAGACAAATTCCTTTGATGTTTTTCCTAAATGCCAAGAGTCAACAGCGTAGAAACTAGCGCAGCAAAGCAAACTCAATCACCAGCAGTAGTTTCCAGACATCGCCGAAAGATTTCCCTCCTCTGAAAAAAACACTCCCTTTATCGTGCACAGAAGGGCGGATATCCTCCGTTTTCATCAACCCCGTCCGGAAAGTCGAACTTTTCCCTACGGAAGTGATGATAATGGTGAAATTCTGACGGGAATTCTAGTTCGCACACGCCATGCACTGATCGTCTGTTTATACAATTAAAGCATTTTTTATATTTATAGAACAGAATAGTAATAGTACATATTCCTTATGCCCAAGCTGGCTGCGAATCATAGTTGCCTGCTTTAAACGGATACGCCAGCTGAGTTTTGTTCTAGCATAATCTCGGCCCTTCTTGACAAGGGTCCTCTTCCGGCTCATGCTAGAAAAAATCCAGAAAATCCCGGACCACAGGTTCGTTTTTATAGCTTGAGCCTGATGAGGACCCTTACCAAGAAAGGCCGAAATATCACTAGAACAAACTCAGCTAACATATCCGTTTAACGCAGTCAACTATAGTATTTAAAAGCCGACTGTATGTAAAAATAATACATCGCAAAAAGAAATCTGCACTTGTCAACCCCCACCAATATGAATTTTAAAGTGTCGCGTGATTTGAGTCGTTCGAAGGTTAGCCCAGATTCCATTATGTTTATTTATTATATATATTTTTTTATTTTTTTTTGGTTTAGTTTGTTTTTGGAGACGGGATTTTGTAGTGTTTATTTTTTTTGCAGGGTGTTCGACCAGGAACCGAGTAAGTGCATGAATTTTTCTCTTCTTCTCTTCTTCTCTTTCCTCTTCCTCTCTTTTTTCTTTTTTTTTCTTTATTAGTAGTGTATGTAGGTTAATTTGTCAAAGGGGGTTTGTCAAACCTTTTAACAAGTGAAAACTTCTGAGGGTTTGTAGTTGATGGTATTTTTTCCAATAAAACCCCATATATAATCTAATCTGATTCATCACTCGTTTCAATTCGCTAAAGCCCTTTTTTAAGTTCCCGGCTGAAATTGTGTTCTTTACTCTTTTTTCATTGTATTTTGTATGGCCTCCAGGCTGCATTAAAAGAACTGACGATGACTATTTCTTGTTATGGGTCTCAAGAATATCCGGGAACTTATTTCTTCGACGAAAAAACAAATCTTTGTTATTTTTTTACACCAAGGCTGGCGGTAGACAGTCACAAAGTAGGCTACTCACAGAATGTAATCTAGACAGTACCTAGGCACCACCCATAAGGTTGGCACATTCTTCCCCGGAAGCACTGAAAATCCGGATTTATCCCTTCCAATTAACCGACGAATAGGTTTCACGCTTTTCTAGGGGAACGCTTGGTAACAGCAGAAGCCCCAAGACTTCCACTTGAGCGTAAACGTTTCTAGGGCTTCTTTTTAGTATTGACGCATTTATTCTTTCCCTCGCTCACGTATCGCCGCGCAATTTTCCAATATTTAAAAATTACCTCAATTTTTCCAATATCGAAAATTTGTTGATATTTGATAAAAAAAAAATTGTTGATATTTCGTACTTTTTAATGTTTATCTGTAAATCTGTTGTTTTATTTTGAGTGTTACGGATGATGTGCACTAGGATTAGAGAGTTTTAATGTACGCATTGTAGGTGCTTTAACCTCTAACCTTTTTCTTGTCTCGTCATTTTGCCGGAATAAAAGCATTTCATATGAGAAAAATGACCTAATTTTTTTTCAATATAAAAAAAGACCTAAATTTTTCCAATATAAAAAAGTGACTATAAAAACGGAAAAGTCTGCTAGGATTTTAATCCGAGATATTTTGGCCCTTTCTTGGGAAGCGTCCTCTTCAGGTTGTCCTCATGACGCAATTGGTTAGAATCTTCCAGCAACAGTCTGCTGAAGAGTACAAAACTAAGTCTTGCTTTTGGTCAAAGGCTACTGGAGACTCCCAAAAATCGAGAGATTCTCCTCCCTGCCTATCCCAATAAATAAAGGCTGATTAAAATAGCGGCTTCTGCCCTGCTTAAACTCCATCCCCCGCAAGTTTTTCATGAACGGTACGAGAAGAGCTTCATCTCTTCTTCCCTTCTTTCATAAGACGTTACAACACCGGTAATGGTGATTTGTTGATGGTCCCACTCGAATGAATGTATAAAATTAAATTTATATACTTTATCTAAATTAGTTTTATTTAGTAATGTTATGTAATGTTTTGTTATTTTTCAGTTTAGTGTTAAAATGATAGTTAGACAAGAAACCGTGTAATTTAAGTTGGTTAGGTTTTAAATTTTTGCACGCTATAGTTTTGTACAGCATGACTGTTACGATACATTCGATTCGCACCAGTCAACCACAAACCTCTGATTTTTGGATACCCTATGCCAAACGCTGGATATGCCCAGCGTTTGGCATAGCCTAGGCTTAACCCTGGACACCCTATGCCAAACGCCGGATAGCTGTTGGCACCTTAACCCTGACCTACCTCACTACAGTTGAATTCTGATTGGTTGATTTTTGAGCTTCACTCAAATCATCAATATCTGATTGGGCCCCGGTATCCAGCATTTGGCATAGTGTATCCAGCGTTTGGCATAGGGTATACCAAACGCTAGATATACCCAGCGTTTGGCATAGGCTTTCCCAAAATCAGGGATTTGTGGTAGACTGATTCGCACTCGCAATACGTATATTTGTTTTTCATATTTATTCCTAGAAAGACGAGAAACCAACTATCGGTTACGGTTTTTATAATAAATGATTGACTGATCAGATTTGACACTGCGAAACGGATACATCAGCTGATTAGAGCTACAAAAATTGTCAATTTTTTATTTAATTTCCAGCCGTTTTGTGGTACGCAGTCAGCTTGGGCTGAAGGAATATTTAATGAAGAGTATCTTTGCCGAGAATGGATGCAATATCGCTGACGAATATCCAAGCCGGCTTTCCAGATTTGAGTCATTTTAAGAAATATGATTCCAAGTCAGCTTGGGCAGAAATAGTACTCCATTTTTTCCAAAGGAATTTATTGAATTTCTGAACACCCGTCACTCGTTTTCGTCAAAAAATCGTAAGCCGCGCTCGGGGGAAGCCAAGATCCAAGATCTTGTTGCCTTGACGACAAACGAGCGAATCTGTTCGTACTTCTGCAGAATTCATAAAAACTGAGATACAACGTTTTGACTCGGCGAAATCCATTACACTGCCTCGTCAGTCCACTTTCTACTCCGCTGCCGACTCGTGCATTTTTAGTGCGAACAGACGATGAGGGACGTCGGTTGCGGGCTTGAGTGCTGCCATGATTATTAGCACCATCATTTCTTCCGTACGGAAATGCTGAGATTTCTTCATCTTTCCCGTCCGGGGTCGATGAAAATTCAGAAAATCCGCCGAGAAAGCCACATCTTTCGTCAGAATCACTAGCAGGTATAGTTAAAAAAAAAAAGTCAGTACTTACTACACTGTCAGAAGTTTCATACCAATTTGCGCATAACACTTTCAAGAATAACACCTTTTCACTTAGAAATAAAGTGTTGTGACCAATTAAGTTTACACTATTTCGTGCCTAGATCTCCAACAACACCTTCAATTGGTAAAAATAGTACACTGTCAGAAGTTACATAACGACAACAGAATGATGCCTGGTTTCAACAGATAACACTTTGGGATGTTATCTGTTACGTTTCTTTCGTTCCCGTTAGTATTTTTACCAATTAAAGGTGTTGTTAGAGATCTAGGCACGAAATAGTGTAAACTTAATTGGTCATAACACTTTATTTCTAAGCGAAAAGGTGTTATTCTTGGAAGTGTTATGCGCTATCTGTTATGAAACTTCTGACAGTGTAGTGTTGGGGGATATTCGATATCGATAACGATATGTCGATATATCGGACCAAATATCGATATCCAATATCGAAACGTAAATATTGATATCGAAAACGACATTCATCCATTTATAATCATTGCAAATAATTCAACAAAAGTTACATTTATATATCCAAAATTGGAACAATATGTTCCTCGTAATTCAGTTTTTATTAATTCGATGTTTGAGGTGCTTTTGTATGACGATTTTGCTCTTAAATTTTGGTGTAACGACAGGTTTACTATAGCGAAACATGGTACCGAAATATCGATATCGAAAGTGAAAATATCGATATATCGAAAAATCCAAATATCGCCCAAAACTCGTACTTACCTGAGGAGGCGACATGTGAACGTTTAGCTTCGGGCCGACTAATAACCTCACAGTAGATGTGAACCTCGTATTCGTTTTCATCACCTGGGGTGGTTGCTTCTCGATGATGAATGTGCTGCAGTACAGAACATTCTGTTAGCTCACTTTGGAATTTACAAGCAACAAAGAGGTACCTCTATCGGTAATGAAGCTCTAATATTTGCCATCAGATCAAAAGCATGACTTCAGGGAATTAAAAAAAAGCTCCATGGGTTTCAAACAGCAGGTTTTACATCCTATGAAACTTATCACCCCGGAAAATCTGTCTATGGAAAATTCGCTGAAACGTTCGTCTCACGGAGAAAATTCACAACAAGACCGTCTCCCCGCGTAGGAAAGTCTCCCTACGGAACGTCCCCTTTAGGAGGGTTGTTGAACGGCTTTTTTTTTCACCTTTTAGCTTTTTACTGACGCTCAACAGCTTTTACCACATATATAATTTATCCCTGGATGAATCACACAGAAGACTTTTCCTCTGTATCTCCAAGAACCAATATCGGACTACTTTACTATATGCAAATACTGAGAAGCTCTTCTATCAGAGACCCCGAGGACCAAGGATCCAAGTTTTCGAGATTCGATTTCATCTCAAAAGTCAAAGATTCAGACTTCTGAAGAAAAATAATTAATCACACTAAGTCGCTGAAGACGTGAGAGCAAAAGGATGAACATGACACTTTGCAATGACTTTTCGAAGGGAAAATGAGCCAAAGTTAAATTACTCAACCGAGACGTCCCAACGCGCCCCAATTAGGAGCAAACACCGGAAAGTGGGGAAAGGGAAGAAGAGGCAAAGAACCACCCAAACAGGCAATCTCCTATTAACTGGACGAACGTCTGGGGCTACAAAATCCTAGGCAAAAGATGTACAGAAAGGGACAACAAAACTGTACCCATCGAGACGGAATGTGTTAGGAAACTAAAAAAGCACATCAAAGGGTTCCATCCTCTGAGACTGGTTTCCAGATTCGAATTCCGGCCAAAACCGCAAACTCGACAAAAATTTAGTTCAGAGAATGTCTTAACAATGCGACCTAAAGTTCAGTAGGGTTGTATACGTGGTTGAAAGACCGGAAACGTCTGAGCAAATGAGTTTCACGTATCACATAGCAACACGGCCGAAAAACGAATCTGGACCATTTTTGGGATCCCAAAACGTAAGTGGCGGGATACCTATGACACCACAAAAGTTGTCTGTCTGTCTGTCCGTCCGTCCGTCTGTCAGCACGATAACTCTCGAAGGGATTGAGATATTTTCATGAAACTTGGTGGGAGGATCCTTTGGGTCAAACTACAAGTCTAGTTCGAAGATGGGCTCTGTGGCCCTATATTTGAGGGTGGGGGGGATTTCAAATTAAAGGGCCAAAAAATGTTTTTTGAAAGCTTAGATAGTTGATTTAGGGGGAAGGAGACACGCTGAATCCGAATATGAAAGTTATTTTCCCGCCGGACAAGTAGTTCACCCGGAACCCGGCCAAAACCAGAAAGTTTGTTAAAAGTAAAAGTTTTCTTCGAAGTTGATTAGATGTTTGATTTAGGGATAAGAAGACATGCTGAACACGATGGTGAAAACCATTTTCTTGCCGGATAAGTAGTTCGCCCGGAATCCGGCAAAAACCGGAAAATTTGTTAAAAGCAAAATTTGTATTTGAAGTTGATTATGTGATAGATTTAAGGGTAAGAAAAGACGCTGAATCTGTATATGACAACCATTTTTTACCCGGACACATAGTTCGCTCGGAATTCGGCCGAAACCGGAAATTTGGAAGAAGTAAAGCAGGAAGTCTCGATCAGTATCGTCAAAATAGATATGGCTTACACATCTGAACTTGGTTTACTCAGATGATTAGCCTGGCGAAGACTGGATCTGGCGAAGATAAGACCTAGTTGTCTGGATCAAATATTAAATTTTTCGGATCCCATAAACCTTTGGTCTTGTTTGCGAACGATCAGACATCGGAACCCCGAGGACCAGGGATTCCAGCTTCGAGTTCACAACTCATTCCAAATCAAAGATTGAAGGAGAACACATAATTTTTATTGTCACACAACCATACTTCATCTGAAACTTCTGCGTGGATTGGGTGTTATCGTCCACGTTAGACGGTAAATATTATTTACTTGAACACATTCTTACCTTGTAACTAAGGATGAGAGAAGTTGGGTTATCTGTGTGCTCAATGTTGGCAGGATGTCTACAGAGCCTGGTGGGTCGATGGCGAATTTGGTCCGCAGTCTTTCCGAATCCTTAATTTGCTGACGATTTTGCCAGATGATTTCGGAGAGGGCCTCGCACCTGTAAAGGCAAAACAGTTAAAGGACTCTTCTCACCTATACTACTGATTCACTATACGTCCTTAATCGTTCCATTCATTCTGATATCACAAATTACGAACTTCCCCTGTCATTCTAACTGCCCTAACGGCAATATGCTGATTCTTGCATTTGCCGTGTTTGGCTCTTTCCGAGGAGGGTCAGGCTTCTCTCTATTGCTTCCGAGTAGCTCACTGGTCAGCAATATCGTTTATGCAAGTTTTTCCGTGTTCTCATCAAAGTCAAAGGACCGGGCGAGGATGAAAACAGCCGGAATGGGTCTGTAATCTTTTAAGACGTCCCGAGTCTGAAATAGGTGTTAAAATACTGCGAGATTTTAAGCCTGGTTGCGACAAAGTCCGAATGATACAATCAGACACGAACATTTACAGCCGCATCAGGGGCACTGGAGGGTGTACCAACACAACTGAATTCTAACATATGGTTATAACAGAGCATTTCAAAAAGGATAAATTCCTCCTTGAACGTGTGCAGAAGCGAGCCTCAAAAATGATCCAAGGCTTGAAGGACCTCCCGTACCATGAGCGGCTGCAGAGGTTTAATCTCCCAACTCTAACATACAGACGAAAAAGAGGAGACATCATCCAGGCCTATAAGATCCTCCACACTAGCCAGTCTCCCAAAGTCTTCACACCAAACCCAGCCATCAAAACACGTGGACACGGCAGAAGAATAAAAAGAAACCATGCCTCAACAAGAATCAGACATCACTTCTTCTCTACCAGAACAATCCCTCTTTGGAATTCCCTCTCCGAAAAAAAACAGTAAACTGTGAAACAGTCGAATCTTTCAAAAAATCCGTTGATGAGGAGTGGGACGACGTCGAGTGGAAGCTGAAATGGGATGCCGTTGATACCTGTATCAACGTGTGATGTTTTCACAACAAACAAACAAACCATCATACAGACGAACCATACAGTCGACTACGGAGCGAACTCTACAGGAGAAATCTTTATTTTGCTCCAAGCTGCAATTTGAGGTAATTTTAAGGTAATAACAGTGGGAAAGGACAGGAAACTCCGCTAAAACCACGTGGTGGAAAATCGAACTCTATCTTGAATTCGGACTTTGTCCAACTATGAAAGACAAAAGTGAGAGTTAACAAACAAAAATCAAAACACCAAGAGGATTTGTAAACAACAACACCTGACACGTGGAGTTTGATTTGGCAAAAGGAATCGGTCGAAATGTCACCAGAGAGAATGTTTAAACGACATTAGCAAATAAAATCTTATCTATCTGATCATTCCAACGGCTAGGGGGAGCGCTAATTCTCGCGACTCATGGGGCGTATGGGAGTTTACCGTATTTCCACTGTTACGGCCTTAGGGGTTAGCCCACTGCTGACAGGGGACTGGAATGCCAACAAACCTAGAAGTCAGGACAAGGAGCGGGATTTCTTTTTGCAACCGACTCCACCCACGCGTTTTTTAAAGAAGTACTCTCTTCTAAGTACTTTTCTATTCAAAGACACTTCAAGAAGTATTCGATGGGGAAGCTTCACATATAAGAAAAGTCTCAAACAACGCGACTCCCTCCAAGATGCAAAAGTTAAGAAGGCTCAAGAAACCTTTGAGCAAACATCCTTGAGCAAAATCTTGGAAGAAGAGTTTCTCGATCGATAAATGACTGGCTCAAGCCGCTCATTATAAACTGGTAGTCTCTTGTTCGCAGGGAGGCAAAGCGTCCGAAGTAAGAGGAGTGGAGTGGATGCAAAATTCGTTTGTCGATTCGATCGAACCCTCCTGATTGGTTAAGAGCAAGGCTGAGTGTTTGGAATGGTTGGAAAGCGTTCGAGAAACCGATCAATGCAGCTGAAGCCAGTTCAATCAATAAATAATTTATAAAACCGATTCAGCCGATGATTGGTGTCTGGTCATCTCAAACAAATAATAAATATAAATCTATATACACACAAGTAATAGTTTAAACTGATCCTAACAGTATTACAGTAATACTTGCTAATTAGCAACTGAACTACTAACACTATTATCGGTGTTTTAACGTCTCTGTCTAACGCAGTTCCAACTGACTCGACGAATTTTTTGAGCAGCGAAATGTTATGATATTTCAGTTCCAACTCTTTATCTTCATCCCTAATACCTGCCAAATTTAATTCTTCTCGGGCTGGTTCGATTGCTTTAGTTCGATTTTCAGTTTGTCAATGCTGGTTTTTGTTTAATCTTTTGTGTATGAATGCGTAAGTTGCTGCGTTATATTCCTTATTTGAGAGATTAGCAATCAGCGTCCAGTAGGTTTGAAAGACCCCCCCCCCCCCATCCGAAAGTGAATCCCAGGGTTAGGCTACCAACGATGCGGATTCCGAATCTATCCTCGGAATTTTTCGTTTAATCTATTCTCAGGCTCCAAGAGGACCGACCCAGATAATTCCTTTTCCGAAATCAGATTTTCGAATTCTGACCTACAAACAATACAACAGGATTCTTTGAAAGTTTTACTTTAAGTTTGCGAAACTTCTAACGCAAGTCCCGTTTTGGTTTCGTAATAGTCAAGTTTCTTGCAATTTGGTAAAAGTAAAAGTTTGTTCTGAAATCGATTAGATTCGATATAGGAGTAGCTAGACATGCTGAACCCGTTTTCGAACTTCTTGCCGGACAAGTAGTTCGACCAGAATCCGGCCAAAGGAAATTTGGTAGAAGTGAAAGTTTGTTCTAAACTGGATTCAGATTCAGATATATGTAATAGGAGACATGCTGAATTCGTTTCTGATTTGTTTTTTGTTTTTTTTTTCCTAAAAAGAAGTTCGAAGAGTCGATTGGTGATCCTACCCAGGGGTAAAAAATACGTGCTGATACCTGAACTTAATTTTTTCAACCGCACAAGGAATTTGTCCGGAATCCGACAAAACCCGGAAATTCGACAAAAAGATAGTTATTCTGAAGATTCGATTATTTTGATCTACATCCTGCTCCCTTCTGCCCACGTTAGCCAGCAACCAACAAAATTGACCAGGATAAAGAATTTCAGGACAACAAAACATCCAATAGCCTAATTGGTAAAAAGAAGCATAAGATATCCCAGCACGTTTCCATGGTTCCAAAAGAGCCTATGATATATTAATAATGTCGCTCCAGTCACTCGGGTGAAACGAGCAAGACCCTAAGATGTCAGGACTTCTCTTTTGAGGTGTATCGATTTCCCGTGATACCCATTGTTAGTGACATGTCAAAAGAGGGGGAAAAAAATATAATTAAGTCTCTTTGTAGATTGTTGCTGGAGAACTACCGGATTAATGACTTTGTCGGAGTCGTTCACAAGAAAACAGAGAAACAAGAATCATAAGGGGAGGGTACTGGGGGTCGAGGTCCGAAGATTTGCATATTGCTTGATAAAATGATTATTACGAAAGTAGTATTTATAATACAAGAGTATGTAATTTTGCCAAACAATCAGTCAAATTTTCAACCAGAAAAGATGCATCTTTTTGGAATTGTTAAGAAACAAGACCAAAGGTTTCGATGGGATCCCAAAAATTTAATATTTGACCCAGACAATTAACTACGTCTTGTCTACGCCAGATCCAGTCTACGCCAGGCGAATCATCTGAGAAAATTAAGTTCAGATATACCTGTATAAGCCACATTTATTTTGACGATACTGATCGAAACTTCCTGCTTTACTTCTGCCAAATTTCCGGTTTCGGCCGAATTCCGAGCGAACTACTTGTCCAGCCAAAAAAAGATAGTTCAGAAACGAATTCAGCGCATCTCCTTATCTCTATAAAGAACATCTAATCAACTTCGAATAAAACTTTAACTAATAAGAAAATCCGGTTTGAACCGGATTCCGGACGAACTATATGTCCGGGTAAAAAATGAATGATTGTCATATACAGATTCAGCGTCTGTTCTTACCCTTAAATCTATCATCTAATCAGCTTCAAATACAAATTTTACTTTTAACAAATTTTACGGTTTCGGCCGGATTCCGGGCGAATTACTTGTCCGGCGAGAAAATGGTTTTCACCATCGTGTTAGCATGTCTTCTTACCCCTATATCGAACATCAAATCAACTTCGAATAAAACTTTGGTTTTAACAAATTTTCCGGTTTCGGCCGGATTCCGGGCTAACTAGTAGTCCGTCGAGAAAATGGTTCTCACCATCGTATTCAGCTTGTCTTCTTACCCCTAAATCGAACATCTAATCAACTTCAAATAAAACTTCTGCTTTTAACAAATTTTCCGGTTTCGGCCGGATTCCGGGCTAACTACTTGCCCGACCAAAAAACAGTTTTCACCATCGTGTTCAGCTTGTCTTCTTACCCCTAGATCGAACGTCTAATTAACTTCAAATAAAACTTTTACTTTTAAGAAACTTTCCGGTTTTGGCCGGATTCCGGGCAAACTACTTGTCCGGCGAGAAAGTGGTTTTCCCCATCGTGTTCAGCATGTCTTCTTACCCCATAATCGACTATCACATTAGCTGTTTCAAAATTTTTAGTTTGTCCCTTAATTTAGACCCCCTCCCCCACCCCTAAATGTAGGGCTACAGTGCCCATCTACGAACTCGACCTTACTCTTGACCCAAAGAATCCTCACACCAAGTTTCATCAAAATATCTCATTCTCTTCGACAGTTATCGTGCTTACAGACAGACGGACGGACGGACGGACGGAAAGACAGACGGACAACTTTTGCGATGTCATAGGTATCCGTCACTAACGTTTTGGGATCCCAAAAAGAAACAGTAGTCTAGCGTTCACAGGTCTAGCAGCCGGGTCTCGGGGGGGGGGGGAGGACTATTGTCACAAATCTAGTCTAGGTGTGCAAACTTGCGTAAATTACATAAGAGGTGAGCCAGTCACATCAGCTTTGCGGGTGCTTATTGACTTAGCCGAACGGTTACTTACCATTCTTGAATTGTGTCTAGGGAATTGATGAACGTCACACCATTTCCAGCGAGCTGCTGCTCCCTCTTCCAGCGTATTAACTCGTCGTCTAGCACCCTTCCCTGTAGACTTCCAATGCTTACAACAGTGTCTTTATGTTTTTCTGCCAGGAGCGCTCGCGTTTTCAACAGCTCAACAACCTGAAAGTAAACAAACATTCAGAATCCGAACCCGGTAACCAAAAAGAAGATGGGTTTGTTGATGAGTTTATTTTTGACAAAGCAAAACGGATAAGTCAGCTACATTTTCTTTGAAGCTATATTTCGGCCCTTCTTGGCAAGGGTCCTCTTCAGGCTAAAGCCGCTCAAGCTGGAAAATGAACTTGTAGAAAAACACCTAAAGATTCTTCCTTAAATATCTGATTTTATGAATTTCTTGTCGGAAAACTGCTTGGACTTAAAGCTGGTGCTGTGATTTCATTTTGGACACGGCTGCTGTTTTTGCTGCTTGATCGGGTCTTCGAAAGGATGGAGATTCTTCTGCATTCTGGATTTGGAGTCACCTGTTTTGTGATGAATTTAACATTGGTGTTGGAGCCGGGTTCGTCGACTGAAATCGGAACAGGGATCCTGCCTCAGAACAAGGTTCCTACTTACGGAAGAAGAAAATCAAAAGAACAGGAATCCTGCCCTTCGTCGTTTTTAGCGTTTCCTGCGCTTTCTTTACTATTTACTTTCGTTTCCCGTTTGGTTTCCGCTGACTCCTTCGTCCTATGCCGCTGTACCACCGGTTCGTCTACAGTAAAGGTATGTTACTTCCGACGTCACTAAACTTTGAACGGCTCCAAAAATATAATGAAATTTAAACCTAGCAAATGTTTCTGCATAGTAATGAGAGCAAAAAATAACTACCGTAAAATAAAGTCAAATTAGAGCGACACACTGTAATGTTTTTATTTTTTCTTTTGCTCTTCTTTGCTGAGTTACTTTTCACCCTCTAACTGCAAACTGACGGCGTCCGGATTATCGCAACAGTTTCAATTACTTTCATTATCGTCCCAAGTATCCCAACAAAAGAAAAAGAACGTTCAGAAATTACAGCAAAAGAAAATAAAGTCATCCGATTTCATTTTTCATGTCAAAGGAAGCTAAAACACGAAGGTCTTAGCAGATTTTCAATGTTTTCTCTATAATTCTAATTCGTTGTTCAGAAGCGAAAACAAAACCAATTGGAAGCCCAAAATTTAGAGCAGCGCTCAGAGCTCTACTGTACTCTGTAGCTGAGCTTGAGCTCCGACAGTATGTGTACCAGATTACTACGGAAGAGTAAAACAATTCTTGTGCTTAGTGCCCAACACGTTGCTGGGTTTCCAAGTGCTGAAATAACTGGAATCCCCGCAAATGACGGTTTCCACTCTGCCTGCCGAATCCCCCCCCCCCCCCCGGTAAAAGTGGCAGCCACTTCAGAGGGAAGGTATCGACGGTATCCGGGGCGGATGTGAATCTAGCATTTAGGTTACAGATACACGCTGTTTCGCATACGATATTTGCTTGAGTGCAGTCTATTGCTTTCTGAAGTCCGAGAATGTTTAGTATGAGCTTGGTAAGCCTGTTAAACTGAACAAAATTGCTTGCGTCCTTGGTGTTTTAAGACCCCCGCGAGATCCATGGAATGCGAGGGGAGGTAACTATTACTTTCCACCGTAAGTAAGCATGTATTTCCTAGCAATCATGTATTTCCTATCCAATTAGCTTATAGGAGCCGAAATATTCTCTTCTGATGATTTACGACTAGGAAGGATAAATAACTAATCAGAAAAGTAGCGTAAGGGAGAGGCAATCGCAGTGGGGAAATTTGGAAAAGAACAGAAATAAAAGTGACTAACATTTCGAAGGAAAATGATAAACACTTCGAAGGAAACAAAAATATGATCTCCGCTGAATGACTACAGATGCAATTGCGAGATATTGAAAGTACTACAACTTCTGATGTGAACAAAAACAAAACCATGGGCTCTGGCTCGAGGACAAGCAGAAACCATCCTTTTCTCCACGAAGCTTTCCAAATGTTATGTCATATTCATCAATCCGGCCTCAGGTGCACATTTTCCGTGGAAACCGCAGAGGTTGCCCTTGCCACTTTCTAGCAATAAGCGAGGCATGAGTCCGAAATAGGGGCTGGGAAACAAAACAAAGCAACACAATCCGACTTTCTATGGACATAAGTGAAGGAATAGCTGTAAAATTCATTAATCCGAGTAAGCAGAGCTGCAATGCAAAGAGATAGCAAATACTGTACGACCAAAACAGACCTCATCTAAAATCCTACGTCTCTCAACAACAGTAACCAATCACAAGGGTTGAACGGGATACGAAAATCAAATAAAATACGAAAATCAAATAACATTATCTCATAAAAGATAACGAACTTGACAAGAGAACTTGAAAGCGATCTCTAGTTCGGAAGGAAATATCCTATTCTCGAAACTAAGGAAAACAGTCGGTAAGGCGCTTACCAAACACCCTAGAGACTTCAGTCCACTCACGGGTTTGCACGATGTTGGCATAACATAGCACTGAAGGTTTTATTTAAACAGAAGAATTATACAATACATGTCGGCAGATATTTCACCCACTTAAGGTTAAGAGCAAAAGCTAAATAAGAGACAAAAAACACACAAAGATAAATAATCCTATGTAGATTGTAGATAACATTAACCACAACATACAGAAGAAAAAAGAAACGAAGCGACGAACAAAAATGAACTTAAGCACAGGCGAAAGTATCCCGGCTACGTAAAAGGTAAGAGCGGTCCTGACTTTTGCCCCACATGTGATGGCGACGACGAAAGTGTGGTTCATTCAGTGTTTGAGTAAACGGACGTTCAGTAAATGGAAAAGGGAGGTGCATCGAGAGCGTGTTTTCAATGAAGTACATATTGCTGTCCCATAGGCGGGCCCAATCTCAGGCATTACTTGAGGTTTGCGCTAAACGTAGATCACGTTCTCAGACCGAATCTAATCCTAATATTTATTTAATTATCTTTGTTGCCGTTTTCTGCAGTAAATTCATTCATTTAGAAGGCACTAGAACATACACGAAACGAGCAAAAAGCTATGACACTCCTAAACCTACTTTCAATCTCTAGGGTACGCATAAAGTGAAGACTTACTAAAGCTTCCACGACCAATTGACCATAGTCGTTTCTTCCTGCTAGTCTGTAGACGCTTTGTACTCTAGCAATTACGCAGCAACAGCTTTTACCGTGAGTTATTCCAGTTCCGCATGGCACATTCAAAACAACTTCTTAGATTTTTACAAAAATAATTTTACCATATAAAGATAGAATTACATAGTTTAACAAACATAAAAATAACTCTGATTGACCTCAATATTCATAGTACAGGCTCAGTCGCAAATTTTATGACGCGACTTCCTTGCTTAAACAGATGCTATAAATAGTGAACTGCTGGACAACAATTTCAAAGTTCGTCTACATCTCAAGTGTGCCCTTCCCATGTCAAACGAGGTCCTTTCTTTTGCTTTGATTTCTCCAAGAGACTTTGCCATTACAGCGCTAGACTGTCTACGATACTTAACATGGGAGTCGTCGACTTCTAAATCTGATTCAAAGTTATTTCGGGTTTATTTTTGGAGGTCCACTGTATTACTTCTGACCTTGACATAAAAAGCCACCATAACACATGAGATGTACCGTTAGGGTGTTAGATACAAGGTACAGTCTATCTATATTACAGAGCACCAACTTACCCTCTGGTTGACTTTCTGTGCAAGGGCTTCTTTCTTGGCTTTAAGGTGCCTCTCGACGTCGGGTGGTTGAGTGTGAGGGTTGTTCTGGAAATGCTGGATGCTTGCTGAAAAAAAATGTTCGGATTACGACCAACGATCTTGTTCTAACTATTTCTCATTCCCTCCCCTTTGTCTTTTGCTTTAGCATTAGGAACCAAATATTGTTTTTGCTGCCGATATTTTTTTAAGAAAAGAGATATGAGCCCAAACGGAACTTCTTTTCCTTCGCCACAAGAAAGCAATTGAGATCGTCACACAATATTTCTGCGCCCACTTCAATCCCCCCCCCCCACCATGTGGTTCGATAGAGCATCTAGGACATTCCGCTCGTGCCTCCCATCAAGCTTCGGTGGAAACGGATCACCCGTTCCTACTGAAAATTGCATGACAAATTCGCCCTCCCCATACCGAGGTCGGGTCCGACCCGGACATCAAAATCGCCTCCGACCTCGAAATGGCCTCCCTAAGGCACAAGATCTTTGTACAGCCATCCTTGCATCCAAACCACTTCCCTTTTGGTTCCAACGCAAGAAACAACATTTTCCGGACCCCTTTCAACCCCCCCCCCCCCTGGTCAGATACGGTCCGAACCCACGAGTGACACATTTGATGTATCTGCTCCTACCCTCCACTATAGGTTAAACACGAATCGGTTCACTCATTCATACTGAAAAGTGCTTCTAGGAAATGTCTAGTATCCCCTTTGAACTTCGCCCAAGTCGGATCTGGACATCAAAATGGCACAACTAAGGAATGTGACTCTTTTTTTTTTCGTTTATCATAATCATTCCAGCCAACCCGCACAACCTACGCGTGTCACGAAATCTTCCCTCGAACTCCCTCCACCGTAGCCAGATGCAGCTCGGACAAACAAATGTAAAGTGTAAGGCATCTCTTCTTACGACCCATCAAGTTTCACTTGAATCGGAGAACTTCCGGGAAGTGTACGGTACCTCCCCCCCCCCACCACCACCGTAGCCGGATGCGGTTCGGACCCACGAACGAGCATATAGGACATCCACTCCTACCACCCACCAAGTTTCCCTCCAATCGTATCACCCCTTCGGTCTGAAAACTGTTTTCCGGGAAATGTCAGATACTCTTCCATCACCACCCACAGAGGTTGGATCGAGCCCAGATACCAGAACGGCATATGTCATATATCTATGACATATGAGCTTTGTACCATACACGTGTTTGTTCTTCTGCTAGACGATAGCCTATAGGAAACTGGAGCCAAATGTTCAGAAATCCTTGGGACTGAAGATAAATGTCACACGGCTATCAACTATTACACGGGAGCTGAATATTCCCAAGAACAAATAATCAGATAGAACTACTGTGTTCAGTCACATGCGGCGACTATAATTACCCCGAAAAAAATGAGCGGACCTAGAGGTATTTACTCTAGCTTTGAGCTGATGTTGATACCCGTTTACTTCTCTTCTGTCTTCGCCGTGCTATTGCAGAAAAAATAGTGAAAGATTGCTTGCAGGAGGCGTACTCCGCGCGCTGACCCGCTCTGGAGCACATCCTTCGAGCCAATCAGGTTTGAATGCTACTTTTCCTCATCGGGCGCTTCACAGCGATTTAGCTATTTGTAGATGTAACGAAACGTGATGTGGCGCGAAGCTAGTAACCTCCGCTCGTCTGCGTCGGGAGTCAGCTGTATTTTACTCGACTCAGCATGTCTGTATGACTGAGATAGGGAGACAGCAATTCTATCTCGTTATTTGTTCTTGATATTCCCCTTTGGGTTACAGTCGATTTTTGCTCACAAACAAACTCCTACCTTGTATTTTTGACAGTTCGTGATACTCCAAGGCAAAAGCCTCGTGTTCTTGCTCCATCCTCCTCAGATTTTCTCCCGTCTCATGCGTTCGCATCCGCAGGGCTTCTATTTGCTGACTGATTTCTGGGTTCGACCTAGACCCGGCAGGTGAGGGTGACAAGGGGTGATGGCCGGACCCCAAGGACATCGGAACCTACAATCAAACGGAATAATAACTGACCATTCCTAAGCCGATTTTTATAACCTCACACTTTGGAGCCTTTTTTGGGGCCACATAAGTGTTCTCTGGTAGAGGCTTCTTTGAATGTAGTGGTTTATGGAGAAAGCTGAAATACAGTTAGTAATAATTAAGGTCAAGAGCCATACAACAGCGTGGGCTAATCCATCCACTTAAAGTAAAACTGCAAGAATGATCAATAAGCCAACCACCCGATCAGCTATTCTCTGTTACGAGCTGAAATACAGTTAGTAATAATAAAGACAAGAGCCATACAGCAGCGTGGGCTGATTCATCAACTTAAAGTAAAGCTGCAAGTCTAAATGATCAATAAGCTAACCACCCGATCAGCTACTTCTCTGTTACGAGCTAACACAAATGTTTTTTTTTATTTTTTATTCTTGCCCAGTGGTTGCCGTATAGCTGCGTCATCAACCTACTGCATAATCAGAGGTTGCTCACTATCCGTGACGTAAGTCGAGCGTCACCTCAGACAATCCAAGAAACCGGTCTCCCATCACACGCTATTCCTAAACCCATTAGCTCCCTGGAAAGGTCAGTCAGCAGTCTGCACTAAAGTCGGAAGCTCTGCCCTAAAGTCGGAAGCCAGAACTGACAAACTTGAATTATGACATAACATTTAAAAAATATACAAGGCTGAGGCATTTTTAACCTGGTCAGGACTGAGAGGCAGACACGAAAGAAACTGAAAATAACTAAACAAACCCGGTTAAGCTTATACCAAGAAGTAACGTGTTGTTGTTTACTCTGCACTATCACATCTGGCGGCAAAAAAATAACTAATCCGGGAGGAATTTTATGAAAGGGGATTAAGGCGTTTCTCCGCGACAATCCCGGATTATGATCTTGGATAGCGGATTCGTCAGAGAAACAGCGAATCGACAATCCCAGATTGTACAAACGATCCGACGATCTTGCTCCGTTGCAAGATTCTCGAACCGACAATCCAAGCACGAATCCGGAATCCGGATTGTCAGATTGTCACAGAAAACGATTTTTCATAATCTGGATTGTCAGAGAAATTGTATTTTGGAAAATCCGGATTGTGAATCGTCAATCTGGATTGTCACGGAAAAACGCCTTTAGTCTTCGCAGATACAATCAGCACAGGACACAGTGCGGAATAACTGGCAATAAGTTTAAAAACAGATGTGTTTTCAGGGTGGTGTAAGGCACTCACTTTACCGGGCTATGAGAAAAGGATTAGCTGCGTTTTTACAAACGTGATATCTGATACTACGATCTTAAAGTCGTGTTTATATTTACTGTAGCATCTGACACCATACCGTTTTTGCGGTCAATTATCTGGCCAGTTGGTATTTGATATTCAGATACCAAGGTCCCGACCGCAGTATTGACCGTGGTAACTGAAAATGTCGTCTCATTTTCATTATCACCAACACAAAGGCCTAGGTTTATATCAAATTGGTGGGAAAGAATTTCCGCACTTTAGAGGATATAAGTATTTCTTTTCGGACGGATTTCTTAGCGTCCCTCGATTCATATTCCAAGTCATGGGGGAAGACGGGGAGTGGGTTCGATGAGAAATCGAGAAGCCGTTACTGATTCGTCAAAAGCAAAAATAAGTGAACGCCATACAATTCGGAAGTTTACGTTCCTGTCGAATACAGAACGAAGAAAACAAATGAGCACACAATACGGATGAGTACTCACCCCTTCAGCTTGTTTGACAAGGTTCATCTCCGTCCCAAGGCAGTGACGAATGACTCGAATCAGCATCATAGGGTCGGCCAAATACTGACTCTAGAAATAAGCGTCAAATTAATATTTTTTACGGCCGCCACTGCTGTGTAGCGTAGGTTACGGCAATAATACAGGATCACAATATAGTATTCTCTTCGCATGTCACCAATCCCTGGTTCAATCAATCAATCATACATTTATACCAAATTATCGATTGGGTAGCATAGGCTGACGAAACGACTATCATAAACTACACAACATAGGCTGACGACAAGATTAGCATACACTACACGACAAAGGAAACAAATTAGAATTATATACTACTGATTTGTCAAATTAATTAAATAAACTATAATGGTTGTGGGGTAGGCTATGCCGGAGCCGAGAAAGGACAGGGTTACCGGGCTAAGGCGGCGCCCTTACCCAGTACCGAAGCTGGGTTCTTAAACTCTCGGGAAGAAACTTTGATGCCTTGCGCTATGTTCCACCTACTAACAGTCGAAAACACCGTGTGACAGGTCTAACTTGAAATACGCGAAGATTAGTACATTTCTTAGCATCCTTTTTCATCGGAATCGGCTGTACTTCTTCCTTTCATCTTGTTCGTTTTAGTCATCCGACAGTCACACAGAATTTTGGGTATTCTTCATCTTGTTCGTTTTTGTCATCCGACAGTCATTGGTATTCTGAGACAGAAAGATTTAAAATGTATCAGGACTTGATTATTTCAAATATTGTAAATTTCTTTGTACCTTCCTCGACGTCATAGGAATTCCCGTATCACTGCAACTTTTTTGCCATCTGACCCCTTGTGCAAAGTTATCTTTAATTGCCCAGGAACTTCACGTTTCTGCCCTTGGCCATTTCTCCGCATTCCATCTGAGAAGAAGATTTTTAGACCCGATTTAGTTTAGACCCGATTTTATTTTTATTTTATCTTGTGCATTTACTACATTAGGTGCATTTTTGTTCTCTGGTTGGTCTCTGGTCTCCTGCCAGTTAGTAATTTTTGTGTTTTTTCGCACGCCAGAGAACTGAGAACAGAGACCTGAGTCCGTTTTTGTTCTCAGTTCTCTGGTGGATAAGCCTCACCAGAGAACTGACTTCGCTACTCAGTTCTCTGGTGACCATCCACCAGAGAACTGAGAACAGAGAACTGCGAACGAAAACGTCATTTTTTGGCAAAACAGAGACCAGAGAACTGAGACCTGAGAACCATGAACAAAAATGCACCTATTATTGAAAGGTCAGTGTATTTTTTCCTTTTCTTTGTCTGTGCTGCGTTATTTTCCTCTTCTTAAGCGCTTAAACAGAATTTCATCATCATCGCATCATTCTGGGATTCAATTTCATGTTCTTTATATTTTTGGTAAACTAAGTGCTAATCCAGAATCGCTTTTTTGGTTCATGATAACTACATTTTAGGTCGCGCCAATCATCAAGCTACTACGGAAGAGTGCTTGAGGTGAAAAAAAGCTGTCGTTTTTTCCCGACTCTTCCTCTTTCTCCCCGGGAAATGCAACTAGAATAAATCATATTTTGTTTACTTTCTGCACTAGCCTACTCCGATCCAGAGCCGGGAAGGCATCGACCCCCTTTACCCCTCCTTGAAAATATAGCTCTTACCTTAAAAAAGGTGGCAGCTTCTTGTAGTTTAATTCTGGTTAAAAACAATTCTTCCGTTTCCATCGAGGCAGCTTTCAGCTCCAACTCCTTAATCAGCGTTTCTACAAATGTTGCCGCATACTGCATATGTTCAGGGTTCGACGGGTCAATCTCGGTCCTATAAGAAATCAGAACCTTTAGGATTGTAAAATCAAGAACAAATAATCAGATAGAACCTATGTCGTAAGTCGCATGCAGCGACTACGAAAACCCCGACAAAACTGAGCGGACCTGGAGGTATTTACTCTAACTTTGAGCTGATGTTGATACCCGTTTACTCCTCTTCCGTCTTCACCGTTGATTCTCGCACAAGAAATGTTGAGGGAGGCTAGCAGGGGGCGCAGTCCGTGCCCTGACCTGCTCTGGAGCGCGTCCACAGAACCAATCAGCTTTGACTGCTAGATTTCCTCTTCAGGGACTTAACAGCGATATAGCTATTTGTAGAGGTAACGAAACGTGATGTGGCGCGAAGCTAGTAACCTCCGCTCATTTGCGTCGGGAGTAGGCCGTATTTTACTCGACTCTGCATGTTTGTATGACCGAGATAGGGAGACAGCAGTTCTGTCTCATTATTTGTTCTTGGTAAAATCAGGGACCCATAAATTTGTCTGTCTGTCAATAAGAGATTTCTGATGCTATCTTGAGCGCACGGATGTAGTTCGAGAAATACCCACGGTCCAATGACGTTCAAGACCAGACAAAATTTGGGATTGGCTGCTGGCGCCTTGAGGGAGGAGTCTTTGGCGCGCACGTCCAATGAGGCAAACAAGAATGCCGATCGACTCAAGCGGGGATTTTTGGAAATTGGATTTGGTTCGGTCATCATATCAATATAGAAGCATAGGAAATGACAGGCCCCTGTAAGGAAATTTATGGGTCCCTGGTAAAATGTGCAAAGAAACAACAACGAAAAAGTACTAACATCTCAAATTTTTTTGACATTTTTATTTTTATTTTTTACAGTTCCAATGCTGTTCTCTCGAATATTTGAGACTTGTGAAATAAATCCATTCTATCTGCGAATTTTCGGCTGTTAAAGAGCAATAGGTAATATTTTCAAGATTCCTTCGATTCTCCCTACTTCTTTCACTCCCTTTCATCAGCCGTCTTCATCTAAATAAAAAAAACATGATAAATTTTTACAACAATAGCTACTATAGTTTATCTAGCACTTGTCACCGGGATGTGCTGTAAGAAAGTTTCATATTGTTGTGACACGTCACATAATTTCCGCATTCCCATCCAACTCCCACACCGTTACCGGATGCGGTCCGGACCTAGATATGTAAAATCTGAGGCATTTGTCGAGTCGGATCGGCTTTCCGCGAAAATGCCCGGTAATTTCCTTCGAACTCTGCCAACCTCCTCTTCTAGGATTTATGATTAAATGAATAGCTTTTGAATCTCAGATACCTTCTATTTTTCTAATCTTTTAATTTTTCCATATTGCTTTTCACTTTTCTTTGATATTAAAACGATTATACTCTTTCTTCTTTCTCACTCTTCTTTGTCCCAAAGATGTTATCTCCTTCGATGGAGATTATTTCAGTTAAAAGCAGACGGATGTTACTTGTGTAATTCCTCCAACTGAACCAATTAGAACTGATAGAACGATTTACACTTGAAAATATAGGAACAAAGCAGCTCACTTGGCTACCTACCTTGTGCAAGTAGTGAATGATGATTCTGGTGAGAAATACAGTAGAAAGCACCCAGGACGAGAGACTGATGAGAAGGTTTTATCTATGAGCTGAGATCAAACCCAAAATATAAAACTATAAAGAATACACTACTGATTGACTGCCATTACTATACCTTACAAATATCATATGCAATCTGAAAAAGGACCAAAAAAGTAAAATTTCCAGAGTTTTAACAGCGCATTTTAAAAGAAGGCAGTTTCAACATAAGACCACTTTGCTTTTCATCGGCAACACTTTCGTTTCCTTTTTTCTCTGAAAGCTCAAGGAGAGTTTTAGCGGATTCAGTGACTACATAGCCATTCGAGATCTTAGGCCACCTAAATACTTTTTTTCTAGCATGGATAGCTCTTAGCTCGTTTCAAGATAGTTCACTTTATTTTTCTTTGTCCATTTGCTCGGTATTTGCTGACTCTTGCCCTACAGCCTGTTCGGCTTTTTCTTTTCCAAGCCTACTAACCTCATCTTGTCGAGACTGATAGGCCTAACGCGCATTTCTGAATCTCGTCATCATCCTTTTCCTATTCGGAGAGCTTTTATTCCATCCCAACAAACAATAAAGCCGCACGATTATATAACACTAACAAATTGGAACAATAGAAACCTGAGGACTTACAGCATTTTATTTTCGATCCAAGGAGCCAAAAAGTGCCGTACTTCAATCGGGAAATGGCTTCCATAAACCGCATGGACTTGCCGGAGGGCTTCTCCCTGCAGCTGCTGAGCTTTTGCCCACAGAGCCATCTGTGAGTTGTAATCGTAACACTCGTCAGTAGTTCCTCTTTTATCGTACGACTGAAAGAAAAGCTGAATTAAATATCAACAGGGCTAACGTCACTTAACACCTTATCCGTGTTATATTCGCCCGTTGCTCGAGCACGCGTGCCCGGTGTAGGGTCCGTCTGCAATCCGCACAGCGTACCTTTTACAGGTCATTGAGTCCGTCCAGAAGAGAGCAACAATGATCATACTCGGAGCCGCGACATAGGCTACCCTACGAACACGCTCTTGCGAAACTGAATACATCACCGCTTAACGTCTGGCTTCAACACCTGATATTGTAGTTCGGCAACTCTGTCCTCGCCAGTACGAGCCACCGGTCAGTGTTACCGGAAGCAGATCCTTCCAATCATCGAACCCGGCTACAAAATAAACTTCAACCCCCTAAAGTCAGGATAAATCGTTACGGAAACTCGTTTGTGCCTTTTTTCACTTCGATTTTCAATGCAGAATCATAGTCTGTGTTTGTTATTTATATATAAGAAACTGAATTTAGCTATGCTACGATAGTTTCGAAATAGACAGATCTCTCACTTCTACACATCAGATTCTTAAACGGATGCAAGTCTATAACCAGGCATTTTGAACTTACTATTAATAAATATCATCTCAAAGTATACTCTGAAAAAAATAAAATAAGATGATCATTGTTATTTGATCGAGATGTTGTCAAACTTATGTCTCCGGACCCTCTATTTATGGTAATTTTGTACAGAAGTTTAAACTAAAACCCTGGACCTTGAAGTCTATTACATCTACCCTTAGCCACTTGCCACATTCTTTCGATCTGTCTTGTTTCAACTCATTTTCGCGGTAAATCTCAACTAGGCTTGGGCTAGCTTGGTTTGTTCTGATGAATCTCGACTGGTAATTTTGTACAGAAGTTTAAACTAAAACCCTGGACCTTGAAGTCTATTATCTACCATTAGCCACTTAGCCACATTCTTTCGATCTGTCTTGTTTCAACTCATTTTCGCGGTAAATCTCAACTAGGCTTGGGCTAGCTTGGTTTGTTCTGATGAATCTCGACTGGTAATTTTGTTCAGAAGTTTAAACTAAAACCCTGGACCTTGAAGTTTATTAGATCTACCATTAGCCACTTAGCCACATTCTTTCGATCTGTCTTGTTTCAACTCATTTTCGCGGTAAATCTCAACTAGGCTTAGGCTAGTTTGGTTTGTTCTGATGAATCTCGACTAGAAGGCCACTGATACGGAAATATCAGGCCTACCATTGTATTTTTCTTTTTCAAAATAATTTCCTGTGAACAAATCTTGGTTTCGTCGATAGACGATCAAAACAGCCAAGACATAAACAAAAGAATTCAATACCAGTGGCCTCCTCGCACCGATGGCAGGGTTGCCACGGCTGGCGATTTAAAAAAAAATTAGTATTTTTGTCTCTCTGGTATCACCAAATTACTCAATTCTGGTGAACGTATGACTTATTTTTTCTGGCGGACAATCCTGATCAATGGAGGCCACTGCAACGAGACGACGAGGATTATATTACCCTGGCAGGTCAGACCATCACAACTACTGACTACTGTTCTTGGTCCTACCTTATTGACATGCAACATGATAAGTGATCTTCATGTCACGACATTCCTTCAACAAACTTATCACATGTATTGGTAAATGTATTTAAACACGATAATGAGCGTATGAGAATATCTTGTCTTCAAAAGTTTAATTCGCAAATCATGACACAAGCGCATTCGGTCCGCCCGGTTGGCCGACAGCGCCAACCAACCAAAGAACCAACCAAGTGAAGCTTAACTAATCGCAGCAGCATTTATTTTAAAACGTTTCAGACGGCCTTTTCAGCACGACAACTATTATTAAGACTTCAATTTGGCGTCAAATTGTTTTATGTCATTGTACTGAAAGAAAACCGAAACGAATCCAAGTTAGAAAACAATCCACAATCGGACTTTTATCCGGAAGACCTTACCGTACGAAATTTCGTTCCGCCGGATTGTACCCAGACTAAAGGACTTCGGGGCAATGGGCTGAAGCGCAATCTCACCTGTTGGCAGAGATATACATGCAAACTTGAGAACATTCTACAACCACCACGAATTCCGCCAGCTCTTTGAGCAGGGGCGACAGACATGACTGGGGGGAGGAGAGACGCCCCCCCCCCCCAAATGTTGTCGGCCAGTCGATAAAAAAAACAAGCCGGCACGAAGCGCCGCGTTTTTTCGTCAGAAAACAGTCGTTTTTTCTGAAAATCAGTCGATTTTAACAGTCGTTTTTTTCAAAACTGTCGTTTTTTTCTTGAAAACAGTCGTTGTTTCTCCAAAAGCAGTCGGTAAATACCTTGGCCCCTCCCCATTTTTTTTTTTTTTTTGGCTAGTAACGCCTCTGTCTTTGAGAACGTCTTCAGCCCACGCTGACTGGGATACATTTACTAACAATGGCTCAAAACGTAGAAGTCGGCCCGCACGTGGTTCGTCAGCGATATTTCGGTTTCTTGGCAAGGGTTCTTGTATTGCAGCAACACTGACGAGGACCCTTGCCAAGAACGACCGAAATATCGACGACGAACATCTTAGCTGACTTTCCCATTTTCAGCCATTCTTTAATATATCATTTGAGGACTATACTGAGAAATTAATGTTGTAATTCAAAATCCCTAACAAAACCTCAAAACACTAGTCGTAGGCTATACTTTTCAGCTCCCGCTTGACCCAAACCTGTAGCCTACTGTCTTGTGGGTTACCACTAAAACAAGACAAGATTTCAGGCATGAAACCGAGATAGCAACTAATTCCGATCAAGAACAGATTCAAATATGAAAAAGAACTTTCACATTATTAGGCTGCCCGTAATCGGCGGAAGTCCGCCGACTTCTGATCAGTGCTAGAAGATGGTAAGGGTTTAACCTAGCTACTGTTTTTACGGCCTAGGGTTGGATTTACGAAAACTCTATTTTATGTTGGAAAGCTTCATAGGCTTCTTGCATGCCTGGGGCTAAAAAGGATGGTTTTCGCGAGTCACCGACCCAAAAGCCTACAATTTGTGAAACCGAACGTAGTTCTATAGTCTCTGATCAGACCCGAGAGTGACTTAAGGCTAAAATATGCATAGGATACACGGTTTTTCACAGAACAATATAGTAGAATATAGGACAAAAAACAGCTTATTTGCAATTCCATGACCCAACTCTTGTGCAAGTAACAAATGATGATTCTGGCGAAAATGTTTAAAACTAACCCAAAACAAAGACGCTTAACTAACACGAACAGTTTTAGTACTAACTGGGTTCTATGAGATTAGCCTATATTGCAAGTTCTCATGTCCGCGGTCGAAGAAGACGAAGTTCAACTGGCTGTAAAATCGATTTTCGTCGTAAGGTCAAAAGAAGTAAAAAGAACTACCGTAATCTCCAGGAATCCGTTCGACTTCCAGGTTCCGGAGGACCCTTTTCAAGGCTATTGAGGAAATTAACTCGGAAGATTTTGCTTTATCGGAACCCAATAAACGGCGGCAATTCGCCATGTTTATTTATTTTTAGTTAATTAGGGGTCTCTACAATATCAGTGAACTTTAGTTATCTAGTTAATAGAAGAATGGTATTAAGGTAAGTGTATGTGTTTTAAATAATCATTGAGCCCAAGCTGACTTGGAATTATATATTCAAACAATGCAGAAAACGGTTACGTCAGCTTCGATGCTTTGGCAACGATATTTTGATTTATTGCATGTTCGTTCTTTCTCCAACGTTGTCCTGAACTGCGACAGCCTGACGAGGACCCTTGCGAAGAAGGGCCGAAATATCGCTGCCAAGCATCGTAGCTGACGTATCGTATTTTTTGTCATGGAACGAGTTTAACCGAAAAAATTAGAGTCAGCGAGCGAGTCGTAGCCCAAACAGTAAAATAAGCAAGAATTTAAAGAAGGTTCTACGTAGGGTGCAAAAAAAAAATCTGTCTCATTAGCCTACACAGAAAATAGACAATGCCTCGTAGTGACTAGTTTTTCCAATTATTTTGACCACGCACTGGATATTTTTTCCCATTAGGTCGTGAATCGGCCTAATTTCCACGCCCCATGTCCCGAAATTCGACATTGTGGTTTGTCCTATCTAGAAAGTTTACCTCAAAAGTAGGGATATTGTTGCCACAAGCTACAACAATAGATGTAAAATTTCAATGCCTCTATTTTATCTTGCAAAAATTGTGAACATTCGCTGAAAAATTGTAAAAAATCGCGAAAGATAAAAAATAAAGCTGAAAAATAAGATGCTGAACTAGAGTGTGCTGTTTCTAAAAAGGTTAATGTGTCAGATGACAACTGAGGAAGTCACTCAAGACACTATGCTTCTTCTCCCCCTCTCTCACCCTCGATATTTTGATCCTATATTCACCACTCTAGCTTGACCGGAAGTAACATTTGCAATTCGTAAGAATAAAAAAGGTTTTTACGTTAGGTTTTTACGTTGTCAGAAACTTACAAACCTTGAGTTTGAGGTATTTGCGCTGTTGTTTAGATGACAACTGTTTGGGAAAACTTGGTTCGCTCGAATACATTTTCTTTTTTTTACATCGCCATTTACTGTTTCAACAAAGAATTTTCGGACTGTACACATTTCTTGCCCATTTCTTCAAATCCCAGTGACACAAAACTGATTATTCAAGCGATGTCTTAAATTTGCTAAGCAAGCTTATGGAGGGCTCTATAGAGCTAGCTGCTTTCGAGTAAGTTTCAAGCGCCTGAAAACGCCTAGAGATTTTTTTTTTTACATGAAAATTTCTATATTGAAAACGTTGCCAAATGCATTAAACGAGTGAATTTCGAGTCCCTGAGTCTCCCATTAAGAATACAGAACATATTGTTTAAAACAAAACTGGTATCAAGACTGTTTCGCGTATGAATGTTTTCCTTTTTCATTACCTTTCCCCTTCTTACTTAACTTATTACAGTGGACTTTCAACTCAAAATAATTAGAGAAGAAGTCACATGAGTCCCGTGCATATCCTCAACAGAGCTCCAGCACCCAATGATGGTGCAGCCCGATTCACTGATTCTACAAAGTTAGGAAGTGTGCCTGACTGACACGTTGTGAACAAGGGTTTCATAAGTAAGAAACCCCTCTGATTAGACCAAGCGTTACCATTTCTGCTAAGCTTACTGGTTAGCGTAGTTAAGAATTGGTTATTTCTGATTTAACTCCAACGTTCATCACGTCTAATCAATGGAAGAATCTAATTTGCAAAACTAACAAGAATTTCAGCTTCAGAGATGAACCCGCGGTCTATGCCGATCCCGTTTTTTTCAACCTACTAATCAAATGAAATATGATCTCCAATCACAAATGATACCCCTTTCTCTTTTTATCGTGTGTATCCCTCGTCTCGAAATCACGCTCAAACTGGGTTTAATTGCAAGCCTTTGCTCCCTCCCGATACGACTGAGTACCTACTCTCAGAGGCGCAAATCTCCTGAAAATTGCAGCGAGAATTTAATTTTTTTTACGAAAATTCACAATATTTTCCATTTTTTCTTTATTTTTGAATTTTGCGAAATCTTTCAATTTTTCGCAATATTCGCAATTTTCGAGAGGCCTCCGAATATTTCAATTTTGCGAATATTAAAATGAATTTGTCAGTTTGCAAATTCGCTTTTTACATTACTATTAGTGTGGTGCGTCGCCGCGCGCTGCTACTTACAAAACGGTAAAACGACTGCTCCATCTCTCTAACCCGAATGACCGCACGCAAGGTCTATGAGGACAACAAACGGACAAACACTCGTCTTTGCTCAAATTCAACAGGAAAACAAAACCTTTCCGAACCATACACCCCGCGTTCACTCTTATGCCAGAACTAATTCAACTTCTTATCTTGTTTCACACCATGAAGTCCAAGCGGCACTTTACAACTAGTTCGTCACAAAACCTACCATTCCCGCAGTTTCGCGTGATATCCGAGTCTCTTAACAGAACAAGGAAAGTACCTGGGAGACAGAGTACCTGCTACTGGAAGCCTAAGGAATCCAGAATCTAGCTCCTGAACCGGTGTGGAGAATACCTGTCTATTGGAAACGGGGAAATCGATGCGATGCAACCTAATCGGTGTGAAAAATCGGAGTTCGTGACGAACGTCACTAAGGCAGGAGGGCGAGCAAATCGAGCCTTGCAAAAAGTGGAATTCCTTCTAGCCACAAACATCGAATCCGTTCGTTCTCATAGAAGGAGGGTACTAAGGTATTCCTCCAATTTCTGTCGAGCAGTCAACGAAAATTCCTGGATAATACCTTCTGCAAAACGCTGGGTGTATCTAAACCGGCTGGTGTCAGCCGGTGCCGGCAAAGGTTGCCACGTGTTAGAACATTAAAATAAGCATGTTTAGAAGCGTTTGAAAGATGAATGGCCTAATCTATGGCCGGCATCAGTGCTGGCACCGCTGATTTCGGCGGGGGAGTGGGTAACCCCTACTTCACTCAAGTCATCAATATTTGTTTGGCATAGGGTAGCCAAAAATCGGGGATTTGTTGTCTGACTGTTTTCAAGGGCACACAACTAACGTGATAATCAGCGAAAATTTACATACAAATTCTGGGAAATGGTAAGTCCCATTTTCGCAGGGTTTCTTTCCTGGCCGGAATCGCAATGATACTATGCACGAGTTTAGCCAAAATATTTTGGCTTGATTAGGACCAAATGCTCGACCAAATTAAGAATCGTGAATTAAACGACGCAGAAAACCCACGGGTTTCTTGATTCAGACACATGAGTACACATGATTACTTCGCCAGATCGTTTTATGTGGTTTCGAACACTCAAAACGAAAACGAATAGTTCTGATCCCTCAAATTGCCATTATTAGTAGCCTAAACTGACCTAACTAACTTCACGAAACACTTTTTAGCAAAGTAAAAAAATGGCCATCTTTCGGTCTGCTGCTTTTCGGACAACGTAAGTAGTAGCCTACAAGGAACTCTTCCTAAACCGAACATTTTGTTTTAATATTTCACCACAGCAGAAACCACAGTTTTCATAACGACTGCTAGCCCCGGGCTTTCCCTCGGAAATATTTACTCGAATACTACACGTTTTTTTTATGAACTAGCAGCTTTCATGCGCAGATTGCCTAAAGGGCAAGTGTTAATCAGATGTAAAACTAAAAATTGTATCATCGGTGCTTTAACGACCCTTAACAGTTAGGCTAAATGAGTTAAATCGGGAGCATTCTAGCCTTTGCAATGTCTTCCTCTTGCCACTTATCAGTTTCATTCACATCCAATCCCCCGTTCAAAAGTGATGCATGTCACTAGATTCCGGATTCCCCATCCCTTCACCCCCCCCCCCAGATGGTCGGATCGAGGAAGTGACTTTTTAACTTCCCGGTCAATCCGGTCAGGTCCCCGATATGCATGCCAAGTTTCATCGTCTTAGCTTATGTGGATATACCCAAAATTAGCAAAACCCGGACTGACCAACAGAGAGCGTGTCCGAAAGCTTTCAGGACTGTAAATGCTGCATTTAATGCTGCATTTTTATTTTTGTTTTCGTCCGAAAGCTCTTACCTTATATGCAGCATTAAATGCAGCATTTACAGCACTAACAGCTTTCGGACACGTTCTTTATTTCTTCTCTGACACTTCCAATTCCGAAATTTAGCCTTAATCGCCAGCTCCCCAGTTTCTTCTTGAAAATTCAGCGTAAAATTTAGCATCTTCGCTGAATTTTTCGATGAATTTTATGCTGAATTAATGCTGCATTAACCGAGCGAAAATTTAAGTCCGAAAGCGAAAAGCTGCATAAAATGCTGAATTAATTCAGCATTTTCGTTCGTTTCCGAGCTTTCGGACACGCTCAGAAATTGCCATCGCTATATTTGGGCAGAAGAGCAAATGCCAGAGAAATGAATTATTCAGCAAATCTCCTTACCACCTCACCAAACCTCTGATCAACTTCAAACTAATCATTTACATTCAGCAAATGTTCAGATTTTGGCCAGATGACGGGCGAACTTACTTGCCTGGCGAGAAAATAAGTTTCATATATGGATTCAGCATGCCTCCCTACCCCTCAGCCAACTATCTCATTAGCTTAAAAAAAATCGCTCCCACTCCCTAGCCCCTAAATATAAGGAGTTTTTCCAGGGCAGTCCCTGATCATCATCCTAGATAACTCATTGGTAACTGATCCATCAGAGAAACAGCAAATCAACTCTTAGATTACAAAACGGCAATCCGACCAATCTCAATCCATTGCAAGATTCCCCCATCGACGGTCCAATCCGGATGGTCAAAGAAATGATTTTTCATAATCTGGATTATCGGAGAAAGCGCATTTCAGAGAATCCGGATTGTGAATCGTCAATCTGGATTGTCCTGGAAAAACGCCTATAGGCTGCAGGATCCATCTACGAGCTTGAATTGTACCTTGACCCAATGATTCTCAGACCAAGTCTGAACAAAATATCTCGACCTCTTCGAGAGTTATCGTTGCTAACAGACAGACAGACGGACAAAATTTACAAATTCATTAGTATTCCTTCACTACCGTTTTCAAGATCCCAAAACATTCAAATGAACAGCTACATCTTCTTTTTTTTTTGCAAAGGGGCTGGTTTAAGTCATCAGTACAAAGATCTCTGCAAGGGAGAGACATGGCTGAAAAAAGATGGGAGGATTGAGGGTTGGATCAAAATGTGTATAGGCTACTCATTCCTCACCAGGCAACGGCAATTGCATACCCCTGTCCAGCTCTGTCCCCACTCAGAGTGTATAGGCTGTTGGTGCCTGGAGGTGATCAGCCCTTATTACTGGTCACTGATGTACTACGTGTTCAACCCTGTTGATCAGAAGAGTTCATATTAACCAGTGACCTGAGTTTTATCAGCAGGTGCCATTCCTTATTATCTGGTCTAATAACTGACAGAGAGATACACCAAGTTTTTGGGATCCCAAAACGTTAGTGACGGATACCTATGACATCGCAAAAAGTTGTCCGTCTGTCCGTCTGTACGGTCTGTAACTTTCGAAGGGAATGATATATTTTGATGAAACTTGGTGTGAGGATTCTTTGGGTCAAGAGTAAGGTCAAGTTCGTAGATGGGCTCTCTAGCCCTATATTTAGGGGTGGGGGAGGGGGTTTAAATTAAGGGGCAAACAAAATATTTTGAAACAGCTAATGTGATAGTCGATTATGGGGTAAGAAGACATGCTGAACACGATGGTGAAAACCATTTTCTCATCGGACGATTAGTTCGCCCGGAATCCGGCCAAAACCGGAAAGTCTGTTAAAAGTAAAAGTTTTATTTGAAGTTGATTAGATGTTCGATTTAGGGGTAAGATGACATGCTGAACACGATGGTGAAAACCATTTTCTCGCCAGACAAGTAGTTCGCCCGGAATCTGGCCAAAACCGGAAATTTTGTTAAAAATAAAAGTTTTATTTTAAGTTGATTAGAGGTTTGATTTAGGGGTAAGAAGACATGCTGAACACGATGGTGAAAACCATTTTCTTCCCGGGCAAGTAGTTCGCCCAGAATCCGGTCAAAACCGGAACGTTTGTTAAAAGTAACAGTTTTATTGGAAGTTGATTAGACGTTCGATTTATGAATAAGAAGAACACTTTTTCTACCCGGACAACTTGTTCGCCCGGAATCCGGCCAAAACCGGAAATTTGGCAGAAGTAAAGCAGGAAGTTTCGATCAGTATCGTCAAAATAGATATGGCTTATAGCCGTATATCTGAACTTGGTTTTCTCAGATGATTAGCCTGGCGAAGACAAGACCCGATTGTCTGGATCAATCATTAAATTTTTGGGATCCCATCGAAACCTTTGGTCTTGTTGATATTGCATCAAGGTTATTGTTTTACCAAAAACTAAGATAAGACTGAACACCCATTCTATTTGACTATTTTAGCAGTGAAAAAACAAAACCATGATACTTAGAAACTTGAAAAGTGCCTAAAAAAGAAGCAATGCTTCTACTGCTTTTCTACTTGGTCTCGGTTCTACCAGGTAACCAGGGTTCTACAGTAGAGGTATCTGAACAGTTACCATACTTAAATTTGATCACTGGGGGAGACCAGGTACGATAGCGACACTTCTATATAGCCTATGGGACATTTGGTTTTTCTGATGCAGATTTTATTTAAGTCTACAGCCCAGCTACCGCCATTAATGGATCAAGTTTTATTCAGAAATTAAGTTGTTTTTGGGATCCCAAAACGTAAGTGGAGGGATACCTATGACATCGCAAAAGTTGTCCGTCTGTCCGTCCGTCCGTCTGTCTGTCCGTCTGTAAGTACGATAACTCTCGACGGGAATGAGATATTTCGATGAAACTTGGTGTGAGGATTCTTTGGGTCAAGAGTAAGGTCGAGTTCGTCGATGGGCTCTGTAGCCCTATATTTAGGGGTGGGAGAGGGGGTTTAAATTAAGGGGCAAACAAAATATTTTAAACAGCTAATAATTAATTAATTAATTTATTTTTAACCCGCTAAATGAACAAATGCGGAGTATAAACAAGAAAGAAAAAATACAACAAAACGACTAAATACACAACAAAAACACTTGATTATGTGATAGTCGATTATGGGGTAAGAAGACATGCTGGACACGATGGTGAAAACCATTTTCTCGCCGGACAAGTAGTTAGCCCGAAATCCGGCCGAAACCGGAAAATTTGTTATAAGCAAAAGTTTTATTTGAAGTTGATTAGATGTTCGATTTAGGGGTAAGAAGACAAGCTGACCACGACGGTGAAAACCGTTTTTTCACCGGACAAGTAGTTAGCCTGGAATCCGGTCGAAACCTGAAAATTTGTTAAAAGCAAAAGTTTTATTTAGTTGATTAGATGTTCGATTCAGGGGTAAGAAGACATGCTGAACACAATGGTGAAATCCATTTTCTTGCCGGACTAGTGGTTTGCCCGGAATCCGGCCAAAACCGGAAAATTTGTTAAAAGCAAAAGTTTTATTTTAATTTGATTAGATGACAGATTTAAGGGTAAGAAGAGACGCTGAATCTGTATATGACAATCATTTTTTACCCAAACATAGAATAGAATAGAATAGAATAGAATTTTAATGCATAAAAGCCAACAAGGGCCATCGCACCAATACAACAAAAGAAAAAAGAAAAATATATATATAAGAAACATGGACACTATGCTAATATTTACTACTACAAGGATATACAATTTTCCCTGTGTGCTAACCCTATTCGGAGGAACTTTCCAAACAGTCGAATACCCTGGAAACTTTTCTCTTTCATTCTCTGAATTATCCACTCACTCCCACACGCTCTCACTTCAAGCAACTCTAATCTCAACCCATTCAATTCCTCACACTCTCCCACAAAATGACTCATACTTTCTTTCTCGCATCCACACATAGGGCAGGAGTAAGGACCAGTTTTAACCCTAACTTTACCCAAATATTTTCTTCTTTTCCCAAGAGGTAAACCATCCCCTCTCATACCCATAAATAACACAAGTTCCTCGTGAGACAGACCACACTTGAGGTAAATCTCTTCACCCCAACTTTCTTTTGCCTTGGCGTAAAAACATAACGATTCTGTCTGATCCTTTTCCTCGTGCCATGACTGGATTTCCTGATCCTGAAGCACTCTTCGAACCATTTCATGGATCCCTGGTTCTGAAGACTGTGGTCCAAGTCCCTCTCTCCAGTATCCGGGTAGGCCGCATTGTTCGAGGATCTTCTTCACTTGGTAAGGCCAAGAATCTTGGCGTCTATCTTTCAGTGACTCCAGATACGCCGCCTTTCGTGGTCTTACCCGAGGCATATTTATTATTTTTTCCCAAAATTTTTTTATTCTTACCCACCTATCAATCCTTAACCTATAAATACCTAAATCACCTTTCAATACTATATTACTGAATCTGCCATATAGTTCTTCCAGAATCCAGTTGAAACCGGCTTTTTTTTTTTAAGGTAAAGTTTTATCTGAAGTTGATTAGATGTTCTTTATAGGGTTAACAAGATACGCTGAATTCGTTTCTGAACTTTATTTTTTTTTTATGGACAAGTAGTTCGCTCGGAATTCGGCCGAAACGGAAATTTGGTAGAAGTAAAGCAGGAAGTTTCGATCAGTATCGTCAAAATAGATATGGCTTATGGAGGTATATCTGAACTTGATTTTTAAAATGCAAGGCACCTAAGCAAGGCACCTCTGAGTCAGAAAGATAAACTTAAATGACTTTGTTTTAGTCAAACTAAGGTAAAACATTGAAATTCGAACACATCGGAATTCGGACACGTTGACGGAACATTTCAAATCTGACGTTTTCTTTCATCTCTCACGGCGAAGTGTTAGCACTTGCAGACAAAACGGAATAGCCATTAGTTGCGAGAACCAAAAACTCGACTGCCGCTACTTTATGGCAACGCTGTAACAGTTCGGCGAGGGAAAATTCGACTAAAAGGTTTGCCAAAGTTTACTTTTTAATTGTTTTGAAGTGGTTCCGTAAAGCGAAAAATTGCCGGGAAAAGGTCAGTGCTTCTGTTGAAGGTGGCTAACGTAGCTAAGTTGCTAGAATTGGTAAATGTTGCACTGATTGCGATATATCGTGTCATTAGTTTTGTTCGAATAGTTATGTGATAAATATTTATTCGGACACCGTATTTGACGACATAAAGCTATTCGGACAGTTGTATTTTGTCCGTTCGCTACTAAAAGCATAACAAACAAGTGTATTTCCGTGATGTCCGATAGCTGTTCGAGATGGTTACTCCCTGTTCGAACACAAAAGCAGAGGGGCATCCCTTCCACGCCAGAAAGCTTTTATTCACGTAGAAATAAAAACCCCGGGAGAGGCCCAGAAAACGTCCGACATTCTGCTCTTTCAACAAACCTAATTCCCGAAACGATACCGGCAACGCTGTCCTCACGATCGTCGAAGAAGAAAAATAACGTAAATATGTGTCCGAATTTCAATGTTTTACCTTATCTGGGTCTGGGAAAGGGATGTACAGCCAGTACAGGTATTTTGGATCTTCAGTCTACCATTTAGCCCAAAACTGCAGTGTTCACATTAAAGTAACTGTCCACATAAGCATACCTCTACTGTATTAGTAATGGCACCCTACATGAAAATGGTGAGGCCAAGACTTCCAAGAGAGGGAATCACAAGCATTTTTGAGTGAACAGATGGGAACTGTGCAAGAAAAAGGAAATGTTGCACTCGAGTCGGAATATTCCATGAGCTTAAATGGAGCAGCGGAACGTGTAATTTAAACTTACCTAGCTTAATCTAGGAATATCACCTAGCAGAACTCCAAACACAACAAAATCAACAAACCAACGAAATCTAGTATAAACTTCTTCTTCTTCAGCGAAAACCAAGTGGCTCTGGCCTGGCTCTGGCTAGTCTGGCTGCCTCTACTGATCTCCAAGTGGCGGGATTTTTGAATTTTAACTTCAACATGAGTTCGATGCCAAATTCGGTAACTTCTTTGCCAACTGTGGGAAGAGGCCGTGGAAGGGGAGCACCTTCTCTAGCAGATGCTCCGTTGAGACGGCCTGGGCAGGATGTCATCGAGACAGTTTCCAGTTTAAGCCTTGGGCCCAGCAGTTCTAAAAAAATTGAGATTGAAGAACTTGAGAAGACACTGTCCACTGTGAAAACTGGTGATGAACTTAAGTAAGTAGAAATCTGGTAGAAATTCCTTAAGAAGCATGCCTGTATTCTGCCTGTATTGTACTGCTGAAAAGTATGGTTTCAATGTGATAATGCTGCAAGAAGAAAACATATCTCCTTGACTTGAGGTCTTGATTCACAAACCTCAGTGGCTCAGTTGTGATTGTGATTTTAGCTAATTGTGATTTTAGCATTGTGCACCTGCAGGGAAAAGTACCTGCTTGTCATGCCCCCTCACAGAAAGGTACATTCTTTAGCGCATCACATGGCAAAATTGCTTAATTCGCTCAGAATTAAGCAACTGCAACTTTATTTAGAAACAATACCTTAATTAATTACCTTAATTCACACTTCGGAGCGAATAAGGTCCATGATGGATTCGTTTTGCTCTGCTTCTGGTTGCTTTCAGTCATTCACTACCATTGACGAGAAGAAATTTTGTCACACACGTGTGAAGGCAGGTGGTTTCTTCAGCTTCCTTGAGTGTCCTCTAGTGTTGTGCTGGTGGGATGACAGAGAGAAGAGCTTAGAAGCATGGGGCCCACTCATGTATCTCCACGTCTGTCTTCCACGATACACAAGCTTTGGGAGTTTTAAGCTTGCCAGCCTGTTGGAATACGGCTTCATTTCAAGTCCACTGATGCACTTGGTTGCCCTCCTTAGTACTCCTTCAACCATCTTGATGTCTTCTCTGTATGAGGGGGAGGATGGACACATCCCAAAGTCGAGTGGAGTCTGACTATAGCTTTATATAGTTTTAGGAATATGCTGGCGTGGCGGCTGGTGATATGCCTCTTCAGGAAGCCTAGGCTAATGTTGGTTTTCGAGACTGCTTTGTGGGAGTGGCTGTGGAACTTCAAGTGACAGTCAATTGTGACGCCGAGGTCTCTTTCATCGGCGTTGATTTGGAGGATATGCTGTCGGCCTGTGTCCTGGTCGTTCATCGTGTACAGAGAGAACCATAATTTCCAATTACCCCTTTACTTGGAGCACACCATTTCTCTTATTTGGAATTGTCAAGCTGCAGGAATTGCAACTGGTGCTCTCACAATACCAAACGGGCCATGGATCAAACAGCGTGAAAAGTATGTTTTTTTCGTGCAGGCTTAGCATAAGTCCACAATAAGTCGATTACTTACCAAGCATTTACTCATTTAACTAGATCGATATTCTGCTTTGCATAGCCTGCACTCATGTTTGGGGTCTGTGATTCTCCCAGTTCACTTTAATAAAAATAGTTTTGCAGGATTTGATGCTCAAGATAGGGGAAAAGTTACTTACCTCTCTCTTCAAATTAATTCTAGCATCTCACTTGAACCATTGCCAATTTTCAAGAAATAGTGGGGAATTTGATGAATAAATTCAAATATATGGAAGTTGAAACCGAGTTGAAGATTACAAGGAATTGCCCACATATTTTTGTTATTATTGAAGCCCTTGTAACGCCGAAATGGCAGAAAAATTTGGAAAAGATATTACAAGTGTGACTTCTGATCGATAAGGTACTGTGCGATAAGCGTGATCGATGCTAAATTTTGTAAGGTTCTGTGTTACTTACCTTAATATAAACAAATACTGATTGAACTGACAAGCGAAGTATTAACACAGTTACAGCTGTTCCAGCATAAGGCGTATTCTCGTCGTTTCCTGAGGACTCCTTTTAAGAGTTCCTGTGTTTTTGTTTGTACCCGGGAGTCACTCCCAGTATTCTCGAGAATACTCTGTATTCTTGCTTTTGGCTTTGTAATAAACAAAAAGGTCAGTCAGAGATGAGACACAAGATGAAAAAAGAACCTGATTCTGGTCTAGAGAAAATAATAGTATTTGTTAACATACTGGAACTTTTCTGCTGATGTGCTTGTTGATGGAAATAACAAAAAATGACAAGCTTGAGCCATTGTCATTGGCAGAGGCTCAGCAGAAATAAAATTTAAAACACTTCAACTGAAAAGACTTGCCACCAGAATTTACAAGCGGGCTGCCCCAACGACCCTGAATTGACCTTTTGCGTGGCTTCGGGGACTAAGCTACTTGAAGCGGCTGAATTACCTTGAAATACTTCAAATGTTTACCATGAATGGTTGTGGTCAAGTCTGCTATTCATCTATTGGTTTTACTGTGCCCCAACCTGCCCAACGACCCTGGTGACTAAGTGCTGAAGTTTTTACCGTTGTGCTGATGAACTTTTGCTCGGCTTCGTGGACTAAGCTACTTGATGCAGTTGAACTATCTGACAATACTACAAAACATGTAGGCTACCATGAACATGAATTGTGATCAAGTCTGGTTTTCATCTTAATAGTTTTAGGTGTTATTTTTACTGCCTGTTTTGCATACTGCAAGAGAATGGCTGTCATGATGGAGAGGGGAGTCCCCTCTTACCTCTTCTGTGGTCTTGGCAGAAGGATGACATATTTGCATTTATGTCTCATTTTGGTAAACTTGTTGTTTGCAATAGAAAGCAGTTAGAAGGTTTGAGTATAAAAATAGTTACAAAAATATTCTGTGCCAGAATGTCTTGGCAGGCCACTTCTGCCACAGTATCAGTAGGATGTTGAGGCGTTAGTGTGTCTTAACTTGATCACAAGCTTCTCCCTGAGTTTAAGAATATGCAAACTGGGCTCCTTGAGATGCAATTAATGCACTGTTACATTTCCTTAGAAATTAAGGACCGCACCAAGTGAATGTGATAGTGGCACATTATCCTTCAACTTGCAGTAGCCTTAATGTAGATTAGGCAGGCAAAGCTTGTTCTAAACTGCCCCCAAATCTCAATCCCAACCTCTAGGTACTGGTTCCACTTACTACCTAGGTAGGCCATCCATATATCCCCCCCCCCCCCTATGTACCAGTAGGCTACCCAGACAGGCAGTGGAAATAAGTAGGGGTAGCTATTTGTGTGATAGGCACCTATGTATGTCCCAGGATGCAGTCAGGTTGCAGAACTTGTTTAGAGAGTTTTTTTTTCCACCGAAAAATTATTTTTGTTGTAATGTTGTATTATTTTATGTTATGTTATCAAAACAAAAAGACGAAGAATCAGTTATTCAACATAAGGTTTCGTGTCTTAGGCTGCCTTTTATAATTTAAAAGAAAAAATGTACCAACCAAGCTACAACTGTTATAAACTCCAGCCCAGTCAACCACCAACCCCTGATTTTTGGATACCCTGTGCTGAACTCGGGATATATCTAGCGTTTGGCATACCCTATGGCTAACGCTGGATACTCTAACCCACTAAAATACTGAATTTTTTTGTGAAGCTCGGAAATCAATCAATCATAATTACGGTCGGTCAGGATTGAGGTACCAACAGGTATCCAGCGTTTGGCATAGGGTATCCAGCGTCAGGCATAGGGTATCCAGCGTCAGGCATAGGGTATCCAGCGTCAGGCATAGGATATGCCAAACATTAGATATACCCAGCGTTTGGCATAGGGTATCCAAAATTATGGTTGACTGGGCTGGAGTTAATAACAGTTGTAGCTTGGTAACAGCAGTAAGTTATCCTATGGCGATACAAGATAAACAAAATAATACTACCTTAATTAAGTCCCTGATTTCTCTGTCTTTGCATGCTGTGCGACCTGTCCAGTGCCCCTACTAATTTTTTTTTTTTCAGGAAATTAGTTTCTTCATTGGTCGATGAGGCATTAGACTCACAGCAGCTCTGCCAGAAGCTACTAGTCGAAGTCAAGAAAGTAGTGAATGTGACGGTAGAAGACAAGAAGTTTCGAAACGTATTTTTGAGTCAAATCCAGGCTGTCTTTCAAGGTAAAATGAAACTTCCTCTTTGCACTAACTGGTATTTGCTTAGCATTCGGTGAGCCTTTGACTCTTATTAGGCTTAACAGCCAGTGAAGAAATTAATCCTAGACGACGAGGTAAAGAAGTAAAAGGTAGAATGCTTATATAGGATTTATTGAGACGGGCAAACATTTGTTGATTTGCTGTATTATTGCTTTCTGACCTAAGGTGCTTTGCAATTTCTCAGAAATTTCGTTTCTTACCCTTACACCACCCACTCACCCAATCATCACATTAAAGTTTAACCGAAAAGCCAACTTTATTTTTGCATCATTTAATTGAATAGGACTGAATTATTTGGATTCTGCCAACAGTTTTTTTTTTTTCCACTATCTGCTCTAGTAGTGACATTCAGAATATCTACGGCCGTCCAACGCAAATTCTACTATGTCGTGGAGATTTTGAATTTCAATACAGACGTGGGTTTTCAGTGGCCAGTGATCGCTCGTGGCAAGGGGCTCACTGCGTGAACACTCTTTTTCTTCAGTCGTTTTCGTCAAGCATAGCCTACAGCAACGGGACAAGCGCATAGAGCTACCACAAATCCGACAGAGAAAATCCTCTATCCTAAAATCGATTATTCGTGAATAGCGGAACAACGAAGAAACGTATTTTCATCGGCTCTGCAAGCCTATTTAAGCGAATAAGTAACGGGTAACTAAGTTGTCCTATCTCAGTCCTTTTCGGTTAAACTTTAAAGGTGTGCTCGCCATTAAGTAGTTTAGATTTCGACTTTTAAATTTTGCAGAGCGAGAGTCCACACTCCGAATCAGTCAAGAAAGATATGCCAACTTGCTGTATCTTCTTCACGACAGCACAAAAGCTCTTAGGCTTCCAAATGGTGACCCAATCATTCCATTAGTCTCTGCCGTGTCAAAGTGCCTATCGCCTGCACTTCGGGGAAGTATAACTCATGGTCTGTCAGTCTGCATTAGAAAAACGGTGAGCCTTGTAGAATCTTAATGAGTTTTCAAGCTGGCTTTTGGACGAGGTCTCACTCCGTAAGGCCAGCTTAATTTGTGAAAAGAAATGACTGGGTGACTGATGGCATCTTTGGGGGTCTGTGTTAGAAAGTATTAATTAGGTTGTGATGAAGGGTAGAGAGGGATTTGCGGGCGTCCCCAGTTTAAACCCCAACCGTGAACGGAGAGTCCGGCATAATTTACTAGGCCGGACACGTAGAGAGCGGGTGGGGGTATAACTCTCCTTCAGTCGTTGGTTGAATGGCTGAGAGTTGGGAGTCAAAGAGAAGAAAGTGAAAGTAAAAAAAAAAAAAAAATGTCGAGACGTGCAGCAGAGAAGAGAAACTAACTAAGCAGGCTAACTAACAAAACTTTGCAGTATAAACGGAACAGTTAAGAGTTGCGTCGGTAGCATTCTAGCATTTGCTATGTCTAGATCACTCCCTTCGAAGTCGCAAGTTCAAAGTAGGACTCGGTGCGACCGCGGGGTCATCTACTGGCGTGGCCCCGGAAGCATCTTTACTAGAAAATCGGACTAAAAGAAAAACATTGGCGTTTTGGGGATGTTGTTTGACAATGATCGCAAATTTGGTTTATAACCCCAATAGTCGATTCTTACAATAAACTATCTATCTTCTTTCACATAAAGCGATATAGGAATATTGGCAAGGATGGAGTGGTATTTTAAGTCAGAGATATTGCATTGCCAATTGTTCATTACGGTCAAGTGTTTATTGCACCACTTTCGTGGAGGACAAAGTTGTAATATGTAGAGAGGAGTTTTTGTCTTTGTAGAAACAGCATATTTTGAGACCCTCTTCAAGTAAATACATTTTAAAGACATCTATACGAACATATTTTTTAAAAAGTAACCGAGCGGAGCGAGGCCCTGTCAAGGTTCCCAAGGCTTACTTTTAACAGGACGTTTCGCGTTTAGATTATCCTGACGTAATTTGTGGTGTGCGTATGATCACTAAATTAGTGATCACGGAAAGCCGTCAAATCGCCGTGGCTGACAGACGACAGAAGTTATTATCGTTTTCAGTTCGTGCTACTGCACTCTCCTAACTTATCGTTGCTTATAGGTTTTCAGTCTTCTCGACGATTTGTGGAAACATGCTCCAGAAGAAAGTGAGGAATTCTTTGAAAAAGTCCGTGAACTTGTGATACTGAACTCGCTCGATATGAAGATTGGAAACGAACTGCTCTTTCTGGTAGAACTGGAACACTACCGTAAAGTTAGTGATGTTCCAGCCGCCATGTTTGCCTACTATCGTGCCAAAGGTTTGACTTTCGCCTAGTCTTAGCAGAGTGCATCTGAAGTACTTCTCAAGTCGAAGCGAAAAGTGCGAAGAAAAATTGAAGTTGCGGGATTGGCTTTACGATCCGAGGCTGAGCAGAGTCCCGTACTTACGGCTATAATAGAATACTCTTGTTGTATGTAATTCCCGGTAAGTTCGGTAATTTCTTCCTGGGGGGTGGGGGGAGGACTGTTCTTGGGTATGTTTCAGCTGACGACTTATAGTCCATTGTGGTAGTTTTACTACGTCAAACCAATTGGCCTTTTACCAGTTCAGCGTTCCAAGCAGATTAGTCTCCATTTGTGCCCTTTCCTCATTATCAGCATCCGTCGTCCATAGAGATAGTAAGTTATTGAACAGAAAAGAGAAACTTTCACATTTTAAGTTGAAGGATAGTGCAAAACTGTCATCGTCAGGGAGGTTCGCATTTTTGTCTGCAGAAGAAATATAATTAAAACGTATCTTAAGCCGCGTTCGATTAACCTTACGCTACTTAACAGTAGTCAACCATAGAGTTACTTTTCTCCCTGGTGTCGTTTTTTATGGTCTTTGAACTTTCATTTTTTTTTCTCTGTTAAAGTTCAACTGAAAAGGGCTAAGACCAGATAGTCTAGGTACACGTCACTTATTCACTTATAGGCATGAAAACCTTAAAAAAAAAATGCGTTACTCCGTTTGTCCGCTGTCCACAGATAATGGATTTCATCGGATCTTTCGGATGTGTTGTACCTCTATGCGCCTGTCTCTCCATGCATGAAATATTAACCAACTGCAAGGGTAAGCCATTGCCGGAAAAAATAATAAAAATGGCCAATTCCTTGCAAGACACCATTCTTCCGCCGTGGCTCGTGACCTTATCGCTCTTAGCGTCTTTAATCCTGCAAATGTATTTTGTATTCAAATCTTCGCGTCTAGATGAATTCTGAGTTGTCGTGCAAGCAGCGCACATTCTGAACGTCATTACTAGAACCTCGGGTGAAAAATACAAAATCCCATAGACGGGGCAAAATGGTGTATTCAGATATCGGATGTAAAAATAAGCTGACTTTTCAGTTAAACTTTAACGACGGGACGAATGACAATTCGTCTCGGTCGTGGAAAGTCAACTTTGCGGCGACTGCATGGTCTACCAGGATGAACCGAACGTCCCAGTTAAGCGAGAATAAAACGACAAAATGACGAGTTCAGTTGACCGAAAAGGTGAATCGAACGCGGCTCTAGCTGAGTTTTAGGTAAACTTTGATGATGGTGATGATCTTGGGGGGACTAACGGTAACTAGAGCCACGTTTAATTTTTTTCTCACTTGTCTAGTCTTGTCTCACTTTTCGGTCTTGTCGTAGCCAAATTCCATTGTATTTAGGCCTTGTCAGGTGAATGACTATCCTGACACTTGTCGCAAAACGAAGTTTACAGTTCATTACAGTTATCTGTGACAAGACCGCTGATAAAACTGACAAAAAAAGCTAGACACGAAACAAGAACTTCTTGTCTGACAAAAATAGACAACTGTCACGCCGTGTCACAAAATCGGCATTTGGGGGACAAGACCTTGACAAGACTCAAATTGTCTCACATAAAACGTGGCTTAAACTCAATGGTGCTTTGAACTGAATATGGATAATAGTTGTCATTTACCAAAAGCTACTATCGTCGTCTAAACCTTTATGAAGGGATGTACAGGTTGGAACGACGATGGTAGCCTCGGTAAATGGTTGGAACACACCCTGTGTAAATAAACCCAAGGTTCATTAGAATTAGTATCTTACTTTTGTGTAGTCAGGGAATTACTACTGTTTTGAGATATGGTTGATCAGTCTCTATATTCTTGAGAATGAAACCTTATTGTGTATAATCTCAGCTTTCATTATCTCGATGTCGAACGAGTCGATCTGCAGAGTGAGCAAAGCTATGTTCAGGTGGATCATTTCTTTTCACCTTTCAGAATTTTCTGAGTAATTGAAGTTTTTGTCCGATAATTGTGTTCGGATTCGTCAACTGAGTTAGTGTCGAATTAAGTTTTTCATGTTTGTTTCAGTACTGAATAATAAATATATATGATAAATACGAGAAATACAAAAAGACGAAAACATGCTAAAAACTAGACTAAGTGGCAAAAATTCCATGTTCAGGAAAAATCGGTGCAATCACATGGAACAGATCTACTTATCACCTATAAAACACATAGATCGCCCGAATAAATAGGATTCCGCAACATCCAATTTTCTAAGTTCAAAACATCCGTGCACTTAATTTGCGATACACGATTGTTGCATCACAAGCTTTAGCTTACAACTCATACCTTGCACCTTAATATTTCAACCTCACAAATCAAAACGAGAAAGAGCTAGTTTCAGGGCAAGCGGGGTATGCGCGGGCATGTTTTACCTAGGGCTCATAATGTTTTGTGGTTAAAAAATTTCACGGTAATACACTACGTCGAGTCGTTCTCGTAATGTACCATACAATTTTTTCATCGCGGCGGTTTCTGGAACGGACGATTAAAAAGTCGACGTTATCGGGAAAATCCTCTTTCTTGGGTTCGTCGGTAGAAAACGTCCCTCTTTTTGATAGGCTAGTTAAGCCGTATCAAACACGAAATCAGCAGGCAACGTTTTCTTCCAAAGAAAAGAAAACAATCAATTCAAAACTGTAGATAAACACGGGTGTTGGTCCTTTTCAGCTTATTTGTTGACCCGGGCAGTATAGTCGCCTCTAGTAGTGGATTCCTTCTCAAGAATGACGCTGAATAGCTTTCAGCAATACAAGATTCAAATTTCCCGCCAACGTCAGAAAAGTCTCTCACATGAGAAGACTCAGCTAGAACAACAGTTTATCAAACCAATATGAGTCCATTGTTTTGTGGCTGCTACGTTGCAAAACTCTTGCCCTATCAACAGGCCACGAGAAGACTTCCAGCACAAATCAAACGGACTAGTGCGATAATTTCTGTATATCAGGCAAGAGGTCTGCTACTTCTTCGACGGCCTCTATTGCAACTTCATCCTCCCTGCCAGCGGGCCAGGCACGACACCAACGCCCACGCCGCCTTCATGGGCAACCATTGGAGGTACGAAATTCCACTCGTTTTTCACTGGGTCGTACTCCTCAACTGTCGACAAGTTATTAGCACCATCATAACCTCCTATTGCCCACAGCTTGCCAAGAGAAGCGGCAAGACCGACGCGACTTCTGGTAACTGCCATCGAAGCGACTAGGGTCCATCTAGAAAGTGGGATTATAAAGGCTCGGGTCAAGGATAAACACTGTAAGTGTTAGCAAGAGCAATCTTGGTTCCCCACCTACACGCAAATTTACACTAGTGTTGCAACAGTATAGCATAGTTCAAGTTGCTTAATCTGCGGGACAAAGAAGCTCCACTGCTTCTTTCGACCAATGCCATCGGAGACCCGCCCAGTCTCCTTTTTAACAGCCGCGCTACAGTATAGCTAGTCAGTTCCATTCATTTTTTTTTTTTTTTTTTTAAATAAAGCCTCGTAGTATTGTCAGTTCCATTCATAAATAAAGTATCGAATTTTTCGTTGCACGTTTCCTCTGAGATGCGAAAGAAGGCTTCTGAAGAGGGTTAGTTTATTCTTGGTTTAAGTAGACTTACTTTCGTAGGATACGCAGTTCGCTTATCATGGATTCCCATGTTTAAAGCCAGGCTTCACCTTCCAGATTTTCTTCCAGATTCTAGACGGCGGTTTTCGTCTAGACGGATCTGGAAGGTGAAGCCAGGCCAAAAACGTCTGGAAGTCCGGGGTGTTGGACACCCCAGATTCCGGATGTCTGGGAGGTGCCATAGAGGCAACCCACAACAAATATGGAACTGTAGGAAGAAAAGGGGAAGTGACTGACAATTCTGATTGGGATGCAAGAGATATTTGAATTGTAAAGGGGACATCTAGGAAATGTTGAAGAAAAGCAAATTTAGCTATCATCATTATCATGAAATTCTGGAAGGGTTGGCTTGACTATGCGGAAGTCCCGGACGTCTGGGAATCTGGAAAGTGAAGACTGGCTTTAACTTACGTGTTAAGAACAGGGTCGTAGCATTCCACGCTCTGCAGAAAGGCGTGACCGTCGTATCCACCACATGCGTATAGCTTATTTCCAAGAACAGCGACTCCCAAGCGGCACCTTTTCGACAGCATGGGTGCCACCAACCGCCACTCTCCACTAGATGGCTCTAGCTTTTCTACCTACGAAAGAGATAAAGAAAATCAAGGTACAGCCGGATCCATTTTTATACTATCTGCATCCATGCAACTCTAGCCGTGCTAACATAAGAAAACAAGACCAATGATTTCGATGGGATCCCAAAACTTAATATTTTTAAACTTTCTGATACAAGACAATAATCGGTCTGACAGTTTTCCAGAATCCGTAAACTTGCAATTTATGAGATCCGTTAGTAATACTTTTCACCGAAAAGAATATCGAATAATTAGGTTAATTCGTAAATTTCCGCCGATGATTCTAACCAAACTGTCGATCCAAGGCGCGAACAAAATGTTTTCCGATTCATCGTATCAGGGGGGCACAGGTATTAAAATCTATGACATCTAGCCGGGTGGGGGTGGGTGGTTTGGTCCGAAAAATCCGGATTTAATCCAGGTGGGTCCCTTCAAAGTTACGAAATTCGGGATTTTATACCTTGATAAATAGGGTGGGTGGTATGTCAGTTTTATTTTATTTTTGGGACGAGTAACATATCATTCGATAGCTTACCACATAATGACTAAATAGGTAATGTAGAAAATAGTCGTCGAGATGGTTTTGAGCTGTGCGTACAGTATAGGAACAATTTCATTTTCTGGAAGAACCACCACAGACTAAGTTTCCGAAGCGAACTAAGTTTCCGAAGCGAACCCTTCTGACAAACAAAAATAAGACCCAAGAAAAAAAAAATAACACCGACCTGGCTAACTAAAGAGGACCCATTAAAGACGATACACATACCTCCATAATACGGACATGACAGGAGACCCATAATTTCCGAGTCCTAGCTGTGTCTTTTGATGATCCAAACACTGTGGGAAGGGGGTCCATATTTGTGCGAACAGCAGGTAGAGCCGGGTACCAGATTGAGTTGCCGGATCTCACCAAACTTGAGAGTTAGAGCTAGGGACGTAGTTCTGGCTTTTGATGGTTCACACCCAATCCGACCCATACATGAGCTCTGGCAGCAAATCAATTGGTGGTGTGCAGACAAAATTAAGATGATGTGGTTCGGTCCTTCAAAATCACTATTACGAACAAGTTTGGTTCAGATCCGGCAACTCTTTCCGGGGTCTAAAAATTATATCTTATCTTCTCAACAAGTTTGGTTATAACCAGGCAACTCCTTCCGTTAGATGCGATACAATACAAATTAAAGGACTCCCACAGCGGCCGTATCGGGTTCGGACCCTCGAAACGGAGCTTAGTTGAGGTCCAACAACTTTTTCTAGCAGATGTCTTGTTGACAAGAATATCAAATAGACCCCATCCTTCAAACTCCCCTACGTAGTAAGCCTATTGGTAGATGTGTTGTTTACATACATATAGGGACTCGTCTCCCTACCCTCCCCCCCCCAGACATGGTTCGGATCATCAAAAGACTCAACTATGAACAACCTTGTTTGAAGGAACAACCTGAAAATTCATGTGGCACTTGTAAGGGTTGTAAGCACTAGCATGCTCATTAGATAGGTTTTGCGCTCTTCCCCGAGATTCCTTTCATCGTAAGACGGGCGGACATAGTGAATTTGGAAAGGATTGTTTCAAAATTGAAGATTGGTACCATCGTGATTCGTTAAGTATCATCCAAACTGGATAACTCGTTTGAAAGTTATACTGTCTAGGCAAGTCCCTAATACAGACCTTAAACGAAATATCCAACGGAACATTTGTCAAGTTCCATCCGAAACAGACCGCTCATTCCAGAATTAAGCATGACACAAGAATTCCGGGATCCCCTTCTATCCCTCCAAACAGTGCCCGGATCCGGTCCGGTTCTAAAAATGATGTACTGTTCGTATTGCTATTACGCTTGTTCGTCTTGTTAAGTCTCATCCCGATACCTCAACTCCAAGCGTGCCAGGACATTTCCAGTGATCTCCTTCCAGTTCGTCAATTGTTGTCTGATCCGTTGGTGCAGTTTTGTCTGATGTCAATTCTTTTAGGCCTTTGAGACCCTGATTTACTGGTAAGCTTCGGGAACAGTGTAAGGTTTTCCCCCCAATATTCCATGCATCCTTTCCTGTATTTGCGCAAAAAAGGGCTGTGCGGTTAGATCGACCCTTTAAGGTTGCGATTCAATTTTAATATAAGATCTTCAGGTAAAAATGATCATGAGCTTTTGCGGACCATGAAAGTGTAGGTATCGTTTGATGAAAATTATTTTCAGCACATTGGTGTTAACATGCCCACTTTAAGGGGTCTTCAAGCTCTGTCAGTCGTACCAGAGCTACACTCTAAAAAGTTTCTCCGAATAAGGATGCAGTATTTGCTACTGGGATTAATCTTATCTCTACTGGGATAACATTAATCCGAATAAGGGGTAATCTTATCTCAATAAAGACAAGATTAATCCCAGTAGCAAATACTGCAAGATCTTTTTTTTACAGTGTATGTATGCCACAAAATTGACGGCCCTACATCCCCTCCCAACTCATCCGATAATGACCGGATTCGGATCAAGTTCTACAAATGATTGTCTAGAGGTTATGTTTTTCCTTCCAACCAAGTCCAGTCCCGAGCACTCCATTTTAGGCTAAGCTTGTCATGGGATTCCTGGTGCACCCACATAGTTGCCGAATCCCGTCCGGGATTGAACTGAATATGAGGGGAATGTACTCTTGTTAATTGTCAAGTTTCATTCAGTTATGGAAACCTGTTAGAAAGTTATGCATGTCGAAAGTTTCCGGATTTTTCCTCCCTCAAATTCCTGAAAAATGGTCGGACCCGGGAAATGGCAGTTTCCAAATGAATCATGTGGGGTTCCTAATGTGTCTGTCAAGTTTCATCGTCGTAGCACATATGAAAGTACCTTAATTCGTGATCACCCGAAATCCGGAACCCACCCTCTAACTCCCCATACAGTGGCCGGATCTAGTCCAAATTTGTAAAGGCTGTATGTACAGCAAAGGCTTGTTATCCTGACCAGATTCTAAATTTCCTTTCACCTCACCCCCCCCCCCCCCAAAGATTGTAAATAGAACACCTGTCGCAAGTTCTATAGTCAATTATCAAATTTTATTCGGATCCGATTTACATGACACAAGATTCTGAATTTCCTTTCACTCCCCCCCCCCCCCTCCCACCCCAAGATTGTCGGATCGGAAGGGTGACTATTTCCAAGTTAATGGGTCCCTAATTCGCCCGCCAATTATCATCGTCCTAGCACATCTGGAAGTACCCTAACTCGTTATCACTGGAATTCCGGGAATCGCCCTTCAACTTTCCCCAGTGCACTGAGCCGGTCATGTTCTGTCAATAATGTGTCTTAAGAGTCGTTGTTCTTCCCACCAAGTTCCATCCCGACGGTTTGGATTTAGTTAGTGTGTTGGATTCGGTTTCTTTGGCACTTCCATTCTGGAGATAAGGCATTGTTTTACTTCTATTTTTGCTTAGAACGTCGCAATTATCTAAATATCGGCATGATACTGTACACAAACTGAACCAAATCATCAATCCAGACCATCTGAATTTTTTTTTTTTTTTTCAGTCTAGGGGTGGTGGGGTGGGTGGTTTGAAACTAAAATTGGGGATTTTTTCCCGGGGGGTGGGGGGTCCCAAACGCAAAACCAGATTTTGTACCCTATGGTGGTGGGTGGGTGGGTCCTTTTCTTGAAAATTGACTGATTTTAGGCTAGATATCAATATATTTCATACCTGTGCCCCCCTGCATCGTATCTATTTCCAGTTTAACAGCCTTCCACCAAGTTTAACTGATGACTTTTATGTCCCTGTATTTTTAAGCTCGCTATTCTTAAGCTCTCCTTCCTCCACACTATGGCAAAAATAGTAAGCCGTTGAAAGAAAAATAAAAAACAGACATGGATTCAGCATGCGTTCTTACTCCCAAACCGAACTCTAGTAAATATGAGAATTAAACTCCAGTTCAACCAAATCTTTGCCGGATTCCGGGAAAATTACCTGATCAGCGAGAAAATAAACTTCAGATCCGAGCTCAGCATGTATTTTTACTCCGACATCGAACCTTCAACCGACCTCGAAATTTTTTTTTTTTTTATATAATTTCCGGTTTCGGCTGGATTCCAGGTAAATTGCTTGCCCTGCAAAAAAAAAAATAAAGTTGAAAACCCGGACTCCTTACCCCCGTATTTACTTACACTACTTTTCCGGTTTCGACCGGATTCCGGGCGAACTATTAGCCGGGCGAGAAAATGATCGACAAATATGGATTCAGCATGTCTCTTTACCCCAATATCAAACCTCTAATCAAGTTTAGATGAAACCTTGACTTTTAACAATTTTCCGGGTTTGACCGGATTCCGGGCGAGAAAATAAATTTCAGATATGGATTCACCTGGTCTCTGTACCCTTCAATCGACCAATTTATTTGCTTTAAAAAAAAATGTTTTGTGTCGACCCTTAATCTGAACCCCCACCCTAAATATAGGGCTACAAAGCACATCTGCGAACTTGATCTGTACTCTGGTCCAAAGAACCCCTATGCCAAGTTTGAAAAAAAATTTATCAACTTCTTCGAGAGTTACAGTGCCACCAGACAGCTCTTAGGAAGTCATAGGTAACACCTCCACTTACGTTTTGGGATCCCACAAATTGCGTGGTCGCATTACTAAGTGCTTTACAATCCCAAAGCTGACTGGTCCCATAATACCACTTTATTTGCCATAACAGGGACTTCATGACGCAGAGGTATATATTGCAAACCGAAGGTCTGAAATGCGGCACCTCTAAGCTCGTCCTCGCAATGCGAGGGCGACTAAACAAAGAGAATTTTAATATATTTTATCATAGCTATTTTCCACGAACATTTTGACAGTACGTTCCTCTGTTTGGATCAACGGCTATATGGTTTAGGAAAAAATACTGGGGGCAGTACATCTTGTACTGCCCTGGTGAGGGGGCGCTACATCTTGGTTCGTCCTAATAGGAGGGCAATACTACTTGATGAATGTTTGACAGAATTGAAAGTCCGGGAATGGACTGAGTGTTCTGATTATGTGCGATTTATTTTTTATTTGTTAATAAACCCATTGAACTTGAACGAATAACTGTTGCTTACGTGTCTTGCTACTGTTATTGTGCGACAAGCTGGTTTCCTTGCCCGTACTTCGCCTGGCTGACCTTCCACCACCTGTCCTTCCAATTAAAGAAGCAGGAACCTAATTCTGAGCAATTAGCGAAGAGTCCTTAAGCAGTTACCAACTTTTATTGGATGCTTCCTCAATATCAATATTTTCTCAGGCACCACCGGAAAACGAATCGTATCGTTTACGAATGCATATGAAGCAAAAATACTGACTTACGGAGTCGAATATGCTAAGACCGTCGTGTCCACCGACTGCGTAAACGGCACCATTCAACGCCACTACGCCAGCGGCACTTCTCTGCCGAAGCATCAGAGGGCCATCACGCCATTCGTCCTTCTCCGGGTTGTAAATTTCCACTGTGCTCATTGAGGTTACGCCATCGTATCCACCACATACGTAGAGCTCGTCATTCAGAACAGCCACCCCAACGGCACTGAAAGCAAAATCTCATCGATTTAACTAACCGAAAACATGTGAATTCAAGAAGGACGTTGGGGAGGTGGTCGTTTCACAAGCGAGTCACCCGACCAATCAACGACCTTTACGAAGACCCATTCCCACAAGATCTATCAAGTTGAGAGCGTGTTCCACCCCTCTACCAATAGTAACTATTAGTTACTATTTGGTTCCAACCTCGTCAAAAGTTACTACGCTGACTGTTCCAACCTTCTCGAAATAGTAACTATTCTAACTATTTGCATACCATGCTCGGGAGCGTAGTAAGCGTGGTAACTACGCATCTCTGTAACGTGATTGGTCGGATTAGCCCGTGGCATGATATTTGCTGAAAAACTGAAAAATCGTTCTAGCTTGACGGCAAAAAGCCAGAATTCGTGACGTCATGCGTAGTTACTACGGTAAGTAGGGTGGGACACGCTCTTAAAAATCTAGTGGGTCTCCGCATAGTGCGGAGTCTTTCTTGAAGTACGGATGTACACCTGACAGGTTGTGTTTGCTTCGACTTTAAGGCGTTTTACCACGGCCCATTTGTGTGCCACACATTCCTGTCTTTTCTCCACGGAAAACACGATTGTGTGCCACACGTTGAAACTCGCGGAAACACCCTTCTTTTGGGCGGTATTGGGCGGTAATCTAAGTGTTATGTCTATAAGCTTGACAAAGTGACTAATTTTATTATTTAGACTTTCATTTGCTACTAGCCTAAATCTGAATTTTCCGCCAAATACGAGCCACAAAATGGAAAATCCCCTCGACCTCAAATTCGAGCCACATAAAATCTTGTTGGTCGCGGAAACGCGCTTGTGGTCCACACAGACGACCATTGCGGCGGCGGATATTAAAGGACCCCTCTTGCTTATTCCGCTTTTTATAATATATCTAGCTCCCATACAGAATTATAAGCTTCTAAAATCCCCACCTTTCTCCATTGTTTCGTTTTGTGCCTACGAAAGTTTAGCGCTTTTTTGGCCTTGCCGAGTTTTGCCCGTCACACAACGAAACGTTTGCCGGGAACATCAACGTCTGCTGACAACTCTTTCACACATAAGGATCTGAGAAGCTATTGTTTATTACTTCTTTTATTTGCTTAGTTTCACACTTTTGAACCACGGCGCGATCAGTTTTCAAATGTTTTGCGCCCAGCCGCCGCGTCGGAGAGCAGGAAGGCTGGACATAGTCGACAGGCGCTAACAAGAAAATCGCTAATTTCAGATGGAAAGTAATGGTATTTTCGAAAATGTTTTTTCTGATCCATTTCATAGGGAAAATATTATCTCTAGTAAGAGTTGTGCTTTAAGAAAGGTTGTTTTACAACAATTACGATGTTAATATATAAATATTGCGCTTACTTAAGAGAGTAGTAGATGGTATCCGCGCACGAAGATGTCAGTATTTGCTTAGCAGCCGCATGGGTGTACGGAGATGAAGATTATACGTTCTCACACAGGAATATGGTTGCTGGTGGAACCTTGCAAAAGATTCTTACCTTCGCGAAGTTTTCATGCAGGATACTTTCTTCCATTTTCCATTGACAGGGTCAAACACTTCAACTGTATTCAGTCGCTGTTGACCGTTATATCCTCCAATCGCGTATAAAAGACCCTTGGCGACAGCGACTCCGACTCTACTTCGCAACGATGACATATCCTCGCTCAAGTACCATTTACAGTCTTGGGGGTCGAAGACTTCGACAGTTCTTAAGGAGTCACCTACAAAATTAAGCAACTAAATAAGCAGGAAGTCTGGGAGCAAATAGAACAATATCTGGGCAACCATTCCCCAACGGCAAAATAGCGTCACTGGGATGATGTATGCATGATCGTTGTTATACCTAAAAATATACACTTAAAGCACCCACAACAGCATTCCTTGTTTGTCAGCTGATTCGCTCTTCCTTTAGGCAATGTGCACATGCAAGCCGCTATAGTTATTACATAAAATGTTTGCTTGCGGTCGCTTTGAAAAAAGAACTGTGCTTGTCTGGAGGATTTTTAATACAATATTGTGCTTGGGCAAAGATTCTTGAAACTATTTATCTGCACGATGAGCAGCTGACCACTTATCCATTTCTGTTTTCGCTGGCTAAAGTTTTGTTCGAGAATACAGAAACGGCAGTTGTTCTAAAACTGGTAACTAGAGTGTTCAGAATTATTTCGCCCTTGTTTCCTTTTCTCTTTTTATGTAAACAAAAATACATAAAAAGAATTTCAAAAAGCAGGCATATGGCGCTTTAAAGAAACGCCATGCCAAAACATTTTGCTTATTCACAAGCTTGGTGAAGAAAGGATTTATTACGATTCCTGGTAGAAAAGAAATTCTGTGAAAATGAGTACTTAGCAATACATTGAGACCTGTGAAAAAGAATGAATAAGCGTAGTTACTGGCACAGATGCTTTAAATAATCAAACAATGACAAGAAAATGAACGAGAAGGTCCTTGGCCCCAACATGACGATCAAACTTTAACAAAATAGGCCAGGGTAAATTAATTAATTAGAGGAAGTAAGGCCCACCTGACTTGGCGAGTCCTCCAACAGCGAAAATAAGACCGATGATATTTGAATACAGCCTTGGGCTTACAGCAAAACTTCTAACTAAACATCGCCTATCTGGAAGCAGATAGTAATCCTTGGCTTCGTCAACGATGTCCCTACAATGGAAAGTTTAGATTAGTCCACTGACTGATCCCCTAACAAATAGCAAAATAATACAAAAAATAGCCAAAAAGGTTGCCACGCCTGCTGAATCACTTGTAGGCTACGTGCACAATAGAACTGCCGGAGACTCCGCCTGATGTAGAGCAAGTAAAGAAACCATCGAGAAGGCAGACACCTTCAAAGAAAGCAGCTCTTTCAGAAGAAGTCAATGTCACACCATCCAGGAATCAAAGAGCCAGGAGAATCAGTTCCCAAGAGCCTGCCTTACCTGAGCCCCTGTCCTTATCGATGACGTTGCGGAACCGGAGACGCCGGAGTAGGATGTCAGTAGTTGCGTTTTTGCAGATACCATGGTATCTGATATACGGTCTAAAGTCGTTTTTGCAGTTATCGTGGTATCTGATACCACGGTCAAAAGGCGTTTTTGCAGTTGTCGTGGTATCTGGCCAGTTACCGTGGTAACAGATATTCAGATATCACGGTCCGGCTGTGGTATCTGGTCATGGTATCTGAAAAGTCATCTCACTTTCATCAAATTTTGTCAAATTGGTGAGAAAGAAGTTCAGCACTTAGTGATGTAACTGGATATCAGTGTTTCTTTTGGGATGACTTCGAAAAGTGCAATTTCGGCAATGGTCGTTTTTGCAGTGGACCGTACATCAGATACCACGGTAACTGCAAAAACGACTAATTTGAGATTCAGTGGTAACAGATACCATGTTATCTGCAAAAACGCAACTAGTAAGTCCAAGATCTCTTCGCAGACCATGAGGGAAGAAGCCAGTCAGCCGAGCCAACAAGACCCAGACGTACCATGCGCGCTTCTAGCGCTGAGCCCGTTAGTCCGTTAAGGTTTCGCATGGGAAATTCGCGTCACTATGCGGAAACTTGCATGCGATGCCTGAAAAATTCCGGAGCGAAGGGGGAGATTCGCACCCGACTGCAAAAACAGGACTGTGTGTGCATGAATGTTTTTATCGTGTGGAGAATTTGGTATGGCATGTGTAAGTATACGGAATGGAACGAGTCTTTTTTCCTTATTTTGTGTGCGTATATTACAGAGGAACGATTCGTTCATATTATCAACGTATAGTCAGTTAGTGTATAAAATGGGGCCGAGCTACCGGTCTCCAGTGATTGATATATACTGTTATAAAGTGTGTGTTTTTTTTTAATTAAAGAACCTAAATCTGTCGGCATGGCGTTGCAAACTCTGGATACGTTTCAGGAGCCGGAAATATAACGCCGGCTCTTGTGAAGAAAAGTCTTCAAATATGCCAATTTAACTGATCGGTAAAATGTTCCACGGTGCAGAGAACCGGCAAACAGTTTGTCTTGTTTCGTCTGCTGGTCGTTTGTCAGTTCGCACCCAAGAACGAATCACATTTAAGTAATTAGATTTAAGTAAAATGCCGCTGGTGACAGAGCCAAGTCTTGGCGCACTTTGGATACAGAGTACTTCCTCTTAGGAATTTCCTTTTTAGCGGTTTTGAGATTTGGGGGGTCGAGGAATGTTAGAAAAGAACGGGCTCGAGCAGATCGTGGGCAAAGAATTGAGGGTGCAAAAAGTTGGTAAGTCGAAATAAACGTGGCCTGTGGCGAACGACGTCTACGAACTCCAACCCATTTCTGAATAAAGTAGCTATTGCGAACAGCTGTGGGATCCGTTTCAGCCCGCACTGTTGATCTCGTCAAGGTCCACGTGAGACATGAAAGATGCAAAGTACACACTCAATAATAATCGAATATTGCTATCTGCTGTGATCCGCTCCCTTGACAGATTCATGAATTGTTCTTGAATTGCTCTATCAGCTCTGACACACAATTGAAGAGCTGAGCGCACAAAGGTGATAATTCGCCCTTTTTGGCAAATTCAGTTAAGAGCACCATCTGGTACACACTTTTGCGCTCTTTCTCCCTGTGCTAACAAAATCTTCGCCAGATCACTCCCTACTACTTTCGGTATACTAACTTCCCAAACTTGAAACACGATTTTCTCTAAAGTAGCAGAAAGTGAGTTATCACCTTTGTGCGCTCAGCTCCTCAATTATTCGAAAATTTCCTACAGGAAAGAATCCGCAGTTTAACACAAATCTGACAAAATCAAATCAAAACATCAAGGCAACGAGAGCTACAATACTGGGGGTGTGGGGCTATAGCCTGTCCTTACCGGCATCGATGCGAACTTCGAACGAGTTGTTCGTGTGCAACACAATCGGCAATGTAAGCTGGAGATAAGAAGGGCATTCTGATAAGAGTAAGGAGAGCCGGGAGGAATTCAGTTCGAGCAGTGTCTTTTTTAACCCAGCGCATCATAGCTTCAAACACCTGAAACAGAAAAGTATCGTAGTATCTAAAGTGTCTTGGTCTATCATCTCCCTATGACTTTGATGATAACCTTGAATTTGACATTTAAAATTATTTCAGTGCGCAATAACTGTCATTTTTTGTCTGACTAACGGCAATCCAGCCTTGTTCCTCTTCTAGTTAGGGATAACTATTTATATGAACTTTTCGGTGAGTGCTTACAATTTGGATTGTTAAAGGTGGATTGCTCATTTATTTTTCATATTTTTGTCCCCGTCTTGTCCCAGAGGGCAATTTTGGGATTGCATTCATTATTTATCTGTACTAAAGGAACCGAGTCTATTGTTAATTCTTTGCTCAACTTCCATTTAGAGTCAATCACTTTCACAGAATTTCCTTTCGACCGAATAGTATCGAACCCCAGATTCCCGGACGAAATTGAGAGTCTGGAAGCAACTAAGCAGGGATACTGAACGAGACGTATGCTTATTTCGCTGTTTCAACCTTGGTTGAAACGAGACGAATGAAAATTTATTCCGTCGACACAATGAACGACAATTCGAGAACTCATCCCCGAGTTCCCGAGCAGAATTCCAAATAATTATCCTAAATTTATGTTTTCTGCGACTGTCTCGAGAAGATGTCTCACGCTTGAAGAAATTCGCCGGCATTATTTTGCTGTCTCTCTGCTTCGGAGTTTAGCACTCATGTCTCAGATGTCCCGTTTCATGTGCGGACAGGATCCGGTCAATGTGGGAGGAGTCGGGAGGGGGGAACGGGAATTTGTGACACGCTTAGAGTGTAGCGATTGAGATGACGCTTGGTGGGAAGAACAAGCATAAGCCCTTGATACATCAGTGATAGAACCGGATCGGGTTCGGGCACTCTCGGGGAGTTGGAGAGGGGGGGGTCCGGAACTATGAAATTCGAGTAGGCCTATTCCAATCCTTGCGTGTGTGTCTCCCCGCCGCAACTAGGCAGCAGTGATAATCTGCATTTTTCTATTTTTTTGTCACCCTTGTTTAGATGGCAGTATTGCGGAAAGAGAAATACATTATAGGCCCAGGAAATACCTATCTTCTATTCAGGAGTCGACGCTGGTCGTCATCCGTGGGTTGGGGGAAATACGAGGCAGAGTTTATCGATGTGTTGCTGTAGCAATGTATTTAGTGGAACATTCTACTGGGATCTCGACAGAGGAGGAACTACCCCCCCCCCCTTGATGTTCTGAAGTAGAGGTTAGATGGCTTTCCTGAGTTGGGTCTTATTCTGCCGGTAGGATGGGATTACATGGCGATCCCATTTCGGATTTTTGGTTAGATGAACGTTTACATAGATTCAAAATACTTACCTGTTCCTCTGAAGTGACTCTCAGTCGATTCCTCTCCAACAGGTCTTTAATCTCCTCAAGGCTCAAGGAAAGAAATTCTTCCGTCAATGCAACCTCTTCGAAGTATTTCTCAATATATAATTCAGCAGCTTCCACTAAAGGTTGGCAGTTCATACTGTCTGCAAAGGACTTGATGCCCAGAACGTTAGCTGAGTGGAACCTGGCAACAGAAATTCAAAGTAAAACAGGTAAATACAGCACGTCAGCAGGGCCGTCACTACTAGGGGGGGGAGGGGGGGGACGCCCCCCCCCAATGTTGTCGGCCAGTCGGTAAAAAATAGCCGAGTCGGCACGAAGCGCCGCTATTTTTCTTAAAAACAGTCGATTTTTTTCTTGGAAACAGTCGATTTTTCTTAAAAACAGTCGGTTTTTCGTAAAAATAGTTGATTTTTTCTTAAAATTGGCCGATTTTCCGTCAACACGGTCGTTTTTATCTGCAAAACCAGTCGGTAAAAATGACCAGCCAGTCGGTAAATACCCTGTCCCCCCCCCCCAAACATTTTGGCTAGTAACGCCTCTGCACGTCAGTACAAGTAGTAGGCTAACCTCATATCCATTCGATGCTCCCATGTCTTTCGCAATTAGAGGGAGGGGCTTTGGGAAATTGTGGAATTTTCAAAATATATTCAACAAGCATTAAAGTAGGAAGAACGAAGGTTAATTCAGATGGTTTAGTTGTGACGGTGAAACCTTTTTTTTTCACATTTCTGTTGTTGAATTTTCTCGAACTGCGAGAGTACTGCGGCTATTCCTGTTTACAGATGCTTAAGGCAGAGACATACTCCAGGTTTGAACAGGATATGCATAACAACTGAACACGGTCACCAAAAAACTGGATCCGTAAGTCTGCTTTAGAAAGAGCATACGAGCTGAATGATTTTATTACCCCTACAAGAAATGGCACCAAATGTGCCTATATGAGTAGCCTACTGAAAAAAGAAAAAACAGAAGGAAAAAAGAAGAACGAAAGAAACCAGACTAATCTCAACAAGCCTAAATAAAAGCACTATACGGTAATATATACGATTCCAAATTAAAGAAGAAATAAGTTATTCTTGCAGGATTCCATTATTCTGTTACAAGTTTGCAACAAAAACACCCTTTCTAGACGAACAAGAGCTAGAAGCTCATATGGCACTTGCAAGGTTGGGTCGGAAGATGAAAGGGGGAATTTGTAAATTCGCGGGTTTATTGTTGTCATTCGTAAGCAAATCCCTTGAGGCACAAATGACCATGGGCCATTTGGGGATCGTGATGGTATATCCTTTGGTCAAACGTATTATTTTGCACTTTACGGTTAAGATGAGCACATTAAGGCAGTTAGAAATTCATTTTTAAGCAAAACCCTTGAGGCACATGTGCCCTTGTCAATTACCAAGTTTCATTCGGAGCCCATCACCCATTCGAAAATTATGCGTGACAGAATATTCCGAATTGCCTTTCCCTCCACTCCCCCCACGATGATCGGATCAGGGAAGTGACTATTTCCAAGTCAATTTGGTCGGGTCCTTGATAAGCCGACCAAGTTTCATTGTCCTAGCACATACTGAAGCACGAGTTGAAGTACCTTAACTCGGGATCACCGGATCCCCCCCCTCTCTATCTGCCTCCCCCCCACTTGTGCTTGTTCTTCTGACCTAGTTTCGTCTTAGCCCCTCCACTCTAAGCGTCCACGAAATTTCCGATCCCCCCCCCCCAACTCCCCAAACAGTTATCGGATCCGCTCCGCACCTAACACGGAAAATCTGAGACTTGACCTTTCCAAATTCAAGTCTCAATCAGATCCGATCATCCGTATGAAAGTTCTGCGCGCCACAAGATTCCGGATTTCCCCTCCCTCCACCACCCCCCCTGATGATCGGATCGGGGTAATGACTATTTCCAAATCAATCTGGTCGGGTCCCGGATATGTCTGCCAAGTTTTATCGTCCTAGACATCTGGAAGTACCTGAGCTTGGGATCACCGGAATTCCGGAACTCCCCCACCTACTCCCTCCACAGTGTCCAGATTCGGTCCAGTTCTGTCAATAATATATCTAGAGCTTGCGCTTGTTCTTCCCACCAAATCTCATCTCGATCCCTCCACTCTAAGCGTGTCACAAGATCCCCCCCCCCCTCCAACTCCACCCACAGTCATCAAATTCGGTTCGGACTTAAAACAAGACATCTGAGACATGAGATCTCTTCAAATTGTTTCATTAAGATCCGATCACCCGTTCAAAAATTATACACAGCCTACCTCAAGTTTCCGGATTCCCCTCCCACACCCATCCACCCACGACGGTCGGATCGGGGAAGTGATTATTTCAAGTTAGTTCGGTCCGGTCCCTGATATGCATGCCAAGTTTCATCGTCCTAGCAAATCTGTAAGTACCCTAACTCAAGAACAGTGGACCGCCCGACTGACAGACCGAAAAGTGACCGGCATATGGCAATTGAGCGGAGCTAAAATTGCCACAAAAACATGTCTCCATGTAGGTATTTTATCTGGTTGAGGCGCAATGAGGAATCTGTATACTGCCTAATTTTCGCAAAAAAACGAGAGATTTTTCATTATTTTTCCATATGCTCATCCTGGCGGGTCAGAAGGGGCAGGCTCCCGCAGAACAGCAGAACAGAAGAAAAAGAATAAAGAATTTCCGGTTAGTTGAAGATGGCGAACCGATGATTTCAGGATTTTAGGTAGTATTTTTCTAATTCATTTTCTCCAAACGGAAATATCGGTACCCTGGTACAAACAAAAGAGGGAACAGTACCTGTCCATCATAAACTGACCGCAGAATTCCTTAACATTATGAAGCTGCAGGTAACTTGCTCCAATCATGAGGTTCTGAACATTAGAATTGGTGATGGCAATGTTTCCTCCATAAACAAAATTTATCAGCAACTCCATTGCACTAAAAGTAAAAAATTAGTTTTGAAATAACCGATGACAACCCTTTCTCTCATTCTCTCAACAAGGCAGGACCACAAAAGATCCGAGAAAAGAACGACCCTTCAACGAGAAGGGTCCTGAAAGGTTAGATCGGCCCGAAGGGCCTATCGTATAAACCTTCATGCGTTTTCTGGGACGAAAGATATAAAAGTGAACGATTTTGGTGACCTTTACGACGAGAACGTAAGGATAACCAATCACACACGCTATGCTTTGATAGCATAGAGAACACCAAAAATAGGCGCACTCTAAGATTGTACTCAACAATTTATCTGGTAACATGGTACTCTGGGTGTTTTTCGCGGCACATTTGTGCGCCACACATTTCTGAGCGTTTGACATGGAAACAGAATTGTGTGTCACACTCTCAACCCACAAGTTGAACCTCGCGGAAACGACGTTTTGTCTGTTTTTGGGTGGTAATTTGAAATGTCTGAAAATAAAATGAAATCCAGACAAAATGTCGATAAATCAAACTTCAGGCTTATGTCCTCGCCATTCTGTACTAGAAGGATCGTCAGTATGTCTATCTACTTAACAAAGTAGCTAATTTTATAACCTGGACATGAACTTGCCGCTACATTTAAATTTCCCGCCAAAATCGAGCCAAAAATCGAAAACCACCTTGACAGTTGTTTGTCGTTTGAGCCACAAAAACCCTGTTGGTCGCGGAGACACAGTTGTGGGCCACAAAAACGACCGCGGAAACACTCTTTTCGAGCCCCAAACATTTCGTGTGATCGCGAAGAAACACCTATATCGTCAGTGCATATAGTAAGCAACTCAGGTTAACTTACTCAGGATCAATCCCTTTGATGATAACTTCTCTCTGCCGACTTTCTGCCATGTCACTTGTAAACATACCCCGGAAATAGGGTATGGTTGCAGCAAGAATGAGCTTATGACCATGGAAAAGACGATTTTCGACCTGTAAAAGATGTAGGCTAATTCAAGCATGCTATGACAGAAATAGAAGAATCTCTAGACGATCCCATGTCTGCCTCACCCATTTCCTACTCGGGGCGAGTTGGCTGCTCCAGTGGTTAGGTCTGCTACTAGTGGATGGATGATTACTATCAGGCAAAGATGAAGCAGTCGTTAACACAGCAACCAGACCTCTACTTTTTACTCCACTTTGCATCAGCGCTTGCCACATTACCTTTGTAATCCTCACTTACTTTTTACTTCCAAACTGGCGCTTAGTCTATGTTTCAAACTGTATATTATTATAATTTAAAGAAAATCGAAAGAAGAAACTTGTCGCTATCACAAATAGTAACAAATAATAACCATGACAACAGTGACACCAAGATACGTAAAAGACTTGCATACAAAATGACATACAAGACATAAAAATGCATTCGTTCCACGTTTTATCAGTATTGCAAATATCTTCTAGGACTACCTCCGTGGGCCCGTAATTCTAAATTGTCAGCAAAGTATAATGTCACCGATCAATTTATTCATCAGAGCGAATTGCACGTCTTATTCGTTCGCTTGACTATTATTATTGCGTGGGGCCACACTTTTTATAGGGCTTTGTTGCTCCATGTGTAAACAAGAGTATGAAAATCTATGTGTTAAATGTTGTGTGTTCTTGTCTTTTTTCTTCTTTTTTTTCATACTCCGTTTTTGACTTTTGTCTTAAAAATGGGTAATAAATTTCATCCAATCATTTAAAACAAGAGACCTAAGATACACTATAATGGGTCTACAAACGCCTGATACTGAAATTTTTTTAGTGCAAGTGAAGTTTTAACTGTATTCACTGTCCCTTGTTTTGCCGAATTTCAGCCGAAGCAGATCTTTATAGGCTAACCCTGAATCAACGATCTAACCAGTTAAACTAGACACTTATTCCATGGGGCAGATCTGCAAAGATGCAACAATTTATTATTTTTTGCAAACAATCCAAAGATGACACTCGCTTTCATCTGTGATCTCAGGTAGTGCTTCTTTAACTTTACAATACAACACTTTCACCTTATTCTGGCTTAGGCTACTCCTCTTGCTGGGCTGAGGACAAGGCTTGCTGTACGCAACCAAGAATTTATAATTAAAGTAGTTAAAAATTCTTGACAAAACTAAGTACAGCAAAGGTATGATTATATCTTTAAGGTATATATTTAAAGACATTGGGCTTTTGAAAAATTTCTCGGCAAAATTTGTGAATTTGAATGATGATAGGATGCATGGTTGGGAGCTAAAGTGTGATACCTTGTCATTCCTATTCGTGAATGTATATATGCCAACGAATGATCCGAATAATGCTCCAGCATTTATTGAGTGTCTGAACCGACTGAGTGTTATCATTGAGTGCCTGGAATTCTCTGATCTTATTCTTGTTGGTGACTGGAATGCTGATCGCAACCGTATGTCGCAGCCTTATGCTGATCTTGTTGAGTTTGCTCGGGATAATGAGCTGTGCGTGGCTGATGTTTTGCTTTTGCCGACGGAATCCTTCACATATGTTATTGAAGCTCACGAAAACTCGTCATCGTGGCTATATAGATCACATTCTTGTCACACAATCATGCTTGCCTATGATAAATAATATGCGTGTTTTATATGATTACGGGCCTGACCATCTGCCTCTTGCGTTTATAGTTTCGATGGTCGCAAGACCACCTATAATGCCTCAGGCTACATTAGAATCTGTCCAGCTTGCATGGGAGCAAGCTAGCCAAGAAGATCTATTAAATTATTTGGTAGTGAGCAAGGAAAAATTTTCGGAGTTAAATCTTGATTTGGAGTGCTTGAAATGTTTGAAACCTTGCTGTGATAATATTAGCCATTGTGAATCTATTATGTCTGTGTATGAGTCATTTATCAGTTGCATGATTATTGCCGCAAGGATTACTATTCCTAGTAAACGTGCTGGTCGGAAGCGGACAGGTTTTACGTGTATTCCTGGGTGGAATACCCACCTGAGTTATCTTTATCGGAGGTCACGAATTTTATTTCGTTCGTGGGTTGACGGGAGTAGACCTGTTTCTGGTCCACTATTTGTGGCTATGAAGCTAGCCAGGTCTTGCTTTAAGAATAAGTTGAAATGGTGCCGGAAGAATGCATCGCTTCTTAGAGCGGAGAGTATAGCTCTTTCTTTTTTGAATGTAAAGGATTTTTGGGCGAAGATTAAAGCTACGTTTGGGAGTAAGCGAATTCTTCCATCTTCCGTGGATAATGTGTCAGGTGGCAATAATATTGCTAGGTTGTGGAGGGACAAGTTTTGTACTCTTTTTAATGCTGTACCGAGTGATTGTTTGTGGGCTAGTGGTTATAAGTCAGAGAGGCCTCACTGCCCTGTTACGCTGGAGGAGATCAGTGCTCTTGTTAGAGATCTGGATCCTAATAAGGCAGGTGGGGATGATGGTATTACAGCTAGACATCTCAAGTTTTCTAGTAATGATAAGTACCAAATACTTGCTGAGTTGTTTAATGCTTTCATTGGGCATGGGTTCCTACCTAACTCTCTGATGGATGTTTGTCTGGTTCCAATACCGAAAGGTAGGAACAGTGATATTACTCTGTCAGAGAATTACAGGCCCATTGCTTTGGCTACTATTATCAGTAAGCTGTTTGAAAAGTGTATACTATTAAAAATTGGTGGTTGTCTCTCTACTAGTGACTACCAGTTTGGGTTTAAGCATGCATATGGTGTGGATCTTGCTATTTTTCTGTTTAAAACGGTGGTGGAATATTTTTGGCATTTTTCGACGCCAGTTTTTGTTTGTTTTGTTGACTCGTCGAAGGCTTTTGACCGGGTGAACCATGACACAATTTTGATTGGGAGGGGCGTTCCTGCCCAGTATGTGAAACTTTTTGCTTACTGGTTTCGTAATCAGAGGTTTAAGGTTCGGTGGGGTAGTGAGAATAGTGATGGTTTTGGCCTGGTCAATGGTCTTCGACAAGGTGGAGTGCTCTCCCCTCTTTTGCATGCCATATATGTGGATGGGCTATCTACAGTCCTTGTGCAATCCAAGGTTGGATGTTTCATTGCTGGTGCTTGCTTGAACCATGTACTGTTTGCTGACGACCTGGTTTTATTGGCACCTTCTGTGTATGCACTAAATCGATTGCTTGAGATTTGTGATGCTTTTGCGGTGGAGCAGGACATACAGTTCAACACAAAAAAAACACTAGCTATGGCTTTGTTCCTTAGAGGTTGTCATCTTCCTAAGCTGCCAGTTCTGTTGTCGGGTAGAGTTATAGAGTACATTGCAGATTGCAAATACCTGGGTTTTGTGATTTCAGAGAAACTGAGTGATGATCTACAGTTGAAACAGTTGGCTAATGCGCTATGTAAATATGGTAATATGCTCCTTTGGTAATTTAGTGACATTACTTTAAGTGTTAAGATACATCTATTTCGTACTTATTGTAGCCAGTTTTTTGCTATTGCCCTTGTGTGTAACCACACTAAAGCTGCGAGGTATAACCTTGAGGCTTGCCACCGTCGAACTTTTCGTCGCCTTCTCCGTTTAGCACCACTGGTTAGCACGACGCAGGCTTATGTGCGGAACTCATGCTCTACTGTGCCGGAAATTGCGCGTAAAGCTCGCTCATCTCTCCTCACGAGAATTATGAACAGTGATAACTCTTTGATTCGGGTAGTTGCTCATCCGCTCTTCCATAATCTCTGTACATGGAAGCATTTGCTTTATACAGAGTGAGGAGTTTGTAGTTTTTTTTGTTTTGTTTCTGTTGTTGTTGTTGTAGTTAGTTATGGCTTTGTTGGCTGAAATAAAGATTAAAGAAAGAAGAAAGAAAGAAAGTGCCATTTCATTCACATACTGTGATGCCATTTTTTTAAGACTGCACATTCCATAGCTAAAAAAACATCAGAAGTAACATTCCTGTAGCCTAATACATTTTCATAAACACACTGACCATCTTACCTTAATAGTGATATCACACAGAACACCACTTCTTCTCATGTCTTCCATCTGAGGAAAAGCACTTCTTTGCACCTGATCATCACAAAAGACGACAACATCACAGAATGACATTTTTCTTGCAAAGAATCCACTACACCAGGTCTACCCGCTACCTGAGTAGACCCACTGCAAACAAAAATTACTCATATTAAAGTTTGTACTTAATTAAAAGCTCCAAGTCTACTCCTAACGAAACACCTTGAAGTAAGATATTTTCACTTGGCTATTTTGCTATGGTAGGCTCTTCCTATTGTCTTGACTGGATGCCTTTCATTCAACTCCAATCAACTGTCTGCAACCACACATCTGCCATATATCTGCAACTATATTTGGGAGACCAGACTCTGCAATGATATTACCTGTCTCCTTAGTGACCATAATCTGTTCGACCATATCAGACCACAGTAGCCGTAACTCCAGCATACAATACAGCATACAGAAATGGAACAAAAACATGAAAAAATATGCTGCCCTTTTGTCTCAGGTAAATCTGACAGATACTTCTGTTCTTTTTCTGCTTTGATATTTGCGAGGACAGCATTGCCTTTACAGCTTTATGATTTAGGGTGGATAAAAGAGCAGAATACCACACAATTTCTTGGTCTCGGAATAAAGTTTTAAAATAAAGGTTTTCTGGCATGGAAGGGGCGCCCCTCTGTTTTTACATTCGAACATGGAATAGCCATCTCGGAAAGCTATCTGACATTTACCAATGGTAAAACGCAATGGTCATTTTAGTCATGAACAGACACAACCCAGTTGTCTGAATCGGTTTATGTTATCAAACCTGGATAAAGTAGGCTACCATGTCCAAGTAAAAAAAATTTAAAAGTATTTGAACGAAAGACACTGCCAGATGTTTGAAATCAATGTGACATTTACTAATGTCAGTGACTTTGATATGTTAGCCCTCTTTAACAGAAACATTGGCCATTTCTCTGCAATTTATTGCTTTACGGAACCATTTCTAAACAATCAAAAACTAATATTTGGCCAACCTTTGATTATAATTTTCTCTGGACAAAAGGTTGAAGCCTTGCCAAAAGCTAGCGGCAATTGAATTTTGGGCTGTTCACATTGAACTGTTCGTTCAATGTGTTCGAATTCTGATGTGTTTGAATTTAAATGTTTTAGCCTACAATGACCCAGTGTTTCCACTTCTCATGATTTCACATGAGATCTCATGTTTTTCTTTAATATCTCATTATTTTTTTTCCAATCTCATGATCTCATGATAAACTCATGATTTTCGGGATTTCTCGTCTTCTTTTACTCTGAATGTTAAAACAAATGTAGGCCTATAATGTACGGGGTTGGATGTTTTTTTTTCATTAGTTGACAGGGATCGTTCGGAATCCCAAAATAAAGCTCTGGTCACAGATGCTTATGAAAATTTTTGCCTGCAGCGCCTTTAGTAGTAGTCTACATTTTACGGAAGTACTGAATAGAAGTGGAAGGCCGAGGCATGTTGTGCCTTAGGTTCGACTATCTATCCACACAAAAAGCTACAATATTAAATGGGAGGAAATTAAGATTTGCCAGAAAAAAAAGCAATATAAAAAAAACGCCTACGGCGCACTCTGGATAATTTTGTTTTGAGTGCAGTGATTTCAACCTGCTGCTACCGGGGCAGGCTTAACTGATGGACCTGCTCGCACTGCTGTTGCGCCGCCACTGCCCATAAAAATTTTGCCTGCGCCGCTTTTCGTGATATTATTTATTTACTGGAAGTGCGCATCATTTATCTGAAGTTTTAGGCTTGGAACTTTAGGGTTTTAGCCAAATTAAGAGCTAAAATTTGCATCGAAAGTAGAAAGTTTTGCCATAAAAAAAAACTTATTTTCAAAAATCTAGCCTGCGGCGCTCAGTTTCATTTTGTCCTGGGTACAGTCTCTAGAAGCTACTGCGGAGGCTTCGCCCTCCAGCGAGAGAAGCCATGGAAACTTATTTCTTCTTTCTGGTGAATGTCTATCATATTCTGGTCAGAAGATATTAAAGAGTTACTATTCCAAACTTGTTGTCTGACAAGTTGCTAAAATCCCACGACTTTTCAAAAATATCACTATTTTCTCGTCTATTTTCACCACAAAATCTCATGATTTTTCTCATGATTTTCGAGCACAAATCTCATGTGTAACTCATTATTTTTGGACTGTTGCTCATGATTTTGAAAATTTCCGAGTGGAAACACTGCTGAATGACCGATCAGATAAACAACATACGGTACATAGATTTCGTCAGGGTTTTGTCCCATGGCAGCTGACAGTTCTATTTTGTTATTTTTAGATATTTTCAAATCAGCTCTATCATTATTTTAACTTGGGAATCAACCCAATGAGCACAGAATCAGCACCACACTCGCACACAGCCTAGGCTATTATTAGTCTTTGAGGACATGACAACCTTGACCTCTGGCTCTGCATTCTTGGGTTGGGAGTCATTTTTTGGGGGTCTTGGTAAACCCGAGCCTTTGGCAAAGACTTTGCTATTTCCCTCTTTACTATTTATTTCTGTATGCAGTCTCTATGCATCCGAAGAAATCACCTAGTGGCAAAAATTGGCAATTCTTTTGTAATGAATGCAGGAATTGCTGTGAATTTTCCTGATCAGTTTTACCTATCTAAAACATCTTCAAAAAATATTTTGAAAATACCATTGCATTAAGGACAAAATTGTCTGTTTTGTAAGGCCATCAGTAAGATGTCCTAGCTATTTAATATTATTTCTTAATATTCAATGTAAATTTAGATGTAAAAAAAAATAGCTGAACTTGCCTACAAAAATTTGTTGATACTAAGGAGGAAAAATCAGCAGCCTATAGCAGCAATAGGTCTGTTGGACTATAACCTTAATGATCTTATTCATATTTTCTCATCTAACTCACTTGCTGGGGCTCCCCATGCACTCAAAACCAGCTCAAAATACCCAGTTTCATAGAATTTCATTGAAGCACATAGTTCCAAGCTGGTCACTAGATGGACAAAACCCTAAAGTCAATGGATGAACATAGGCATTTCCTTATGTAAAATACTGTTTTCTAAAGAAGATTTAAGATGCTTAGAGGCAAGATAGAGAGGTGATTTTGGCCTCAAATCAAAGCTAAAAAATAGGAGAATCACATTCTGATCTTCAACAGCTCAGGTTTGATTAAAAAAAAAATTACTGGCTACCCTGATATTAGTCTTTGACTCAAAGACAAAGACTCAAAGTATGAGGACATGGCAACCTTGACCTCTTGGCTCTGCTTTCTTCTTGGGTTGGGAGTCATTTTTTTCTTTAGACTTAGTCCTGGTAAATTGGAGCCTTCGCCTTCGGCCTTCGGCTTTGGCAAAGACTTTGCTATTTCCCTCTTTACTATTTATTTCGGTATGCATCTGAATTACTCAGTTGTCCCAGTTAGTTTGCTCAACGCCTCAACTGTGCCTTCTAGAACGGTTTGTCTGGCATTTTAGCGAAATCTTCAAAAGAAAAGAACCATGTCCATACATCAACTGGACTTTTCAGGTTTTATCCTTCCTGTCAGAAATTCTTCTTGGCTTTTATCATGAATGCAGGTACAAATCTTACAATAATAAACAATGTTCTATGTTCTAGGACTTCTAGGCTCTTCTTTCTATCTGCTCTGGCTAAGTTTCGGGTTTGTTTTTCTATCTGGATTAAGTAAGTCTGGATAATAGTGCTCTCTAACGGCAATAAACCGGTAGACGACATCGTTTCGGAGATGGCGATATTTTCTTATCAATGAAATTTGGACATCTAGCTATTTAAACCATACCCCACCCTCTCCTCTTCCGTGCATTAATCCAAAAGCAAATAACAAACTTTTCATTTCATATTTCCCCTCTCCCAAGACAAATAATTTGTCCGACCGACCCCTAAACTGTTTTACACGTCACGCAAAAACCTTGCTGGTCACCAGGGGATGAACTACTATCCTAGGGGTGGGGGTGCGTGGACAGCCCGAAAAGTGCCGACACATTTTTGTGTGTGCCGACGAAAGATCTGTTTAGTGCGGGACGCAGACTTTAAATAGTTACCATGGTATCTGATACCACGGTCTAAAGTCGTTTTTGCAGTTATCGTGGTATCTGATACCAAGGTCAAAAAGGCGTTTTTGCAGTTATCGTGGTATCTGGCCAGTTACCGTGGTATTTGAAGTCATCTCACTTTCATCAGTTTTTGTCAAATTGGTTGGAAAGAAGTTTGGCACTTTGTGATGCGACTGGATATGTTTTTCTTCTGGGATGACTTCGAAAAGCGCAATTTCAGCAATTGTCGTTTTTGCAGAACAACCGTATATCGGATACCACGGTAACTGCAAAGCACTACTAATTGCAGATCCAGTTACCGTGGTAACAGATACTATGGTATCTTAAAACGCAACTAATGATTCAAAACGGGCAAGAATTACAGCACCGCAGGCGAACAATTGTGCAAATTTCAAGAAACACTAACACCATATTTATAACTAACCACTCCCCTACCCTTTTTTCGGAGTTTGAGGAGCAACGCAAAACCAGAATGCTTGAAGTTAACCATTGAAAATCAAAAGTACTCCGATTTAACATGCCCCATGCCCATATCACTTTTCCCAACTACAAGAAGCGCTACTATTTTAGGGGTAACTTTCAGCATTGACTACTTATTCAAAGATAACGTTGATTGACAGATTTTCAGAAGAATTACTATCATTCTGATTAGGCAGTTGAAATTGAGCCGTGCGATATTACTTCTATTATTTTGCTGACATGTTAGAAATCGAAGCAGAATATGATAACTAGAACTGAGCTGAAATAACAAGCTATTGTCACGTTCTGTTTTTCGTAGAAAAATAGTAAAAAATGCCAGTCCACTTTCGCTGCTAAAGTCCGGTCTTCACCTCCCGGAACTTCCGGAATCTGGGCTTCCAGATTATTCTTTGACGTCTTCTGTAAATTGCATCTGGAATAGGAACTGGTCCGAAAGTATATCAAAATAATCCGGAAAAAGGGGCTTTTGAACTTCCAGATTTCCGGAATTTGTAAGTATCGCAGGAGAAATTAAAAAAAAATCTCGGAAAATTTGGGAACCCAGATTCCGGAAGGTGAAGACTCACCTTAAGCCTTTGGTGCGTTGCGCCCGACAGAAAATTACTTTGAGCAAAACTGTGCAGGCGGATTTCATCAGAAGTATTCCTATCGGTTTCACTGGAAAGTTGACCCGGAAGTTTAAGCATGGTCCGATATTACTTCGATTTGTTCCGAAATGTAAAATACAACAATAGCCAGAGCAGAGTAACATGGTTTTGTCAGGAGCTGATACTTGTACAAAAACGTTCCGACAGAAAATGTCAGTACATTTTGTTGCTCGTGTAATAGACCCGAGCTTTTACAGGTTCATCGCGTCCGACAGAAGCTTATTTTAAGCAAAACTGTGCCCAAGGATTTCCTCAGAACTATTCGGTTTCACTAGGAAGCTGAAATTTCATACACAGTGCAAAATTAGTTATGTGTATGTTGCCTACAATTAGCTTCGAAGCAGAATGTGATAACTAGTACAGAGCTGACACAATTTGTGTACAAAACAATTTTTATCTGGATTTTTTATGTTTTTTTTTCTTTCCGAAAGTAATTGTTTTTTATTTAGCGTTTAGTGGCCAGCTCCTACCTTTTAGTGTTTGAGGAAAACCGCTCATTGCACCTCTGCAGAGGTGAATACGACTTCGTATCAACCTCGAAAAACGTCATCAGTCAGACGCAGAGGCGTTACTAGCCAAAATGTTTGGGGGGGGGGGACAGGGTATTTACCGACTGGCTGGTCATTTTTACCGACTGGTTTTGCAGATAAAAACGACCGTGTTGACGGAAAATCGGCCAATTTTAAGAAAAAATCAACTATTTTTACGAAAAACCGACTGTTTTTAAGAAAAATCGACTGTTTCCAAGAAAAAAATCGACTGTTTTTAAGAAAAATAGCGGCGCTTCGTGCCGACTCGGCTATTTTTTACCGACTGGCCGACAACATTGGGGGGGGGGGCGTCCCCCCCCTCCCCCCCCTAGTAGTGACGGCCCTGGTCAGACGACCCAATATATAACCTACCTGTGGAACATAAGGAAAATATGCATTACATAGGCCTGCCTGTCCGAAAATAGTTACATAATTTTCATTAATGTGTATTACTCCTTGGTGAAATTTTTTGGTCGTTAAATAGTTTTCAAAATGCAAAGCAATTATTTTTACTTTAAGGAAAAACTACTTTAAATTCATCCGAAAAGAGTAATTTTGATTATGTGTAAGAAACTGGAACTTGGTCCCAAAGTTGATTGCCCTCCCCCCAGTAAGGTTTCCTAATATGGCAGCACTGCTATTAAACAATTATTTCAAAGCACGTAACACAAACTTATATCTTCCCGTGCTACCTTAGGATCGAAGATCACAAACCGTACCACAGGAAGAAAGGTACGTGCAGACACAATCCAATTTTAGCAGGATGCGAATTTACTCCTGCACTCCAAAACTTTGACATACCCACATGCAGGTTTCCGCATAGCGACGTGAATTTCACATGCGTATTTTCGCAAGCGAATGTAGGTATATTCTCGGGAACATTCAATTAGATTGTGTGGAAAGACACAATCTACATATAAAAAGGACACATGAGACAAAATATTTATTTTATTTGTCGTTACCAAATGACACGTAAATCACAACAAAGCTTCGGAAGATAATACTTTACAGAAAAATCAAATTTGGTGCGAGACTTGGCATAATATCTCCAGAATCTGGGTGAATGTCGGTCTGTCCTTTGGTAGCATGCGCCAACAAGGCCACATCACTTCACGGTATACAATCTAAAAATAAAAAGGTTGCAATTCTGGGGGATCCAGCCGCGTCACGGCTTTTGGAATTCGAGAAAATCTACACTAGGCACGTCCGTCTCACTTCTGGTAGTTTCTGGTTTTTACTCGCTGGTAGCGAGGGGGGGGACGGGCGAATCCAATCATGAAAGGGTTCGAATCCGAATCCAGGGCTAGGTACGAATCCGATTACGAATCCACCATTTCATGCTTAGGATTCGAATCCGCCCTTAACAAAAAATCAAACCATGTACATATGTTAAAGTTTCAAAATCAGAGGTGAGAAAAAGTACTGATATCTAAGGTAATCAGATAACGTGATAGATTACTGAGGATGACTGGTGGTGGAGACCAAAAAGCTGGATTGCCTAGGCACACTGTGTAAAAATTAGGAAAACGGAAACTGGAAGGATGAAGACTAGAAATTTGAGCCGATTCGTAAGAATTCGTAAGTTTGGAATCCGAATCCAGCCTGACAAGCAGGAGCTTCGAATCCGGTCAAAAGGAGGAATCCTCGATTCGAATCCGAATTCGGGTTCGCCCCTCTCCGCTATCTGGTGGTTCCTACACGAATCTGCCTCCCGACCAGGTCCTGGTTAAACCGCACTGGTTAGGAAAAAGCAGACACTGGTAAGTCGGAAAATGTGTTACAACATTAGGGAACAGCCCCAGCGAATCAAACAAGTCCGCAGGCGCTCAAACGTGAAGTGTAAAAGTATGAATATGGTTCAGCTATCGAATACTTACCTTATTTGTTTATCCCCTTATTTTCGAAACATTGAACAACAGCGATCTTGCCTGCAACCGTTGCAGAGCCGAACTTACGAGCTGGATAACCTGGGCCCAATTTAATCCGGGCTCTATTTTCAATCCTAGTGTCTAGACATGCTAGAAGACATGCTCTAGAAGTTCATGACTTGAACAGCCGTCTACACCGTATGCTGTACTTGCCGTACTAGCTGGTATTCGGTTTTCAGTTTTCACCGTTTTTATGGCACTTGCAGCTTCGCTCAAGTGCCATATAAAGATCACTTTTCGGTCTGTCGGTCTGTCGGTCGGTCGGTCGGTCGGTCGGTCGGTCTGTCAGGCCACTCATCTCGAGTTACGGTACTTCCAGATGAGCTAGGACGATGAAACTTGGCAGGCATATCCAGGGTTCCGTTTTTGCCGGCTAGAATTGATTTTTACCATACCGGCGGTTTTAATCGGCTTTTATTAATAACAAGACCAAAGGTTTCGATGGGATCCCAAAAATGTAATATTTGACCAGACAACTACGTCTTCTCTACGCCAGATCCAGTCTTCGCCAGGCTAATCATCTGAGAAAATTAATTCCAGATATACCTGTATAAGCCATATTTATTTTGACGATGCTGATCGAAACTTCCTGCTTTACTTCTGCCGAATTTCCGTTTTCGGCGGAATTCCGAGCGAACTACTTGTCCAGGCAAAAAAAGATAGTTCAGAAACGAATTCAGCGCATCTCCTTGTCCCTATAAAGAACGTCTAATCAACTTCAAATAAAATTTTAACTTATAAAAAAAATCCGGTTTCAACCGGATTCCGGACGAACTATATGTCCGGGTAAAAAATGATTGTCATATACAGATTCAGCGTATCTTCTTACCCTTAAATCTATCATCTAATCAACTTCAAATACAAATTTTACTTTTAACAAATTTTCCGGTTTCGGACGGATTCCGGGCGAACTACTTGTCCGGCGAGAAAATGGTTTTCACCATCGTGTTCAGCATGTCTTCTTACCCCTAAATCGAACATCTAATCAACTTCAAATACAAATTTTACTTTTAACAAATTTTCCGGTTTCGGCCGGATTCAGGGCTAACTACTAGTTCGTCGAGAAAATGGTTTTCACCATCGTGTTCAGCATGTCTTCTTACCCCTGAATCGAACATCTAATCAACTTCAAATAAAACTTTTGCTTTGAACACATTTTCCGGTTTCGGCCGGATTCCGGGCTAACTACTTGTCCGGTCAAAAAATGGTTTTCACCATCGTGTTCAGCATGTCTTCCCACCTCTAAATCAATCATCTAATCAACTTCAAATAAAACTTTTACTTTTAACAAACTTTCCGGTTTTGGCCGGATTCCGGCCGAACTACTTGTCCGACGAGAAAATAACTTTCATATTCGGATTCAGCGTGTCTCCTTACCCCTAAATCAACTATCTAAATAGCTTTTAAAAAATATTTTTCTTGCCCCTTAATTTGAAACCCCTCCCCCACCCTCAAATATATGGCTACATAGCCCATCTTTGAACTTGACTTGTACTTTGACCCAAAGGATCCTCCCACCAAGTTTCATCAAAATATCTCAATCCTCGAGAGTTATCGTGCTTACAGACGGACAGACGGACAGACGGACGGACAGACGGACAACTTTTGCGATGTCATAGGTATCCGTCACTAACGTTTTGGGATCCCAAAAACCGATTTTTGCCGGCTAAAACTGGCTAAAATCAAATCGCACTGATCTTTTCTACGTATCAATCTTTACTGTTGTTTCTTCGTTGTTTTCCGACTATTTTTCAACCAAGGTTGATTGGGGAACATTCTACAGGTTCAGCCATTGGGGTTACCGACTCTGATTCGGAAAGTGCTGACGACATCATGTTGGGAGACCTCTGAACTAACGAGGAAGTTTTCGTTTTGTTTTACTATTGAAGCTGAATGTTTGCTCTGTAATTTGATTAATGTGACTTAATGGACATTTAACCTAGTTGGTTATTTTATTTCTGCCATGTTCGAAGCTAATTTCGTTTTAGTGATAACAGTGTAATAAGGCAATTTTTTCTTTGAGAAATGCAACAGAGGAGTTTTACAGATTATTTTCAAATAAAGAAGTACTCTATATACGAGATCGCTGGGATCAGTTAATTAAGCTTGTTTGAGTTCTTCTAGGTTTCTTTAATACCTGAAAGAAGTATGACAGTCTTAGAATAGCGAAGTTCTACCAAAATCGTATAGTATAGTAGCAGTTAGAAATTTGATTTTAGCCAGTTATTTGATTTTGTCAATGCCACTTGATTTTAACCATACCGGCAGAAATCACCTTTTAGCCGGTATTAACCGGCTGGTATTTTAGCCACCCGGGAACCCTGGGCATATCAGGGACCCGACCAAACTAACTTGGAAATAGTCACTTCCCCGATTTGACCACCGTGGGGGGAGTGGAGGGTGGGGGAATCCGGAATATTGACGTATTTTTTACTTTTGAACGGGTAATCGGATCTAAATGAAACTTGATATTTGGAAAGATCTCCTGTCTCAGATGTCACAGTTCAAGTCTGGGATGGATCCGGTGACTTTGGGGGGAGTTGGAGGGGGGGGGGACCGGAAATCGTGTGTTATTTTCAGAATGGACGGATTGAGATGAAACTTGGTGGGAAGAACAAGCACAAGCCACAGATACATAATTGACAAGACTGGGCCGGATCCGAGTACTGTGGGGGGATTTTGAGGGAGGGTTCCGGAATTCCGGTGATCTCGACTTGCGATGCTTACACATGTGCTAGGACGATGAAACTTGGCAGGCATATTAGGGACCCGACCAAACTAACTTGGAAATAGTCACTTCCCCGATTTGACCACCGTGGGGGGAGTGGAGGGTGGGGGAATCCGGAATACTGACGTGTTTTTAACTTTTGAACGGGTAATCGGATCTAAATGAAACTTGATATTTGGAAAGACCTCCTGTCTCAGATGTCACAGTTCAAGTCTGGGATGGATCCGGTGACTTTGGGGGGAGTTGGAGGGGGGACCGGAAATCTGTGTTATTTTCAGAATGAACGGATTGAGATGAAACTTGGTGGGAAGAACAAGCACAAGCCACAGATACACAATTGACAAGACTGGGCCGGATCCGAGTACTGTGGGGGGATTTTGAAGGAGGGTTCCGGAATTCCGGTGATCTCGACCTGCGATGCTTATACATGTGCTAGGACGATGAAACTTGGCAGGCATATTAGGGACCCGACCAAACTAACTTGGAAATAGTCACTTCCCCGATCCGACCACCGTGGGGGAGTTGAGGGAGGGGAATCCGGGATATTGACGTATTATAACTTTTGAACGGGGAATCGGAACTTAATGAAACTTGATATTTGGGGAGACCTCGTGTCTCAGATGTCACACTTTAAGTCCGAAATGGATCCGGTGACTTTGAGGGGAGTTGGAGGGGGGGAACCGGAAATCGTGTGACATGCAGAGTGGACGGATCGGGATGAAACTTGGTGGGAAGAACAAACACAAGCCCTAGATACATAGCTGACACGACCGGACCGGATCCGATTAATGTGGGGGAAGTTGGAGGAAGGGTTCCGGAATTCCGGTGATCCCGACTTAAGATGCTTATACATGTGCTAGGACGATGAAATTTGGCTGGCTTATCAGGGACTTTACAATTTTAATTTAAGAGCAGTCGTTTCTCCGATTTGACCATCGTGGGGGGGGAGTGGAGGGAGGGGGAATCCGGAATCTTGAGATGTGTCCAACTTCTGAACGGGTGATCGGATCTTAACGAAACTTGATATTCGGAAAGAACTCATGTCTCAGATGTCCCATTTCAAGGGCGGACAGGATCCGATCAATGTGGGGAGTCGGGGGGGGGGGGGGGTAAATTCTGTGACACGCTTAGAATATAGAGATTGGGATGACACTTGGTAGGAAGAACAAGCGTAAGCCCTCGATACATCAGTGACAGAACCGGACCGGATTCGGTCACTCTGCGGGGAGTTATTGGGGGATCCAGAACTGGTCCAGAACTCCGGCGATCGCATTTTAAGGTACTTCAAGATGTGCTAGGACGATGAAACTTGGCTTGAACATTAGAGACTTGACAAGATTGGCTTAGAAATTGTCACTTCCCAGATCCGACCATCCCTTAAAGTACTCATCTTAACCATAAAGTACAAAAAAACACTTCTAAGCAAAACCTACATTTTCATGATCCCCACGAACCCATGATAATTTTTGCCTCAAGGGTTTTGCTTAGAAATAATTTTCTAGCACCCTTAAAGTGCGCATCTTAACCGAAAAGTAAAAAAAAAAATACTTTTCACCAAACCATATATATTCATGATCCTAAAGGGCCCAGGATCACTTTTGCCTCAAGGCTGTTGATTACAGATGAATTTCTAGCGCCCTTAAAGTGCGCATCATCACAGCCAAGTGCAAAAAAAATAAACTGTTTTTACCAAAGGATACATTCTCGTGATTTCCAAGGGTCCATCGTTATTCTTATCTCAAGGGTTTAGCTTACAAATGATCACAACAAACCCACGAATTGGCTAATTCCTACTTAAGAAGCCTTGCAAGTGCCATATGAGCTTACAGCTCTTGTTTGTTAAGTCGTGAAGCGTGACAGATATCAAGCTGAAATTTCGTATACTTGTTGGAATTGTGGCCTAGATGCCCCTCTTGGGATATCGCATTACATATTACGCGGAAGGCGAATAAAAACTTGAGATAATTCATAGTTTCACACTCCGCGTTTTGCGTGCGCACCTGTTTCTCAGTAACAAAGCCAACACCAACCCCCTAATCCAGAACTTCTTAACTAGTCGTTACCGCGCCAAAGCAATTCTTTGTTCATTTTAGTGTTTAGTAGGAGATTTTCCTTGCTCAGCGATGTGAAAGCCAAATAAAAGGCCCCACTGCGTGTTCTCCGGACTTGGTCGCGTGAAAGACAGAGATTCGACAAACGGGGAAATGTCGCTAGAGGAAAGAAAGAAGGAGCTAAGATTCGGCCAAAAATCTGTTCTCCCTGGCTAAACTAACACAGTGAAGTTCGGCTGTATCTTCTTCCAAACAGACACTGTTCGGTTTTAACTTCGGTTTTAAACAACTAACAATATGTACCGGCCTAAAGATATTCATAATGCCCGAATATAAATATTCGGCACATAAAACAAGACCAAAAGGTTCCGATGGGATCCCAAAAATTCAATATTTGATCCAGACAAAGAGGTTTTGTCTTCGCCAGACTCCTTGAACATTTTTACTCTTGAAATTTAGAAACAGATTAAGGTCAAACAGCTAATCATTAAGAAAACCAAGTTCAGATATAGATTCAGCTTGTGTGTCTAACTTCTGCAAATTTTCCGGTCTGAGCGAAATTCCAGAACTACTTGTCCGGCGAAAAAATAAAGCTCAAAAGCGAATTCAGCGTATCTCCTTATCCCTATATCCAACATCTAATCAACTTCCAATAAAAATTTAACTTATAACAAATTTTCCGGTTTCAGCCGGATTCCGGAAGAACTATATGTCCGGCTAAAAAATGATTGTCATATACGGATTCAGCATCTCTTCTCACCCCTACATCGGACATCTTATCAACTTCGAATATAACTTTTACTTTTACCAAACTTTCCGGTTTTGGCCAGATTCCGGGCGAACTACTTGTCCGGCGAGAAAATGGTTTTTATATTCATGTTCAGCATGCCTTCTTGCCCCTATATCAAACATCTAATCAACTTCAAACAAAACTTTTACTTTTAACGAACTTTTGGTTTTGGCCGGATTCTAGGCGAACTACTTGTCCGGCGAGAAAATGGTTTTCATATTCGTGTTCAGCATGCCTTCTTACCCCTGAATCGAACATCTAATCAACTTCAAATAAAACTTTTACTTTTAACAAACTTTCGGGTTTTGGCCGGATTCCGGGCGAACTACTTGTCCGGCGAGAAAATGGTTTTCATATTCGTGCTAAGCATGTCTTCTTACCCCATAATAGACTAGGCTATCACATTAGCTGTTTAAAAATATTTTGCTTGCCCCTTAATTTGAACCCTCTCCCCCACCCCTAAATGTAGGGCTAGAGAGCCCATCTACGAACTCGACCTTACTCTTGACCCAAAGAATCCTCACACAAAGTTTCATCAAAATATCTCATTCCCTTCGAGAGTTATCGTGCTCACAGACGGACGGACGGACGGACAACTTTTGCGATGTCATAGGTATCCCTCCACTTACGTTTAGGGATCCCAAAAAGAGAACAGTCAGATGGAGCAAACCGAGAACCAACAGACAGGGGCGTCACTAGCCTTTTACCTTTGGGGGGGGGACGTCCAGTTTGTGCCGACGGACTCAAAAATGTGCCGACAAAAAACGCCGTTGCCGCAACGGCGTATATTAGTCCTTTAATTTAAATTCTTAAATTTAAATTCACATATTCGGGTGTTAATTGCAGCTTTCGCTAAAAACTGAAGCTTCCAACGACTGTACGCAGAAGAAAGTATTCGCAGCAGGCGAAATGTTTAAAATATGCCTTTTTCTCTGGAAAAATTTTCGAAGCTTTCAACGGCTGTAGCCTACCCAGAACATGTTAAATTAATCGCTGCAGGCGAAGTTTCTAAAACTGCCTTTTTCTCTGGAAAATTTTTGCTTACAAGTTCTAGCTTTTAAGGTGTTCCAAACCCCAAGAATTTCAATCTTAAACGCCAAATAAATGAAACACCGTTCTTCCAAATAAAGAATACTACGAACTGCGCCGCAGGCGAAATTTTTTTGTAAAACTAACTGTAATGTATTAGTTGAGATTATTCCTTTAATACAAAGTTCGTATAGTCAAATTTACATATTCAGCTTTTCTTTTCGCCTGTCGCTAAAATGCGAAGCTTTCTGACGACCGAATCCAGAACAAGTGAAATCAAGCACCGCAGGCAAAAATTTTTTAACTTGTCTTTTTTGCCGAAAAATTTTAGGCTATTCCATACCTATACTTTACAGGTTCTAGCTTTTAATGTGTTTCCAATCCAACCCCCAAGAACTTCGATCCCAAAACGCCAACTAAATGAAACACCATTCTTCCAAATAGAAAATACTACGAAATGCGCCACAGGCGAAATTTTGTGGAAACGCTGATGAGCGATCCCAAATAAAAGTGAAATCACAGATCTTTCCGCCAAAAAAGTGGTGGCCATCCATAAGAAAGTAGGCAGAAAGTTGATTCTTGTGTGTAGAAAATTCTCGTTTTGCCGACGAGACATAACTTTCGGGATTGGAAAAAAGTTTACGGATTAGATCTATTACGTGTAATGAGATTCGGATCTTCCGAACGGAATTAAACTTTCCGGGTGCGCCCGATGAATGTTTGAAGAATTCGATTTCTTGCGAATAAATATCCCGAAGGGACGACAAGAAGACCGACGCCCGACTAAAGCATTCAGAATTCAAATTCTTATTTGATTTGCCCGACAAGACTGTAAAGGGCTTTATTTCTTACGTGTAAATAGAAGCCGATGTGCCGACAAAACAAACTTTCGGGATGCGCCTGATAAACGTTTACAGAATTTGGTTTCTTACGTATAGAAAGAACCCGATGTGCCGACGATACTTGAACTTCCCGGTTCTTCCCCGGCGCGCACGACAAATGTTTGCTGCAATTGATTTATCACAGATCAACAGAACCCGATGTGCCGACGAGTCGACCGACGCCCGACAAAAGCATACAGAAGTTAATTTCTTCTGTGTTTTGCCCGACAAATGTTTGCCGAATTTGATTTCTTGTGTATAAAAAGAACCCAATGTGCCGACGAGTCTACTGACGCCCGCCGAAAGCGTACAAAATTGAATTTCTTATGTATAAAAAGAACCCGATGTTCCGACGAGTCGACCGACGCCCGACGAAAAGCATGCAAAATTTTATTCCTTCTGTGTTTGCCGGCGCTCCGCGCCGACAAACAAGTGAACTTTCGCCGGGCTTCGCCCGACGAAAGTACTTTCTCAGGACCTTTGGGGGGGGGGGGGGAGTCCCCCCCCTCCCCCCCCCATAGTGACACCCCTGCCAACAGATGAAGACTGTATTTGTCCAAAAAATATCGGGAAAATATTTATCAAATTTCAGGCAAAATTTTGAACAAACTTCATTTTATTCAGATCGTTTTTTGGCGAAAATAAAAATTGGGAAGGATTGCTAAAAACTAACTGCAACTCGGTCCTTGCGTGAAAATATCAAGCGTGAAAATAATCTTTGCCAATTTTCTACCTTGCCGAAATGATGTATAACCACAAACATTGGCGAGCTCACGGCATGATATTCTTCTAGAAGCACACCTACCTGAGGGCACTGCACAGGACAGGACAGTCGTTTCCCACTCTCCAGCACGCTGAGTAAGTTGTCATTATCCGCTAAGGTCGGTTCGGCGCCACGGCTGAACATCTCGAACAGGGTGACTCCGTACGACCATACGTCAGAGTGACTAGAGAAAGTCCACTGCCCAATACTTTCTGGTGCGTACCTAAAACACGGAGCATATACTTCAGACTGTCAATTGGGTATAGAAGCACTTACCTATTTACAATGCGAGGTAGAAATGCGGCCCTTACTTCAGCCGCGTTCGATTTACCCTTGTCTCGGTCCTGTCTCAGTCCTGTCAGCCAAATGCCGTTTTATTTAACTGCCTTGTCCGCTTAAATGCCGTTTTATTTGTCCTGTCAGCTGACAATTGTCAGCATCCTGTCAGACCGGACGCCGTGAATGATGACATGATATCGGAGCAAGTTTCGGTCCTGTCTCAGGTAGATTTCTCAACTGCGTTTTATTTGTGATGCTTGTCCGCTGAGTCATTCACCTGACAAGGCTAAATAGAACGAATTTAAACCGCGACAAGGCAGTAACAAGAAGACAAGACCGAGACAAGGAGGACTCAAATCGAACGCAGCTTTCTATCCGATGTGCAGTTTGGACGGGTAAGAAAGTAAATATATTTATAACCCAAAAAATTTTACAACAAAAGAAAATGGAGTAAAGATAATAGAAAAAAGAAAAGAACAAAGACAACAGGAAAATAACTTACGAAACATACAATAGGCCTATGAGAATGTGGTACACATGGTATGTGAGTTCACAGAGCTAAGTGAATGGAGGAAACTAGTATGGAGGGTCTGAATTTGATACAGAGTACATGGAAAGAGTTGTGAATGATGAGTGTTCTACTAGTTTTAAGGGGCGCTTTCTGAAGTTAGCGATAGAGAACAGATCTTGCTTGGAATTTATTTTTAAGATTTTTCTTACGTTGAGCTCTTGACGTGGCTTTGGGGTATATTTGGGTGGCTTGGCGTATATTGACAATTGCAATATACGCTACTAAAACAGGGGAAATTTTTTTTCATATTTTGGGATTTTCTGGTTAGTCCCTCTTGTCAAAGGAGCTTGTAGAGAGTGGTGAAATACGGCGATGACCCTCCTTCCATCCCGAGTGATGTGTGTTGAATCCGCACCACATCCGACCAAAAACTAGACAAGAACAAACTGCCACTATTTTTTTCGACCCCCACTTCAGCTGAAAGGTATTTGTTGTTGTTTGTGCCTTACTTCATTCGTCATTTCAACTGATTCAAAATTATCCAGTGACAATGTTTTTATGACACTTGCCTTCCGGCCAAGTACAATATACCGATCACTTTTCGGTCGGTCTGTCAGGCCACTGTTCTCGAGTTCGGGTACTTCCAGAAGTGCTAGGACGATGGAACTTGGCAGGCATATTAGGGACCCGACCAAACTAACTTGGAAATAGTCACTTGCCCGATCCGAACATCGTGGGGGGAGGGAGGGGAGCCGGAATCCGGAATTTAGTAGCATGTATAACTTTCGAACGGGGGATCGGATCTTAAATGAAACTTGATATTTGGAAAGACGTCATGTCTTAGATGTCCCATTTTAAGTCCGGACCGAATCCAATGAATGTGGGGGGGGGTCGGAGGTGGGAACCGGAAATCATGTGATACGCCTAGAGTGCAGCGATCGGGATGAAACTTGTTGTGAGGAACAAGCACAAGCCCTAGCCCCTAGGTACATCACTGACAGAACCGGACCAGATTCGAGCACTGTGGGGGAGTTAGAGGGGGGTTCCGGAATTCCGGTGATACGTTTCCAGATGGGCTAGGACAATGAAACTAGGCAGGCAAATCAGGGACCCGACCAGATTAACCTTGAAATAGTCAACTTCCCGATCTGACCATCGTGAGGGAGTAGAGGGAGCGGGAATCCGGAATTTTGAGGTATGTATAACTTCCGAACGGATGATCGGATCAGAATGAAACTTGATATGTAGAAAGACCACATGTCTCGAATGTCCCGTTTCAAGTCCGGACCGGATCCGATGAAGGTGGGGGGGGGTCGGAGGGGGGAACCAGAAACCTTGTGACACGCTTGGAGTGGAGCGATCGGAATGAAACGTGGTGGGAAGAACAAGCACAAGCCCTATGTACATCAGTGACAGAACCGGACCGGATTCGGGCACTGTGGGGGAGTTAGAGGGGGATGTCCGGAATTCCGGTGATCGCAAGTTAAGGTACTTCCAGACGTGCTAGGACGATGAAACCTGGCTTGAAAATTAGAGATTTGACATGATTGGCTTAGAAATAGTCAGTTCCCTGGTCCGACAATCGTGGGGAGAGTGGAGGGAGGGAGAATCCTGAATCTTGAGGTATGTATAACTTTTGAACGGGTGGTCGGATCTTAATGAAACTTGATATTTGGAAAGACCCCATGTCTCAAATAACCGGATCCGATGAATGTTGGGGGGGGGGGGTTGAGGGGAGAACCGGAAATCTTGTAACACGCTTAGGGTGAAACGATTGGGATGAAACTTGGTTGGAAGAACAAGCACAATAAAATTAAGCCCTAGATACATCAGTGACAGAACCGCACTGGGTTCGGGCACTGTGGCCAACTGTGGGGAGAGTTGGGGGGGTGGGGTCCGGAATTCCGGTGATCGCGAATCAAGATACTTCTAGATGTGCTAGAACCACGAAACTTGGCTTGGAAATTAGACACTTGAAAAGATTGGTTTAGAAATTGTCAGTTCTCAGATCCGACCATCCCTTAAAGTACTAATCCTAACCGCAAAGTTCAAAAAATACGTTTAAGCAAAATATACATTTTCTTGATCCCTATCAGCCCATGATCATTTTTACCTCAAGGGTTTTGCTTACAATTGATTTCCATAAAGTAAAAACAATACTTTTGAGTAAAATATACATTTTCGTGTTCTCGATGAGTTCATCATCACTTTTCCTTCTTCACTTTAGATTACAAATGATCACAACAACCCCACGAATTGACGAATTTCTACTTTCATCCTCTGACCCAGCCTTGCAAGTGCCATTCGAGCTTCCAGCTCTTGTTATGTTGCCGATGGGCAGCTAGGAATTTGTAAGCTGGTTAATATGTATATAGGCGAGCATTATTATTATTAATAATATCTAAAGTTATCAACCCTTCATCCATTAAAAAAAATACACGAGGGATTAATTTGCCCTCAAACGAAAATTCATTCCAGCATATTCGGGGTGGCTCTATAGAAGTTTACATGGCAGCAAATATAGTAACAAGTGTTATTTAGCCGGTCAGCACTGGCTGATTAAGCCGACTGGCCCTGGGAAAGCTAAAAACGCCTTCGGCCTCATCTTTATTTCGGCAATCTAAGACTTCGGACACGAACTCAAGAAGGGCATCTAGGCGGGATTACTGAAGACGTTGCGGATTTTTCCCACAGAAGCACACCTGTAAAACTGCCAGCGGAATCCCAGCTCGATTTGAGCGACTTGCGTTATTAAGGAAAACTTCCGTAAAAATAATCCGCGCAAATCTGGCAGGTGAGACAATTTGTCGGAAAGAGCTGCAAATAATTTGAAGCGATCCCTTCAAATTATTTACGGTGGGTGTAAATTGCCGTACTCATTCCTTCTGAATGAATTTAATCTTCCTACCCTATCGGCGCGCAGGGAACACCTTTGTACAAATTTTGGACTGAAACTCCTTGGTAATCCCACTTATCGCCATTTCCTGCCTCCTCCTCATGTTCCCGAAAGAAGCCGACCCGAACGAGATGTGGCTACGAAAGTTCCAAAACTCGCGCCTATCTCTTGCAGAACCGAGCGATACCGCAATAGTTTCGTACCTCGATTTTTGGAAAAATATAATCAGCTGATGTAATGCGTTATCGGTTGTTGATAAGTTTATGTATTGGTTGTCCTTGTTTTGTATGTACAGTGACAAAGATCTACCAAATTGCTCGCGCATGAAATTTTGTATCCGCTCATTTATCCTTAATAATAAAAAAAAAAGTAAGCTGTCTCTAAATATTCCTTCAGCCCAAGCTGACTGCGAATCATATTTGACAGTGCGAAAACGGATAAGTCAGCTGAAATTTATTGGAGCTATATTTCGGCCCTTCTTGGCAAGGGTCCTCTTCAGGCTCGAAGCCGCTCAAGGTGGAAAAAACAAAACTTGTGATAACAAAAACTGAAGATTCTAGCTTAGTCTTAAATATCTAAATTGGTGAACTTTCTGTTGGAGAGTAGCTTGAAGTTAAAAAGGTTGCTGAGATTTCATTTTGGACACGGCTGCTGTTTTTGCTGCTCGATTGGGTCTCTGTCCGGGTAGAGATTTTTCTGCAGTTGGCTTCTTTTCTTGAGCGGCTTCGAGCCTGAAGAGGACCCTTGCCAAGAAGGGCCGACATATAGCTCCAATAAATTTCAGCTGACTTATCCGTTTTCGCACTGTCAAATATAAGCTGTCTCTTATCAGAAGCTCTACTGAGACACATTGCTACAAAGATCCTCAAGATACTATACCTCCCACACTGCGTAAAGATACTACGCTGTATGTCAATAAAGTTCACAACGACCAAACTTGTTTGGACCCAAAAAAATGTCAACCTATTTGAGTTTAATTTTTCTTTGCCGAATATTCAAAATTGCCGAAATATTTGCCCCAGATTTATTTCTGACTTTGTGTCAGTGTGAGCATAGCTTAAGGAACCTCCTTATTTATTTTATTTGAAACTATAGCCAACTGGGGCTGCTATATAACAACTCATTTTACATACACTAAAAAAGAAAAAAAATATGCTGAAGGCATGAAGCCTCCAACAAAAAAAGTAGCCTACACAAAACTTAATCAGGATGGGTCGAACCCACAGTAAAGTTCTTTACCCCATGCTTGCCACAGCGGCAGAGACAGGCGCATTTGCGGTCGACACGGGATCATCAGCAGAGGATTGCTCGACGCCAGTATTCGGGACTGAAGAGAAAGAACGGAGGAACGACGGCCCTTAGAGATGACGAAAAGAAAATCACATACCAGGGTAGAGGGAGACTTCTAAGGGTTTTGAATGAATAGTAGCCATCAGCTCCAACTTTCTGAGCAAGGCCAAAGTCAGAAATCTTCACAGACGTCTCGTTGACCACAAGGATGTTCCTGGCAGCCAGATCACGATGCACAATGTTCTTTTGAGCTAAATACTCCATTCCCTGCAATTATAAAGTTATCAGAAGCTGGCAGTGAAAGGTTCACAGATTCACAGAAGAAACATATTTATTAACAGAGCGGAAGAACTCGATACTCGTCGCAACAAATCCCGTACAGGTTTCAATTCAATTTATTTCAAAAACAGGGAAGCGGACAAGCCGAATATTCGTTTAGTCGTCAGTAAATATATATATACAATTTATAGTCCACACTTATGAATTAAAATAAAAGTAATGGTCTAACTACTCTCAGGTAACACTAATGCAACCTACTTCCATAATGGCTCCGTCTGTTCTCAAACTCATATTACACGTTCTAACCCCCTAACGACACAGCACTGATTTCGCTTCCCGTGTTTTGCTACTTTCGTTGCGTATCGTAATCCCGACGATTTAAACTGAGAAGGTCATTCATCAGAAAAACTAGTTAAGTAAAATTTTTGATAGAAGTCAATGGGCATGGAGAAAGGCTTAAACCAGAGACAGTCATGGATAGTTTGTTAAAAGCAGCGCCGGATTTTAAAGTAATTAACTATTTCCGAGAACTGGAATATAAACAGTAATTAACGTGATGTACCTTAATCTAATCAGGGATCATGGCTTAAGGAAGAAGAAAATCAAAAGAACAGGGGTCTTGCCCTTCCTCGTTTGTCGGCGCGGAGTACGTGACCACCTCAAATTACCCCGGATCGCCCTTATTTGCACCAAAGCAGCGCTGTCGCTGACCTCGCCGGTGCTGACGGTCTGGAATTTACAGTGGATCCTTGTAGCTATTTCTCCAGGTCACTGTTGTGTGTTATTCATGGACCCCCGAGGTCCCGAAGTCTTGATCAGAACGATTGTCAAGTCAGTTCTCAGTAAGTTGGTGTGAGTTATAAGTAAAGGAGAAAGTGTCTGAACGTTGAATTAATAATTCTGTCATTGTTTACAAGAAGAATGGAAGAAAGAAGGGGAAAAATAAGATAAATTTATGAGAAGATGGAAAGGAAGGTTTAAAATTAAAGAATGGTAACGGTTAATAACTACGTTTATTGAAAAGAAATCCGAGGAACTTCCCGATGCAAGATTTTCGAGAATTAGTCGTATGACGTTGTACGAAAAAGTAGCATGCAGTAGTAACTGTTGCCAATGCATGCTACTGCTAGCAAACTAGATGCTGCTACAGCAAGATTGAATGTAACTTAAGATTAACCCAGTCGGAGGCATGTTAAATCAAAGTATTTCATACTACTACAAATCAATACATGCAACTTTTTCGTAGCCTACAACTACCATAAAACTACACAGTCAAAGAATTTTTCATCGAGTTCTTAGCGGGAATTGTTTGAGGGTTCAACTTACATCTACCATTTGAGAAAATTTTGGTAGAAGTTGTTCGTTGTTCGTATATGTAAGTTGTAGTTGTTTTTGTCGTCATCGACTACTATAGACTAGCGTTGGATCTCAATGGTCACATATCTGCAGTAGGCCTAAATAAAAATTTCCTGTGCAAATCACGATTCTGGATTCATGAATGAGGAGTCGCGGTAGGGCTCCGACATCTCAGAGAAAGTATTCTTCTTTGAACGTTAGTTTACTTCAAACAGTGCCAATCTCATCCACATGCTGTGACAAAAATAAACTACCAGTCAGCCAACGTAGCTGATTTTAAGGGCCCCTTCGAGTATCTGAATGAGTGTTTTCGGTCTTCGTTTTACCATTTCGCCTAAAACTGCACCGTTCAAATTTAACAAACTTTAAAACAAACATACCTCTACTGTACTTGCGGCTGACGATGAAATCCGTCTGATACAAAACCATGTCCTGGTGGATGGTAAAAATAAAAACGTACCTCGGCAATATCCGACGCAAACCTAACGAGATGCTCATCGGCGATCCGGTCACTTTCGGTTCTCAAATACTTTAGAAGTGACTCGAATGGTATGTATTCCATCACTAGTAGAAACTCGGGGGATTCAATTATTCCAATAATTTCCACTATCTTCGGATGCCTCAGGGTCTGAGGAAAAACAGACAGGTCAGTAAACTTTCATTTTTAATTCATGCGGTAGTTTGTTTTTTTGCGAGTTCCTTCTTAAGGTAGAAACTCACCACGCTAGCTGCTGATCACACTGGATGGAGGAGGTTGACATTACTCTCTACGCTGAGCGACGCCCGGCAGGAGTAATAAGAAACAAGACCTAATGTTTCGATAGGATCCAAAAGTATAATATTCGATCCAGACAATTGGGTCTTGTAGATATGCAGTCTTCGCCAGACTTCTTAAACATTTTTTACTATTAAAAAATTTAGAAACAGATCAACGCCAATGGCTAATCATCTGAAAAATCAAGCTCAGTATGCATTCGGCATGTGTGTTTATCCCTATACTTCATATATCCTTTTACGGAACTGATCAAAACTTCCTGCCTTACTTCCTCAACATTTTCGTTTTCGGCCGGATTCCGAGCAAACTACTTGTCCGGCAAAAAACTAAGCTCAGAAACGAATTCAGCATGTCTCCTTACCCCTATATCGAACCTCTAATAAACTTCAGATAAGACTTTTACTTTTAAAAAAATTTCCGGTTTTGGTCGGATTTCGGCTGAACTATTTGTCTAGCGAGAAAATAATTTTCATGTACGGATTCAGCATACCTCCTTACGACTACATCGAACCTCTAATCACCTTCAGATAAAACTTTTAGTTATAACAAATTTTCCGGTTTCAGCCGGATCCGGGCGAACTATATGTCCGGGTATAAAATGATTGTCATATACTAATTCAGCTTGTCTTCTTACCCCTAAATCGAACATCTAATCAGTTTCAAATAAAACTTTTACTTTTATCAAATTTGCCGGTTTTGGCCGGATTTCGGCGAACTATTTGTCCGGCAAAAAAATAATTTTCATATACGTGTTCACCATGTTTTCTTACCCCTGAATCGAATATTTCATTAGCTGTTATAAAACATTTTGTTCGCTCCTTAATTCCCCCCCTCCCCCACCCCTAAATGTAGGGCTACAGAGCCCATCTACGAACTCAACCTGCCCCTTGACCCAAAGAATCCTCACACCCAGTTTCATCAAAATATCTCGTCTCCTTCGAGAGTTATCGTGCTTACGGACGGACGGACAGACGGTCAACTTTTGCGAAGTCAAAGGTACCCGCCTTCACTTCTCTTTTCTATCTTTTACTATACTCCGTCTTTACCTAGACGGGTTATAAATAAAATTTAATTTAATTTAATTTACATTTTGGGATCCCAAAAAGTCAGTCAAGCCCAGGGTTTCTCCGACAAATTCGGGACAGAAAAATAAAGTCCCAATAGACCCAGTAAAGCTGAAATAGGAAGAGCAGGATTCCCGTGCTATCACACCGTTGGGTAATAAAGAAAGTGCGTGGCCAAACTGTGTTCCAACCACGGTGGTGCTGAGCCCATTCTTGGTTTATGTAGCGTTTCCATCAGTCAATTTTACTGTAACCCTAAAAGCACTGGACAGACATGGGGGAAGAGTTAAAAACAAACAGAGAATGTGAAGCAACACTAGAATATTAAGAAGATGCTGAAAAGCTTGATAAAATATCGGACGCATGACCTCAGATACCGACTCCGATTTAACTCTGATTTAACGATCCGCTCCGACGATTTTATTGGCGGAGCAGGAAATTTGGGTTTCTGATCGTTCTTGCTTCGCGTGCTAGGGCCCTGAGACTGCGCGAGTCTGACAGGATGAGCCAGTGATACTGAGAATTTACAAATTGGTGCAGAAACGCATGAGAAGATGAAGGGAATCTTCTTTCTAACGTTTATTTAATGCCCAGAAGTTCAAGGCTTTCGCTGTATAATGGATAACAGTGCAGAAATATTATTCTACCGGCTCATTTACTAGCTTGATTTAGGCCTCCTTGAGCTTAGTCCCGGGTGCCATATCAGACTGGTGGTCACCAATTACAACTGGTGTTCTAGCGAAACAGATACCCCCCCCACCCAAAAAAAAACAAAAACAGGCAGATTCAGCACTTTCCCAAAACAATCCTTTATGCTAAAACAGATGTCTCTTACTTTGGACGTTATAATGTGTTCTTAGGAGCTCTTACGGAGCTAATTTGACTCGCAAATAGTTAACCATTATCACAGCAAACGGTCGAATGTGCACCGTCCAGTGTCAAGAGATTTAACCGATGTTTGCGGAGACGCGGGGGGGGGGGGGGGGAGGGCACCATTCATTATCAGTCTAATACGCGTGATGATCATGAACACCAATGTACCTTTCTTTCTGTAAATCCTTGGGGAGATAGTATTAAGTTACCTCGCTAGATAATCTTTTTCTCCTGGACTTGTGGCAGAAATTACCGAAAATCCTAAACACAAATATCAAAAGAAATAGATACTGCAAAATGTTTAGCTTGGTTGTTTTTTACATTTTATTCTTATACCAACTAAAGGGCGATTTGGAAAGCCCCGCTAGTTTATGAACTCTATTTATAAACTAGTTTATAGTTTCTTGTGACTTCGACAAAAACTACAGGAGCTTAGCTGTTCTTGAACTCAACTCGTTTTGGAACGTGAATCCACTTCCTTAGTGGAAAGTGATCAGCGACAAGTTGTAAACGCGCAACGACTTTCCGTGTGTTCTTGCGCTCGGCGGACTCTCACTTTGCTCTTTGAAAGCGAATCCGTGAGAACGCCAGAATCGCCCAGGTTTTCTTTTTGCCTGATTTTCTTATTAAGATCTGATGGGGCTTGAAGGGTAGTAAGCTTTGAGCTTCTGAGTCGCGCCACTAGATGACCCCACTGTCGTACCGAGTTCTGGTTTGAACTCGAGCAACTTGGATTGGGGCGATCTCGACATTGCAAATGCTAGAATGCTTCCGATTTGACTCCTTTAACTAGCGCCCAAAGAAGCATGAAACACGGTTTATCCATCGAAAGAGTTCGAATTCGTACAGAAACGCGCATCGAAGATTATAATGGGACCCGGCTATCAGTCATCTGATCAGGCACCGTCATAGTTGAGAATCCCGAGCCTCTTCAACCGAAGACAAGAACTAAACTTCGGCAGAAAGGTGTTGGAGAATGGGATGTGCCGATCCTTGCTCCCCCCCCCTCATGCCCCGAAAGATAGCAGGAGAAGAAAACAAAATAAGCTAGTATCTGTCACGAGGACGAGCCTCGAGGTTTATGAGCTCGTTCGCGCCCCTTTTTGCAGAGGTTTTCAACGACGTGAATAACTAGTAAATATATTTTGTTTACAGGAGAAGTACCCAGCCTCGAATGTACATACCCGAAATTGGCCTAAAAACTGTTAAAAGAAAATTTATCTACAGTCCTAACTTATCCTAGATCATTGGAATTTACTTTTAGACAGTTATGAACTAGTTAAGACTGCTAAGAAATTTGCTTTTAACATTTTCGAGGCCAATTTTGAGTTTGTGTACACTCAAGGTTGGGTACGTCTCCTGTATAATTGTAGTGACCAGCATAATTTAGCAGCTTTTACGGAAGAAAGCTATGAAGCTGGGTTATTAATAAATGATTCGACTGAAAAAAAGCACGAAAGCGCTTCAAGAACTCCAGTGCACATGGCCACCACAGGCATTAGACAGCTTGCCAGAAGCTTTTTAGGAATAAAACTGACCTTCATAATCTCAAACTCTCTCATCATATCGTCAACCGCAGTTGAGTCTGTCGTATCATCAACGTTAATGACTCTTTTTACGGCAACCAAAACGTTATCTCCTGACCGCCGGCGAAGCGTGCCCAGACGTACCTCGCCATAATGACCCTATGAGAAGAAAAACAACATAGAAGAAAAATCAACTGTGCAAATCTACCGGACTTAACCTTCGATCAAATGAAAAAATCAGCTCTGTTATGAATTATTAATTCGGAAATATGGGTGGATCAAATACTTCTTCAGCCCAATCTGACTGGGACCCTTGTGAAGAAGGGCCGAAGTATCGCTGACGAACATGGTAGCTGACTTTTACGTTTTAATCCATGTTTAGGCTACTATAGGGGTGGATTAGTACGATGCTTTCTGTCGACTATCGTGTTAATGCTTCCAGTAGCGAACCCCTTACGCGACCGACCCCCGGGAACCAGATTCGAGCTCACTGTGCGAGGAGTCGGCTAAATATCATTCGTATATATTCCTTCAGGCTTCGGACCTGGCTGCGAATCATAGTTGACTGCGTTAAATGGATACGTCAGCTGAGTTCTATTCCAGCGATATGTCGGCCCTTCTTGGCAAGGGTCCCCCGATGAAAAATTCTTTGACTGTGTAGTTGTAGAGGGGCCGCTCACTGAAATTTTTGGCGTACACCAAGAGGCAGAGAGGCACGGAGGCAGGCCGGAGGCACGGAGTCAGACCGGAGGCAGAGACCCTGTACACCTTGCGACAGAAGTGAGCCGCCCCTCGGTAGTTGTATGGTAGTTGCACGAAAAAGTTGCATGTATTGATATGTAGTAGTATGGAATACTTCGATTCAACATGCCTCGACTGGGTTACTCTTAAGTAGTAGTATCCGATAGCATCCAATCTTGCTGTAGTAGCATCCACTTTGCTAGCAATAGTATGCAGCAGTATGCAGTAAAAGTATCAATTAAAAGTATCTGATTTTGGTGAGTTTCTTCGCAGGATCTTGGAAGGGTGGTGCTGAGTTTCACATTAGACACGGCTGCTCTTTTTGCTGCTCGACTGGGTCGTTGACATGGTAGATTTTTCCGCATTCTGACGCATACGTTTAACGCAGTCAACTAAGCGATTCCATGAACTGAAATCGTCTTTCGCATTCGTCTTTCGCATTTGTTGTACCTCTATATGCTTGTTCCTCTATGCTTGAAATATTTGGCAACTACAACGGTAAAACGACTGCCGAAATATAATTTTTTTTAGGACACACGCAATTGTGAACTTTGTCCAGAAGTGGCCTTACTATTTGGAATTTAAAATTTCCTGAGCTTCGCTTCATTAGCCATTGAACTTTGTCTTATCAAGCCAGCAGTACATTTTCTGAACGTCGTACATTTTCGGAACGTCGCATATACCAGAGCCCAAGGTGAAAACTAAAAAATCCCTTAGCAGAGTAAGCAAATAAGCTGGATTTTCAGTTAAACTTTAAGGCCTTTAGCTCTCTCTTAAAAACCTTCGAAATATGAAGAGAAGCACTACCTTTCCAATTCGAGTGCCGATCTGAACCTGATCCTTCCCAAGGACAAGGCAAAAAACAAAAAATCCCTTAGCACAGTCAAAATAACCCTTCAAATCCAAGACGCAAAAATAAGCTGGCTTTTCAGTTAAACTTTAAGGTCTTTAGCTCTATCAAGAGCCTTCGAAATGTGAAGAGAAGCATTACCTTTCCAATTCGAGTGCCGATCTGAACCTGATCCTTCCCAAGGACATAGATGTCATTTATTTCGGAGGACAGAGAATAGTCGTTTGAGCTGTCATCAACGAAGTCGCTCAGAGTGATGTTCATTGAACCGTTTATCATAAGCTGAAGTTGGGAAAGGTCCAAGTCTTGTTCAGCCAAAGCCCGGTCCCCAACAGGGCAAGTTGTTTGGTCCTCGGATGCGATACTACACAGTTCACTCTCAAGGTAAACTGAAAAATAATATAATTTATTAAGCTCCACACTTCCGCTGACTTCTAACCAAAAAATGAATAAACAGCTCATACATTTCAGAAAAAGCTGGAGCTTATTTTAGTGGTGTCTTGAGCACAGAACGTTTAAGTGCACAAAGTTGTATGCACTTCTCGGGCATTATCAAATTAACCAACAAATAAAAACAATAATTAAGTTATTAGTTACAAAAATACATAAAAAATAAAAGATTACAACACAGCTCATTTCATTGCAGAAAAAGCTGGTGCTCACTCAAGTGGGTAACAATTTGTAAAACCTTATTGTATGATTTCATAGAGCCTACCCGTCGGTAACAGAAAGTAGAAATGCACGAATTTGTGTTGTTGTTTTTTGCCCCCAGGGGATTGTCAAATTCCTTATTCGCCATATATTATGGCCCACAATGAGTGTTTTGTATAAAATGTTGAAAGAAAGGAATTTCAGATCTATTAAATCACTTGGAAGGTTCCTAAATGGCCCACAGAGAAAATAATTTGTCTCTCTGGATGGGTTGTTGTTCTTTTTTTATGTGTTTTTTGGGATCCCAAAACGTTAGTGACGGATACCTATGACATCGCAAAAAGTTGTCCGTCTGTCCGTCTGTACGGTCTGTAACTTTCGAAGGGAATGAGATATTTTGATGAAACTTGGTGTGAGGATTCTTTGGGTCAAGAGTAAGGTCAAGTTCGTAGATGGGCTCTGTAGCCCTATATTTAGGGGTGGGGGAGGGGGTTTAAATTAAGGGGCAAACAAAATATTTTTAAACAGCTAATGTGATAGTCGATTATGGGGTAAGAAGACATGCTGAACACGATGGTGAAAACCATTTTCTCACCGGACGATTAGTTCGCCCGGAATCCGGCCAAAACCGGAAAGTCTGTTAAAAGTAAAAGTTTTATTTGAAGTTGATTAGATGTTCGATTTAGGGGTAAGATGACATGCTGAACACGATGGTGAAAACCATTTTCTTGCCGGGCAAGTAGTTCGCCCAGAATCCGGCCAAAACCGGAAAGTTTGTTAAAAGTAACAGTTTTATTGGAAGTTGATTAGACGCTCGATTTAGGGATAAGAAGAACACATTTTCTACCCGGCCAACTTGTTCGCCCGGAATCCGGCCAAAACCGGAAATTTGGCAGAAGTAAAGCAGGAAGTTTCGATCAGTATCGTCAAAATAGATATGGCTTATAGCGGTATATCTGAACTTGGTTTTCTCAGATGATTAGCCTGGCGAATACTGGATCTGGCGAAGACAAGACCCGATTGTCTGGATCAAACATTAAATTTTTGGGATCCCATCGAAACCTTTGGTCTCGTTTTATGTGTCTGTATTTATTCTTATTGCGATGGTCCTTGTTGGCCTGCAATAAATCTATCTATCTAAACCTATGCGTCTGCCTCTGGCTATTTAGATGGAGTGGGGCGAGGCAAAATATGTGGGCGGCTTGGCACCTTTGACTGAACTGTGTTAACTCCACTCTGAATTTTTCTGTTGGTTCAAACTTTGCACGCACTAATTTAAAAGAAATGTATAAAATCAGTACAAGTAAAATCAGATACAGTCCACACGCACATGAGTACAACAAGTAAAATTACTAACCATCCTTTCCGGCATGCAGCCCCTCCTCATCAAGATCCTGATAATCGTGTTTCCTTCTTGCATTAAAGACGCCATAGAATATCTGGTTCATATCCCGCATCACGGCTTGAGGAGTCTTCCGCTTTGTCGAATCTATGTCCCAACATTCCAACATGACCCGGTATACGTCAATGGGACAAGCGCGCGGTTTCGATGGCCGTTTTCCGTAGAGGAAGCTCTAAAAAGGGTAAGGTGTTTATGGGTTGGGTGCTCCAATCAAAGGCCAATCAGATAGCGATTTTTCTATTTATTTTTCTCGCCGTCCGAAGTATCTTAACAGACGGTTCGGAGTCAAACAACAGAAACTGCCTTGTGGACTGTCTGGAGACCAACGACAGAATAAAACTAAGCGTGTAATTTCATGAAAAGTTGGCGTTCAAACTAAACCAACGAATCGTCCAAAGTCGTCAAAACATTTGCGAGATCGTTCAGCTTATTCCAGCTGAAGATGTAGAGGGTATATTTAAAAGTAAAAATAAATATGTTAGGACCGAAACTTACTGTTTAAGCCAGAAGAAAGCTGAAAAGTTTAGCAGTTACCTGATTTCAAGTTTGTTAACTTTCTTTCCATTTGACAGTTTCACGAGCGAGAAAGAAAACCAAGGTATTGAAAAATTGAGAGAAGTGTTCAAAGAAGCTTACCTTTAGGCCTACTATACCTCTTTCGGCCTTTGAACTTTCTTTTATTTGTATCGGTCAGAGAAAAATAACACTATAGGAAGTAGCGCCAAGACTTGAAAAAAGTGACACACTCCAATAGCAGCGACACTACCACTAGCGACACGTAACGTCGTAACTGAAACTCAATCTGTCGTGCCCCAGCGCTGGCTCCGATAACTCCACATTCCATGTACAGCAGGAAAAAAAAAATACACAACTTCTCTGTTTCCTCGATGTAAGCAGACTGCATCTAAGCTGTACTAAAATGTTCTAAGCCCGCAAGTTTGTGTAGCTTAAAATGTCACGAGTGTAGTGGGCGGCACTACGAGTAAGGCCCGTTTCCGATGCGTCTAAAGCATAGGCCTCGGCGCTACTCCCTAGTGTTATTTTGCCCTGGCATCAGTCTTGGTGTGGCCCAGGTCTGTTTTGTTCACTATAGCTTCTGCCATGTAAATGTGTTTTGATCCAAATAACACCAGTAATGCATGGAAAACGTCCAGATTTGCTGGTGTTTATGCTCGGGGCCATGTAAGCATCTACAGATTGGTACTTACAGCAGTTATCTCAGAGGCTGGCGCACCATGATACGGGCGGGTACCAAAGGAGAAAACCTCCCAGAACGTCGTTCCCACTGCCCATACGTCAGTGGATGAGGAGTTTAATGACGTCGGCGGTCGTGCATGGAACTCAATAGGGATCCAAGCCAATCTAAAGAATGGAGGATAAGATCAGATGACGTCAAAAAAAGTAATGGGCATTTATATTTGAAGTTTTACACTGGTGTCTTGCCAAGTCTTATACTGGATTTCACAGTGAGTGCTACTTGCTAATTGTACAAGCACCGACTCTCAGTTTCTACGACCCCTCCCCCCCCTACCCCGCACAAGATACCATCTTCAGCAGATTGGTATACCACATCACGGCAAGCCCCGATAATGATACGAAGTTCAGACCGCTGCAGACGAGTCACACAAAGACTGCAATAGCGTGACAAAACAACAAATTTGGCAGTACAATGCTGTGAAAGTTTGTTTGTTCCCGTGTTTGTACTCGTGTTCAGTAAATATAGAGCAGGTGCTCTCCGGACAGTTTGACACCTTCTGTACTCAATATAGTGCTGTTTCTAGGGCTGCTATGGCTGTTACGCATCTTACTTCACACAAACAAGAGCTGTAAGCTAATATGGCACTTGCATTGGTTGAGATGTATTGTTTGATCAAAAGTACTTTTAAGGTTACCTTTGCGGTTCAGATGCGCACTTTAAGGGAGCTAGAGAAAAAGTATTTTGTTTTAGAACTTGGCTGTAATGAGGCGCTAGAAATTCATCTGTAAGAAAACTATTGAGACAAAAACGATCACAGGCCCTTAGGGATAATTGATATATACCGTTTGTTAAAAAGTATTTTTTTTTCACTTTTCGGTTAAAATGCGCACTTTAAGGGTGATAGAATAAACTTTTAAGCAAAACCCTGGTGGCACAAATGATCATGGGTTGAGATGTATCGTTTGATAAAAAAAAGTACTTTTCGACCTTGCGGTTCAGATGCGCACTTTAAGGGAGCTAGAACTTCATTCGTAAGCAAAACCCTTGAGGCAAAAATGATAATGGGCTCATGGGAATCACGAAAATGTATATTTTGCTTCAAAGTAATTTTGTGAATTTGCTGTCAAGATTGGTATTTTAAAGAATGGTCGGATTTGGAAAGTGGCGATTCCTAAGCCAATCTTGGTCGTATCTCTAATATTCCAGCCAAGTTCCATCGTCCTAGCACATCTGGAAGTACCTTAATCGTGATCACCGGAATTCCGGACCCCCCCCCCCTTAAACTCCCCCACAGTCGCCGGAGCCAATAGGTTCTGTAAGTGATTTATCCAGAGCATCTGTTTATTATTCCCACAAAGTTTCATCCCGATCTCCCAGTCTAAGCCGGTCACGTATTTTCGGTCCCCCACCCCCACTTGTTGTTGAATCCGGTCCGGACATGAAAGATCACGAAAGACATGTCACTGATCCATTATCAAATTTCACTCACATCCGATCAACCGTTCCAAAGTTACGCATGACTCAATATTCCGGATTCCCCTCCCTCTACTCCCCCACGATCCCCCCATGATTTGGAACTCGTGCACAAACATGCTATTAAAAGAAGGAACGACGGTGCATCGTTCCCCCTTTTAGTAGTGTTCCGCCTGGTGCAGCGTTACCGATTTCAGTACGCGTTCCTCCTGCACCGTGCCCTTCCGTTCGGTCCAGAGTAAAATAACACTAGGGAGTAGCGCAAGACCTATGCTTCCCGTGCTTCACAAACGGGCCATACTCGTAGGGCCATCTATTACAAATACGGCATTAAAAGCGAGACAAACTTGCGGGTTTAAAAATTTTTGGTAAAGCTAAGATGCGGTCTGGACACATTATGGAAACAGGGGAGGTTGTATCTTCTTTTTGCTGTGTTCAGAATATGAAGTTATTGGAGCCAGCGCTGGTGCATGACTGATTGAGTTTCGGTAGGGACGTTCTCTATCGCTAGTGGCACTAGTGTCGCTGCTATTCGAGTGTGTGTCATTTTTTCCAAGTCTTGGCGCTACTCTCTAGTGTTATTTTGCTTTGGTTTCGTTCCCATTTTTAGTCGAGCCCCCATTGGCAGGCCTATCTGAAAATAAGAAGTACCCCAAAGGCGTGCTAGACAAGACCAGAGGACAACAAGGGTACTTACTCACTTTCCAAGTTCGCTGGGACAATTGGGTCAGCCAGTTTTACCCTAAGGGAATCTTGAGAGTATCGGGAAACAAAGACGTTCCAGGCGCGGATCTTCCCATGAACGGCATTCCTTTCGCTCTGAAAGAGAAAGCAAATAACTGAAGGAGAGAAGAAAACGCTCCAATTTCCCACACTGGCACGCTCCATTTCCATCCACAAGAAACAGTTCGCGACACGGCAGATTCTCAAGGGTCTTTACGCTGAACCTGATCTTGAACCGGAGTAGAAGGTATGGGCCCAGTCTAACACAAATCTTCAACTTTTGGGCATGGTGCCCCATCGTCTGAGCATGCCCCAACCTATGGGTATGGTGCTCATACGTTGGGGTACCCTGCAGCAAGGGCATGGTACCCCCATAAAAATCTGTTTGAAAAGCTAACTTCCATATCAGATTCTCAATTCAACAGATTTTCATGAGGGCACCATGCCCTTCCTGCAGGGCATGCTGTCCCAACGTATGAGCATAATGCCCATACGTTGGGGCATGCCCAGACGTTGAGGCACCATGACCAATAAATGAGGATTTGTGTATGACTGCATGGGCCTACAGGAAACTGGAAGTAGGCTTCGACCAGACATTCTATCAAAAACGCTATTTTTGAAGTCGGAGAATGAAGGGAGGTGAGAGAGAGATAATACTGGAAGTGAAACAGTATTTAGTTCTGCATTCCTTTTAATAGTCACGCTCCCATCTCATCCTTCTCTGTTTCCACGCAATCATTTCCCAGGCAAATCTATAGCAAACACGGGAGATCAGAGAGTAATAGTCTAGACAGAATAAATTGTCTCCATCGATCCATCTTTTCCAACCGCTGCGTAAACAGTTAGAGCAATAGCAAACATCCAAGCCGAACAACGAATCCCTGACATACCACGGCAGGGTTAATCATCTTCTTATCCTTAGAGGCTGTTGAAGTATCTGAATATTTCTTACTCTTATCCGCCTTAATAGTTTTCACCGACAGAGATTTTAGTTCGGCCAGAGATCATAAACCTGGCTGAAAAAGAAATCTACCAGACTTACTATTTCCATCAAACACAAATGAGAAGACCAAACACAGGTTTTCAATTTTAACTTTTCATTCTTTTAAGAAAGACAACCAATTTTTTAAAATGTTCGTGGAGAGAAAATGTTTGATCTTATACTTTGATCCGAAATTCGACAAAAGTATTTCAGGATTTCAGTGACGTTTTAAACTATATCTAGCCTTGAAAATTGTTTCCAGGATATTTCGCAAAATTATCAGGGAATAGGATTGTCTATGAATACATCAAAATGTGAAGTACTGCTTTTTAATGATAATAGTGATTTGTCCGTTGTTAATGTAGCTTTAGATGATATTACAGTTAAGCCGTGTGATAAATTGACGTCCCTTTGTGTTCCGACTGGCAAGACTCTAAAACAAACTAAAGCCTTGATTGTTGAGAACATGGAAAGGTCTTATGGTCAAACTGTTTCATCTCAGTTTCATCTAAACCGTAGTCAATTAGCAAAACTTTATAACAGTGTTGCGCTTCCCGATGTTCTATACATCGTTTTTTTTAAACATTAAATGATACGAATCGACTAAATATCACAGAAGGTTTTCTCGAAAAAGAAGGGTTCTCGAAAAAAAAAATGGGAATGTTCGCGCAGAGCAGAGTTAAATTCTCATCTACAAAATACTTGAAGCTATTAGTCAATTCAGCGTTAACCGAATCTTCTACGAGGCTGTTCCAAATTCCGACAATTGTGTTCGCACAACTCCACTTGTACAGATCCCTGTGGAAACATGGTTTTGCAAGCTAGAACGCGTTCACATTCATCTGTCATAATTAGTTGCGTTTTTATCTCAATTCTCCTTGCGGTTCTCATCACAATTCTGCCATTTTGCGTGTTTTACCTAATGAAATATGAAGCCAACTCTCCTTTTCTTGCGATTTATTCAAAACAAGAATGGGGAAAGTTTCGCAATTCGGCAGAATCGAGAAGTTTGTTGGATAATCACTTCTCGTTTTATGTTCTCAATTGTCTTTCCTCAATCTAAAATTCAAATTTGTACGGAAACTGAAAAGCGAGAACTTGGAACTGAGATAAAAGTTGCGTTTCTGCTGATACCATGGTATCTGATATACGGTCTAAATGCGTTTTTGCAGTTATCGTGGTATCTGATACCACGGTCAAAAGGCGTTTTTGCAGTTGTCGTGGTATCTGGCCAGTTACCGTGGTAATAGATATTCAGATATCACGGTCCGACCGTGGTATCTGGTCGTGGTATCTGAAAAGTCATCTCACTTTCATCACATTTTGTCAAATTGGTGAGAAAGAAGTTCCGCACTTAGTGATGTAACTGGATATCAGTTTTTCTTTCGGGATGACTTTGAAAAGTGCAATTTCGGCAATAGTCGTTTTAGCAGTGGACCGTATTTCGGATATCACGGTAACTGCAAAAACGACTGATTGCACATCCAGTTACCGTTGTAACAGATAACATGTTATCAGCAAAAACGCAACTAAAGCAACTATGGTTTCTGGCAACCGAACCCAAAAATTACTGTCGTATAGGGGAGCTCAGGGTTGACCCGAACTAATTTCTTTTTCTTTGCGGAATTGCACTATTTTTGTGGTCAAAAGTGAGAATGTCTGAGAGAATAGTTGGTAATTTTTTCAGATTTTTTCGAAATCAGGTTTTTAACATTTTTTTTTTCTGTTTTCCATTCGTCCGAACCAACCCCGTACCCATGGGGTTGATTGGGACAGGCCCCGGGTCGGTTCGGACATTATTTTCAATGTACTATTTCTTATACAATTTTGTTTAAATGTGTTGCAACTAAAAAGTAAACATAAAACTGAAGAAGACAAGTGTTTCAAGATCAGAGGATATCGTAGACGCCGAGGTTGCATTAAAGTGAAAATCATTTACCTGCGCTTTCGGTTCAGTAAATTCAGGGGCTCGTAACTTCAAACTTATGTCAGCAATGTTTGATTCTACAGAAAAATGATTTTGTCCTTTTCCCAAACTGAACTTCACGGGGACGAATTTGTCATTTATTTGTCCCACTTGTAAATACTGTAAGCAAAGCTAATTACATTAAATTCATTAAATACAAAAATTCTATTTTTTTGTTCTACTAGCTAATTTTCTTCTGTTGTGGCCGTCTCTTTCTAACGTTCGTTTTCCGATTTAGCCAAAAAACTGCAAAAAAAAAATATCTGCTGACTTTTTTGCTTTTCGTCATGATTTCGAAAATTCAGCAGATGCTTTTTTGGCGGTTTTCGGCTCTTCCGGGCAATTTTTAATACAATAATTTATTTGTTTTCGCCATCGACCACCCGGCAAAACAAATTTAGATCAGAGCTGAAACCTAAGCGGCGCAAATTCACGGCCCAGCGAAGCATGCTTCCACCTCTTAACGATGCGAAATTCGGCAACCGATGACAATTCGCCATCTTCCAGTTCCGCGCTTCCAAGAGGACTAGTCTCTGAAAGTCCCCATTGTCTCAGTCGAGGATTAGAAAATCTGCAATCTGTTTCCCGATCAATGGATATTTTGCAATGTCTTTGTTCTACTAATTATCTTGTGGATCCACATTTTACTATCTCTTTGTCTCAGTATCTCTTTGATAGTGGGACAACGAGTTAATTTCGGAAAATAGTCCGCTTGGAGCGCTGTACTGGAATAAGGCAGATTCACGATTCACCTTCTGTCAGAAGGACACATATGGTAAACTACAGTAGAGGTATGCTTATGTGAACGTCTGGTAAATCTGAACGATCGCCGAAGAAAAAACTAAAATCCAAACCAGGCCTTTTTTTCAATAAATACTGAATAATAATCATTCACGCCATTTGCAATTTTTGAATATTTTGCTATTCGCTGCTGAAAGTGATATAACTGTCAGCTGTTTTCCTTTGTTATATTTAAAAATGTTGCCGCATGGAACGCATCTTCTATTCAGAAGATGGCGGTCCGAACCTCCAGATGCATTCAAAAGAGGAAGAAGATTTTTTTTTAAATTCAAAATCAAAGAAAGTCAATTGGTAACCCTTTGACAACCCTGAAATACTTGGCTTTTAGCTGATGTTAAGTTTGTAACTTTTCTTTTCCATTTTACTTTTTTATATGCAATTGAAAAAAACAAGGTAGTGTAACAGTTAGAAAAGTGTTCACATAAGCATACCTCTACTGTAAATCGAAATCACGAAATACTCACCAGGTAAAAAAGCGCTTTCGCAAGATATGTGCTGGCTTCGACGAGGTCGACCGTACTACAGGAATCTTTTTCCTTTCTTAGAAAAACATCCAGTGGACCAAGAGGGAAATACTCCATGACTAGAGATGGCACTAGAGTTAGTGACAACAAAATCCCATGGAACGTGGCAATGCAGTCATCGCTCCAGTGAAGACATGTTCGAAGTGCATGAAGAAAAGGCTGAAAAGTAAAATATATATCAAAACGAAGATCGCGGGGTAGCCCCGATGAAAAATTTCCGAGAATTAGTCGTATGGAGTAGTTGGAAAAAGTAGCATGCAGTAGCTACTTGCTACAAACTGGATGCTATCGGATACTACTACATAAGATTAACCCAGTCGGAGGCATGTTTTTCAAAGTATTCCATACTACTACATATCACTAATCAAACTATTCCATACTACTACATATCATTACATGCAAGTTTTTTGTAGAACTACCATACAACTACACAGTCAAATAATTTTTCATCGGGACTCTCCATATTCCAGCCCAGAGCCTACACGCGCTTTAGTTCATATTAGTCCCAGAATGAATATCACCATCATCAACGCTTAGCTGAAACACTGCTAGGATATGTGTTCAGGCTAATTATATCCCTGTAGAAGAAAAAAGGTTTTGCACTACCTTTTACAACCTGAAAGCTTCTCTTTTCTGTTCATTTACTTGTGATCTATTCTACAATCTCTGTGTGATGGACACTGATAATGAGGGGATGGAGGGCAGACAAGAGACTAATCCACTTGGGGCGGCGAAATGGTACAAGGCCATTGCAGTTCTGGACTGAATGAAGTGCTGACGAAGAAACCAAACATCTTTTAAACCAATTCGCATATGCAATTTTTTTGCAATAAAGGTTGACTTGACCATTTTGCTTGGTGTTTCATTAAAGTCCCTATCTAACCCTAGACTTGGTAATCCTGATCCAACGTTAAGCTTTTACTTTATTCACACCAACTCCCTGTTTCGGCTCATCGTAAACAGGAGACAATATTTCGGGCTATCAATCAGGCTATTCGTGTGCTACATAGCAATATGTATAAAGCACGAAAGAAAATAAAAATGAAAGGACACATTCAGCATATTCGCAAGGATTACCTGTTTGCAACTTGACATCTAAGACTAATGAAAACGCGCGCCATGGCAAATTATGTACAGATAATTCAAAGAGCTCATGGAAGGAATTAGGAATTCTGCCGTCGCGGAATCAGAAGAAAAGAGTGACAGACGACGAGCAAAGGGGTTAAAGACTCTGCAATTTGCAACACGAAGGAAGTGAATGCATGTGCAATTTTGTCATTGCTCATGAAATTTTGTTGAAGGAAAAGTCCACACGTATCTGAAATAGGAAGTACAGTTGGTTTTAAGCAGGATTAGCGCATTTTGAGCCGGTCTTTAAGCTTACTGTTCACATATATTTCTGCCCGGCTTAAGTTTGCCCTTAACAATATTCAAGAGAACGGCACATCAAAGAAATACTGCCAGGACATGACCAAAAGACGAAGGACACATCATGTTAGTAGCGCCGACAAAAACACTGTTCCAAAACGAGATAGGTGGCAAAACATACCGAAGAAAAATCTCACTGAAAAACAAAAAAATCCAGAAAATGAATAAGAGTGCATTCTGAACTGGCCGAATGGATTTGTGGCAGGCAAAAAAGTACCCACTGGCTGCCCAGGTTCTGAAAGAGAAAACGTTGAATTTCCAACTACGTATTAAAGGACCCTTGTGGTTATTCTGCCTTTTATTTTACCCATAGCTTCCTTATGGATTTAAAAGCTTCAGAATTCACCAGCCTTTGTCACTGTATCATTTTGCACATGTGTTTTTTTTAGCGATTTTTAAGTCTGTATGCCAATATAGTTCCTAGATTTTGGTTTTCATTTGCAAGACTTGATGAGCCAACAAGTCTATCTGGTGTTTCTTTGGCTTGACTTTACAACTTATTGACCACGGCCTGCATAGTTTTTAAATACTTTGGAGATCGTGAAATCTGGACATATTCAATCGTGAAAGTATCAGTTCTATTCTTTAACAAACTTTTTAAGATCCCAAATATCAGAGACCTTGACATCGCAATTTTGTCCGTCTCCGTCTCGTGATGACGCCTCGATGATATCTGGTAAAATCCGGCAAAACTCGAAATTCGGTAGAACAGAAATACCTTAACCAAAAGTGATCAAATTGTCAATATCATGGTACAAATCACTGCATAATTTTCGAACTTCTGCGAAATGCTCGACAGGGATTCAGCAAAACCGGAAATATCCAAGAACCTACATTCTTATGGGGGTCAAATATAGTATAAGATGACATGCTGATTCTATATCTATGCCTCTTTTTATCGGCGGACAAAGAGTTCGTTCGGAATCCATCGAGAACAGAGATTTGGCTTCACTAGGATTTCTTAATCAAGTTAAAGGAACAGAAAACTTGACTCAAACTTGACTCGGGGAGCTAGCTAACATATCAAGAATGTACCCTGAGTCGATATTGAGAGTAAGAAAAATTCTCGTTACGACCATTGCAGTTTCCGGGCAGTTTCCGAGAATTCGACTTTTGAGCAAAAGCTTTGCAAAAGCAAAAGGTTTGTGTGTCGCGACTAGGAATCGAACCCCGGCCGTCTTGTCGGGGAGGTCGTTTCTCTGTGGTCTACATGTAAAAAGGCGAACTTTTACAGTACATCAGTGCATAATTACAGTGCATAAGGGGCAAGGGCCTGCCAGCTAGCTTTGGGAACACTAAGTAGGGGGTTCGAGACGGTTCGAGATAACAAAGAAGGGGGGGCCTGTCGACAATAAGACCCTGTATATTTATCTAAGCCCCCCAGGGGATTCGATGGCCGAAAGTTGCGTAGTCAAGTTTACTGTTCCTTTAAGTAGCATGTTAATAAGGGGTGGGAAAACATGGTGATCCTAATAACTCTTTCCCGTTTTCCCACCGAACCAATAAATCGATCGAAATCCAACTAAACCCGGGAGAACCAAGAACACAATTATCAAGTTGATTGGAGTGTCGATTCGAGTGGAAGAAGACATTCTGATTTGATATCTTAACTTCGTTGTCTCCAATAGTTCGACTGGGATCCGGCGACGACCGGAAATTCTATAGGATTTCTTGCAATTTTTTGCATATGGAAGACGAAACAAGGTTAATCTTTTCCTTCGTTGGTTTCAAACGCGAAAACCACTGCGGATTACGGTATCAGGGTATCGGCACCTGGAGTCTAAGAAAGTCAACAGAATATGCTGTCAACGTTATTTCTTTTTCCCACAAAACCGATGGTTCAAGGTTTTAATTACACTTCTGTATAATATGATATTAGATATGGTCAAGCCTGAGACACAAGGTCGATTAACCCATATGATAACATGATCAAGAAATTCAAAACAAACTAGGGTTTGGGATCCCATCGGAACATGTCTTCTTGTTCAAGTAGTGTTATCAGTAACATTTTCATCAAACATTTGCATCTCTAGCCCGAGGGTTCTTGGGACCCCGGAACGTAAATGAACATAAAGTTGTCCGTTCGTCTGCCTGTCAGTCTGTTGGCAGAATAACTCTCGAACGAGTACAAGTATTGTGTTCCAACTTGTTGGGAGGGTCCTTTTGGGCAAAGTAAGAGTAAAGTTTGAAAACTGGCACCGTAGCCCAATATCTAGAAGTAGGAGTTTCAGAATAGGACGAGAAAACAAATATTTGTTCAAGCTAAATACCTTTTTGACATAAAAGTAAGGCACCATGCTATCCATCTTTATCCAAACTGCAAGAAGACGTAGAAATCCGATCTTCCAGCTTCGTTTTCCTACGAAGTCGATGGTTCGGAAGGATTCACCGGAATCCAGCAAACATCAGAAATCGTTAGCTAATAAATGTCTTTGTCCAGCTGTTCGTGTCAGTATCGAAATGGGATTAACAAGACTGAATCAATATTTTTACTTTGTTTTTCTAGGGAGTATCGACCTACGATCTGAACCAGACGTTAGCCCTAAACTTAGGAAAGAATAAATAGCCTGATTCAACCCGTCTATGATGTACACGTATAAAGAACATGCTGAATCAGAATAGATAGATAGATAGATAGATTTATTTGCGCTAAAAAGCCACAAGGGCCATGGCAAATACAAAGAAAAATAACAAAAAAACAACAAAAATAACAAACCTACAAAAATCCTTCCCTATATGACAGAGCGATCCGAAGAAATATTCTGTGCGTTTTCGCATAATCCCGGTTGTAATATGGATTAGACCGGAAATTAAAAACAGACAGTAATTACTATTAATAAGGCTTCGTTTAATAGGTTTGAATAGATTAAGGCTTAGGTATTGGTCAGGAATAAATAACATGCCTCCTGGATTTGACGAGCACCAGGAATCTACAAGACCCAACTGTCCGCATGAAGAAGTCGAATAAATAATTCCATTTCGGGTCAGATCGAAACCTTTTGTCTTCTGCAGACTTCCAAAGAAATAAAAATTACCTTCGTATCTTTTATCTCGGTCCCACTGCTTTTGATCACGATACTCCTCTCTTCTTTCCCGTCTTTCCAAAAGCCTCGGCGGACGGACGTAAATTTGCCTTTCATTTCCCACTCACGACCTTAAAAAAATACTGAAGCAGTAGATACAGAGATGGGCGAATCCGAATCCGGTTTCAGATTTGAATACAGGATTCGTTTTTTGGCCGGATTCGAATCTTCTGCTTGTCAGGCTGGATTCGGACTCGGATTCGAAACCCCCAATCAACTATTCCTAGTCTACATCCTTCTTTCCCAATTTGTACAGTGATCAATCCAACTTTTTGAACTCCACCACCAACCATACTGTAATCCTTCGCGTTATCCGATTACTTTAGATATCAGTGCTTTTTGTCACCTGTGATTTTTAAATTATAACCTCCGTATCTGATTTGATTTTTGCGAATTCGATTCCGGGTTCGAATCCTCAGCATGAAATGGTAGATTCGGAATCGGATTCGTACCTAGCCTTGGATTCGGATTCGAATCCTTTCATGGTCGGATTCACCTATCTCTGAGTAGATACGGGTTCTTTCCCAATATTCTAGCACAAGTGATCCTTCGAAAATCAGCTGGGTTTATCAAAATTTACAAGTCCGTTCCGGCTTTTTTCAGCCTCGCTCGGGTCTACTGGTTCTGATGAAAAACACGGAAAAACTGGCAAACCCGGCATTTCTGACGAATGGGCTTGAACCAATAAGCGGGAGCCTGATCTGCCTTCGAAAGGAGCCAAATACGGAAAATCCAAAATTCAGGGTAATGCAGTTAGGATGGATAAAACTGACATGGGAAGTGGGAAGTTCATAATCTTATGAATGAGAACACGAACGGATGGACAGATTAGGAGCATGGAATGAAGTTGTATAGGTAAGAGGGATCCTTGAACGGAAAAGGAGTCCAATTAGTCCAATTAGCACTAATAAAAGAAGATACGACAGTACGACAGAAGGGATGCGGTCGTACAAAAATCCTACTTGAAACTTCAGATACGCTGATATCCTACAGAAGCTTGTTTCTCACAATATTCGGTGCAAACTTTCAATATGTTAAACTTTGTTAGAGGACTTATGGATTTTTCGATCTTCCGGGTGCACTGACAATCTTCGAGTCCGGTAGGGAAACTGGGGAACCAAGCCTTAGCAAGAGACACGACTTTGTTATGGATAACATAATTCCATTACTCCTTTTGATCTTGCGCGTTACCCACGTTATCGAAAGTTTATTGTAATTTTTCTTTCTTCTCTTAATGCACTATTTTTTTCGGTGTGTAGACAAAATTCGGCATTATCACTTTACATTTTTTTTTATCCGACACTAACCCCCGGATTCCGGCCATTTTACATTTAGTGGGCGATCTTATTCCTCATTTTTTATGATTAATTTTGCCAACTACCCGGTAGAGCGCTGAAGGGGGAACTCTTGGGGGATTCTATTTATGGAAGGTGCCCAAACTTCGTTTTTCCTGCCAATTACAAAAATCATTAACCCCTTGACTCAGCGCCGCATCTCGCTGTTGCCATGTCAAGGTTGAACAGACGAAGTCAATGAAATTCATTCCAATTTGGTTCAGTAACGATCAGGCAAGCGATCTGGCAGCACGCCAAGGTTTGATCCCGAGTCCTTCATAAACATGGTGAATGTTTTTGTTCGTCCTCCCATGAAGAAACTGGAATGCTTTCTTAATAGGTTCTGATCAAATAAGGGACCCAAACCTAACAATCTCTTTCAGATCTCTTTATATTTTTACCATAAGAGGTTATAACCCCGGTATTCAATCCGAGGACGCAAGTTGTGCATTACTGTTAGGATTAATTTAAATTACTATTTTCACGCACGTAGGCTATAAACATTTTATATATATATTTTTTTTTGTAATCATTGTGATTGATTGGTATAAAACGGAAAAAAAGGAGCTAGGTTATTCTTTAGCGATGATTGTTTCTTCCAAGTTCCAGCTACAATTTCGCTGAAGAATAACCTAGAATATCCTGGGTTATTTTCTATTCCTAGTTCGCTATGGTCAGTAAGCACTAAGTCTATAATAGGTTCTGATCAAATAAGGGACCCAAACCTAATAATCTGTTTATTTTTGTACTTTAGACGTTGGAACACCGGTATTCAATTCTAGGACGCAAGGTTGTCTATTACTACTAGGATTAATTTCACGCATGTACATATATATTTTTGTGTGATCACTGTGATTGGTATAAAACGAAAAAAAACAGATAGGATATTCTTCAGCGATGATTGCAGGTTTGTCTCTATCAGCTACAATTTCGATGAAAAATATCCTTCGCCATTTTTTTAAATGACTCCCAGTCAGCTTGGGTTGAAGGAGTATTTATTGATAGTATTTGGGTTTTTAAGTTCAAAGTTCAACCAAAAAGGCTGAAATATGACAGCCTAGTTATCCGTGATCTATTCACTTAAATAGGCGCGAAGGCCTAATGAAAATGCGTTCCTTCGCTATTTCCGGATAATCGCTTTTATCAAATGAACTTATTCTTACGAACTTGCCGTACCTCTACGTCGTTGTACGTCTATGCTCAAGATATTTTACTTTCAGTCCCCAAACGCCCTTATCTCTCGCCTTAATCGGCTATTGAAAGCCACACTGTCGGATGGATTTTACGCTTTTGCCGACATCGAAATTCGCCGCAGCTGGATGAGTTTTGACTTGTCCTGCAAGCAGCACATGCTCTGAATGTCATTACTAGATCCCGAGATGCAAAAAATAAAAATCTCTCAGAAGAATCAAAATAGTTCAGTCTATTCGAATTCAGTATACAAAAATAAGTTGGCTCTTCAGTTAAACTTTAAAAACTGATTACCGATTGATTGTGATTGATTAGATTGTTTTGTTTCCAAGATGACCAAATCGGTTTTTTTGTATCGGTCCAAAGTATTTTTGAGCAAAGCACCATTTAATTTTCACCTAGCGGGAACCCAGACAACTTATAACGGGAGAAGGAGATCGCTGAGAAACCTTGCTAGCGGAAGGACCATGTCATCAACTATGGACAACCCATCATGTCCCCTTGGGATACTACATTCGAATTTCGAATACAACAGGGGTGAGTAGCTTCGGAAGTTGAATCGCTTCGTAAGATGGAAGTTTCGTCCTATTTTACTGACAAAATTAAAGTCTACGCGGGTCACGCCAAATTTGGAACATTGTATCATCATTTCCAAGTTTTTATGCTGGCTCCACTGTTAAGTGTGACCAATTGCATTACACTTTAATTCGAATATATGGTTATCTTGTACTTCTTATGGCAACACGAATAACGTAGGAGCTTACGGACATAGTACGAGCACGAATAAATAAGCGTGTAGAACCTCCGGCTTTGGTCCCAGGCAGCGACAATGGATACTCCGACAAAACTGAGCTGAGCTAGAGGTATTTGCTGAGCTTTGAGTTCGGGCCCGTCTACTTCCCTCTTCGCCGCCACTGCGCATATTAGATGAAAAGTGCAGGAGGCGTGCTGATCCCCTCTGCAGCGCGTTCAGACAATCAATCGGCTTTTACTTGGAAATTTCTTCTCCGGAGCTTTACTGCGATATTGCTGTTTGTAGACGCAACGAATTGTGATGTTCCACGTAGCTCCTACCTTCAGCTCGTTTGCATCGGGCAGTATTTTACAGAGATAGGGGGACGGAGGCTCTGGTGCTTATTTGTTCTTGATACGAGCCCACCCAGGCTCAGTATGTCAGGTAGCTCATGCTTATGTCCTAACTCACCAGCTTAGTTAAAAAAAAAAATCTATAAGAAACAAGGAAGAAGATAGCTCAAAAAGTGGATTATAAGAAGACAGATCTCCGATCGGCAAAAAATTTCGCAGTTACCTCGGAAGACGGAGAGCTCTGAATCCGGAATGCAGACAGGACGCGTTGACTTTCCGGTATGGCTTATTTCTTTGTCTTCACTTAGTCGGCAATGAAGCAGCAAACTGGGCCTATCTAAATGAGATACAACGCTACAATGCTTGCTGGGGATCACCGTAAATAGTCCATGTGCCACGCCAGGCCCGTATCCAGGAATTTATTTCGGGGGGGGGGGGGGGGGGGTTTGCCCGCGAATTTATTTCGGGGGGGGGTTTGCCCATGGGTCGGACCAAAAAGTACAAAAAATACATAGATCAGAGGTTAAAGCCTACAAAAAACCATTACTTTTGTGGGTTTCGGGGGGGGGGGTCGAACCCCGTAACACCCCCCCCTGGATACGGCCTTGTGCCACGCCCAAGCGCAAGAAAAGCCACGAACCAAATGAATGGACGTTACAGGAGCTTATCGGAAGATTTATTCGCCCGTCCAACGATATTAGCTGCGCGGGCGACAAAACTGCCCCCCCCCCCCCCTATAAATGACGCCTCTGCGGGTCTCAAGGGACAGTAGACCCGTGGCAATCCTAAACAGGCAGAAGAGGTTGAATAATGCAAAGCTTACTTGCTACTCCGAATAATTTATACATGTCTAGTCTCTTACAGCAAGCTATCCCAAAGTGTTTCTTAGTTTGTTATTTTGTCTTAGTTTATTATGAGTAGTTTGTTTATACTGTAAACAGCCTTTGGGTTTTTCAATACAGATACATATATATATGGCAAATCTAACTCTTCTCTCTGAACAGTATATGATAACCTAAGTCTAAATCTGGCGGTATCCACTCAAAACGGCGAAACAAAAAAACGCGAAACCAAAAATCGCGACGCTCAAAACCTCGAAAACAGTAACGTCGCGGTTTTTACCTGTCGTGCCGATACTGACCATCGCGCTTTTTACCGTCGCTTTTTGCCGTCACTGATTTTGTTTTCACGGTTCTGACATGTAACACAAATCTTGCTGTGGGTGTCTGACTGAAGTGACGATTTTTAAGAAGCGATGTACTCATAACTAGGCTAAACTAAATTCCGAACTGAACTAAATTCATACCGTTTTCCGAGGGGGCTAGGCAGTCCTTCTGTATCAGGCCGACAGATTCCACAACTTCCTGAAGACTTGGATACCTCTCCGCATCACCTTCTTTGCAAAAACCTTCGCTTGATTGGTCGATAGTGATAGTTCGGGCTTGGGAGCTTCAAATAAACTAAGTTTTTATTACAAGCACTGGTGTATCCCAACCCTTTAGTAAAACCTGAGAAGCATGTCCAGAAGCAGAAATGACTGATTTTCTATTGCTGAACAAATGCTATACGCTGAGCATTCGGCGATGGGTCTTCAGAAAGATTTCATCGCCAGGAAACAAGCTCGTGCAGCTTGTTGGAAATGACCCTAGACTGAACGTGAAGCATCGGCCAATAAATAAAATAGTCGATTAATAATAATTAAAAGGGTTGAACGGCCTGCCCTCTGCCGGATTTCTGTAAATAGACATTTATATCGTAGAATTAGTAATGAAACTATTTGAATTCAAGAAATAACAAATCCTTCTGATCAAATTCGTCCATTCCTCACAGAGTTTTGGTTCACCAACGCGGAAGTAAGGCAGACTGCAAAACCGATTTCCTCGTCTAACCTGCGTCCACTAGCTATACAAATGTGTGGCGTAGGAAGTAGAAGGCCAAAGGTCCTAAAAAGCTTAGATCTTGGTTGAGCAAAATAGTCAACGGTCCTTAGGCTGAATAGGACATATCGTCCAACACTCAAAATTTCGGCGAAAAGGATGGATTCATCGATCGGAATGTAGCTCAGCACTATAAGTATTTGCATTTCCTTGTTGACGTAGTTGGCATGATATTATGGTAGATTGCAAATGCATCAAACAAATTCTCGCACCACTGTTGCTCTCAAGACGGAATTTTCGGATTTCTGTCTTCGCAGAAAGCTTTCTCGCTGTAATAAGGTTCAGGAACTAATTTCCGGTCTTTAGGCCAAAGTTCGCTGTTTACTTACCTTCCCTCTTCGACATAATCAAGGTAAAATTCCCCATACTTCTTGTGACTCTCGCGTACCAAATAAGATCCTGGTGCATTCCTTCTCTTTTCATCCAGTTTACGATAAGCGAAACTTCCCCTGAAAATGAATTCAGATTTATGTCCATGTTCTTTTACCCAGCGCTGAGCACCAATTGTTAGACTTATGTCCCTCAGCTAAGCAAAGCAGTTCCAAAAAAAACATTCCCCTTTATGACAGAAGGCGGACAAAAACGTTGAGTCGCGAAATCAGATATGTAAGCTACAAAGGACCTTTGGCATATGGCCAGATCAATTGCATGATCGCGACTAAAAACAAACCGGAATAAATTAGACTGACTTAAAAGTGAATACTCTATATGACTAAGTCCAAAACACGCCAGTGAACCTTCGGAAGAACGAGAAACGTCAACCGAATGATGACTCCAATCATATGTCAACCAATCAATGGCGTTCGTTGGGCAGCTGTGGTGACGCTTCCAACTCTTCGTTAGGTACACGGCGATTCTTCATCAGCACAAAGAGATCGTCATCAAGAGTTTTAGACTGACTCGCCTATTAGACCCTGAATACGACAGTCAGTCGCTGCGGCGACAGGGAGGGGTTTATGGCTTCCCGATGACCGGAAAACAAATATTTTGCAGGGCAAAACACAATTACCAAGCGTGATACTCAGATACCACGGTCCCGACCGTGGTAACTGACCGTGGTACCTAAAAAAAATCATCTCACTTTCATCATCACCAACCAACACAAGAGTCTAGGTTTTTGTCAAATTGGTCGGAAAGAAATGTGAGTGGATATCAGTGTTTCTTTTGGGATGACTTCTTAAGGCGGAAACTGGCAATTGGCGTTTTTGCAAAGCAATCGTGATATCAGATACCATGGTAACTGCAAAAATGACAAAATGTAGATCCAGTTACCGTGACATCAGATACCATTGTATCTTCAAAAACGCTCAACTAATATATTATTTTACAAGTAAAGAAGATGCGTTTGGTGCAGGATCCTTGGGTCTGCCCTAAGGGATTCACATTCATGTTCAGAAAAGCCACTGTACTTACCCCACAGGCCCATGGACTCTGTTCCGCATCAGGCCCATAAGAGATGGCAGGAAGATCGTATTACATAAGTTGAACATAGGCTTCTCGCAGAGACGGTAGTATCCAGAAACGCAGCTAACAAAACTGTTCACGGCCTTTGCAGATTGGAAAGAAAAACAAACTGGAATGCCATTCGACCGTGAAAGCTCAACCATCAGGTCACGAATACAGACAAAACAAAGTTCGGCGACGTGGCAGATTTCCTAAGTAAAAAAAGAATACTTAAAACCTCAGGATTGTATTTACTGGTCTTGGTAGAGACTACTCCCTTAGACCTCTCTCCTCTACTCCGCTTAGGTTACTTTTGCGGCTACAGAATTCAATGATATACAGTGGCAAATTAGGAACTGATTTCAAACACAAATTAAAGGGGTGGGGGGACCAACTAAAGTCGAAGCCCAAGTCACTCTAAGCCAACTGTCTCTAGACCCCTTTTTATGGCACTTGCAGCCTCTGGCTCAAGTGCCATATACCGATCGCAATTCCGTCTGTCGGTCGGTCTGTCGGTCTGTCGGTCTGTCGGTCCGTCGGTCTGTCGGTCTGTCGGTCGGTCTGTCCGAATTTTTTTGTCCCACATGTTCGAGTTAGGGTACTTCCAGATGTGCTAGGACGATGAAACTTGGCAGGAAAATCAGGGACCCGACCAAACTAACCTAGAAGTAATCAGTTTCCCGATCCGACCATCTGGGGGGGAGTGGTGGGCCGGGGAAATTCTGAAAATTAAGGAGTTTTGTCACACTTTTTCGAGTTGGAGTACTTCCAGATGTGCTAGGACGATGAAACTTGGAAGGAGCATCAGGGACCCGATCGGACTAACTTGGAAACATTCAGTTTCCCAATCCGACCACCTGGGGGGGAGTGGAGGGCTGGGGAATCCGGAAAATTGGAGTAGTGTGTAACTTTAGAACGGGTGATCGGATTGGAATGAAACTTAATAACTGAATAAATGGCATACTTCTGATGTCCCGTTTGAAGTCCGGACCGGATTCGACAGCTATGGGGGAGTTGGGGGGGGAGACCGGAAATTTCGAGAAACGGTTAGAATAGAGGGATCGGAGTCAAACTTGCTGGGAAGAACAAGCATCTGCTCCAGATAAATTGTTTATACATTGGGACTGGATCCGACCCCCCGGGGGGGAGTGGAGGGCTGGGGAATCCGGAAAATTGGAGTAGTGTGTAACTTTCGAACGGGTGATCGGATTGGAATGAAACTTAATAACTGAATAAACGGCACACTAATGATGTCCCGTTTGAAGTCCGAACCTGATTCGACAGCTATGGGGGAGTTGGGGGGGGGGAGACCGGAAATTTCGAGAAACGGTTAGAATAGAGGGATCGGAGTGAAACTTGCTGAAAAGAACAAGCATCTGCTCCAGATAAATTGTTTATACATTTGGACTGGATCCGACCACCCCGGGGGGGGAGTAGAGGGCTAGGGAATCCGGAAAATTGGAGTAGTGTGTAACTTTCGAACGGGTGATCGGATTGGAATGAAACTTAATAACTGAATAAACGGCACACTAATGATGTCCCGTTTGAAGTCCGAACCGGATTCGACAGCTATGGGGGAGTGGGGGGGAGACCGGAAATTTCGAGAAACGGTTAGGATAGAGCTAGGATCGGAGTGAAACTTGCTGGGAGGAACAAGCATCTGCTCCAGATAAATCGTTTATATATTTGGACTGGATCCGGACACTAGCGGGGTGGAGGGCTGGGGAGTCCGGAAAATTGGAGTACTGTGTAACTTTCGACCGGGTGGTCGGATTGGAATGAAACTTAATAACTGAATAAATGACATACCTCTGATGTTCCATTTGAAGTCCGGACCGGATTCAACAGCTATGGGGGAGTTGGGGGGGAAGACCGGAAATATCGGGAAACGGTTAGAATGGAGGGATCCGAGTGAAACTTGCTGGGAAGAACAAGCATCTGCTCCAGATAAATCGTTTATACATTTCGGATGGATCATGACATTAGGGGGGGGTGGAGGGGAGTTTCCCGGAATTCCGGTTATGGCGGTTTTGGGGGTTTTCACGACGAATCTTAGGAGGCGAATCAGGGACCCGATCAAACTGACTTATAAAGAAAAATTTACATGATCTGATAGCCGTGGGGGGAGTAACGGGAGGGGAAATCCGGAATATTGAGTCATGCGTAACTTTGAAACGGCTGATCGGATTTGAGTGAAATTTGGTAATTGAAGAGAGGACATGTTTCTGTTGATCCTTTTCATGTCCGGACAGATCCGACAGCAATGGGGGGGGGGGCGAAAATACGTGACCGACTTAGACTGGTGAGATCGGGATGGAACTTTGTGGGAATAACAAACAGATGCTCTGGATAAACACTTACGGAACCGGATATGCTCCGGCGATTGTGGGGAAGTTTGAGGGGGGGGAGGTCCGGGATTCCGGTGATCACGATTTAAGGTACTTCCAGATAATCTAGGACGATGGGAGATTTGACAAGATTGACTCAAAAATGGCCACTATCCAAACCCGACCATTCGTTAAAGTACTAATCTTGACTGCAAATTTAGAAAAATACTTTTAAACCAAATTCATATTTTCATGATCCCCATGAGCCCATTATCATTCTTGCCTCAAGGGTTTTGTTTACAAATACGTTCTAGGTCCCTTAAAGTGTGAATCGGAACGGCCAGGTCGAAAAGTACTTTATTTCAAACAATACATCTCAACCCATGATCATTTGTGCCACAAGGGTTTTGCTTAAAAATTTATTTCTGTCACCCTTAAAGTACGCATTTGAAATGAAAAGCGAAAAAAAACTTTTGACGAATCGGTATAGATAAAGGATCCCAAAGGGCCTGTGATCGTTTTTGCCTCAAGGGTTTTGCATACAGATGCATTTCTAGCGCCTTTAAAGTGCGCATCATTACACCCAAGTTCAAAAATAAAATACTTTTTATCTAGCTCCCTTAAAGTGCGCATTTTAACCACAAAGTCGAAAAATACTTTTGATCAAACAAAACATCTCAACACATGCAAGTGCCATATGAGCTTACAGCTCTTGTTCCACTGGCAGTGAAAAATACCTTTCATAGTAATCCCCCGCTCGCAGAAACAGTCCACTGAACTTCAAAAGGAGCTTCAAGAGAAACTGGAATTTCTGTGACGCCGTCAATCACGACTAGGATTTAGGCGTCACTAACCTAGCACGACAACGTGAACCCGAACAGAAAAGGACAAACTGGTAACAGCTTTTGGTTTTAGCTTCCAGTTTCCAGTGGACAGATTTCACTGTTACCTTAAACGAATTTGAAAGTACCTTCCCTTTATTGCATCCGGTGATATGTCTTCAGTTTCGAGTTACCGACCAATTGCGCTGGCTGCTGTTGTGTCAAAGGTGTTCGAAAAGTGTTTGTATACTATTCTTGAACCCCAGCTTCGTTCGTCACATTACCAGTTTGGGTTTAAAGAAAAATCGTCAACCGATTTTTGTGTTTTTATTTTACAGGCGGTGATCCAGTATTTCTGGATGTTTTCTAGCCCAGTGTTTGTGTGTTTTATTGACGCCAAGGCCGCGTTCGACAGGGTTAACCACGAGAAGCTCCTGAATAAGATGGTCTCGCGGGGTATTGACCCTAGGGTAACTGGAACCCTAGCTGCTTGGTTTCAGACTCAGCAGTTCCGAGTGAAGTGGAGTGGTTTAATTAGCCAGCCATTCGCAGTGTTGAATGGGGTTCGCCAAGGAGGTGTGCTGTCTCCGTTATTGTATAACCTGTATGTTGATGATTTGAATTTGTTGTTGGTTAGAACTGGAGTTGGTTGCTTCATACAAGGGCTGTGTTTTAACAACCTTAGTTATGCTGACGACCTAGCCATTCTTGCCCCAACAGTAGCAGCACTGAATAAGCTACTGGCTGTTTGTGATGAATTTGCTTTGATGCATGATGTCGTCTTCAACACGAAGAAAACGCTGTGTATGGCATTCATTCCACGTGGTCTTCATTTGAAGATTATCCCAGATGCTGTACTATCTTGCTCAAAGATTCAAATCGTCCAGCACTTCAAATACTTGCGTTTCACGTTTTCATCTTCGATGTCTGCTGAAGCGCATGTTTCTTCGCTCATGAGGTCTCTATCTATCAGAGCAAATATACTGATAAGGAGGTTTGGTAGGTGCGAGCACAGACTTGGTAGCTGCGTAGCAAAGACACGATCTTTGGCTGCGAGGCCCCGGTAAAGAGTTTTCTTTTCAGGGCTTACTGCACGCCACTTTACTGTCTTCCTCTTGCTTGTAATGTCAGTGTGAGATGTGAGAATTCTTTTCGGGTTCTGTATAACAATTCGTTCCGGTGGCTTCACGGTCTTCCTTGGAATTGTAGTGCATCGGGAATGTTTGTTGGTGAAGGGCTTCCATCTTTTGGTGAACTTCGGAGGCGGTCAATTCTTTCCCTTCAAACTAGGATCCTCCGATCCCCTAGCCCACTTCTTAGGATCCTTTGTGGGCCTCAGATGCGGCTATCTCTGCCTGTATGGCTTGCGTGGACTCGTGAGTTGTACGCGGGGCTTTCGACGGGAGTCACGTAAGTGACCTGGTACTTACATTTGTTTGCTTGTTGAGTGTTATTTGTTATGTTGTGGCCCATGTTGGCCTTATTTGAAATAAATAATAATAATAATAATAATAGAACTTAAAGGGAATTACATCCCCACAGAAAGAAGGGTTGCGAGAGTCAAGAGTTGCGTTTTTGCGGATACCATGGTGTCTGTTACCACGGTAACTGGATCTGCAATTAGTCGTTTTTGCAGTTACCGTGGTATCTGATATACGGTCCACTGCAAAAAGACTATTGCCGAAATTTCACTTTTTGAAGTTATCCCAACAGAAAAACTGATATCCAGTTACATATCTGTGCTGAACTTCTTTCTCACCAACTTGACAAAATTTGATGAAAGCGAGATGACTTTTCAGATACCACGACCAGATACCACGGTCGGACCGTGATATCTGAATATCAGATACCACGGTAACTGGCCAGATACCACGACAACTGGAAAAACGCCTTTTGACCGTGGTATCAGATACCACGATAACTGCAAAAACGAATTAGACCGTATGTCAGATACCAAGGTATCTGCAACAAGAGCTACGAGCTCATATGGCACTTGTTACGACTAGAGGGTACCAGAAAGTGGATGAGAAGGTCACACAATACACCCGCCATCCAAAAATACGGTTCGGACCTACTAATAGGATAGGTTAATTCACTCATGTCTGAACGTTCCGGCATTCCCTCCGATCACGTGGGCTAAATGACTGTCCTAACCTCCAAAGTGTTGCGAGAGCGACACTTTGGTTTGTTTCTTCGCTATCTATAAAACGCCGAAGTTGTCAAACTATGTTCAAAAAAGAGTTTTTTTTTTCTGAACACACAATCTATAATAACATGGCTATAGGCTACCTCAGGTTTTAAAGGAATACAGAATCTCGGAAATGGGGTCTAAATTGTCTTTGCAGACAGTTGAACTTTATCGTTTTCAATCGTAGACATCGACACTGATGAAAGCCTGGGACATTATCTTATAATATAACCTATTTGGTATTATAAAGCTGTCCGTAACGTTTCAGGACCATATTGTCATAGATGCCACTTTACTAATTATTGCAAAACTACGTCATTGTTGCCATACCTCAGGGATCAAAGAAAAAACAGAAAATCGCAAGTAGGGACTAAATTGACTCTGCAACCAGTTCAACGTTATCTTTTTCAATCGTTGACTTTCGGACTAAAGAAAACATCGAACATTATCTTATATAACTTAGACAGCCTCACAAAGCTGTCCGTAGCTTTTCCTGATCAAAATACCATAGATGCCACTTTACAGATAATTGTAAAACTAAGTCATTCTTTCAAAATACGGTTTGTATTCGTTGCGTTACCACTTAATTCTCGGTTAAAGATAGAGATTATAAGGTAGCCTACAGTGATAGACCCAAGAGACCAGCTTTCTTACCCTCAGATTTATAGAGATAAAATAAAATGTGCATTGATTTTCACAAGTTTCTAGCCCCTTGTGAAGCCCTTCTAGCAACCGATTCTTACTTACAAGTCCATCTCCCCGTGATAGACATGGTACAGTATCGTTCATGAAATACACTGGCAAAAAAAAAAAATAGGTATACCAACTAGCAAAAGCTGCCAACCCCTGATCACCAAAGATTCTAGCAACCGATTCTTACTTACAGTCCATCTCCCCTTGACAGACGTGGTACCAAATAATATTGTTCGTACCATATTAAAGAGGAAAAAATTGTAGGTACACCAGGTAGTCGAAATTGCTAACCCCTCATTGCCGAAGATGATTATGGTATAACAGTCTGTTGTTGCTTACTAGTCTAGCTCGAAGTCTCCTACATGTCTCACAATTTGGAACTATCTATTTTTGGTTTCAGTGTGCACCTTCCTATTAAAGTTGTCAACCCGTGTTGCTCTCGCAAAACAATAATCTCGATTAGAGTCGGTCTTATTTCAATACTTAAACTGTACATGTTCTGTTATCATGTCCTGCAGTCGACTTTGATTACAAGCCTGGCTGGCGCAGCGGTTATGACACTGGTCTGGCAACAAGAATGTCCCCGGTTCGAGTCCGCTACTGGACACTTTTTGCTTTTGCTAACTTTTGCCTTGTTACTACTTTTCGGACCCCCGTAACTCCCCCAGTGGTCACCTTGCATATATCAAGTTTCATCAAGATCCGATCACTCGTTCGTAAATTAACAATACCTCACTTTTCCTGAATTTTTCGGATTCCACCTCCCTCCACTCCCCCCACGATGGTCGGATCGGGTAAGTGACTATTTCTAATTTAATCATTTAGGGTCCCTGATATGTGTACCAAGTTTCATCGTCCTAGCTTATGTGGAAGTACCCGAACTAGCAATACCCGGACCGACCGACCGACCGACCGACGGACGGACGAACAGAAATTGCGATCGCTATATGGCACTTGGCCGAAAGGCAAGTGCCATAAAAACACAACTAATTTCGCGCCTTGGGCATAGACCTGCAGTTGCTTCATTCCAGTTCAAAATCCCCGGAAGAAACAAGAGCTGCAAGCTCATATGGCACTTGCAAGCTTTTTAGCTTGTATTCAAGTTATCGCAGTAGGATGTGAATGGATAGTAGCTTTGTCAGTGTGATGGGTTGTTTGGTACTACAGTTACGTGCAAAAGAAATGTCCACTTAGTTATATTTGCTGTTGTATAATATATTTGAACAATTTGTTTTAAATATTTTGACATCTTATGGAAAAATCAGCGAAATTTTCAAGCACTTCCTTTTCGACGGTGACGCTCGGGAGGTTTCGATCGCTCCATTCTAACCGTGTCACATGATTTTCGGTTCCTCCCTCCGACCCCCCCCCCCACATTCATCGGATCCGGTCTCGACTCGAAATGGTACATCTGAGACATAAGGTCTTTCCAAATACCAAGTTTTATAAAGATTCAGTCACCCGTTCGAAAATTATGAATGTCAATAAAATTCCGGATTCCGGCTCCCCTCCCTCCCCCCACTATGGTCGGATCAGGCAAGTGACTATTTCCAAGTGAATTTGGCCGAGTCCATTATACACCTGCCAAGTTTCATCGTCCTAGAACATCTTGAAGTAACTTAACTCCGTAACACCGGAATTCCGGAACCCCACTCCAACTCACCCCGTAGTGCACGAATCCGGTCCGGTTCTGTCAATGACGAACCTAGGGATTGTTTTTGTTCCTCCCAACAAGTTTCATCCCGATCGCTCCACTGTAAGCGTGTCACATGATTTCCAGTTCCCCCCTCCGACCCCCCTCCCCCCCCATTCATCGGATTCGGTCCGGACTCGAAACGGGACATCTGAGACATGAGGTCTTTCCAAATATCAAGTTTCATTAAGATCCGATCACCCGTTAATTCCGGATTCCTAAATTCCGGATTCCGGCTCCCCTCCCTACCCCCACGATGGTCGGATCGGGCAGATGACTGTTTCCAAGTTATAGAAAATCATCTGTAATCAAAACTGTTGAAGCAAAAAAAATGATCATCAGGAGCACGAAAATGTATATTTTGCTAAAAAGTATTGTTTGTACTTTAAGGAATTTTATTGTAGGCAAAACCCTTGAGGCAAAAATGATCATGGGCTCATAGGGATCACGAAAATGTATATTTTGCTTAAAAGTATTTTTTTGCACTTTGCGGTTAGCATTAGTAATTTAAGGGATGGTCGGATCGGGGAACTAACTATTTCTAAGCCAATCATGCCAAGTCTTTAATTTTCAAGCCAAGTTTCATCGTCCTAGCATGTCTGGAAGTACCTTAACTTGCGATCGCCGGAATTCCGGACCCCCCCCTCTAACTCCCCCACAATGACCGAATCCGGTCCGGTTCTGTCACTGATCTACATAGGGCTTTTGCTTGTTCTTCCCACCAAGTTTCATTCCGATCGCTCCACTCCAAGCTTGTCACAAGGTTTCCGGGCCCACCTCCGATCCCCCCCAGCTTCATCGGATCCGGTCCGGACTTGAAATGGGACATCCGAGACATGTTGTCTTTCTACATATCAAGTTTCATTATGATCCGATCACCCGTTCGAAAGTTATAAATTCCAAAATATTCCGGATTCCCCCTCACTCCACTCCCCCCACGATGGACGGATTGGGAAAGTTACTATTTCCAACTTAATCATTCGGGGTCCCTGATATGCCTGCCAAGTTTCATCGTCCTAGCTTCTGTGGAAGTACCCGAACTAGCAAAACCCGGACCGACGGACGGACAGAAACTGCGATCGCTATATGGCACTTGGCCGAAGGGCAAGTGCCATAAAAACAGATTAGCTCCTAAAGCCCCCGCAATGTCCCTCTACTGCGAAAGCACTATCTTACGCCAACAAAAGTTGTCTCTGATTAGTTTTCTTCAGTCCGTAGCTCCACGTCAACCAAAACAACAGCGACTCGAGAGGCGGGGCATAATTGTGAAAACTCTCCATGCGAAAATTAGATCTGACCAGCATTTAAAAAACTGGGAAATAAAAATAAGCAGGCTAGTTATGGCACTTGTTGCTGAGAAGGGAAATACAAGAATAGTTTCAGGTTTCAGTTCTTGTTTAAAGGCTAGCTGTTCTAAAGAAAAATTAACTCACCATCTCTCCCATAAGTGGATTCCTCAACACAATTTTCGGTAGTTCTTTGAAGCTGGTTTCCACGAGTAGAGCCGAATGAATGTTTTCTCCACTCTTACAAAAATCGCAATGATATGATTCAACCATTATTTCATTTGCGGATTCTCGTAATTGCTCTACATATTTTTGCATCACAAAGTCCAGATCTCCAGGAGGATTCAGTTCAATTTCCTTAAGCGGTTTCCGCACTGTGTCCTTATTTAAGTGAACGTACATGCTCTTGAGTATTTCCTTTGGAAAAAAACGCTTATACTCCCGCTCGACTTCACTCCTCTGCTTTTTCAGTTCCAACATTTCCCGGTACATATCCGCGACACCAAGCCCAAGTGCAATTCCTTTCTTGGCTTTGGATTTTGAATCACTGAACGATTTCACCCTTCCAGAAATAAAGTCAGTCCTAAGTTGCTGGAAATAATATCTAAGAAACTTGGGGTCATCTTTGCATATCTTATCTAAAGAGAAAGGGTGATATCGAACTCTCAACTCCAGCACATCATCGTCAGCTGGAGAAGCTGAAATGGTGCTATTTTCTGCGATCCAAAAGTCTAAAGTCCTGTTGAAAATTCCGAACAGATAACGGGTTGGTGGTAAAAACTCTAACTCCTTTGTTGCAGCAAGAATTATATCTTCCGTTAATGGAATATCGTCCGTGAATGGTAACTGCAGGACTTCAGTAGAAAAAACAGAGAGCTTCACAACTCCCATGACGACACATCGGCCTAAAAAGACAGATTAATGTTGTATTAAAATTCCAAAATTTCTCCCATGCTGCCCATCAGCTTCTCAGTTTTAGATAATTAATCAGATCAGCGGCGAAACTAAGAGGACGCCCCCTCCCCCTTACGATAATCTGGAAGTCTTGTCGGTAAATCGGGAAACTGTTTTTCGGTGCGGGTAAATAAAGAAAAAATGTTCTCCTCGTTTCGTCTTTTGGTCATTTTTCAGTTCGCACCCACTAACGGCATACATTCGATTGATCATGGCACACATCGATGATAGTAAAAAGGCTTGTCGGCAAATCGGGATCCTCATTTCGTTTGTTGGTCACTTTTCGGTGCTGTGACCGGAAAAAGTCTTGTCGGTAAATCGGAAGCACCGACAAGCCCTGTTTTTCCGTTCAGTTTCTGATATCGAAAAAGCACTGTCAATAAATCTAGAAATCGTTTCTGACACCGACAAAAGCTTTGTCGGTAAGTCAATTAACTGTGATAAGTATTTGACAGCGCGAAGCACCGACAAACCCATTTCTCATTCCGTTTCAGGTATGGCAAAAGCCGATTATCGGAAAAGTTTTCATGGATCATAGTGCACACCGATGATCGGAAAAGGGCTTGTTGGCAAATCGAGATCCTCACTTTTCGGTGCGGTGACCGGAAAAAGTCAGTAAATTGGACGCACCGACAAACCCTGTTTTTTTGTTTCGTTTCTGATGTAAAAAAAACCTTGTCGGTAAATCTAGTACGGTAATCGTTTCTGATATCAACAAAAGTCTTGTCGGTAAATGTAATAATCGTTTCTGTTATCGACAAAAGCCTTGTAAACAATCTAGTAATCGGGAAACTGTTTGATGGTGCGAAGCACCGATGAACCCCTTTCTCGTTCCATTTCTTGTATGACGAAAGCCTTGTCGCAAAAGCCAGTGACTGGAAAAGCCTTGTTGGCAAATTACGATCCTCATTTCGTTTGTTGGTCGCTTTTCGATGCGGTGACCAGAAAAAGTCTTGGTCGGTAAAAAAAAATAATTAGAAATCCACTGGAATCCAACTAGTCACAGAATTTGACAACATCCTTGGTTTCTGGAATCAGTTCCTAGCAACAGAAAAAAGCAACCATCTTTGGGTACAACTGTTAGCAGGTTGTTTGATCAGTCATCCCCGTACGGAAAATCTCCACGTCGAATCTAGGTCAAAACGGCCTCGTACATTTGAAACACAAACTAGGCCGTTTTCTCGCTCGTTTTCGCTGCCTGTTCGCTCTCGTTTTTCACCTCAAAACGACTTCGTACATTTGAAACAGAAACCACCTCGTTTTCGCTCTCGCTGTCAGTGCTTCCACTTGCTCCTCCTTGAAAATCCTGCCGGGAACCCCAAAAATCCTGAAAAATCCTGCTAGGAAAGTCAAAAATCCTGCCAAAAAAAAAATCGTTTCCATACTAGTTGAAGGGATGGTTGTGAGGACTATAGTCGGAAGATTTGACCAAACGCAGCTGAATATATCGTCACTATCGTTTGGGAGGATCAAGGACATTTTTGCCGTGATTACTAAATGCACATTAAACAAATATATAGGCCCTTAAGCAGGGGTTTCACTAGCCTTTCACCTTTGGAGGGGGGGGGGGGGGTCCAGTTTTGTCGAAGGGACTTAAAAATGTACCGAAAAAAAGCGAAGCCGCAACGACGCTAACGACTGTAGCCAGGATAATTACACTAAGCGCCGCAGGCGAAAATTTAAAAATACGCCTTTTTTCTGGCAAAAGTTTACTTAGATTTTACCTTTTAACGTGTGGTTTAAACCCCCGAAAATACCAAGCCTTCAATGCCAACTATATGACGTTTCCTACTTTTAAATAGGGAATTTATCACTATAAAATGCGCCGCAGGCAAATTTTTTTTGAAACACTGATGATCAAAGTGCCTTTTTGCGGCAGTTCTTTTTTTATTTTTATTAAAAAAGAATTCCTGGGAAATCCTGAAGAAGTCCGAAAATCCTGCTAAATCCTGGATTATCAAAAATCCTGAAAAAAATCCTGCCGCTATCCAAAAATCCTGAATTTCAGGATAAATCCTGCAAAGTGGAAGCACTGCTCGCTGTCCCTGGACTGGACAGCGAACGCGACCTCGCAGATAGACCTCGGTTTTCTCTGTCTGTACAACGAGAGCGCTGCTCGAACTCGCCTCCGCGGATGAATGAACCTCATTTGGTAGCGAATGAAGCGAATCCATCTCGTACATTTGATAGATAATCGACAACGACCCTGTTTTCGAGGTAGAGACTGTTAGTAATAATCGGCCTTGTAGAAACGAAAATTCGTGTCCACTGATTGACCATGACCAGGTAGGGCCGAATCCTCAAAGGTCGAATCCTATCTCATGCCATCTTCGTATATTAACGATAGACCCAAATTTATACTTAATATAGAAGACAAAACTATTTTTCCCCAAATTATCGATTTAGGACTAGTAACTCTCAAAATTTGTCGGGTGATGCTTTTGCACCATCAAACAAGGTCTAAACACGCAAGCTGCTTCTGAAATTTTTTGAACTTCACAGTATAGCAGTATTTTCAGAACTATAGACAGCAGGGCTTAAATTAATGCATTTCCGTGGCTCTTACAATTAACACTTTTTTTTCCTGACTCGAAACAAGCAATTAGGGACTACTGCGTACATTAGATTTGATTAATATAGTGAATATACAAATCGAACTGGATGGCTCTTTGCCCCCTTTGCCCCTAGTTTTCTGGCAAACGTAAAGCTCGAAAGTAGTTTCTTTCTCATTGCTCACCAAGTGCCTATAGGCGAGATAAAAAACAAACAAACAAAAAACAGCCTCTGCATCTCGTCAATTACATTGCCGGCGGAAACAAAAGTCGAAGTATTATAGGATAAGTCTTTTGCCATCACCTGATGGTAACTTCGCAGTGAAACTATAAGGTTGCCCACGCACTTCACCAAATACGAGGCGGAGATGCAATCTCCCTGATCTTTCGCTACCATCTTCGCAGCGAAAACAAAGCCGAAGTTGAATACACCCTCGCCCTTCGCCAATCAGATGAGGCGGGAATAGAATCGCCCTGTCCTTCGCCTTCATATTCGCAGCGAAAACTAAGGTCGAACGGAAATCCGCGTTCGCCCTTACTAAACACGATAGCGAACGCGAGATCTCCCTCTCCTTCGCCTTCATATTCGCAGCGAAAACTAAGGTCGAAGGAAAATCCGCCTTCGCCCTTACTAAACACGATAGCGAACGCGAGCTCTCCCTCTCCTTCGCCTTCATATTCGCAGCGAAATTTGGGTCGAAGTAGAATTCGCCATCAATTTTCGTCCTCGCTATACTTTCGCCCGCATTTCGCTACCAAAAATTACGTTTCGTCCTCGATTCGAGGTGGAAAATGGCATTCGACGTGGAGATTTTCCGTACGGGTCTGAGGTTATGAGCTGTATCTAAACAGAGAGGTCTTGATTTTCGGGAAAATTTTCGAGACACCTCCAACCCCCACCGAGGCGGTATAGGCCTAGCCTACTGTTTCTAAGCCATGAGTGGCATACAAGCTTGGTTTATGCTCTCTAGAACCTGCTATAAAACTAAATACTACAAGCTAAGGCTCTGTTTCTTTGCCGAAATAATAATCAGTCAATAAGTAAGTTTACGAACAACCTAACAAGTATTATGACCACCTCAACAACCAGTAAACCAACCCAGCACAGATTTTCAAATCTAAACTAATCGGCAACTAAGTTTACTAGGTTGACTCTCAACCAGAAAAACCACAGGGGGTTGGGTTACTTTGGGTGTGATCGGCTACTGGGTCTACTGGCTCCGGCACGGGGGGGGGGACAAAACATACAACTTGGTAATGCCTGGCAGATATCCCTATTGGAAACAATAGACAAACAAGAGCTGGAAGCTCATATGGCACTTGCAAGGCTAGGTCAGAGGATGAAAGTAGGAATTCGTCAATTCGTGGGTTTCTTTTGATCATTTGTAAGCAAAACCCTTTATATAAGAATGATCATGGGTCCTTGGAAATCACGAGACTGTATCGTTTTGGCAATGCATTTGGCTGTGCGCACTTTAAGGGCGCTAGAAAATCATCTGTAATCAAAACTCTTGAAGCAAAAAAGATGATCACCAGGAGCACGAAAATCTATATTTTACTCAGAAGTATTGTTTGTACTTTAAGGAATTCAGTTGTAAGCAAAACCCTTGAGGCAAAAATGATCATGGGCTCATAGGGATAACGAAAATGTATCTATTGCTTAAAAGTATTTTTTGTACTTTGCGGTTAGCATTAGTACTTTAAGGGATGGCCGGATCTGGGAACTAACTATTTCTTAGCCAATCATGTCAAGTCTCTAATTTTCAAGCCAAGTTTCATCGTCCTAGCATGTCTGGAAGTACCTTAACTTGCGATCACCGGAATTCCGGACCCCCCCCCCTAACTCCCCCACAATACTCGAATCCGGTCCGGTTCTGTCACTGATCTACATAGGGCTTGTGCTTGTTCTTCCCACCAAGTTTCATTCCGATCGCTCCACTCCAAGCATGTCACAAGGTTTCCGGACCCCCCCTCCGATCCCCCCCCCCCCAGCTTCATCGGATCCGATCCGGACTTGAAATGGGACATCCGAGACATGTGGTCTTTCTACATACCAAGTTTCATTATGATCCGATCACCCGTTCGGAAGTTATACATGCCTCAAGAGTCCGGATTCCCCCTCCCTCCTCTCCCCCACGATGGTCGGATCGGGAAGCTGACTGTTTCCAGGTTAATCTGGCCGTGTCCCTGATTTGCCTGCCAAGTTTCATCGTCCTAGCCCACCTGGAAGTATCTTATTTCCGTATGACCGGAATTCCGGAACTTCCCTCCACTCCCCCCCCCCCAGTGCACGAATCCGGTCCGGTTCTGTCAATGATGTACCTAGGGGTTGTGCTTGTTCCTCCCACCAAGTTTCATCCCGATCGCTCCACTCTAAGCGTTTAACATGATTTCCGGTTCCCCCCTCCGACCCCCCCCACATTCATCGGATTCGGTCCGGACTTGAGTTGGGACATGTGAGACATGGTGTCTTTCCAAATATCAAGTTTCATTAAGATCCGATTACCCGTTCGAAAGTTATGCATGTCACTAAATTCCGGATTCCGGCTCCCCTCCCTCCCCCCACGATGGTCGGATGGGGCAAGTAACGATTTCCAAGTTAGTTTGGTCGGGCCCCTAATACGCCTGCCAAGTTTCATCGTCCTAGCACATCTGGAAGTACCCTAACTCGCGATCACCGGACTGACCGACCGACCGACCGACCGACCGACCGACCGACCGACAGACCGACAGACCGACAGACCGACCGACGGAAAAGTGATCGGTATATGGCACTTGGCCGGAAGGCAAGTGCCATAAAAACACAGCACCACAGTAAAAATTAAACGAATTTCAAGAAACATTAACAACGATTCCTATAAGGTTAGGCAAAAGATCGTTAGAGAAGGAATAGGCTAAGACAATAAAGAATTGAATAACAGGAATTCCAGCATGCCGTTCATTTCAGCTTTGGCTGAACAGTGCTAAACCTCAGTAGCCTTCTCACTTATGTACCCAAGACAAACTTAAACAGAGCGGCACAGGCCAATGTTTCTAAATTCAACTCTTTTCTGGCAAAATTTAATTACTTCCCATATAAAATTCTAGCTTTTAACGTGGCTCAAATCCCAAGCCTGAAACCTCACATAAATGACGCGCCCTTCCGCTAAATAGAGAATAGGCTACTATGAAAGACAGGCGAAATTTTTGGACGCGTTTATGATCAGTCATTTCGGATTCCAAATAAAAGTAAGGGCTGCCTATGATATCACAGATCTGTTTGTGGACCTGATAACTCCTAAGCAGAGTGGGATGTTTAGCTCATGTTTAAGCAAAAAAACATAAGACTGAGAGTATGATCCTCTGAAGCATGGTGGGTGAGTCAGGGGTGAGTCACCCCATGCACCCCCCTTCAACCCCCCCTTGGGCTCTGACCCTAGCCATTATATACAATCTGCAACTGTAAGATATAGGCAAGAGGGCCCTGTCTGACACAGTCTGACCACCCTGGCCAGATAGGTCGGGAAAACAATGGTAACCTTACTGTTATTATAGATATTTAGATCAAACCAGCCTTCCATGAATCCCTCATTTTTGGATTTTCAGTGGTCCCACAAACAGTTTGTGGGTCGATCGTGGCTCGAAACGGGTGTTTCCGCTGTCTTTTGTGCAGCCAAAAAGTGTGTTTCCCGACCAACAAGATTTCTCTGGCTCACTTATGGCTCAAATTCAACAAACAACTGCCAAGGTGATTGTCAATTTTGTGGCGGAAATCCAAATTTGGCAGCAAAATAATCTCTAAATAATTAAACTAACTACTTTCTCAAGCATTTAGACATAAAACTGAGGATCTTTTTGTATACAATGGGTAAGGACGAAAGCCTGAAGTTCTATTTATTGAGATTTTATCTTAATTTCATTTTATTTTCAGACATTCGAAAATTGCTGCCAAAAAATAAACGAAACGGGTGTTTCTGTGAGCGTGTTCCACCCTACTGGCTACTTACTGTAGTTACTATGCATGATGTCATGAATTTTGGCTTCTTGGCGTCAAGGCTTGAACGCCCGCGAAGAGGTCGCGGACTGGAAGAGTGACCGTGATCAGAAACAAAAATGGATTTCAATCCACCAAACTACTTTTCCTTCTTTACTTTTCTCTCCTTTTTTTTTTTTTTAAACTTTCACTTTCACTTCCTTCTCTTTGACTCCCAACTCTCAGCCATTCAACCAACGACTGAAGAAGAGTTTTACCCTGTCCGCTCCCTACGGGTCCGGCCTAGTAAATTATGCCGGACTCTCCGTTCACGGTCAGGGTTTAAACTGGGGACGCCCGCAAATCCCTCTCTACCCTTCATCACAACCTAATTAATACTTTCTGACAGACCCCCAACCCAACACCAACCAAAAAAGGGGGGTGGTCTTACCAATCTACTGAATTCAAATGTCTACGACACTGACAACGGTTACCTCAAAAAAAAGGGTCATTACTCATGCAAAACTGGATTGTGACGCCTAACTGAAATACTTGCTTCAGACCAGAGTTGTTGCTCCTCTGATAACTATATCACTCCACGGAGTAATCCAGGGAACCACATGGCTTGGCAGGAAAAAGACGCGCGGCGTAAGCCCTGTGCGCCACCAAACTTAACGGATTTGTAAATATTTTGGCAGATACCAACTAAAAATCTACAAAAGAGTGATTCTGAAATCACATGTACGACAACAATCCTGTTCGGGACACAAATTCACAAAGGGCAGAGAGGATCTGCCGTTCTACATCTTCCTTGAAACTTCCAAAACCCAAAATATTCCTGGTGTTCACCTGGACAGACAGTGAAGAAACCTTACTCATCAAAATCCCTCTCTGACTCGCGAACCTAGGACATTCTGACAACAAATGTTCCATCGTCTCTACAATACCCATACACACTGGATGAGGACAATTTGGAGTTTGGCTTAAACCATAAATATGCCTCCTTTCACCCGACATACAATGGTTGGTCCTTATTCGAAAAATACAATTGGCCATCCTTCGATTTTTTGGAACAAGAAAATGTGGGATCCGATCACCAGAGTATGCGAGTACATATTGATTAGAAGAGGCCTGTGCTTGCAGGTTACAATAGTACAGTTTCGACCTGATGGTGATTTTCCTTATAATTTCCTCTTCGGACAGATCAACGATCCAGCTTATGGGGTGATTGAGGGCTTCCTTGGCGATTCGGTCTGCCTCATCATTTCCGGCAATACCCACGTGGGATGGTATCCACTGAAATCTGATGGTGAAACCGATACTCATAAGGTCCAAGACATCTGATTTGAGCTGTCGAATGTGGGAACTCGATGAAGTGGTGTTGCTTCTTAATGATTCCAAAACTGATTGTGAATCTGAGAAAAAAGCATACCTCCCTTTTCCATGCCTCTTGGCAAATTCAACCGCCTTCCTTAGAGCCAAGGCTTCTGCATGAAATATGGAAATTCCGTCTGATACTCTGATGCCTGTGCGGGTTTGATTGAAATGGGTGAAAATTCCTGCTGCCGCCTTCCCACTTTCTGAAACCGATCCATCGGTATAGATAAGTTTCCAGCCAGCAAACAAGTTGATCTTGTACAAGGCCAGTTGTCGTAAAACCAAGGGGTTTGTTTCACTCTTGGATGAATGCAACCCCTCCAGAGTTGTATTTACAATCTCTTTCAGACTTCCTTGTCGATGGTCCGGTTCGGATGGGTGTTTGACAATAATTTCTTGCCAATTAATCCCAATTTTCCCCAACATTGAACATAGGTTTATGACTGAAGGTTGGCCTGCAGAGTTCCAATTAGTAGATGCTAACTCTCTTGTCTTATCAATATCTCCTTTAAGAGGGTGGTCAGTAACTCCTTGGATTCTGACAAAATATCTGGTTGTGGTCGAGATGAATCTTTGCTCCAAACACTGTACTCCTGTTTCTTTCAGTAAAGCTGGTATAGGGGTGCTTTTGCATGCTCCGGTGATTATTCTTAAGCCTTCATGAATACATGATTTCAGTTTTGCAATAAGGGCCTTACTTGCAGACAGGATAAGAGACAAGCTATAATCAACTTTGCTTAGAATTACAGCATGAAAAATCCTTTGAAGACAATCTCTGCTTGCTCCCCAGGTCTTACCTGCAACAGCCCTCATAAAATTAAGTCGTTTCTGGACACATTCAATGAGAGAATTAATCTGAGCTGCCCAATTTAATTTATAATCAAGGTGGACTCCCAACAATTTGACTACTGGGCAGAAATCAATCCTTCGTCCATATAGCTTCACAACCACATTCGGTGCCACTGTCCTATCATCTTTCCTTCTAGAAAATATTATTCCTTTTGTTTTCTGATGGGAGAGAACAATATTTTTCTTCCACCCCCAACACGACAAACAATCTGCAGCTTTCTGTAGTTTCACCTGGCACTCTGTTGATGAAGCTGCCTCACACCATATAACTATATCATCAGCATAGACTGCAAACTTGATATTTGGGACATCAGATAACACAATATCGTTGATAACCATATTGAATAGCAGAGGACTAAGTACCCCTCCCTGCGGGACCCCAGCGCTAATTTGCTTTTCTACTGAAACAGCATCACCAAACCGAACCTTAATTGACCTTCCAAATAGATTAGCTTTACACCATTTCCAAAAATTTTCTCCAAGCTGAAATGAATGGACTTTCTTCAAAACCTCATTAGGGTCAAGTCCATCATACGCTTTATCAATGTCAAACAGGACAGCCCCTACAACCCTCTTTCTCGAAAACGCCTTCCTTACAGCCATTTCCAATCGTGCCAGATTGTCTTTAGTAGACCTTTTTGACCGAAAACCAGACTGCTCTGGGATCAACAATAGATCTATGCGGGCAGAAAACCTTTCTTTCAGCAGTCTTTCAAATAGTTTACCAAAACATGATAACAATGAAATGGGTCGATATGATGAAGGGTCATTTTTATCACCTTTCCCCTTGTAAATTGGTGTGATGACTGCCGATTTCCAAGCTTGTGGGACAGTCCCAGTTGTCCAACATTTATTAAACAACCTTAGAATACTTGACCTCCAAACATCTGGCAAATGTTTTAACATTTTGTTATGTACTAGGTCTTCACCCATTGAGGAATCATTTAATGACCTGATGACAGCATCCAGTTCCTCGATGGATAAATCTTTATCAAAATTGTTTATATGATCAGGTGGTGACAGAGATTCAGTTTGCGCTGAATTATCCGATAAACCTTTACATAAAAACTGTGACTGGAAATGATTTGCCAGTGTTTCAGCAATATCATGCTTTCCAACTACAATGTTGCCATTTCTGATTTTGAGTGATTCCGGTCCTTCCTCCCTTGGCTTATATCCAGAGAATCTTCTAAAACGCTGCCAAAGTTCCTTTGTTGAAGTCTGTGGAGAAAATTTTTCTTCACAAAGTTTGGCCCAAGCTACTGATCGTTCTTCGAGTATCGTCTTTTTAAATATTGCTTCTGCTTTTCTCATCTCCAATTTTTTCTCAGTATTAAGGCGGTCTGCTCGCCATCTTTTCTTAGCTAACTCTTTCTTTTTCTTACATTCATTCAGTAGCTCATTCCAGAAAGGTACCATTCTTTTACTCTTCCTTCTGACCACTGTTTCAAGTTTAAATAAACTGCATGAAGTGTTGATCATAATCTTCGTGATTTCATTGTTCCATTCATCTATGTCTTCTTTGTCTTCAGGCAGTGTTTTATTCATTTCTATTTGCCATTCCTTCCACTGTTTGTCCCTGAAATGCCATCTTGGGGACTGACCTGACCAACCATTAAAACCCTCTCCCTTCAGATCCAAAAACATAGGAAAGTGTTGGCTACCAAGGGAACAACTATGTTTTCTAACAGAAACATCCAAAGCCATGTGACTGCTTACAATTGTAAGATCAATTGTTGAATCTTTTCCTGTCTGAACATGGTGGTAGGTTCCAATATTTTTAGGGGTGCAGAGAACGAATGGGAAAGAAGATTGAGCGAGACAATCCACCAATTTACCTGCTTCTCCTTCTTTCCTATGAGTAGTGTCCCATAAAGGATGGTGAAGATTAAAATCTCCAACAACAACCTGATCTTTTGATGAAGACAGTAGAGCTCTGAAAGTTTCCTGATGGAAATTCTCTGGTTTATTAACATAAATGTTAGAAACCTGAAGTTGAGTCTTATCACTCATATGAATTTTTACAACCAGTGTTTCCATTTTAGAAATATTCGAAAAATCAACCTGAGAACATACCAAACTATTCTTTGCCAAAATAATAAGACCTCCTCCTTTTTGCTCAATCCTATTTCCTGTATTTCTATCTTTCCGAAAAACTTTATAATTTGGGACTGAGAAATCACGTCTCGACGTTAAATGGGTTTCTTGTAGACAAACAATATCAGGATCCTCTTTTTCCAAAAATAATTTCAGTTCGACAACTCTATCATGTGGAAGACCAGTGGAGTTAAATTGGACAATCTTCATATTTCTGATTCTTTACCTTTTGATGGCTTCTTCTGCTTTTTCCGGTTTGTTGAAACATTAGTACGTGGAGACACTAATGCCTCAGCTGTGTTCCTCTTAATTCCTTTGAGGAGATTCTGTCTGGCACTAAGCAAAGTGTTGTCAGTATCTGAATCAGAGTCATACTCAGTGAAAGAAGCAACCTTTAAACTTGACTCCAATAGCGCTTTCATTTTACTCAGCAGAGAGGCCTCTAGCAAGTTCCATTTTTCATCGATTTTTGACGCCATGACTTCTTCGAATTTTTGTGATAGGATCTGACTCACTTTCTGCTCAACTATCTGCTCAATATCTTCCTTTGATAGAGTAGTTTTCTGAAGATCTGCTGGTGCTCCATTTGTCATCACAGACTGAGCTGGTGCACTGAGGGGAGGAAAGGCAGGAGAATTCAGTTGGGGTGACCCAGGAGTTCGCTTTAGGATGTCACTGTATTTTTTTCTGGCCTCGCCGATAGTGATCTTTTCCTCTACTGCCTTCTCAATAATCAGGGAAACTTTCTTTGTGAGAGGGCAGTTCTTGTCCTTAGCGTGATGCTGTCCTTTACAGTTGACACACTGAAACCTGCTCCTATCACCAGGCAACAAATTGCAGCTTGACGTAATGTGGGGTCCACCGCACCTTCCGCATCTGGATTTACTCCTACAATTTTTCGCTGAATGGCCATGCCTCTGGCAGTGGTTGCAAATCAATGGAGGGGGAACAAAAGTTTTGACCTTTTTGGATATTCCAAGAACATCAATGAACTCTGGATGAGCTCCAACAAAAGACAAAACAAAACCATCCGCAGGGCCGTCACTACTAGGGGGGGGAGGGGGGGGACGCCCCCCCCCCAATGTTGTCGGCCAGTCGGTAAAAAATAACCGAGTCGGCACGAAGCGCGCCGCTATTTTTCTTAAAAACAGTCAATTTTTTTCTTGGAAACAGTCGATTTTTCTTAAAAACAGTCGGTTTTTCGTAAAAATTGTCGATTTTTCTTAAAATTAGCCGATTTTTTGTCAAAACAGTCGTTTTTATCTGCAAAACCAATCGGTAAAAATGAGCAGCCAGTCGGTAAATACCTCGTCCCCCTCCCAAACATTTTGGCTAGTAACGCCTCTGACCATCCGATGTCCTATTCGACTGACGATCACTAAAAAAGTTCCTAACCTCCTTGATACCTTGATCCGACAGCTCAGCTTTTAACTCATTAACTGTGAATGTGTCTCTTTCAAAGAATACAATACCATCTGGTAAGAAAGCTGTCTCACCTTCCATTGACTCTGTCAAATTCTCATTCTCTGTGACTCCAGATACATGTTTAGCAAATGAGCAACGGGTATCAGAATCAATGCTGAAAGACTGAAATGCCAGGGCACTTTCAAAAATCTTCCGGGATGTGCACTCCAGAACAAAGCGAGTCCCAACCTTCAACAATCTTAACTCAGACTTCCCACAATTTAGGGCAGTACGGGTCTTCAACACACACTTGAAAATTAGAGCTTGGTTAACAACCAGTCTATCATCCGGGATCACCCTTTTAAAAACAAACTCCAATAACCAAGTTGAAGAACCTCCTTCATCATCCATTTTTAGGACAGAACCATAGGCACCAAAAATTGGAACAAATAATCCAAGAGAAAACGAAAACAACCATAGGCTACAACTCCAAAACACCACTAACAAACTCACAAACTGCCAAAATAATACAAATCCAACAAAAAATTAAACTGCCTTTGCTATCGTCTTTTCTTCCGTTCTTACTGAACTTTTGAACTCAAAAACCACATTACAGAGCAACAGGGTTCCTTGTCCTTAATTACCACGCTTACTACACTCTCGAGCATAGCCTAGTAAGAAAATTTACTATTAGTTACTATTTCAAGAAGGCTGGAATGGTCAGAATAGTAACTTTTTGTCAGGTTGGAACGGAAATAGTAACTAAGCTTCTGGTTACTATTCTATCGTTAGAAGCAGGTTAGAAGTGTGGAATATGCTTGCTTATCTTCTTAGCCTACATTAAGTCCTTAATTTATTACAATTTTACGATTTTAGCCTCAAGAAGTTTTTTTGAAAGTGCTAAAACAAATATACCTCTGTACAAGATGACCAGAAGAAAACGAACAAATTGCTTCCAGAATGTCAAAACTTGAGAGTTAATGCACGTTTTATAAATTTAAATTGGCCGCGAGTCCGTAGTGTTGCCACATTTCTCTGACGGAACCTGTGACATCTGGCAGCAAAAATCGTTGACATTCTGGCGCTCAAAAAAGTTGGTTATTTTTCCAGTTTCAGCAAAAAACTCTTCGATATAAGGTTCCAGTTTGTTCTTATAAGTGGAGACAATAATAGTAGAAAAAAAACATTACCGGAAAGAGTTGCATTGAAATTGGCCAAAATACACTGAAATTTCAGAATTTGTGACATTTTTGGCATAAGTACGATTTCCTGTGACAAATTTTGCACAGCTGTGAATCTGGGGAGAAGTCGAAAACCTGTGACAAATCGCAGAATTCTGCGACAAGTGGCAACACTACTAGTTCGTCGATCCACAGCCACAGTTTTGTTGAAGTCAGGTTCCCACAGAATGCGGATCAGCGGCGTCGCCATCGGAAAAAAAATCTCGCCGCGCCATTTCAATTCAAAATTGATTTTTTTTTTCGTGTCACGGAAAATGATCACATTTTGTGGGTACCAAGCTCGCTGCGTGAATTTTCACGGCCATAAGCGACGCCAAAGCCGCCTTGGTGACGGTGAACCAACGTTCTGTGAGCAGCAGGCTTAACGCGAAACGGCAGGAAAACTATTCTGCGAAGTTCTTTATTCATTTCCATTTAGTTCTACCGAAATCCAGGAAAAAGAACTCTGTAGACGTTTTTGGTTCCGGGTCTTGACTCTGAGATTGTCGGCATAGTGGAATAGAAGGGGGGAATCTTATCCCAGTAAAGATAAGATTAATCCTAGTAGCAATTGCTGCACTGTAAAAAGTTTTACGACACTTTCTCGAAAAAGCGTCGCCATTTCAACATTTTCAAGAATATCTGTTGAAAATCTGTTTCTGACCTGAAGAAAGTGTCTGCACAGCGACATTTTTTTTAAAAATGTCTCGCTATCAACACTTTCCTACTAAAGTGTCAAAGTATGAAAAAATGTCCGTGCAACGACAGAATGCAGGGACTAAAGAAAATGTTGAAGGTAGAAACTGTTATGGTTCGCCTAAAAAAAGAAGGAGTTGACTTATGAAAAGTGTTTGAAAGTAAGGAAATGTTGCAGAAATATCTTTTGTCGTTCCATGAAAAGGTCTGCAGCCCGAAAACGATGTGATTATAAAATTTGACGACAGAAGCTCTTTTTCGAAAGTGTCTGCAGTTCATAAAAACGTAGACTTCCGATGAAAGTGTCTGAATTTTAGAAAAAGTTTCATAAGAGCAGTTGTGTACGGCATTTTAGGCTCCGAAAGTGTCAGCGCACATAGAAATGTTGGAACATTCTTGTTTCAAATGTGTTTTCGCTCGAGAAAGTGTTGCGTTCATAAAAGTTGGTTGAAGGGAACTGTCGAGGTTTGAATATAATTAGTTGGTTGCTATGCTGATCAAGGGGTTTGCAACTCTATATAACTTTGAAATTTTAGTGCAATATTGCAGCTGGATACCATTTCAACTTACCGCGAGTGCTGCTGACCGTCCTACCAGAGTATGGGTGCCTCATTCGAGACTCTCAGGGTGCTAATGTGAGTCATCGGACCTCGCTTTCAAATTCCGAGCAAAACAATGTTCAAGTAAAAGTTCCTTCCATGTTGCCAATACATAAGATAGTTTGCCATGGTTCAAATGGGTTTTTGTCAGGTCAAATAAAATAAATAATACATCGAATATCATAGGATAAATCAAAAGGCTATAAGAAACTTCAAACTCGAATGAATTTTTCTAGGTAATTTTTGCGGTCGGCATAGTTCGACGCCATTCCAGAGTCACAGGAATACCAGACTCTGAAAAATCCTCTAAAAGTCTATAAGATGTTGCTTAAACGTCTAAACTCTCCTATACATCTTATTCGCGTGTCTGAGCCGCGGTGCCGTTTGTTGGCGGCCTCAATTAACGTATTATTTTAACGTTCCTTAAATCAAGCCTAAAATCTTCAGCTCTTTAAGCATGTCAGACTTCAGACACATGCTCATACAAAAATACTCTTTATTTCAGACATAATCCGTGTCATTTTCAAAAAAAAAGAAAACAATAACTGTATCCGCTGAAGAAACGAAAAAGATTTGCATTGTTATTTTACCAGATGGGAGGCGACAACTCCATAAACGAGGTAATCATCCCTTAAAGAAAAGCGTTATAACTGCACTAAATACTTACAAACCGAGCTATATTAAGCGAATCATGAAAAAACTGTAGCCTACTGCTGAATAGTTTCGTGCCGTAGCCAGGTCCGTATCCAGGAATTTATTTCGAAGGGGGTTTTACCCGAGGGTCGGACCTAGTCTATACCAAAAAGTACAAAAAGGTCATAGATCAGAGGTTAAAGTCTATAAAAAACGATTATTTTTGTATGTTTCGGAGGGGGTTTGAACCCCCTAACCCCCCTGAATACGGCCCTGGCCGTAACACACACGCATTGCGGAGAAAGGCTGTAAATGTGACGGTATCATGCCGATAACGTATGAAGGGCGAAATCGGGCCAATGAATAATTACAATAAGAATTACGCTTTCAGAATTAAAAATGAAATTACAATTACAACTAATCTCAGCTCAGTGTTGCCACCGGCAGTAAATTTTTACTAGATCTAGTAAAAAATATTAAATCTAGTAAATATAGAGGATCTAGTAAATTTCATTTTAATCTAGTAAAAAATCCCAGTTTGTAGTAAAAAAGATGGTCCAACCCAGAAGTTGTGTCATTTTTCATAGATTCTGAGGAAATGTACAAAAATATTAGGATCCACTCTTGCTTATCACTCCAGAGTTCTTAATTTTATCTATTAACCAACCTACAAGGATCGGAGCTCTTTTGTCCCTACGAACCAATTGCTTTGAGAAAAATCAGTAGAAAAAAATCAGGAAAAATTGACTGTTATTTTAAAAATTGCGGCGCTTCGCGCCCGTCAATTTGTTCTTTGCCGATTGGCCGACATCGTTGGGAGGGGGCACCCCCGTTTTTGACGTCCCTGCTCCTGATGACCAAGTCCGCGGTTCGACATATTTTCGCTGTTTTCTTTTCAGTGTGACTCAAATTTAAACGGTCTTTCGATGTATTTCTTTATTATTGAAATCTAGTAGGCTACAGCTAAACAACGCAATGCACGTGTCGCGGCGACAGCCGCGAAATAATTTTTTTTAGTTAGTAAATTTTATTAGAATCTAGTAAAAAATTCTCCGAAATTTAGTAAACTTAATTTTGGTCGGGTGGCAACACTGTCTCAGCTACAGTAATCTGAAGATTGTTTGGTACATGAAATTATGGTAAGAATCTTTGTTTTTCAACTTCGATTTTGTCTGGGTTGATTCTGTGACTGTGACTTTGGATCCTTGAACTTGCAGAATCACTCTGACATCAGTGTCATTATTATTGACATTATTAATGAAGATCCAAAATACCTTCTCAGAGTTGCATTTTATTTGCTGTGTGAACAGCGGACTGTTCATTGTTGTTTTATTCGTCAGCGGGCCACCCGCTGATTGCCAGCGGACCCGCTACAGGAGTGTTGCATGTAGCCACTAAAAAAGCCACTAAAAGAATAAATCTTAAAAACTTTAACCACTTAACTCATTTAGCTGCTTGTTTATTATTATTTGGCTTGTTTTGAGCCAGATTTGATTCGATTTGGTCATGGTACATGATCCTGCCACCCTGGATCCTGCCTGGATCATGAAGCTGCCACCCCCAGAAAAATCATGCCAATTCCAAGAAAACAGCAAATTTTATTATTTGCAAGAGGTCAAGGACTCATGGAACCTCTCTGACCAAACAGCTGGCCTCTAGCATTCATAATGTAGCAAAACACAATTTTTAGCAAAATGGGCGGCTTCGTGATCACTTGGGTGCCTGTATTCTTTTGTGTTTTCTAGCTTAACCTAGACCAATTACAAGTAAACTGAGGTACCAGCAGAAAGTGAAGGTTTCGAGCTTCCTTTCAGGATACTCCACTGAATTTTATCTCAACTTTTACTCTGTTTCCAAAAGCCATTTCCCCAAAATAGGAGTTTAGGGTGGCGGCTTCGTGCAGCACTCCTGTAGTTTGGGCTGGGTGAGGCATGTAACAGTTCAGCGTACATTCTGATGTATTCTGCCAGGAATAAAACAACTACTTACAGTTCGACATCCTCTCCGGCTGTACTAGGCCTACTGTATGAACTTGAAGTAAAACGCAACTCAGGTATTTTCAGAGGCCCTTAATTACCTACTTTGACCTGACTGGCTAACTGGTATAGCCTACAGTAGAGGTATGCTTGTGTGAACAGTTCCTTTAATGTGAACACTGCAGTTTTGGGCTAAATGGTAGACTGAAGATCCAAAATACCTGTACAGGTGTTTTCAGCTGCCCTTCTTACCTACTTTGGCTAACTGGTAGTTAGATTTAGACTCAGCAAGTGCATGAAAATGGCAAAGTCCAAAGTCAACAAACGTGCACATAAGCATACCTCTACTGTAGTTAACTTAAGTCACAGCAAGTGCATGAAAATGGGAAAGTTCTAAGTCAATCTTCAAATAAGCGTACCTCTGTGAGCCAATGTGAGCAAACCTAGTTGGTTTGGACCACATTCTCCTCCTGCAGCAAGGACAGTAGCCAAGTAAAGTAATTGCACTCCATCAAAAAGGATTCTGCTGGCTGTTGACTCTCTGTCTTTAAGGCTTCACCGGGCCTGAGTATCGGGCTTCACCGGGCCTGTGTACAATTGACAGTTTTGTGGTAAACAAGAGGAGTCCTTTTTTGTGAACCAGTAAACCACACAAAGACAAGCAAACAATAATTTTCTTGTCAGCCTTCCATTTGATTTTGATGTTCAAACAGCCCCCAAAGATCATTTGCAAATCTCAAATATTTAAGGTACTACTGTTGTCGGAATGTTGTTCCTTCTTTCAAAAAAGGTCAGCCCTACAGGCCTGGCATGGTTGTTTATTGGAACAGTGGTTTGGGGTAAGTCATATTGACCCGGCTTGGTACACCAATTGAGGCTCATCTACCTGAACCAGCGCTACCAGAGCCAGAGCAAAGTCTCCCTGAAAATCCCTTTAATTTGGGATATCTTTCAGAGCCAGATCAGGACCAAAGTAATGAAAAGGCAGCACCAAGTTGATAAAAGAAATATACCTCATAGCTTTTGCTTGAGGTCAGGAGATCCTTCTCAAACTTTGAAAAGACTCAAGGTCTTACCAGGTAGGCTACTAGTTACTACTGATGATTTTGAGCCTGAATAATTATTTCTTTTATGACAGGTTTAAGACTAGCTTTCTTGCCATCATTCAAGTCAGCAAGGCTTTATGGATTATTATCTTATGTTTTAAATTGCGTGTGGCAGATAACAACAAGAAAGATGTGCTTCTGTGATGCTGACTGCATGTTTTTTTTTTTTAACAAAACCCGTTTTGAAAGCATTCCCCGTGTTATTCTCAGCGTTCCTTTCAATTCCCCGAGGAGTCCTCGGGGAACTGCGAGAATACGCCTTTTACAATCTACTGTATAACCAGGGTTAAATGAAAAGGATGCTGCATGAGGTTAAACAAGACTGGTAGGAATATGAACAGTAGTAAAGAATGCTAACAGATAGGCAGTCATTGTTGGCTATCTTGCATGTAAACTAATAGGGTAGTTATTTATAGAAACGATTCAGTGGAAAGAAGGTCTACTAGACGTGACGTACATTATGTATAGAACAATCAGTGATTGTGATGTATAAGTAGAGTGAGGCAGAACAAACAAGAGCTACGAGCTCATATGGCACTTGTTACTAGTAGGCGGTTCAACAAAGTAGGCTAGATGAGAACGTCATAAACGACACACGCCATGCGCGTTTGAGGGGGTGGGTAGAAAGGCTATGACACGCTTAGGAATCTAACGAGTTAACTGACATGGAAATATTCCATGGGGTGCGTTGGAAGGGGGGGGCAGAAAAGTTTGACACGCGTATGTACCTAACAAGTGAACCGACTTGGAGGGTAGAAACCTTGCATGCCCTGGGTGATGTTTTTGGGATCTAGGCTGGATCCGACCTCCAGACATTTTCGTGATCCCTATGAGCCCATGATCATTTTTGCCTCAAGGGTTTTGCTTACAACTGATGTCCTTAAAGTACAATCAATACTTTTGAGTAAAATATACATTTTCGTGCTCCCGATGAGCTCATCGTCATTTGTGCTTCAAGAGTTTTGATTACAGATGAATGTGTAGTGCCCTTAAAGTGCGCACAGCCAAATGCATTACCAAACGATACATTATCGTGATTTCCAAGGACCCGTGATCATTCTTATCTCAAGGTTTTGCTTACAGATGCTCACGACAAACCCGCGAACTGACGAATTTCTGCTTTCATCTACTGACCCAGCCTTGCAAGTGCCATATGAGCTTCCAGCTCTTGTTTGGTGGAATGAGTTTTTTTGGGATGTGATATTGTTTCAAAAGTGATCACAGAGATGCCAGCCCCAGAGTACGCTACAGCATGTGATCGCGCCCATGACTTCTGCCGTTTTGCATCAATTTTTTTGATCCCAGAACATAAGTGGAGGGATACCTATGACATCACAAAAGTTGTCCGTCTGTCCGTCTGTGCGCACGATACCTCTTGAAGGGATTGAGATATTTTGATGAAACTTAGTGGGAGGATCCTTTGGGTCAAAGTACAAGTCAAGTTCGAAGATGGCTCTGTAGCCCTAAATTTGAGGGTGGGTGAGGGGTTACAAATTAAGGGGCTTTTGAAAGCTATTTAGATAGTTGATTTAGGGGTAAGGAGACATGCTGAATCCGAATATGAAAGTTATTTTCTCACCGGACAAGTAGTTCACCTGGAATCCGGCAAAAACCGGACACAAAATTTGTCGACCGATTTTCGGCTACCCCTTTTCTTCACAGTAGTATAGCTCTGCGCATGGATGCCGCGCAGAGCGCGTAATCTATAGAGAGGTTGCACCATACCCGAAGAAAACGGATATTGCTACACCATCATCACGGGGGAATAACACAAAAATTTAACATTAGGAGGTATAGGACTTTCAACTTTGAGACTAAATTACCGGCCTTGGATAGCTGCTGTGAGTCCAAGAGTTTTTGGAATCGTTATCTGGCTTCTTCTTGTTGGAGTAATACAACTTTTGCAAAATTAATGTTCTTTTCTGTGAGTTTGAAGGCTTCAAAGTTTGTAAACAAAGACGGAGGCTCGCGTCCTATTGGTCGGTTATGACACGGACTTTAAGGAATATCTCTACTGGGGTGGCCGATACAGTAAGGTGACCTTTCATCTTTTTCAGGTGGCATAACGTGGTACAAGACGAATTAACAAGCATCCTCGCCAGCATCAGATAAAAATCAGCCCTCTGTCCGCCATGCTGCAAAACGTCGACCGGTCATGTGGAGCCCTGTGATTGTTGATTAGTCGTGACATAATTTGTGCAATATTTTCATTTTTACAGTCGAAGGAATATAAAGAGACTTTACATTCAAGCCAGAGGAATCGTTTCCACTGGCTGTTCAACTCGCTAGCTCTTCCGATTATTGAACGATGACCTACTACAAATGCAATATTAAGCCTGTGAGAAAATTGCGAGGAGAGCTACAGAGTTATTACTAGACCTTCGTGATGTAACCTACCCTGAAAGTCTGGACCAGTTACGTATTCGCTCCGTAGCGCACAGATATTTTTGACGAAATTTGATTGAGACGTCAAAACTTACGAGCCGCGATTATTACAGCAGTAAAGTGAGCGGAATCGTACAAATTGACTGCATCCATCTTGCTTGTCAGCTTGTTAAATCGCGTTTCCGCAAGCAATGTGTACAAGACCCGCAGGAGGGGGAATACACACGGCCAGGTGAGAAAGGGCTACCGCACGCGGCCCCTATCCGTCCTGATGGAAGCGATAGTTCCGCGCAGAAAAGGGAGGGAATTGGCTTGTTAAAACGTTCCTCGAAAGTCAATTTAATTTGCTCAGATTTGTTCTTCACTTGTTGGTACCATCAACATAGTACGGGAAACAACGCCATCTAGAGTTACGTCTGCAGTTTTGCAAACAAATTGTTGGAGCGTTGAAGAGTCTTACCGAAGATGTGGTTTAAGGTGGGATCGTACTGTACATGTTTATATAGTGATCTATTGTGGAAAAATGTTTTTTCTCCCCGCGCGGTAGATTTGTGCCCAACGTTCTCTGCAAATTTCTTCGCTATCTGTAAATGCGAACGCCATTTATAGTGGAATGTATTTGCCATATTCGCGGTTAAGGCTGTCACGCTATTGAGGTTAATGGTCTGCGTGGGATGGAAACGTTCATCCCTGCGTTTGCAAATTTACACATATTAGAGTAGGTCCCAACTGTCACATTTCGTACAATAAAAACTTGTCGTGCTAGTTACAGTGATCGGTATGTGAGATGGGATTCTGAAGGAAGAGGAGTGATGCCTGGTCTGATATCGTGGAGGACCCTTAGAGTCTCTATCTCCTAGGGAGTTCTAGTCTAGAATGAAACAAACTGCTGCTTTACTTACTCGTTAAGTAGAGCACAATCACTACTACACGGAACAGTGGCTTCCTCAAAACCTGGATTCTGTTCCTAATGTACGTTTCTGTAGTTGATTGTCTGCCCTTTGTGGAAGAGACCACTTTCGAAAGTCTGGTGCTAGACAGACTAAAGCGGCATTTTCGGTTTCTGCTGCGTATCAGATTGATCTGGAGGAGCGTGTTACCTGTTTCGCTACGCTTGGTCTGGTATGGCAAATACTGGAATACCACACCTTTCCCCTGAGTTTCTGCTTAGACATTTCAGCCACCTGGCCCTGCTGGCCACACATTGTATCGCAAATCTGCTGTGAGAATCTGCGTGCAAACCGAAGACCCGCAGGAGGGGGAATACACACGGCCAGGTGAGAAAGGGCTACCGCTCGCGGCTCCTGTCCGTCCTGGTGAAAGCGATAGTCCCGCGCAGAAAAGGGAGGAAATTGGCTTGTTAACACGTTCCTCGAAAGTCAGTTTAATTTGCTCAATTTTGTTCTTCACTGTTGGTACCATAAAAATAGTACGGGGAACAACGCCATCTAGAGTTACGTCGGCAACTCCCAGTCAGTCTAATAAAGATGGCGCTTCCAAATAGGAAATCGCTGTTTATACTACGGTGCAGCAATGAAACTTGATAAAATTTGCTTTACATAAACCTGATAGTATAGCACTCATTTATACACGATTTTGCGATACTTTAGGCAGGAAAGTATCCTTTCTGCCTCACAATATACAAGCTGTAGACGGAGTATACAAGTAGTATAGGACAGTGTATGGAACTTCTAAACCGTATTTTTATGTTGATGGGGGAGGAGGAAACAGGAAAAAGGAGAAAGCAATCACTTCCCACGGCTCAAGGACAGACCTCGGGGCTAAAAAGAACAATATCTCTTCGATTTCTTGATTAAGCGCTTCCTTACAAAATAGATCTGTCAGTAAAGCGACAATAGGCATGAACTTGCTGAGAGGGTGGCTCGCTTCAAAACACTAATCAGCACTTGAACTGACAGATAGTGAAGCTAATGAGACTGGTTCGAGAAGCTACAAACTTATACCGATGAATACTCCCCCCCCCCCCTGCTTTCAGGGTTCAAGTTTCACAAAACCCTTCAGAATCTGTCAGCCGCTTTAGATGCAACGAGTTTCACTGTCTGACAGTAAAGCCGACAAATTATTGAAAAAGCTACACCCTTATATCGATGTCTCCCCCCTCCCCCGTTCAGGGTTCCAGAACAAGTTCGTTTTCCCAACTTGAGCGGTTTGAGCCTGAAGAGGACCTTTGCCAAGAAGGGCCGAAAAATAGCTCTAATAAAGTTTAGCTGACGTATCCGTTTTGCACTGTCAAACATGTTCCAGTTTCATAGGCTGCTTCCGGTTGCTATCTCTGCAACCGGTGCTATCTCGAGTAACAGCTAAAACTTCCGAAGAACCGATTTCAGCAAGACGACGCTGGCTTACCGTAAACTCGTTTTTGTTCGTTTTGCCCTTAAAGTGGATAATAACTTGCCCCACGATTGCAGCTCTCTGTAACTAGGTATGCCGTACTCGATAGCCCATTTTGCTATTCTTCAACGTTTCCTAGATATCCCCTTAAACTGTCTTTTGCCTTTCCATCAATCTCCCTTTTTCACCTAACTAATTCAATCTTCCGAACGTTGTTGGTTTGGCTGCATCTTCGGATCTTTCTCTGCGAAAACAGTTTTCTGGAGTAGTCAGAGCGGCTGGTCTGGTTCGTTACTCTAAAGGGGGAAATTCAAACGGTGGTCCTGGGTCCTACGTTCGATAAGCATTGTTTAATAAACACATTTGCGTTTAATAGTGAAGTTCCTAATACACTGAACATATCTGCTACACACTCTAACACTGATATCTCCTGAATCACTAATGAATTTCTTAGTGCGTGTACACTGCTCCTTACACCTGCCTTCTTCTCTTTTTAAATGAGACAACTTGTGACAAAAAAGATACCACAATCGAGTGCTGCGTTAAAAACAGTCAACTTGCGAGCGCGCAAAACTTGCGAGAGTTGATATACATTTTGAACTTAATACTTCGTGTCGTTACACACTAAAAGAATGGTCTAAATTAATAAATCCTATGTAAAACTTCAGCCAATTATAATCAACCGCGCTAAGTGGGTAGGTCAACTGATATAAAATCGCAGGTTCGTTTTCAAGCTTAAGCCTGCCTGAAAACTGAAAAGGACTCTTGCCAAGAAGGGCCGAAACATCTAGGGCATTTCCTTCTACCATTCGTCAAGTTTCAGTCATAACAAAGAACAACCAGACGACCCCACAGGGGTCGGATGGCGTCGGGACCCAAAAATAGCACATCCAGGGTCAATGACCTTTATACCTTCCAAATTTTATCCCAATTTCTCTGTGCGTCTGTGCTCTAGGCATGTCAAAAATTTCCGGTAGCCCCTCCCCCCTTACGTTGAATGTGCTTCGGAACGTAAGCCTAATCTAACCTCCATCAAGTACCGCTTGAGGGGGTTTAGCCGTTCGCAAATTACACGTGTCAGAAAATCCCGGCCCTGACTTAAGAGCCAGAATCCCTGCTCATTCCCTCACCACTGATGGCCGGAGTAGGGACAGGAAGACTTCCGGAAGTGTTTCGAAGAGTCAGGATCCTTCATACGCGTGCCAAATTTCATTGTCCTCGCTAGTGTGGAAACTCGGACAGAGCAACTTTATTACACCACACAAAATTTACGCTAAATTTCTGCTCTGTAAAGTTCATGGAGTTCTAGCTAAACACAAATAATGAAACCCAACATACAATTACGCATATGAGAATTAGATGCTCGAGCAAGAGCCCTAAGCGTCTGCGCCAGACACATACTATTTCAATTCGATGTATAAGCTAGTTTTTACAGGATACTCTTTGTATGTCCTCCACTTTATCTTTTCTAATCAGGCAAAACAAATATATTAATAACCTAATAGTCACGTCTTAAAGCACGAGTAAAACAAAAATATATACCTCCAAAGCTTTACTTTTTTTTCGAACCACTCACATACTAGAATCTCAATACTAAGTTACAGGCAACAAAACCTTAAACCTGGTAAGTTTCGGTAAATTTGGGCATGGCTTAATACAAGTCTAACTACGATCGTCGCATTCAGCCAAACTGCACAGGCTAGCTCAACACAGTAAATAACGTTGGACGAACTAGGGAAACTCGACACCGCTTTGACAATTGACAGTAACTACGCTCAAGCTAAAAGTGAATGAGTCCGAACTCAGATACTAATTCGTTTATAAAATAGCTAGAAAACACCACTAGTCACTGATGCTTCGAAGCAGTGCTGAAGATTTCTTAGTTTATTTTGTCTGTCACCAGCTTAAATTGCTGCCAACGCATATGCCTTGTTCACTCTTCCCTGCAACATAGCGGAGTCAATCCGTTAACACTTCGAGAGAATAAAAAAGGTAACTGGCTGCTGCAACACCAGCTCAAATCCTTCAGTCGAACTTTAGAGCAGTAGCATTTTAATGCCAGTTTTATAGGTCTTCTTCTAACCTTCAACGGTAACAGCTTCTTCGTATAGTTACCTTTACGCACACGTACAACAGGTCCACTCCAGTCACCAAGGAAACAGATTCCGTTAAACACATCCTTGATAACACTGCGCTGTCTATTCGGTATACTAATCGTGACTCGAGCCGAAACTTGTCTAACCAAACTTATTGACTTGCAACGATCAGAAGTCTTGGTGTTCTCACCGTAAGGGTTTCCGTTCACGCACTGAACACAGATAAAACTTTCACTAGCACCAAGTCCAATCTTCGTCTGATAAGAGCCAACAGTGGACGGATCCCACAAGCTTTACGACTGCGCTTGAATGTAAGATAATGGATACCAATTTAGTTGTCCGACTGAAAAAGACAAACTGTTAGGATGATACTGACGGAGAAGACCTTGGTCTACATGGCCAGGCCTGGCCAGCGCTCTCCAAAGGGCAGAGACAGATCAAATTCTTGTTCTGCACTACTATAAGCGACTGCACGACCGGAAATGACGATGTATGCGAGGGAAATATTTACCCACAAGGCATAGTTGATCTGACATGATCACTGATCACACGCGAACATTTAGTAATTTCTATTATTTAGTTTACTTGTTACGGACGTAGATACGGTAAACTTCCGGAGATGTCACACTGATTTGGTCTCTACGCAAATATTTCGGGACGTCTCTACCAAACATCAGGTTTCACTCTAGTCGGAGCATCTCCTGGAAACGACGGGAACCCCCTCCTACTCCTTCCTGAATGGTTCCCCCCAGGGCACCTTCTGTAACAACCCATCACTCAAACGTTAGCATTTTAGGGAAACGTCCAGTAGCGCCCCTCTGCGCTTCCCATCCGACTGAAGGTCGGATACAGCCTAGATCCCAAAAACATCACCCAGGGCATGCGAGGTTTCTACCCTCCAAGTCGGTTCACTTGTTAGGTACCTACGTGTCAAACTTTACTGCCCCCCCCCCTTCCAACGCAACCCATGGAATATTTCCATGTCAGTTAACTCGTTAGATCCCTAAGCGTGCCATAACCTTTTTACCCACCCCCTCAAACGCGCATGGCGTGTGTAGTTTATGACGATCTCATCTAGCCTACTTTGTTGTACCGCCTACTCGTAACAAGTGCCATATGAGCTCGTAGTTCTTGTTTGTTCTGCCTCACTCTACTTATGCATCACAATCACCGATTGTTCTATACATAATGTAGGCTACGTCACGTTTAGTAGACTTTCTTTCCACTGAATCGTTTCTATAAATAACTACGCTATTAGTTTATCCGCAAGATAGCCAACAATGACTGCCTATCTGTTAGCATTCTTTACTACTGTTCATATTCCTACCAGTCTTGTTTAACCTCACGCAGCATCCTTTTCATTTAGCCCTGTTTGTGTTGTTATATAGTAGATTATAAAAGGCGTATCCTCGCCGTTCCCCGAGAACTCCTCGGGTACCTGAAAGGAACGCTGAGAATAGAGGGAGTCGCTCCTTGCGGACTCCACGTACAGAAAACAGCGAGAACAAGGGGAATGCTTTCAAAACGGGTTTTGTTCGAAAAAAAAAAAACATGCAGTCAGCATCACAGAAGCATATCTTTCTTGTTGTTATCTGCCACACACAATTTAAACAAGACCAAAGGTTCCGATGGGATCCCAAAAATCCAATATTTGATCCAGACAAATAGGTTTTGTCTTCGCCAGACTCCTTGAACATTTTTACTCTTAAAATTTAGAAACAGGTTAAGGCCAAACAGCTAATCATTAAGAAAACGATGTTCAGATATGGATTCAGCATGTGTGTGCCTACTTCTGCGAATTTTCCGGTTTCGGCGAAATTCCAGTACTACTTGTCCGGCGAAAAAATAAAGCTCAAAAACGAATTCAGCGTATCTCCTTATCCCTATATCCAACATCTAATCAACTTCCAATACAAATTTAACTTATAACAAATTTTCCGGTTTCAGCCGGATTCCGTACGAACTATATGTCCGGCTAAAAAATGATTGTCATATACTGATTCAGCATCTCTTCTTACCCCTAAATCGGACATCTTATCAACTTCGAATACAACTTTTACTTTTAATAAACTTTCCAGTTTTGGCCGGATTCCGGGCGAACTACTTGTCCGGCGAGAAAATGGTTTTCATATTCATGTTCAGCATACCTTCTTACCCCTATATCGAACATCTAATCAACTTCAAACAAAACTTTTACTTTTAACAAACTTTCCGGTTTTGGCCGGATTCCGGGCGAACTACTTATCCGGCGAGAAAATGGTTTTCATATTCGTATTCAGCATGCCTTCTTATCCCTAAATCGAACATCTAATCAACTTCAAATAAAACTTTTAAGCCGCTTTCACATTGACGCGTTTGTCTTGCGTAATCTGATGCGTACGCGTCGATACAACGCTATTCTTGCGTTGCGTCGATGCGTACGCATCTAATTACGCAAGATAAACGATTCAATGTGAAAGCGGCTCTATTTTTCCGTTGCGTCGACACGTACGCATCAGATTACGCAAGATAAACGCGTCAATGTGAAAGCAGCATTACTTTTAACAAACTTTCCGGTTTTGGCCGGATTCCGGGCGAACTACTTGTCCGGCAAGAAAACGGTTTTCACCATCGTGTTCAGCATGTCTCCTTACCCCTAAATCAAACACCTAATCAACTTCAAATAAAACTTTTACTTCTAACAAACTTTCCGGTTTTGGCCGGATTCCGGGCGAACTACTTAACCGGCGAGAAAATAACTTTCATATTCGGATTCAGCGTGTCTCCTTACCCCTAATCAACTATCGAAACAGCTTTCAAAAAATATTTTTGTTGCCCCTTAATTTGAAACCCCTCCCCCACCCTCAAATATAGGGCTACAGAGCCCATCTGCGAACTTGACTTGTACTTTGACCCGAAGGATCCTCCCACCAAGTTTCATCAAAATATCTCAATCCCTTCGCGAGTTATCGTGCTAACAGACGGACAGACAGACAGACGGACAACTTTTGCGATGTCATAGGTATCCCGCCACTTACGTTTTGGGATCCCAAAAATAAGATAATAATCCATAAAGCCTTGCTGACTTGAATGATGGCCTCCCCAGTCAAGCAAGTAACCTAAAAGAGAAAGCTAGTCTTATACCTGCCATAAAAGAAATAATTATTCAGGCTCCAAATCATCAGTAGTAACTAGTAGCCTACCTGGTAAGACCTCGAGTCTTTTCAAAGTTTGAGAAGGATCTCCTGAGCTCAAGCAACAGCTATGAGGTATATTTCTTCTATCAACTTGGTGCTGCCTTTTCATTACTTTGGTCCTGATCTGGCTCTGAAAGATATACCAAATTAAAGGGACTTTTGGGAGACTTTGCTCTGGCTCTGGTAGTGCTGGTTCAGATAGACGAGCCTCGATTGGTGTACCAAGCTGGGTCAATATGACTTCCCCCAAACCACTGTCCCAATAAACAACCATGCCAGGCCTGTAGGGCTGACCTTTTTTGAAAGAAGGAACAACAATCCGACAACAGTAGTGCCTTAAATATTTGAGATTTGCAAATGATCTTTGGGGGCTGTTTGAACATCAAACTCAAATGGAAGGCTGACAAGAAATCATTGTTTGCTTGACTTTGTGTGGTTTACTGGTTCACAAAAAAGGACTCCTCTTGTTTACCACAAAACTGTCAATTGTACACAGGCCAGGTGAAGCCCGATACTCAGGCCTGGTGAAGCCTTAAAGATGGAGAATCGACAGCCAGCAGAATCCTTTTTGATGGAGTGCAATTACTTTACTTGGCTACTGTCCTTGCTGCAGGAGGAGAATGTGGTCCAGACCAACTAGGTTTGCTCACATTGACACCCCTGCCATGAACTGTAATGTACAGTAGAGATACACTTATTTGAAGATTGACTTAGAACTTTCCCATTTTCATGCACTTGCTGTGACTTAAGTTAACTATACCAGTTAGCCCAAGTCAGGCCAAAGTAGGTAATTAAGGGTTGGTGTTTTCTCAGTAGGCCTACAGGAACATCCAATGTCAGACAAGATTTCAAATTTCCAGAGAAGTCTTTCCTTCAGAATAATCCATCTGGGCATCTGGTTTAAAAAGGAACCAACAAATATTTCAAATAAAGTCATATTTTGCCTCTTGACTGTTAGGACAGCTTGTACATTTCATTTTAACATTTTCGTGGCAAAAATCGAGGTAGTGTAAAAACGAGGTCAGGTACCCCTCCTGTAGTACAGCGGGAGAGGATGGCGAACTGTAAGTAGTTGTTTTATTCCTGGCAGAATACGTCAGAATGTACGCTGAACTGTTACATGCTAGGGTAGCCACAAAAACACCTAGTGGCAAAAATTGGCGATTTTTTTGTAATGAATGCATGAATTGCTGTGAATTTTCCTTGTCAGTTTTACTTATCTAAGACATCTCCAAAAAATATTTTAAAAATACCATTGCATTCAGGACAAAATTGTCTATTTTATAAGGCTAACAGTAAGATGTCCTAGCTATTTAATATTATTTCTTAATATTCAATGTAAATTTAGATGTAAAAAAAAGTAGCTGAACTTGCCTACAAAAATATGTTGATACTAAGGAGGAAAAGTCAGCAGCCTATAGCAGCAATAGGTCTATTGGACTATAGCCTTGATGATCATATTCATATTTTCTCATCTAACTCACTTGCTGGGGCTCCCCATGCACTCAAAACCAGTGCAAAATCACCCAGTTTCATAGAATTTCATTGAAGCACATAGTTCCAAGCTGGTCACTAGATGGACAAAACCCTAAAGTCAATGGATGAACATAGGCATTTCCTTATGTAAAATACTGTTTTCTAAAGAAGATTTAAGATGCTTAGAGATAAGATAGAGAGGTGATTTTGGCCTCAAATCAAAGCTAAAAGATAGGAGAATCACATTCTGATCTTCAAAAGCTCAGGTTTGAATATTTTTGTTTTTAGTGGCTACCCTACAGGAGGGGTATCCAACCTCAGACAAGATTTCAAATTTCCAGTGAAGTCTTTCCTTCAGAATAATCCATCTGGCTTAAAAAGGAACCAACAAATATGACAAACATACCAGACTGAAGCTAACTGAATGGTTTACATATTGGATAAATAAATATTGCTTCAATTTTTCTAGTTCAACATATTTTTCTTTTCAAACATGATCACTTCACCCTAATCTCACCTCGATCCGTTCAAAAATCACGAATAAGGAAGAGTTGGCAAAGTCAATAGGCGGAAAACAGGATTTTAAAACATTACAAAATGGATAAAAAAAGGCACAGAATTTGAATATTTTTGGACATGTGACTTTGAAAAAGTCATATTTTGCCTCTTGACTGTCAGGACAGCTTGTACATTTTATTTAAACATTTTCGCGGCAAAATTCGAGGTAGTGTAAAAACGAGGTTGGATACCCCTCCTGTATACATGCCTCACCCAGCCCAAACTAGCGGGTCCGCTGGCAATCAGCGGGTGGCCCGCTGACGAATAAAACAACAATGAACAGTCCGCTGTTCACACAGCAAATAAAATGCAACTCTGAGAAGGTATTTTGGATCTTCATTAATAATGTCAATAATGACACTGATGATGTCAGAGTGATTCTGCAAGTTCAAGGATCCAAAGTCACAGTCACAGAATCAACCCAGACAAAATCGAAGTTGAAACACAAAGATTCTTACCATAATTTCATGTACACAATAATATTCTCAGCCAAACAATCTTCAGATTAGCTGAGATTAGCTTACACGAAACCGAAAACAAGCGAGAAGTTTCAGACGTCAAGTCTATCGGTGAGAAGTTTGCGCGTCAACTCGGTCCCGAGTTGTAATTCTAATTGTAATTCTGAAAGCGTAATTCTTATTGTAATTCTGAAAGCGTAATTCTTATTGTAATTATTCGGTAAATGTAATTGCTATTGTAAATGTAATTGTAACTATTTGGTAATTGTAATTTCATTTTTAATTCTGAAAGCGTAATTCTTATTGTAATTATTCATTGGCCCGATTTCGCCCTTCATAATAACGTACATACAAATGTGGGCTAACTGCGAGGAATCAGAAGATCTTGACATCGGTTGAGAAACTATATTAACATATATTATTATTAACATATATTTGACATGCAATGAGATCTATGCTCGAGTTTTTATAATAAACCTAGTTTCGTTAGGTTCCTTGAAGTCCGCGTCATAACCGACCAATAGAACGCGAGCCTCCGTCTTTGCTTACGAACTTTGAAGCCTTCAAACTCTCATAAAAAATAACATTAATTTGCAAAAGTTGTATTATTCCAACAAGAAGAAGCCAGATAACGATTCCAACAACTCTCTGACTCATAGCAGCTATCCAAGGCCGGTAATTTAGTCTCAAAGTTGAAAGTCCTATACCTGGTAATGTTAATTTTCTTTGTTATGATCCCGACGGTGATGGTGTAGAAGTAAGTATCCGTTTTCTTCGGGTAGGGTGAAATCTCTCTATTCGCACGCTAAATTTGAAATTCAAACTATTCCCCAACTGACTCCAACCAAAAACAGATCTGATCTGCCTATTGACTACTGTAAGATCAAATTGTAGTTACTTATTGAAAATGGACCTTAATGTGATCGAAGAAATTGCTGGTGCATGGATGCTAGAAGCTCTAAGTAGTAAGTTGAAAATTTGCCTAGGCTAGGCCTTCTAGCCTAATACTGGGTTTTGTATAGCCTAGCCTACAGTAGAGGTATGCTTATAGCACAGCTTACGTATCTAGGCAGTTAAGCAAGCTCCTATCTTCCCCATGAGAAGCTTTTGGTACACAGCTCTGAACCTGGCGCCTCCTCCGAGCACCTCCGAGCCCGTGCTCCGACGCGTAGATCTTACTACAACACCATAGGCGGGAACTCAATTTTGTTTGGCTGTTTCAATTTACCGATCTATTCACGACGTCACTGCACTTGCTCTGAGTACATCGAAGTTCTTCCTCCATCCGCTCGTGTCGCATGGTTGTTGCTCCCGCGCCACTGTGTCCCAAAAATAAATCGAGCTTGCAGAACTGCTAGATGATTAAGCTGTGGCTTATAGTTATGTGAACGTTTGTTGACTTCGGACTTTGCGATTGTCATCCACTTGCTGTGTCTAAAGCTAACTACCAGTTAGCCAATGTAGGTAAGAAGGGCAGCTGAAAACACCTGTACAGGTTTTTTGGATCTTCAGTCTACCATTCAGTCCAAAATTGCAGTGTTCACATTAAAGTAACTGTTCACATAAGCATACCTCTACTGTACAACTGTCAACACCTAACAAACAATCTGCTGCTGATCCACTGGGTTGCCTGGGCCCCTGGGGTAAGGATGCAGTAAGGATGGTGGTCATCAGGGCTTCCACTCTGCTTCAGTCAACCTGCAGTCAACCACAAACCCCGGATTTTTGGATACCCTTGTCCCTATGCCAAACGCTGGATATGCCTAGCATTTGGCATAGCCTATGCTTAACCTGGCATAGCCTAGTGTATCCAGCGTTTGGCATAGGGCATATGGTACAGGAGCGGTATCCAACCTCAGACAAGATTTCAATTTTCCAGACAAGTCTTTCTTGTCGGGTGTGAATGTGCTCGGCTTTCGCCCTAAACGCCGCCAAATATGAACTGTCAGTCAATCGTCCAACGTTATAGTCTCCTACTAAAAATTAACACTGAATTGTCACATTCCTTAACTCACAGTCTTGAGGTAAGGCCCGAAGAGCAAACAAATTTGCATAATGCCTCAAGCACTTGTAAATCCTTGTCTTTTCCTGTTGTCGCATATCGAAGTACCAAATCCGTAGATGGGGCTAGCTTGTGTGATTCCAGCTTACGAATCAGCTGGCTCCTTTGGGAACTATATCTTGGGCATTCAGACAAAATATGATCTACTGTTTCTGATATGCCTCTGCAGTCAGCGTGGGTACAATCCGGTCCGGAGAGGATGAAGATCCATACATCGAATGTCTCGACATAGTCTTTCTTTCAGAATAAATCGATCTGGCTTAAAAAGGAACCAACAAATATGACAAAAATACTAGACTGAAACTAATTGAATGGTTTAATAAATTAGATAAATAAATATTGCTTCAATATTTCTAGTTAAATATATTTTTCTTTTCAAACAAGATTACTTCATTCGAACCTTACCTCAATTTACGTAAATATGATGAAAAAGGAAGAGTTAGCAAAGTCAATAGACAGAAAACAGCTTTTCAAAACTGCTACTAAATGGAGAAAAGGCACAGAATTTGAATATTTTTGGTCACATGACTTTGAAAAAAGTCATATCTTGCCTCTTGACTGTCAGGACAGCTTGTACATTTCGTTTTAACATTTTCGCGGCAAAAACCGAGGTAGTGTAAAAACAAGGTCAGGTACCCCTCCTGTAGCCTACAGTAGAGGTATGCTTATGTGAAACGTTTGCTGACTTCGGATTTTGCCATTTTTATGCACTTGCTGTGTCTAAAGCTAACTATCAGTTAGCCAAAGTAGGTAAGAAGGGCAGCTGAAAACACCTGTACAGGTATTTTGGATTTTCAGTCTACCATTTAGCCCAAAACTGCAGTGTTCACATTAAAGTAACTGTTCACATAAGCATACCTCTACTGTATACCAATAGCTAGATATACCCAGCGTTTGGCATAGGCTTTCCCAAAATCAGGGATTTGTGGTAGACTGCTCTGCTTCCACTTGGCCCTCTCTTAAAAAAAAATAGCAGCCCTTCAAATGTAGTAGATAAAAGTACTTAATTTTGTTTTGAATCGTTAGCCTAGTCCAGAAAAAATAGTTTTTATCCCAAAAAGCATGCATAGACAAGGAGTAATGCAATCGCCAGTCACAGTCCCGTCGTTCAGTGTAAGGAATGGTGTTCGTCAGGGCGGTTTCCTTTCTGCATTACTTTACATTGTGTATTGTAATGAGCTTAACCGACGTTTAACTAAATCAGGGCTGGGTTGCCATATTGGGTTGCAGTGGCATTTGAAGTCGCACAAATCACTTATAGGATAGTAAAGTCGTTTCTTTTAGGTGATGCTTTTCAAGACGAAAGAAGCTTTGGTCGAAGGAGTGCAGCCTTTTTTTGTTTTCTACAGTGCGGCGTTTGCAGAAAACGCAGTTTTCGCGTTTGGTGAAAGACTGAGTTTCCGATCTCCGATTGAGGCTATTTCAGCTTTGGTCGGCGTATATCGTCTTACCGGGCAGCAGCCAAAGAGTGCGATTGTCTCTGTGCTAGCGAACGCTGCAACAGGAGCCTCCTTCAGACTCGAGGGAAAAAAGGCTATAAGCCTGTACAGTGAATGCGCGACAACCGCCGAAGCTATCATCGTTACCTTATCGGCAAATGTCACTCTAACAAATCACGAGGCGAGGCCTGAGTAAGTAGAATTTTTTTGTTTGGGGGGGGGGGGGTCAGCTTGGTCGCGCACCGTACTTGCACCGTCTGTGAGAGCAGAAACATTATGCCTTCATCCTCATTATCTGGGAATGTCCACAAAACAGTCCTTGAAAAAAGTTTTCAACCCTTTTTATGATACCTGTAGCTCCTAGCTTAAGTGACATTTGGAGCTTATCAGGTTTTCTTATTCTAATTCTAGTAAGTAAGTAAGTAAATTATTTATGACCCGCCATTTGAAAAGCGGAGTATGTAACATAAAATAAAAGAATTCAATAAAACACAACAAATACAATATACAATTTTTCATCCATCGGCCAGAAAAGAGTGCAGACTGTCATGTGCTGGCTGATCGCTGTTGTCCATAATTTTTGGCAGAGCCGACGAAATTTCCAGAAGTGTGACTCTTGTATCCTTAACTTGGAAACGCTCCGTTAGCATGTGGCTATGGTATAACTTTTGCAAATAAAGCAGGTGCTTCGCATACTTGAAATAGCATCTTCTCATCTTCTGCAGCTCCTTCTTCCGTAGAACATGTGCCACACCAGAGTGAAATAAAATGTATTGATTATTTGCGTTTACGCTCTTGCTGACCTGAATCAGGACTTTGTTCTATTTTTTAAATCTAACCGTTCCGAGGGCAGTGGAGAGAGGTGGTCTTGTGTCGTACAGACGGTGCAATTACAAGAGTTTTGCTCTGTAAAATGTAATTTTTGGGTCTTCTATATATGCAGTCAACCTATTTCGGAAAACAACTGTGACGCGCTCAAGTACCGAAGGGTTTGTTGGATCTCGGTGAAATTTGATATTTGCAGTATGAATGGGTCCCCTAGATGTGCAATTTGGTGGGCTGTGGGGTGGGGGGGGGTGACGGTGGAGTCCACAAACTCTTGTGGCCCGCGAGGACTGAACGACTTTCGGTAACTATATATAGCATATTTCAGTTCAAACCGCTATTAAATGCCTGGCTTATATTGTTTAAATCCGAAATCGGTTATAGTGTAGTGTTCAAATATTCTAGAACAGCTGTGCAACATAATGAATGAACTAAAAAAAATGTGACCAGAGCTGTTTGACAATTTCCAGAGCAGACGTACTGGTAAATATGAACCAGTCAGCCAAAAAAGCTATATGGCTTTTAACCCCGAGATATTTGACAAAAAAAAGTCTTGGCTGATTTAATGTGAAATGGGGCTGTCCTTTCCATATATTCGTGCGTGGTCGGTTTACGTTGTCAATGGCGATTGTGGACTTTGCCATTTAAAACAAGAAACTATCTTTGCCTACTACTTACTATTTGGCTGTTCCTTACTTCTCTGGCATGGTCCCGCTAGCATCCCTAGTTGTTACAGTATAAAGCAAAAATGACATTGTCCGTTATGTTGCCATTAGGCCTATATGTACGACTGTATACTGATCGACAAAATATCTAGAACATAATTTTTCTAGTGAGATCCGTCACGGAATGCTGGAGGAAGTGGAAGACGACTTGGCTGCCACACCAGAGAGCGTATCATTATTGCAAAGGACCCAACATCCAGGTTGCGGCAGTATGAACTTCAGGAGGCTTTGGTGGTTGATAGTGCGAGTGTCCTTCCACAAACCCCTGTGTCATCCAAACAAAAGTGTCGTCACAGCAGAAAAACGCTGTGCTTGGAGGACACAAGGGTTTGTGTGGGCCAAGTGATCCCGGAGTCTTTCTCAATAGCCGCTGTAGTCGTGGAGAAGGACTGCAGCCCCGTGCCTAACCTGGCCGATAAACTTTCCAGTGCTGCGCCCAGCCTTCCTGAGAGCTGGGAAATGCTCTCGAACAGTGAGACGGGCAGTATGCTGGAGCTGATGAATCTTGCCAGCAAGAGGAGAAGTCGGAAAAGGCAGAGCAAGGTAGTATCGAATGTTCAGACTAAAAGAGTTTCCCTTGAGAACGTCGAAACGTTTTCCAACTACTCCATAGAAAGATACTTAAATAGCTAAAGCTAACTGCCTCATTTGCGTTCGTGGTTTGACCATTTGATCTTTGGGTTTACTTCCACCCGTTCGTGTATATTTTCATGTCTTTAAGGATCTTTCTATAGAATAATTGGCGAACTTTTCGATGCTGTCTTATCATTTGTTTTTTTGCTGTGAAAGGATTTGATCTGTGCCCAAGAAATCCCAAATATTAGTCGCGTTTTTTTGCCAAAAGAGATCGAAGGCCTCTCTCCCAAGTCCTCTGTCCTTTCTGACTAATTTGGCCGTTTTCTGGTAAGGAGGAAGCTGGCGCCGTTCTCCTGAGCAGATTGGTCAACTCACCCCGGAGTTGCCTATCTCCTTTCTCCGCAGGCCTGAGCAGAAAGGAGAAAGGCCTTGGTCCAAAAACGGTCAAAAAAGCAGTGAGGAGCAAGCGCTTGGTGCCAAAAACGGGCAAACGAACCAAAGCCTTGGTAGATATGTGACAAAAAACGCGACTATTGCTTAGCGTTTTGCAGTATACCTGAAAACCTTCTCAGAGCCGTGTTTTTGGGATCCCAAAACGTGAGTGGAGGAATACCTATGACTTCGTAAGTTGTCCGTCTGTCCGTCCGTCTGTAAACACGTAAACTCTCGAAGGGAAATAGATATTTTGTTAAAAGTTGGTGTGAGGATTCTTTGGGGTCATAAGTTAGGTTCGTTGATAGGCTCCATAGCCCTAAATTTAGGGGTGGGTTTTCAAATTAATGGCCGAGCAAAATGGCTTTGGTAAAAACAGATGTTGAACCAATATTTCAACTTTGTTTTCCTGCCGGACAAAGGGTTTGCCTGAAATATGGACAAAAATTAAAATCCTGCCTGATGTTGGTCAGAGGATAGATATATGGTAAAGAGACATGGTGAATCCGGTTTGGAACTTCATTTTTCCCATTGGATAAGTAGTTCGCCAGGGGTACAGATAAACATGGATTTTCTAAGAAGTATAGGACTGTTCTAAAGTCGGTTAGAGATGAAATTTTGGGGGGTAAACTTATACGTGCTAAATCCAGATCTGACCGTGGTTTTCTCCGCTGATTGCCATTTGGGCAAAATCCGTAAAACCATAATATGTCAGAAAAAATCACTACTATACAATTGTTGTACATTTTCAAACGGTTTGTTAGGAATAAAAGGAACATGTTTAAGGGGCCTGGCGACAGTCATACACAAATCCTAATCAACGGCAGGGCATGCCTCAACATGGAGCTCATACGTTGGAGAACTATGCCCTACAGCAAGGGCATGGTATCCCCATAAAAGTCTATTTGAAAAGCAAATTTCCATTTCAAATTCTCATTTCAGCATTTTTTTATGGGTCTACCATACCCTTGCTGCAGGGCATGGTGCCCCAACGTATGAGAACCATTCCCAGACGTTGGAGCACTATCCCCCAAAGATGAAATCCAACAAATATTGAATTTTTGGGATCCCATCGAAAACTTAGGTCTTGTTGCCTTGTACTTTTGAAGCGATATTGCGATATTTTATTTGTTTCCACTTATTTTCAAGTCGATGCACTTCGTCTAACATGGTCGAAGTAAAGTTACCGTAAGGAGTCCTTCAGATGGGCTCTCGTTTAAGTTGATACAGCGTAGCTTGTGTCCATTTTTTTTTTAGATAATTGTATTTGATTGTTACTTCAATTTGTACCTTTGCAGCGATGATGTGATCCTTGTGATAATTGAAGTTACCTTTGCGTTCCGGTTTTACGCTATAAGTTTAGTTTTAAAGTTGATGGGTTTTATCTTTGCATTCAGGTTTTGATTGGATTGGCCATTTTATTTAGTCCATGGTGGTCTATAAGAGCCACTTTTTACAAGTCGATATAGCCTATCGTAGATCTTGAACCATTCGAAGTACAATGTGTTTAGTTACTGTGCAGTCGTATTGAGTTCTTTTTGTTCGTTTGAAAGAATAAATCAACATGGATTCAACGTGTTTGTACAAGGACTCCCATTTCCCGATATAGGCGCATTTGCTTATTTCCCGATATAGGCGCATATGCTTGGTTGAACGAGGTGTTAGAAACGTTGCTCTGGGCTTAGAATATTATACAAAACTTCTATTGTCGGTATAATACTTTCACTTCTGCAGTTGTAACTCCTAAAAAACGTTGACAGAAAGTGTCGGCATGGTTGAAAACGACTAATCAGGAAGCGTTAAAACCAAGATATGTTGAGTTGCCACGGAAATAAAGTGTTATACACTTTTCCTAAAACTTCCTAAAACTGTCGTACAACAGAAAACGCTGGGGAACCTTGACAGAAAGTGTCGGCGAAGTTTAAAACGACTAATCAGGAAGCGTTGAAACCAAGATATGTTGGATTGCCACGGAAATAAAGTGTTATACACTATTCCTAAAACTTCCTAAAACTGTCGTACAACCGAAAACGCTGGGGAACCTGGGAAAACGTTAATAGAAACTGTTGAATGAGCAAAGACTGTTGTGCCAAATCTGTTGAATCGCAGAAACGTTGAGTTGCCACGTAAATAAAGTGTTGTACGCTTCCTAAAACTGTCGGAAGAAATAAAAAATGCCGGGGAACGAGGGAAAACGTCAACGGAAAATGTTGAATGAGCAAGAACTGCTTTGCCACAACTGTTGAAACGTAGAAACGTTTATTTACCACGGAAATAAAGTGTCTGCGCCAAATGGAGATTAGAAATGGGAAAAAAGTGTCGAATTTAGAGGAAAGTGTCGTAAAACTTTTTACAGTGTGCATTCAATTTTAATCCTTACTCGGAGAAACTTTTTACAGTGTACACGCATTTTCAAACGTCCGTCAAGAAAATCCTTCTTGCGCATTAGCATCCTGCTCAGAACTTGTTTCACCTTATCGACACGCCATCCCTCTCCCCAAATTATTCACCAAATATTTATTTCCTCAGGTCTAATTTCCCAGGACATTCAGACAACTATAAGTGACACAAAATACGCATGACCACTCATATGACCTAAACACGGACCAGACAACAGAAGCAAAACAAACTCGAACTATTTACTATAACCGAATAGGGCTGAGACATGACAGCCTGCTTACCCATCATCTTTTCCTCTAAATAGGCTAGAAAATCCGAAAAAACGCGTTACTGTGTTGATTCAGTGTTGATTTACTATCCACGAATATTGAATTTTAGCTGACGAGTTTATTCTTCCCCAATTGGTGCACCTCTTGGCGGACGATGCTCTGTGTTTGAAATGTTTAGCAACTACAAGCAGAGGCGTCACTACTGGGGGGGGGGACGCCCCCCCCCAATGTTGTCGGCCAGTCGGTGAAAAATAGCTGAGTCGGCGCGAAGCGCCGCGATTTTTAGTAAAAACAGTCGATTTTTTACTTAGAAATAGTCGTTTTTTCTTAAAAACAGTCGGTTTTTCGTAAAATAGTAGATTTTTTCTTAAAAATAGTCGTTTTTTCTTGAAATCAGCTGATTTTTCGTCAACACAGTGGTTTTTTTCTCAATAATAGTCGTTTTTATCTGCAAACACAGTCGGTAAAAATGACCAGCCAGTCGGTAAATACCTTGTCCCCCCACCCAAACATTTTGGCTAGTAACGCCTCTGACTACAAGGGCAAGCAATTGCTGAAAATAACCAGGTATGGCGGATTTTCATTATTGAAGCCAGGAAGATGAAAGTGATTTGGATATTGAAAGTGACCAGGAAGCACTTGGCATTTGCCCATACATGTTGATTGTGATTTGATTCTGCAGTCTGGGTAGAACATTTCAGAATCTTCTCTTTGTTTGCCATTGAGACGCACGCTTTTGCAGGTATTCAAATTCTCCGCCACTCGACGAATTTTTATTTGTCGGGAAGCAGCAGAGATTTCCAACGTCTCTACTAGACTACGCGACGAAAAAAAAATCCCTTCGAGGAGTCAAAATAATTCAGTGTATTCAAGTCAAAGGTATAAAACTAAGTTGGCTTTTCAGTGAAACTTTAAGAGCTTGAAAGGTTGTAATATTGGAATGAATAACAAGACCAAAGGTTTCGATGGATTCCCAAAGGGGAATATTTATTGGACTTCGTCACCCAGACAGTTTTTCTTGTAAATATCCGCCTTCGCCATGATGTTTATCGCTAATGATACGTTCCAGATGCATTAGGTAATTTCTTCAGTTTCCGATCTAGCCAAAATTACTACCCAACATCAATGCTAGTCAAATGCAATTCGAGTCGGAGATCACTGCTAGACGAATCCGGCCAAACCTTTTCTATGTTGCTTAACCCTAGATCGAAACTACAAACAACTTATGAAGACTCAACGTGATGTCCAGCGAATTTCCGGTGTTAGAATTTAGATAAAACTTGTACTTCTCACAAATTTCCAGTTTTTGCCGGATTCCGGTCGAGCTACATGTCTGACGCGAAATCCATGTCACTTTACTCCTAAATCGGCAATCTATTTACCTCTAAAACTGATTTTTCACTCCTCAATATGACCCCCCTTCCCCAACCCTAAGTGTAGGGTTTAACATGTAATTTGACCAGAAAAGACCCTCACACCAGATTTGAACAAAATATCAGCTCCTACGAGAGTTATTGTGCTAACAGACGGACGGACGAACAGACGAACGGACGAGCAGACGAATGGACAAACTGTACAAAGTCATAGATGCTCCGTCACTATGTTTTGGGAACACAAAAACAAGTTTGTTTACGCACTGTCGAGCACGCGTAGAACGTCTGGGCAGTAACTATCAGTCCCGTACCATGGGGAACTCTATAGTTGGCATCGGCTGAAACTTTCGTGACAAAAGCTGAAATCCACAAAAAAAAGAATGGGCCTGGACAGATACTCGTCTGGAGCCTCAGAAGGGCTAAAATAAGATTCCGAAACATTTTGCAAAAAAAAAGATTTGGCCCCAGAATTTACCGGTGGGCCTTTGCCTTGACCACGATATGTTTTCGGTGGCGGTTCACTGACTTATTTCTGGCCGAGAGTCGCCAACTTTCGGCGCGATCATCGGGGATAGTCACAAGGTTGGTGCTTAGTTTTCATTTAATTCCTTTATGGGAAACTACCAAATAATCGACGGAAAATAGAACAAGACCAAAGGTTTCGATGGGATCCCAAAAATCTAATATTTGATCCAGACAATTGGGTCTTGTCTTCGCCGGCTCCAGTCTTCGCCAGGCTAATCATCTGAGAAAACCAAGTTCAGATATACCTCTATAAGCCATCTCTACTTTGACGATACTGATCGAAACTTCCTACGTTACTTCTGCCAAATTTCCGATTTCGGCCGAATTCCGAGCGAACTACCTGTCCAGCAAAAAAAAAAAAGTTCAGTAACGAATTCAGCGTAGGCTATCTACTAATCCACTTCAAATAAAACTTTAACTTCTAAAAAAATCCGGTTTCAACCGGATTCCGGACGAACTATACGTCCGGGTAAAAATGATTGTCATATACAGATCCAGCGTCTCTTCTTACCTTTTATTCTGTCATCTAATCAGCTTTAGATAAAACTTTTGCTTTTAAAATATTTTCCGGTTTTGGCAAGATTCCGGGCGAAATATTTGTCCTGAGAGAAAATGTTTTTCACCATCGTATTCAGTATGCCTTCTTACCCTAAATCGAACATCTAATCAACTTCAAATAAAACTTTTACTTTTAACAAACTTTCCGGCTTCGGCCGGATTCCGGGCGAACTACCTGTCCGGCGAGAAAATAGTTTTCACCATCGTATTCAGCATGTCTTCTTACCCATCGACTATCACATTAGCTGTTTAAAAATATTTTGTTTGCCCCTTAATTTACAGCTACAGAGCCCATCTACGAACTCGTCCTTACTCTTGACCCAAAGAATCCTCACGCCAAGTTTCATCAAAATATCTCATTCCCTTCTAGAGTATCGTGCTCACAGACGGACAGACGGACGGACGGACAACTTTTGCGATGTCATAGGTATCCCACCACTTACGTTTTGGGATCCCAAAAAGGAGGAAGGAAAAATGACGCCGACGGGGATGAAGTGTATCCTCGCGAACATTATCTGCTTGGACTTGGATCAGTCCGCGCCACTGACTAAAATCCTTCTAATTGCTTTGGTTTAGTTCAATGGGTATTCTTAATCCGACATATCATCAGAATGGCCGTTTTCCCGGTGCCTTCTTCTTCTGGAGAAGAAAGATATGAAAACAAGTTTTAGACGGCAAATTTTTCTCGATTATGTAATCACTCTCATTTATATATGTTCCATTTTGGCAATGGGCATCTGAGTTGCTTTAAATATTGTTCGCTGTTGTCGCACGGATTCAAGCCTGCCCTTTAATTTCCATATCGAAACCTTGTCTTTTAATCAGCTTTAGGTTCATTAGAGGTTCATGGGCCACCGCCGATGCAAGCCACGATATTCGACATGACATGGGCTACACTGCAACACATTTCGAGCAAGAAAGAAAATAAGAACCAAAGTAGAAATTCCTATTATTGACAAGGACGAGCTATTTACAAGTTGGAATTCAACGAAGAGATAGAAACCCGTCTTCGTTGGACCGTACGAAAAAGACGGGTTAAGAGCAAAGGATCAGATACTGCAACTTAACAGTTTGATGGAAGTGAGCTCATTTGCAATTTATTAGAGCTGAGATATGACGATCTATTTACCCATCATTTATTGACTTAAAGGGAGTCGTAGGCCCGATGAAACTGCATTACTTTGTTGCTCCGCTACTAACGAATAATCAATTTTCATACAGTGAAATTTCCCTGTCAGATTTGTGGTACCTTTATGCACTTGTACACTTGTACCTTTGTTGAACAGTCGACGAAAAGGATATACGAAAAATAAGTGTTTCCGCAGTGAACCTGTTAACAGAATCCAAATAATGCAATGTATTCAGTTAAATGATAGAAAACTAAATTGGCTTTTCAGTTAAACTTTAAGGGACTTACCTTAAAAATTACCTTAAATCGGTGGAAGAAAAAGGATACTGAAAACTGGAGTCGGAGAAACTGTGTTTTCAGAACTTCTTGAAGCAGGGTTCCCACCGAATCTGCTGAAAAATCCAACTTCAGAGTTCGAACATTGCCAGGCCTCTAATTCTTGAAACGCGAAATAAGTAAGTAAGTAATTTATTTTTTCCCCGCCATTTTGGAAAGCGGAGTATAAAGAGATACGAAATAAATAAATAAAAACAAATACAAAACACATAACATATATAACACAAAATTTAATCTTCGGCCAGGAGACAAGATAAAAGGTCATGCGCTGGTTGGGTCCAATCGAGGGTCCAATGGTCGATGATGTTCAGCAAAGAAGAGGATACTTCGGAAAGAATGCGGATGCCCGGGTCTCGGATCGGGTTTGCCTGCGAAATTCGGCCTCGGGTGGAAACAGTCGTCGAAGATTAAATCTTACCACAGACTTTCGCCTCTATTTAGTTCGCCTAGTAGTTCTCAGGCGAATATTTGTTTGTGAAATGAGAAGGGCTTTGCCAAAGAAGAGCCTAATAACAATAAAAAATAAAAATAGCTGATAGCAGATCCCACCAACTGCTTGCTACCGAAGAAGCAACGCTGTTTAGAACTAGCCTGTGCAGAAAGACTGTTCAGAATCAGTTGCATAAGTCTGCAGCAAGAGGAGATGGGTCTCAGGGGGTCGCCCTTCATCGATCCCCGGCGTCACGTTGTTATTTGGCAACTTGGCAATGACACTGTTAAATCAATAGCGCAGCGACGCCCGCAAGAGCGCCGGAGACGCCAGCAGCATCGGCAGAAGAGCGTCGCAACCGATCCTTCCTTTCCTCAGTCTATTCGCTGCAGCCATGGCAGACGATGGTGGCAGCGAAACGCCTGATACTTCTCTAAAATTATCACACGAACCGTCAGATGAAATAGCAGTTGAAAGCATTTTGTTTCCACATGAATCCTTGTCGCCTTTGTCCGGTGGATATTTGTTAATAATTGTGGGACAACCCCAAGAAGATGTTCATAAGCAAGAAATCGTGAAAAGATTGTCAAAAGGTGAGTGACTAACTTTATATCTACATAGTTGATCGCATATATCTGACAATTTAGAAATAGGTTTGGCAGAGGATATTCCAAAAGCGTGGTCAGGTATGCCAAATTCCGGAGCATCCTTCCACTAAACCAGAATAGTCACTAGGCTACGCTGTAATTTTTCGTTGAAAAATCCGGCTTTTGTTGTAGCAAAAATTCTAGTCTTTAAGTCCCAGAGTTCATCTTCACTTTTCCCCCTTCCGTTGTTAGCCGCCACATCTTTTTCCGGAAAAGAAACGAATCTTCACTTTACGTTGATCTGCAGTTTGTAATTTATTGTTCTTCAGTACCTGCACCAGGCTCGGATATTCGCATTAGCCGTAAGCCTACGAAGTTCTATGTATCCTATGTAAATTCTATGTAAATTCTAGTCTTTAAGTCCCAGAGTTCATCTTCACTTTTCCCCCTTCCGTTGTTAGCCGCCACATCTTTTTCCGGAAAAGAAACGAATCTTCACTTTACGTTGATCTGCAGTTTGTAATTTATTGTTCTTCAGTACCTGCACCAGGCTCGGATATTCGCATTAGCCGTAAGCCTACGAAGTTCTATGTATCCTAACCCTCTGGTTTCGGATCCCAACCAGACCTAGCCTATGAAGTCAAAATTCAGTTTCTTACACTGAGGCTTTCGGCATTCCGTAGCTTTTGTTTCCTTGTTTCGACATCTTGGTTAAAAAAAATATGTCACTGTCAACAGCGCCCCTTATTTCCGAAGTTCGAACTTTCAGAAAGGCTGAACACTTTAAAAGGACTCCGCGATGTTCTTACCGTCGAAAGTCGTCTGTAATTACAGCATCAACAGCTTGGTACAGCGCTGGTTTGTTATTATGTGTTTATTTTGGCCTACGTTGTGTAACATACATCGAGGAGGCTACCATTCTTGCATTCTTCCTAGGCTTTATGTTCGGAACTTTGATGAGTAAATTGACTGCCCTGTTATTTGTAGCCTAAACTGTCTGTAGCCGTGTCTCCCAGTTCTGTTAAGGTTTTGCAACTTTTAATTACCAGGATTGTCACCCAACATAAGAGTCTTCCCATGAAAATAATGTTCATCAGCCCAAAATCTGGCGTGTCAAATTTTCCCTCGAACTTATTTGAAGGACTATAACACTGCCATTGCAGCTGGGCACTGTTCTACCATGCGTAGCACACTAGCACCCTAGTGTGTAGCAGTGTACCATAAAACTTCAGGTAGGCCTACTTTCATGGCTGGCCTAAACAGGCCGAGTTTCGGAAAACGCTAAACGGCATACTGGTAATACTATGACTATAACTCTTCGTGGTGATGAAGAATCACCGTGTGCCAGAAACGTCACAACAACAAACATTGTTGATTGGTTTGCGCAGGATTTCAACAGTTTACAGGGTTCGTTTTGGTGTCGTTTCTTGTTCTTCCCGAGGTTCACTGGCGCGTTTCGGACTTGGTCATATACAGTATTGCATTTATTTGCTTTGTTATTGCAAAGGTAATTGCGATGTGTTGCTCAAGCACCATCTGGTGTATAGGCCTATGATGTGTATACCCTCTAAAGGGTTTGAGGTAGCTGCTGCTAGCCAATAATCACACATTAACTATACAAGCAGAGCCGTGCAAACCTTGGTCTTATCAGTCAACCATGTAGCTGTCAAGGTTGACTCACTCAGCTTGTCTAAGTGCTGCAGAGTTTGACCACATGTCTGGTTAATTCAAACTGAAGCTGCTTCCATCATTAAACCAACAGTTCAATCAATTTCTACAATATTTGCCGAATGACGGCAATGGCAGTATTCGATTGTGCTATATATCCTGCTCTCAGAAAGTTGCTGTAGCCGGGGTGTTTTTGGTACCCGTAGGATTGTAGTTAAAGGAAACCTCGCACTACAGTGTTTCTGCTAAGATGTTCTGAGATAGTTGACCGCTTTAAAACATAGCTATGCTCAAAGAAAAGGCTTCGCCTGTTTTTAGCCTCTTTCCATGTCCCTTGCATTGGATGACAATCTTGGCAAAATTTGCATAACCGGCCTTCGGGCCCATAACATTGTCGGAAAGAATGTTTGGGTGCCGGATACGTCACGTAAGGAGAAGAAACGTTGCAAGCATGATACTGTGTAATGCTAATAGACATGTTAGGTTACACTTTGGCTGTGAAGTATGGAATCTTCGAAACGATAATGGATAGAAATACTTCAGTAGTAAAATCAGTTACTGTAATAAGTAGGATACGACCTGTCCTTTAACGATATTTCGGGCATTCGTAATTTTTTAGGGATATCCAAATACTCCTGGAGCCCTACCTCCTAAACATGCCGTAAGCTTTACAAGAACGCGGATACATATAGATAGATATTAGTTGCGTTTTTGTTCGGCTTTTGCCTTTCCCTTTTCGGCTTTAGCTTTTTAGCCTTTTCAGGCCATTTAACATTCTCGCGTTTTTGTAAATCGCCGTTACTACTAAGGACTTTTTCTTTTCTTGGATAAAAACGCAATTTTGACAAATACCATTTTACTTGTATTTTATTTGTAATGCAAATTTTTAATCTTTAAAATCTGACAGAGTCTCTTAATACTGAATATCACTTTGAGTCAAATCCATCTTTTTATTGGATTTTTGGGTAAAGTCACAAAAGTCGCGAGGCAAAAAGCCAAAAGGAGAGCGCACTTGGTCACCTACCGAGTTTGCCTTTTTGCAAAAAGCCGAGGGAAAAGGCGAAAGTCGGTGTTTGCCTTTTTGAAAAAAACGGGAAATTGTCAAACAGTGCTTAGGACCATTTTACGAAAACGCAAAAAAAGTAAAAAGCCGTCGAAAAGGCGAGTGAAAAGTCGAACAAAAACGCAATTATTGCAAAAAGTCAACTGGCCACAGCAACCACGTATAAGAACAAGAGCTACGAGCTCGTATGGCACTTGTTACGAGTAGGTGGTGCGATAAAGTAGATGAGAACGTCACAAAATACCCCTTTCAACCCCCTCTAGGATCGGACCTATAAATAGGGAATCTAGTTTCACTCAAGTCCGAGCATTTCTGGCATCGCCTAGGATGATCTAGGGCTAATGACTACCTTCCAAGTTTAGATCCAATCGTTTGATCCCTAGACGTGGCCACATTATTTCCGGAAAACCCCCCTCCAACTACCCCTACCGTGGCCGAATCAGATTCGGACACATAAATGGATCATCTAAAACATATTCTCTTACTACCTATCACTCGAACTTGAGCGTTTTTCCGGAAATTCCGGTACCCCTCCTCACCGTGCTCGGATCCGGTCTGGACCCTAAAATATGTCATCTAGGGCATACGATCTCTTTACTTTCCAAGTTTCATTCAAATCCGGACCAGCACCGCCAAATTTCTCGTTACTGCGAAACACTTATCTCCAATCAAACTTATTAACCCTTCTTCCCCTAAAACACTCCTCCCAAACATTTCCTCCCTTCATCCCCCAACTCACCACATTCACACATGAAATGTAAAAGTTTCTCATCAATTACGCCACACATAGGGCAGAAGTATGGAGAAGATAATTTGTTTCTTGCTGGGAGTCCAGGCCGTTGTCATTCCGGGACTTAATAGCCATGGAAAGAAATTGACAGTTAGACAAAGCTTGACATTGTTTGCATTAATTAAAGGACACCTCGCATCAAGTGGTGTTTCCGCTCCGGTATTCGGAGATAATTGACTACTTTAAAATTCAGCTCTTACCTGTTGTTGTTTTGTCGTATCCTTGGTCCTTTTAGCTGTTACGTAAATAAATCTTAACTCATCTTATCTCAAATCCTAGTTCGTCCTTCACCTACAGAGATGCAAAACTCAGCTCTGCGTAGCAATCTTTTTCTTTGAACTAAAGTAGATGGCTACGACTCCTCCTCCACTCGAGACATTAAAAATATATAAATAAAATAAAAATAAAAACCCGTACATCATTACACCGAAACCAGATTAACGTCACCTACACTATAAATATCTTTTTTTTCTCTAATTTAAAATTATAAATCCTATCCAAAAATTTCAGTATCACCCAATTTTATCCTAAACTAAGATCATCATTTTTGCCCCCATTATTTTCAACCTTTTCACGACAACCAAAGTCACAAGGCTGCGGATGTTCTTAGCCCTGAGCTTGGAAGTCAAACCCGGCAAATTTGCATAGCCGTTCCTTCTGACCTACAAGCTTCGCTAGAACAATAATCGGGCTGAGACGTTTCAAGAAGAGCCGAACGGGGGAGGCGTGAAAGTCTGCGTAGTGCCAATAGGGGGGAACAGAATATACGCAGTTTCTCGGGAATAATAGGCTACTGGATGGGAAGATTACGGGAGTAGAATGGATCAGTACTAAAAGTACGACGGATCCTTCAAAGCACACCTCCCACTATTTACTGTTTCTGTTCCAGTATTCAGACTATTTGAATACTGTAAAACTAGGCCCTGTTTTTAACAAATTGTACACGGCTTTGGCTGTTTTAAGTCTTTTCTTAAAACAGCCAAAACAGGCCTATTGACTTCTAGCAAAAAATCGGCAAAATTCCGATAACCGGTTTTACGCATCAACAGCATGATACGCGAACATTCGTCGGGGGCATAATGCGCAGGGAAAATAGTGAATCGTAACAATTGCTAAGATTAGTGAGGTGTCGTTAGCGAGTTTAAAGTGTAACATATGAAATTTGGGTGTCCGGGCTTAAGAATTGATGAATGCAATTCGGAAGCAGGTTGCAATGGCATTATAGGTACGACGGGTCCTTTAAGTTTAATAGATATTCTGGGAAATTCCCAGAGCCAACGAAGCGCTATACTATATGACATGGAATCTGTTTGGATCTTTCCTAGAACTGTCGGGTCTGGATCGACGTTAGAGGTTTCAGTCAGAGAAAAATAACACATAAGGAGTAGTGCCAAAACCTACTATAATGATTATAAATATATTTCCCATTTGTATGACAAAAAATTCGTCTTAAACAGAGTATAAAAATAAGAAAAAAGAATGCTTTCCATGCATCGAAAACGTTCCTTACTCGTAGCGTGCCCACTACGCTCCCGACATTTAAAGTAAGACAAATCTGCGGGTTTAGAAATTTTCTAGTAGCCTACTGTACAGATAAGATACAGGGGAGGTGTCTGTGTTCTGGATATGGAGTTATCGGAGTCAGCGCGGGTGTACGACTGATTGAGTTTCAGTAGGGACATTCTCTATCGCTAGTGGTGCTAGTGTCGTTGTTATTCGAGTGTGTAACACTTTTTTCAAGTCTCGGCGCTGCTCACTAGTGTTATTTTGCTCTGGTTTCAATAGTCGAACTGTCAAATAATTGCACCAGCAGATAATCTCTTATTCGAAGGAGATAAATTCGGATTAGTAGTGTTTTAAATTTAGGCACAGACATTTTTTTCCTCCACTGAGAGCTGGCTGGAAACCTTTGTGAACAGAATTATAACGGTTAGTGTAACCGTCGGTGTTGCGTAAAAAGTTTCCGAAATTGTAGTAGAAATATTATCATTTGGATATTTTTTACATACACATATAGGCGGGGTTCTCTGGCTAGCTCAAAGATCAATAGTCAAGAATTTTTCTGCTCTTTCGTCGGAACTAATATCTCACGAGACATATCCTTCTGTCTCTATTACTGCATTAACTTTCAGCCCCAGTCCGTCGTGTATTTTCAGCCGTAGCGTGACAGTCCTTGTCCAACGAGGCAACGGTCATTTTGAACCGTTGGATTTGCAACGGACTTCATTTGACTACCTTCCATGTCAGTTGGGTATTTGTTTAGTCGATGTTTGGTTCTTGGTCGGTGAAGTTTGTAACATCAGTGAATAGGTCAAAGTTTGTCTGGTTTGTTCCACAGAGGGATTCGTGATAGCTGTAACATGTAAGCTCGGGGCTTGTTTCGCGTCGCTTCACGGAAGTGTGTTTGTCTTAGATCGGTTTGAACTGAAGCTTGGCTCCACTTGGCAGCTGTGCAACGAAAAGTTAATTGTTATTATTTTATGTGATTTCTATCTACAAATTCACAAGGAAAAACAAGTGGTGTACAGTAAAGAAAAAGAAAGGAAGAAAAATACCAAAAATAACTATACATACACAAACACTAGCACATAAACAGGGGGTAAGGGGGTGGTGTGGTGAAAACCGAGAGTAGGGTGAACCCGACAGCTTCCTCTGTAGCATTACTAATTTCTCCGAATTATCTGGAGCACCGAACTTACGAATAATTACTCTATTCCGATGCCAAGGGGGGAGGTTTTCGGAGAGAAGGGTCAAGTAAAGGTAGAAAGAATTCATTTAGACAGTAATCCAAAAACCAATACTTCAAGCTATTCATTCAAACTAAAGAAAAATTCAAGAAAATTAGATTCCATCAATTATGCAAAGCGCCGCTAAATCCTATTTGCGAAATGTTCAGAAGACTCACTTGACTCAGGTCCTTCATCACTCTGATTTACCTTTGCACTTGTTGCTAGCGACAAAGATTCTGTTGACGTCGTCCAGTTATTTGTACATTAATCTATCTTGACAGCTCTATGTCGCTGACACCTAGGCTAAACATATTTAAGGTTTCCAAAGGCTTTTTAGGATCATTTCTACGATGGAGTCCTACCAGACAAATAGTTGTCGGGACATAGACATTGCTGTTTCCACGACAGAACAGCAGTGAGACATGACGGCGAACGCAAGGGATTTATCGCCGGAAATCCGAACTTGTATTAAGCGCAACTTTTTTTTCTTTCTACCATATAACCGAAACTGTCGGAAATTAAATAATGTCTTAAAGTTTAACTGGAAAGGCAGCTTATTTTTACCTCTGATATTTGAATTCATTGACTTGACTTGACTTGACTTGACTTGACTTGCTTTATTTGCTACTAGTTATAAAATAAACTATATAAACACACAACCGCCCGGGGAAGGCTCAAACAGCCTGATGATGGACGGCTGCAGTCCTCTGACTCTCAACCTTTAACAAATTTCATTTAAAAAAAAAAAAAAAGAAAGGACAAAAACACTCTCACTCAATTAACCTTTAATACCAAAATCTAAAAAATGAAAAAAAAGGAAAATTATCTCCCCTCTCCCAATAAATGTTTTTTAAGTTTTACTTTAAATGACCCAATGGGTTCAGCCTCCCGAATGCCAACTGGTATATCATTCCAAATAGCCGGAGCTAAATACCTAATGCCGAAACCTGCACGTGTGGTGTCTCGGTACTCAACAATAAAATTATCCGCCTCTCTAGTCGCATACCTGTGGAGCGAACGATTTACGCGAAAAAAATCGGTAAAAACTGCAGGACACACATCATTCCAACATCGATACATCGATTGAATAATTTTGACTCATCTATTCTGTATTTTTTCAACTGGGCCTCTAGTAATAACTTTCAAAACCCAAAATTTACTTAGACGCGGAGAATTTGAATTTCAATAAAAGCCTGCATTTCCAATGCTAAGCTAGGAAATTCACGGAGGAAGAAAGTAGGAAAGTGAAGATAAATTTTCTTTTTGTTATACGAATACGACCTTTACTTTTCGTCAGTGGCTTACCTTTTTAATTGCTGAATATTTCAAGCGTAGAGGGACAAGCACATAGAGGTACCACAAATCCGAAAGAATAAGTTCATTCGATGAAATCGACTATCTGTGGATAGCGGACAAACGAAGTAACGTATTTGTATCGGATTTTAAGGCGTTTCAAAGTAAATAAATGAAGTGCAACCAGACTGTTGGATCTCAGCCCTATCCGGTCAAACTATACATTTAATTATTAAATAATGAAATTAAATAAAGTCTTTCCGAATAAATAAATACAAAATAAGCGTTGTTGTGGTTTGTTTTGTTTCCTTCGCCGTTTTCTATATAATGAGATTGTTGTCGCGTCTGACGTGGAAGGGTTATAGGAGGTGATTTTTTTCTTTTTTTTAAGAGACGTAATTTTTCGTCTTTGGTGAAGTATTTTGTCTTTTTCAAGTTCTTGAACTGTCTGCTCAGAGCCTTTGGCATGTTGGCAGTTCATGGATTCGCCAGTTGCTATTTCCATTTTATAATTAATCAATCAATCAATCAAAAAGTCTGAAAGAACTCACCCCTACTATTGTTAATACGGAACCAATTTCACGTGCATTTGAAAAGTTGCTCACATGTTACCCAGCACACGTGACTTTCCGATCCCCCACTGCGACTTCCGAGGGCATGATACTACGTTTTCTCTTGTATTTAAGTGCTTTTGAGTCATTTGTCATAAGAACTGTTCCTTCAGTTCAGTCCAAGCTGACTGCGAATCAAGGTCGATCGCGTTAAGCTTGGTGCCCACGGAACGCGAACCTTTTCCACGACTCGAAGAAAAATCGACTTGGAGTTGAAATGGCGCGGCGCGAAGTTTTCCGCTAGCGACGCCAAATTCGCCAAGGCGAATGCGAATCCGCGTTCTGTGGGCACCAAGCTTTAAGTGGAATTCACACAGAGGGCGTCAAATTATTTGCCTGGCGTTGGGAATTTTTTGGCTGGGAGCCGAAGCCTGACGAAGCCTTTTTTTCACTTGGCGTTACGTTTTTCAACGCCTGGCGTGACAAATATCGTCAGGCGTGGCGAAATTCGCTCTTGGTGTCAATTTGGGCGTTAGACGGACAAGTAAGCAGAGTTGCAGGCTCGTTTTTTCTAGCTACAGCTTGTCGAGAACCTGTGCCAATAAGGTATTGACTAAACCTTAGCCGATTATCTACGACTCGTGACGACACACGAAAAGTCTATATATTCCATTTACTAGGAACGGTGTTACTGAAGTATAAACGCGTCCGGCGCCTTGCTGGCCGCTGGGCTCTATCAGGGACCCATAAATTTCCTTACTGGGGGCCTGTCATTTCCTATGCCTCTATATTGATATGATGACCGAACCAAATCCAGTTTCCAAAAATCACCGCTTGAGTCGATCAGCATTCTTGTTTGCATCATGGACGTGCGCGCCAAAGAGACTCCCCCCTCAAGGCGCCAGCAGCTAATCCCAAATTTTGTCTATCTGGTCTTGAACGTGATTGGAGCGTGGGTATTTCTCGAACTATCTTCCGTGCGCTCAAGATAGCATCAGAAATCTCTTATTGACAATAAGGGAAATTTATGGGTCCCTGGCTCTATATATAGATACAAATATATATTCTGCAACATTAATTTAATTGAATTTCCCTATTTCTTTCATGACGTCACGAAAACGTCATGATTCTAGGTTTAGTCAACATCGTCAATAAGAAGGGCAGAAATGTCGGTAGAATAAATCTCAGCTGACTTACCCGCTTAGCGCCATCGACCATGATTTCGTCATCATTTTTTCGGCTATCTTTAGCTACCGCCTAATAGGTTTCCTTGCTGGAACCAGACAAATTCGTGACTTTCCTTTTTAGAGTTCGTGCTGACGGAGAAGGTTTCCATGGCTACCAATAGGTTTATTGCAAGTAGTCTTTCCTTCCGCTGGGATGTAGAATTCGAGAAAGAATTCTCGAATATATGGATGTCGAACCGGGTCGTAGCTGTAGGGGGGAGGGTTTGGGCGCTCCATGCACGATGGCAGTTGCTGTAAACGTAGCTGCGCGTCAGTTACCATTTGTTTTACCTCATTATTTTCAGCGGTGCTTGCGTATCTTCATTGGAATATCCGTTTAGGCAAGAACAGTCCACACGCGCTTAAAACATAACATTTATTTATATTGACGGTGGAATCAGTTAGTCGGCACACGCCGTGTGTAAGTTTCCTAATGAATAAACGATTTGATTTGATTTGATTTGAATAGTACAGCACTACCAACAATCCTATTTACAAACTTGACAAAAACGATTGCTCGATCTTTTCCTGTCGCCATTTTACCCCGGAATGTGCCTGCTGTCGAGCCACTCCAGGGGAATCGTTTTCAAGATATTGAAAGTCCGTATCTAAACGATCTTAAGTGTAATCAAATCTTGCTTCATGCGAACCCATCACTTGTTGTGGTCTATGGGTAAAGATGACACCAAGAATACATACGTTAAACATTCTTCTCCGAAGCAACTAGTTTCGAGCAAGAAAGATAATAGAAATGAAACAGGAGATTCCAGATATTCGTAAGGATGAACTGTTTACATGTTGACATCTACACAATATACCTATACTAATTATTCACCGATTATTCACCACATTGTATCACGGTGCAGAGAGTGTCTTCAAGCAAAAACAGCGTATCTGGTCCCGTCCTTCAGTAATGTCTCTATTCTTCACCGTCCTCTGCTCTCCAGTTTCGGTCGTTTCGGTGCTTTGACAGTGCTGGGGCTGTGCTGGGGTAAACGCTGTGGAGACCCTTAGCCAGTCGAAAGTTTGGGTCCCCATTGCAAATTACATCCTAGTAAGATTGAATCAAGATGATTTTATTCCGCCGTCACGGGGCCCCTAATAGAACTGGAGCCCATAGACTGGTGCCTACTTTATCTATTTGGCAATCCGGTATTGCCCTTTGGAATTACTTCCATTTGTAGTGCTAATAGCCTACTGGCTGGGTAGATTTTTCCCCTGTCACACAGACCATATGTTCGCACGGGCGGGATTCTGTCACTCTGTGTTTGAATGAAGTTCTTTTTATTTATTTATTCATTTATTTCCCTAATAAGTGGGAGTAAAATAATATAATATATAAAAAAATGCATACCCTAAACAGTTCATCCGTTCAGTTTTACTATAAGTACAATGGAAAAAAACACAAAGGTTTCTAAACCTTTCTTCTCTTACAGCTCTGTTGTCATGGAACGAAGAAGAGACACAAGTCAACCTCGATTACGAACTCCGAAATTTGGAACAAGATGCTATGGTCGGCGAAGAGACCAGAAATGGTAAGAAAGTCTCCATTTACCTACAAACGCAGGGATTCCAAAAACCTGTGACCATGGTAACATAATCTGTTGTTCATATATATCATTTATCAAACAAGCCGGGACGCGACTTGGAGGACGGCCTGTGGCCCCCAAGGGGAATGGAACCTGAATTGTTCCCAAAAGGAGTGTGAACGTTCCAGGGGAATATCCCAAGGACCAGGGACGTAATTTTTGGGGGCTGGATTCATCAGCAAGCCAAAACAGGCTCAGGTGTCTTTCAGACTGAATTTGTCAGAACTTCAGCTTGGTTTGCTAGGAAGGTTTGAGGTTCAAGTCCCGGCTGAGGAGTGTTTTTGTCTTTCAGTTCCTACGTAAAACCCTACTTAATTTTATAAACTCTCGGGAAAGAATTAAGATCCAACTCGATTAAACTTGAACTTGAATAGCCTACTGTTGTAAACCCTTTTTACAAATCTGAATATTTAGGCTACATCATTTAAATCTTATCTGATTTCTACAAAACTTTGCACTCAGTGTAGAATCGATCATCGATCTCAAATCCGAAAATCGATTCATGAAATCCGTATTCCGTACACACCAGTTGATGCAACATGATTATTTTGTGCCAGTTTGACGAGCAACGAGAATGAGTTGAATGGCATAAATGTTGGCCATGCATCCTTAGTAGCTCAATCTTTGGCGTGAGTTCGGCGGTGCGTATCCAAAGCGCCACCACAAATTTGAGACAAACTGCTGTCGTGAGTTTGCTGTGGTCGCATCAAGCCTGGCTGAAATAAAGACAGCATTTGGAAGATCTTGAGTGGGCGGGAAGTCGCTGTTCCCACGCGGAATGGAATGCGCAGTTTTCAGTGTCACGCGTTTCAGTTCTTCCAGATTTGCTTTTGTCGGAAATTCTAGTTCTCCTCAAGCCTGCAATTTATGCAAAGAACCCACCTTGTTTTATACGTTTTTGGATTCTGTGTGTGTTTATTTCCCCGATAGCCCACCAAATTTGTACTCAAGTACCGTCAAGTACTTCCAAATTTTGTACTTGACAACAAAATATGTACTTAAATACTACTTGAGTTTTAAGTACATGACTTGTACCTTGACTTGTGCTTAGTAGTCCCTCAAGTACTGCACATTCTGAGAACACAGTCTTTGCAGCTTTTAATGGAGCTTCTTCCATTTTGTAGTATGCTTACCAACGGTGCAGTGTACTTTACAGACTGCCCGATTTTCATCAGTTCTTTTTTCGTAGGTTAATTGTTGGATAAATACTGCCAAAGAAGCATTTCACTGTGCAAATCAGTGTGATCGAAGCAGTAGGCTACTTGACAGGGTTTGAAAACTTATTGGATCTTGAAGCCTTCATGTATCCTACCTACCCTGTTATTTTACTTAAGTAAGAAGTACTAATTGCACTCCAGGAAAGTTGTACTTGAGTAAAACTCAAGAACTTCGATTCTGTACTTTTGTAGTTGGCCAGGCGTTAAAAAATTTGAAGTTTCTTCGATTAGGAGGCTTTTAAAGGACAACTCGAACTGTTTACTGTGTATGACCAGTACTGTGAAGTAGTTGGATACTTTAAAGCTAGGCTCTGCTTTAACAAATTACCTACGGCTTTGGCTGTGATAAGCCTTTTTTCGTGCCTCGACTTCTTCCAAAACAAGGAAAAGTTTGCATAAGCTTTCTTTTCTGGCGATAGAGCCTTTTGCAAACAATCGTCGAGAACATGAAATGCGTCGAAAATAGCGAAACACGGCGGGTATAAAAATCAGTGTGGTGTCGTTAGGGGAGTTAGAATGTGCCGTATGATATTTGGGTCTCCCTCTCCGAGTTTAAGTGTGGATGGGAATAGGCTGCATTAATATTATAGTTGCGACGAGTCCTTTATAGTTTGTCCGTCGTGGTCGTCAGCTAGTGCTCTTTTTTGTATTAATCGATTTGTCGTAATAGCGATTTCGTTTCCGCTGAAATCAGTCATGCATAGACACTAACATCTGTCACGACATTTCATCGGGTTGGGACATAAAATCCTCGTTCTGAAAATAATCTCTCAGACGATTTCCTGTCTGTAGTCCAGGATTTTAAAGGGGAGGAGGCGGTTGGTGTTGACGCTGCTTTTAGCCCTTGGGAAGTCACATATGGCGGAATAAATTGGCCTGAACTTTTTGGGGAATCAGACGAATGGGAATGAGAGGGGGAGGTAGAGATCGTTTGGCGATGTTTCAGTAACGTGAATGTGGTGTGCGTAGCGTTGACATCATGCGCGTAAAATACGTCTGCGTGCTTTCGCGCGCCCGCACACGGCAGCACAGAAGTAAAGCTGCGAACTGACGATTGCGCAATCGCGGACTGGAATTCTTGCCATGATTTTCCGCCATATTCCACACGGAAAAGTTGATATTTTTGGGATCCCAAAACGTAAGTGGAGGGATACCTATGACATCGCAAAAGTTGTCCGTCTGTCCGTCCGTCCGTCCGTCCGTCTGTCTGTCTGTGAGCACGATAACTCTCGAAAGGAATGAGATATTTTGATGAAACTTGGTGTGAGCATTCTTTGGGTCAAGAGTAAGGTCGAGTTCGTAGATGGGCCCTGTAGCCCTACATTTAGGGGTGGGGGAGGGGGTTCAAATTAAGGGGCAAGCAAAATATTTTTAAACAGCTAATGTGATAGTCGATTATGAGGTAAGAAGACACGCTGAACACGAATATAAAAACCATTTTCTCGCCGGACAAGTAGTTCGTCCGGAATCCGGCCAAAACCGGAAAGTTTGTTAAAAGTAAAAGTTTTGTTTGAAGTTGATTAGATGTTTGATTTAGGGGTAAGAAAGCATGCTGAACACGAATATGAAAACCATTTTCTTGCCGGACAAGTAGTTCGCCCGGAATCCGGCCAAAACCGGAAAGTTTGTTAAAAGTGGAAGTCTTATTTGAAGTTGATTAGACGTTCGATATAGGGGTAAGAAGGCATGCTGAACACGAATATCAAAACCGTTTTTTCGCCAGACAAGTAGTTCGCCCGGAATCCGGCCAAAATCGGAAAGTTTGTTAAAATTAAAAGTTTTATTTGAAGTTGATTAGATGTCCGATTTAGGGGTAAGACGAGATGCTGAATCCGTATATGACAATAATTTTTTTGCCTGGCATAAAGTTCGTTCGGAATCCGGTTGAAACCGGAAAATTTGTGATAAGTTAAATTTTTATTTGAAGTTGATTAAATGTTGGAAATAGGGCTAACTAGATACGCTGAATTCGTTTTTGAGCTTTAGTTTTTCGTCGGACAAGTAGTTCTGGAATTCCGCCAGAAACCGGAAAATTCGCAGAAGTAAGCCAGGATCGTTTCAATCGACTTTTAGGGGTAAACACACAAGCTGAATCTTGGTTTTCTTAATGATTAGCTGTTTGGCCTTAATCTGTTTCTAAATTTTAAGAGTATAAATGTTCATGGAGTCTGGCGAAGACCGGATCTGACGAAGACAAAACCTAATTGTCTGGATCAGATATCGAAGTTTTGGGATCCCATCGGAACCTTTGGTCTTGTTTAACTTGATGGTGAACGTTCAGAAACTCCGTCCGGGAATCCTGGTCGTTTATACGCAGAGTAATAAAAATCAGACGCTCGCTAGGTTTGAGTAAAGCTACGTGCACACATAATCTGATAAGATTTCGCAAATATTAGGTTTGAAGCCAAGCTGACCGTCCTTTACAAAAGAAACAGAAAGCGAGATTTGCGCATTTTTTCTTGATCCGATAATTATCCCTCTAAGATGGGAATATCATTTAAGCTTTTGAAGTGTTGGATTCTGGTGTGAGCAAACTGTTACCGCCTTCTACTGGTAGTAACCTGCTGAATTCTAGGTATGCATTTGTCCTCTTTGCCATGTTGATGGGGATGATGTGGACAGTTTTCTCTTCAGGTGCCAGGAGCTTTGCATTTGAGGGGTGCATTGTAATGTGGTAGTGGTGGGCCGCTTCTTGGTATCCTACGAACTTATACGTCACTAAGATTGATCGTCTCTTTTTGTAGTTTTGCGCAAAAAGCATTTAAGTAGCGAATATTAATGGTTTAATGGAAAATTGCCACAAATCTTTTTTTGTTTATTAAATGAATTGAACCTGAATTGAACCTGAACCTAAGCAAAAGCTAAATAATAAGCAACAAATAGAAAATAAGTAAACACGCAGTAAGAACTAACAGCATCTAAATAATTTACATCAACAACAAAACTTCAAACAAAAAACATAAACAAATCAAGAACCGAACAGGTACAAATGAACAACAAACGTGGAATTTTATTGGTTACTGAAATGAATGAAATGATTAGTAAACAAGGGGGGAGAATGAGTGGAGCCGACGGGCGGTACTTGTTGCTGGAAACGGCTCGAGTAAATTTGAATGTCTCGTTGAGTAAGTTGGTTCGGGGAGTTTGCTCAGGAAAGAGGTGACTGAATCTGATTGACTGAAAAATTTTCTTACCAACATCAATTGTTAATATTTAGGCGTCTTATCTTTAATGGCTCAAGCCGGAGAATTTTAAGCGCTTGGTCATAATTAGTGTATACATGATACACTATAGCCATATGATATATGGCTTTGGTTTCTAAAATGGACATTTTTTTTATAATATTACTGCTGGAATGCTTCCTATTTTACTTATCTATTTAGCCTGTGTGTGTGGCAACGAAATAGCAGAAATTGTTTCGCCGATTTGACTACAGCACTCGGCGTCCGCCCGCCACAGCTGGATGCGTACCAGACTAAATTCTTTTTTGTTCCGGAGAGATTACGTACACAGATTAAGTGTCGTCATTTTCAGAACTGCTGCCAAAATTCTCGTTAATTTCAAACAGATTCTGCCTCGCTTTTTGCCGCACCGCGCATTAGTTTCAGATCGTATACTTTCATAGTATAGGCGGGATATCGGAAAATATGGCTATTTGCCCTCAACCTTCATGGTAAACTAATTTGAAAATTTCGATGGCCAAACACTTTATTTTTGAATTTTGCGCGTCTGGACTGAAGGAGTTACCAAAAACCTTGCATAAAATCAGCAAACCGCAGCGCTTGTAGTGGCCTTAGTTTAATTACTTCCGGTGAATGAGTAGACGTGTGCTAGGTGCTGTTAATAATCAATTTAAGTAAGGTAATAACTATTCGTATTCAATTTTTTTCGTGATACTTGCATTAGCTGGGTTTCGTGCAATGGAGTTTGAACTGACAACAGCAAATGCTGGAAACTAGGCGTTTTCCTTCTCGCTGGTTTTCTTATCGCGGGGGTGCAAGTGTCCGTCCGTGGCCGAATGGTTATCGCGCCGAACTCACGAGCGAAGGGTCGCTGGTTCGAGTCTCGGTTGTGCCGACCGTTTGGTTTTAGGGCGAGTGTTAGTGGCGTTTCCCCGTAATTCAAGCCAGAAGTCCACCCAGCTTCAAATGGGTACCTAGAGAAATCTAGGGAAAAAGCACGGGAAGCGTCGGATGACTTGCCCCCAACCACGCATTGCACCCCGGCGGAGGGCAGAGAATCAGGAGTATCGGCACCTGCGCTACGCGAACCCTAATCGGTTTGCATGCGAAAGTTTGCTTTTTTTTTGGGGGGGGGGGGTGCAAGAAAGACGAAGAAGGGGGCGCAGGCTTTTCAGGTTCATTTTGTGAAATTAATATATTTCGGATGAGAAGCTTGGCTTGATAGGGTTGCAGTAGGTCACAGACTCGTTATTCTAGCTTGAGCCTGAGAGGACCGTTGCCAAGCAGGACCAAAATATCGCCAAAATAAATATCAGCTTACTTATCCGTTTATCACAGCAAACAAGGTAGCGGAATAGCGGAAACCGGGATAGAGTCAGGAATTTTTTTGTAAGATGCTAAATAAGTCAGAGATTCAGAGAAAAGTGCCATGTCAGAGAAAAATGGGTGAAGCGACGGATAGACGGGTGGGCGAATCGACGGGTGGGCGAATCGACGGGTGGGCGAATCGACGGGTGGGCGAATCGACGGGTGGACGAATAGATGGGTCCCCAAAGCCAGGCGTCACCTTCCAGATTTTTGTTTCGGATTCCAGATAGATCCTACGTCGAGGTCTATCCTGACGGCGAAGCCAGACCAAATACTTTAGGAAGTCCGGGGCGTTGAACATCCTAGATTCCAGAATCTGGAAGGGTGTCATATAGACGCAACACGTATAGGAGACAAAATTAATCTGCAAATGGATGGGGTAAGCGGGAAGGGAGTGGCAAGAGGTTAGGAAAATGGACGTCTATAAAATTTGAATAATAGTGAAACTAGCTACCATCATGAACATGCTGTAGGAAATTGAAAAGAGGGATCGAGAAGAATTAGGAAATCCGGAAAGGAACTTGCTTTATGAGAGACGGTTTTCTGGAAATCGTTCTTATCATCTTGTCGTTTTCAAAATCGTGAATGATTATTCTTTCTGGAAGTGCAGGTCTTTCGTTAGTCCGACTCTTTCTCTATTTCTTGAAGAGAAAACAGAGGACACACTCATCACGAAAGAAACCTGAGTAGTAAAAAAAATCTGGCTTCCCCACTTCGGTCGTGGCCACGTGAACTGGCTCAATAGCGTCGGCATTAAATTCTATTTTTATCCCACTTTACGGAATGAATCTTCTATCCTTTTCCTGACGTTTTCTTTGTTAAAGGAGTTATTTCTAAAGCATTCTGTCGTTTGAAATTTCTGGATGACAAACATGATCTAGTGGTCCGATTCGTAAGAACATGGATGAGCGCAGTAAAAATAGCCCCCAGCGAAAAAAAGTAGATAGAAAGATCTAACTGGTGTATGGAATATAAAGTAAAAAAAAAAAATATTTGGCAGCTCCTATTTATTTCAGTAGTTGGTTTTTGCGAGGGTTTTTGGGTTCTTGTATCATATCTGCTTAAATAATTGCCATATTTGCAAGATGAAACAGTGTGTCTTTTAATGCTGTTAAACTGACTGAATAATTAGTGAACTGGCGAGAGGATGGATTCAATTTTGTTTCTGGTATAATTTGCAGAAAAAAATACAATTGTGTTCACAATAGTGAGAGAGAGGGGGAAGTTTGTTGATAAATTTGTTGATAATTTTTTTATTCGTATCGACTGATAATGGTTTCTCCCCCATATTCGCCCATATCACTCATGTCCTTTAAGGACCTGGAATTCGCTCTCCTTTTTTTTCGCTCTTGGCTCTTGCCAAGTGTCTTTTGAACGACTGAAAAAAGGCCCTTGCCTAGCTGCTTTCTGACAAATTGGATGGTGTCTCGCAGTTATATGTTCAGACTGTTTTTCTGTTGTTCTTTATGTCATAGGACGTTTGTTTTGAAGTATGAAGAGTTGGTTAGGTGGTGGCACGCTAATCCTCGAGCAGCGTGATACGTCATCTGATTCTTATCCTTGGCAAAAAAATTTACTTTCTCGCAAAGAGGAAACTGTGAATGAACATTTATGCTCACAGCTTCCACGATATTAGTTTTTTCTTTCGTTTTCTAGCCGCAGAGTATCCTAGCACTCAAATAAGAAAAGCGTTTACTCAGTATTCTCAGTAATTAGTTTCACATCGCTCAAATTAACCGAAGACGTCTTAGAGCTGAGAGAATTTTCCGCACCAAGGATTAGCAAAATTGTTGTACCAGATTTCGCGGACTTGGGAATAGGAATGTCATGATGCCATCGTCCTTGAAAGAGTATGTCACTCTTTGCCATTGATTTTTTCTACAACTAAAAAAAATATCACTACCACCTGGTCCGGGGAAAATTCATGTCATGCATGGACCCTATTTGCCCAAATAGGGCCCTGTGTTCAAATAGGGTTCATTGTCTCAAGAAAAAATAAGCACCAGAACCTCCGTCTCCCTATCTCTATAATACGACCATGCGGAGTCGAATAGATCCCTATAATCTGCCCGATGCAAACGAGCGGAGGGTAGGAGCTACACGGACATCACAATTCGTTACCTTTACAAACAGCTATATCGGAGTAAAGCCCCGGAGAAGGAATTTCCATAGTAAAAGGCGATTGGTCACATGTGACGCGCTGCAGGGCGGGTCAGCGCGCCTCCTGCATTTTTTGCTCTGATATGTGCAGCGGCTAAGAGGGAACTGGCACCAATTCTAAGCTCAGCAAGTGCCTCTAGCTCAGCTCAGTTTTATCGGGGTATCCACAGTGGGTTGTCGACATAACGTCCCCATTCGAAACGTCCCCTGTCGAAACGTCCCCGTCGAAACGTCCCCATGACAAAACGTCCCCATGACAAAACGTCCCCATGACAAAACGTCCCCGTGACAAAACGTCCCCATGACAAAACGTCCCCGTGACAAAATGTCCCCACTCAAAACGTCCCCTGACAAAACGTCCCCATGGCGAAACGTCCCCGGCTATAGATTTACATATATCAGACCGGCATTCTCTCAAAGCGGAATAATTTAAGACCACGGCATGGGAATAATGGATTAAAATCGCCTAGGTATATAAATGTTATCCCGAGAAATCAGGGTTTACTAATCACTTGGCGACTGCTACAAAATGAGGTACAGGTTGTTACCAACTCAAAAAGCAAAGCCCAATGATCCGAATCCACCTATAAATTTGTTTCATGAAGGTAAGCAAACTAGGACTTGTTTAGCTTTTCTCTTTACTTGTCTCAGAAGGGATGGGACTCGGCCGGTTATAAGCCACTGCAGATTTTTGGGGCAGCACTCTTGACCTACAAGTAAATAGGTATATCTGCATGCACTGGATTCTCCAATGACACTGATCCGGAATTCTAAGTTTGGAAGGCACTTACCGGCCGGCGCTTAAATACTTGTCCACATTAGCAAATTAGTTGCAACGGAGTAAAACTTTAAAGTTTAACTGAAAAGGGATGAGATAGGACAATCTAACTACCCATTACTTATTATTTTAAAGTGACACGAAGATCCAATGAAAATGCGGATTTGTGGTACCTCTATGCGCTTGTACCTGTGTTATATTTGACAGTGAAAACGGATACGTCAGCTGAAATTTATTGGAGCTATATTTCGGCCCTTCTCGGCAAGGTGTTATCACAAGTTTCATTTTTTCCATCTTGAGCGGCTTTGAGCCTGAAGAGGACCCTTGCGAAGAACGGCCGAGATATAGCTCCAATAAATTTCAGCTGACTTATCCGTTTTCACTGTCAAATATGATTCGCAGTCAGCTTGGGCTGAAGGAATATTTGTTCCTGTGTTGTATGCTTGACTAAAAGATTTACGAAAAATAAGTTATATAAGGAATGTTCCCAAATGTTCCTGCTTATCAGGAATGTTCCCACATCTGTAGTGCACACTGTGAAGTTGTTTTTACCTATCGAACATGCACCTGAAGATCGAGGCGAACTTAAAAATCTATGCTTGGGGACGTTTCGCCACGGGGACGTTTTGTCATGGGGACGTTTTGTCACGGGGACGTTTTGTCATGGGGACGTTTTGACACGGGGACGTTTTGACACGGGGACGTTTTGTCATGGGGACGTTTTGTCACGGGGACGTTTTGTCACGGGGACGTTTCGACGGGGACGTTTCGCCAGGGGACGTTTTGTCATGGGGACGTTTCGTCGGTATCCACAGTCGCTGCATGGGACCAAAGACCCAAAGTTCCATTGGCTTATCTGTTCTTGATTGACACACATGTGGACCTTGCCCACAGAAATCGAAAATTTTCTCTAGACGACATGACCAAAATCATTTATTTTCTGCGGTACAAATTCGTCAGAAAGATTGCGTCCCTATTCGCCCCATCCATTCTTATTTTCTAGATTTAAAAATTTTCAGTTTTTTCACCATATAACGATACACCGCTTTCTGCGGTACAAATTCGTCAGAAAGATTGCGTCCCTATTCGCCCCATCCATTCTTATTTTCTAGATTTTAAAATTTTCAGTTTTTTTCACCATATAACGATACACCGCTGACTTTTTAATTTTCCGTGTTTGAGGCGGATCAGGTAACCGCTTATCATTTCTAAGAAGCTCATTGGTCAGAATTACCAGTTGTGCACCTTTGTCCGTGTTTTTTTTTTTTTCAAAACCAAGGGGACCGAGCGAGGTGAAAACAGCCGGGACGGGTTGTAATCTTTGAGAAACCCAGCAATTTCAAGGAGTTAGGTATGTTAGAATACTCCATGAGCCCAAGCCGACTTGGAAACATACGTTTATACGGTGGATAAAAACGGAAACGTCAGCTACGATGCTTTGGCAGTGATATTTCGGCCCTTCTTGGCAAGGGTCCTCGCCAGGGTGTCGAACGTCAGGGAAGAACAGAAACAAACCTGCAATAAAACTGCAGTAAGTGGATAAAATCGTTTCTGTTTTTATGTCAAATCACAAGTCGGAAAAATGTTTCCGTTTTTATCCATGTATGAATATGAGTCACGTATGTTAGAGTATTGGGATAGAAACTGTTTCTGCTCCGACTTGTGATTTGACAGCTTCCCGGAACGAACTAGGAACCATAAGGTGTTACAGCTAACCCGTATTCAACAAGCTTTATTGTTTCCGGACGGCTGGTGTACTACTGGAAGTAATGTGGGATCCCTCTTTGGCTTAATATCTTCCCTTAATTTATTCATTCCCTATGGGATTCCGTCATGGAAATGAATGAACATATGCCCCAGAAGGTTTTCCCTTAATCTGAGTTTTATTATTCATGTGATTAAGTTGAGTTATGGCTTTTGATCCTGCTCGTACTCGTGCTCCAACTTAGAACCCGGCTTGGATTGCATGACAGTAGAAGGTGAATTGTCACGGAAGTCCAAGATTAAAGAGTACGGAGAGTAACCGTCCACAGTTTGATGAGCATATATTTTTCGGAGTCATTAAAGGACCCGTCGTACCTACGATACCAATGCAACCTACTTCCGTTACTACATGGATTAATTCTTAAACCCAAAGACCCAAATTTCGTATGTTACATTATAAACCCACTTACGACACCTCACTAATCTTTGCTCTTGCCACGATTCACTCCATGTGCATTATGCTCCCTTCGAGTATCATGCTGTTAGATATTCCTTCAGCCCAAGCTGACTTCGAATCATATTTGACAAAGCAAAACGGATAAGTCACTACATTTTATTGGAGCCATTTTTGAAGAGGACCCTTGCCAAGAAGGGCCGAAATATAGCTCCAATAAAATGTAGCTGACTTATCCGTTTTGCTTTGTCAAATATGATCATGCTGTCGATGCGCAAAAACGGTTTTCTGACTTTTTGCGAGTTTTTGCTAGAAGTGAGTGGGTCTGGGAAAAGGCTTGAAACAGCCAAAGCCGTGGACAATGTGTTAAAAGCACACCTTAGTTTTACAGTATTCAGATAGTTTTCGAATAATGGAACTTAAACAGTAAATGGTGCGAGGCGTGCTTTACGATATATTCCTTATGATATGATAGCTTAAAGCCCGGGGCCATCCATACAAAACAAGCAAATACAAAAAGAAGTCATCTGATTCTGATTTTGACGAAATGGATCTTGTCTTTATTTGCTTAGAAACCTGGATAACCGCATGGTTGTCGATCCATGTTGCCTCGTTATAGAATGAAACCAGGGACCCATAAATTTCCTGCAATGACTCGCCATTCAGAGGGGCTTGTCAATAAGAGATTTCTGATGCGCTCTTGACCGAGCGTCAGATAGTTCGAGAAATACCCACGGGGATAAAACATTGCCTTTAGGGAGGAGTCTCTTTGGTCTCACGGCCAAGGAGGCCCGGGATTGGCTCTATCTGAGCAAGAACGCCGATTCGACCCAAGTGGAATTTTTGGAAACTATAGGTGAGGCTCTGGCAACATAGCAACATAGAAGCATAGGAAATGACAAGCCCCCTGAATGGCGAGTCATTACAGGAAAGTATGGGTCCCTGATGAAACCGAGATCGGTTATACAATATAATCTGACGTTTGCGAACTGAACTAACAATGTTCCTTAAAGGACCCATCGTACCTACAGTGCCAATGCAACCTACATCCGCAACTGCATTCATTATTTCTTAAATCCGGAGACCCGATTTAGTAGGCTATATTCTGAACCCACTAACGAGTAACGACACCTCGCTATATCGCTAATCTTTTTTAAGATATTTTTTAAGAAGTTTTTAAAGCACAACTCTTACTAGAAATCATCTTTTCCCTATGAAATGGATCAGAAAAAAACATTTTCGAAAATACTATTACTTTCCATCTGAAATTAGCGATTTTCGTGTTAGCGCCTGTCGACTATGTCCAGCCTTCCTGCTCTCCGACGCGGCGGCTGGGCGCAAAACTTTCGAAAACTGATCGCGCCGTGGTTAAAAAGTGTGAAAACTAAGCAAATAAAAGAAGTAATAAACAAAAGCTTCTTAGATGCTTATGTGTGAAAGAGCTGTCAGCAGACGTTGATGATCCGGCAAACGTTTCGTTGTGTGTCGGGCAAAACTCGGCAAGACCAAAGAAGTGCTAAAATTTCGTAGGCACAAAACGAAACAATGGAGAAAGGTGGGGATTTTAGAAGCTATTAATTCTGTATGGGAGCTAGATATATTATAAAAAGCAGAATAAGCAAAAGGGGTCCTTTAAAGTAAAAGTTAAAGAGTATGTGTCACACTTGTGTTACCGAGAGGAGGAGGAAAAAAAAAAGATAGTTGACGAGTAAGTCTATTATTTGGCTTCTGAATTCTCCATGTCTCAGAAATTCTTAATCAGCACTTCTTTCTCAACCTTTTTTTACATTCTGTTCGTTCAAGGATGATGATAAAAGCGGTTACAGGATTTTGTTCCCAAGCGACCTTTTTCTGCGGATTTTCGCAGAAATCGGGAGAGCTCTCGGATGCTTTTATATATCTTTCTTTCGGTTGAGCCAGTTTCTTGAGCTGATTTTAGGCTCATTACGGATATTCTACCGGGAAATCGTCTCCGTTGTGCGGAATAAGCATTCGCAAAACCGCTGAGGTAAAAGAAGCCTTAATTCGACGGGTTGATGGAAAAAAGGGGAAAGTTGATCGGAACCTCTTCCTTTGAAGCTTCTTGTAGATGCATTTCCCTCGGGCAAAGTAGCGATCTTGGAGTGGAATAGAACTTCAAGGCTTCACTGAAGCATGTCACCCGACGTTCTGCAGTGGGACGTAAATAGTCGAAGAAGTCATGGATTAATTAGAAATGTTTTAGCTTATTTTTAAACAATGGTATGATGTTAGACGTTTCCCCACGATTAGGTAGAAATTCCAAATTTCGATCCGGTAAATTTGATTGAAAAACAGTATCTTGTGAGACGTAAGTGAAACTCATTCTAAAAGCCAGTGGTGTTCCAAGTGTTAGCCTACATTACAAAAAACGACTCAATCTTTATGTTCTTACGATTACGGGTAAAACTCGAAGCCGTACGCCACAAAAAAGACAGGTTAGTTTAGAAAATTTTTAGTTTATCTTTAAACATTGTTAAGTTATTGGGTAGAAATTTCCAAATTTTCGGTTCGGTAAATTTCGTTGAAAAACCAAATCTTCTGGTGTAAGTGTAAGCGTGTAAGTGTAACTAATTCTAAAATGTAGTAAAATGTACCCCCTACGCAATAAAAAATTACATGATAGATATAAAGTTTATTTAAAAAAATGAACTTTTATTTCAGACAAGAGGCATATAATATAACAACACACGAAAAAATGTTTTAGTTTATCTTTAAACATTGTTAAGCTAGTGGTTTTCACTTTATTGGGTAAAAATTTCCAAATTTTCGGTTCGGCAAATTTCGTTGAAAAACTAAACTACAGTTCTAAGATGTAGTGGTATTCCAGGTGTTATATTGCAAAAAACACGACTCACTCCTTTTTTTTGCGAAAACTTGACACCGGACGCCGCGGTAACTAGACCCCCTACGCAATAAAAATTCCTCGAGCGGTGGAAGGGGATCGATATTCCTATACAGGAAGAAGTTCGCTTCCTACTCTAATTAACGTAGATTCAATTGCAGGTGAACGGCTGATTCAGCACGCGACCGAAAACTTAGTCATAGAAGTATTGATCCAACCGCTGGTGAATACGGTTCGTCAGTGCGTCCGGAATCTTTTGGCGTCGTTCACGAAGCACCGACACATCATTCATGTTGGCTACACGCTGTCGGGGAGTGGTGCTTGGCTCTTGCAGGTATGAAGCAGTTTTCTCGAATCACTGGGTTTGCGGGTGTAAGTAGGTTTTTTCCGCTTTGTCTCTCCTGCCCCGCGGACGGATCTTACGTAAACTTTAAATGTTATAATTCTGTATCCGGTGTTACGTTTGTTGTTAACTTGGGAGTTAACTCCCAAGTATCTTATATCTGTGTCGCGTGTACCCGAGCGGTTGGTTGGCATACGAATTATGATATTCTAAATGTCGGGCTTCACTACCCAGAATCCCCAGAATCTGGGGTCCGGATTATGTGAAGACGGTCCGAAACAGAAATCAAATCAAATGCCTCTTCAACAGTCCACTTTTGGGCATTTTTCATCACTTTTGTCATTTTCTTAGATTTTACCACCCCAGCACAATAATGCACAAATGAGAACTACTTTAAAATTCCCGCTTCTTTTCACCCAGAATCCGGGAATCTGGTAGATTTTTCTACCAGATTCCCGAACGCGTCCGGGGTGCTTTCAGACCGTTTCAGACCTGTCTTCACTACCCATACCGGTATCGAAGAAAACGGAACCCAGAATCCGTGCGAAAAATCTGGGTAGTGAAGCCCGACCTTAAGCGGTATCTTCGAAGGGTTGGTTCGTAGCGGCTGAGGGAGAAGTACCACCATCAAATTTGAAACCGATAGAGGTGATCACTGACAGACGTTCGCAACTCTATCAAAACGAAACCCACAGAGATTCGTATCGCTCTCCAGAATATGAACGATAGAGGAAAATATTTGACAGTGCAAAACGGATAGTCAGCTGAATTTTATTAGTCTTCATCTGAATCTTTTATCTGAATTTTGTTAGAGCCATAAATAATAGTAATAACAATTATTTATGACCCACTGTACTTAAAGACAGTGGAGTAATGATAAACAAATGTGGTGCACACCAAGTTGGAAACACGTGTCAGCACCAATTTTAGTCTGAAGAACACCCAACGTACATAGATTTCGGTAGCTCCGTACATATATTTCGGACCGACCTGGGTAGGTACAAAAGGAATCTGCAACAATGAAAGTAATTAACCCATCTTCGTAAATATAGGATGTACCCAATCTCGATGCAGACAAAACAGCATGGTCGCTAAAACTACAATAAAGTTTGGACAGTCAACGTCAAGTAAAACAAACCAAATAATCATATCTCGCTAAAAATCTTTCACGAACTATGGAAAGAAAAACTGTTGGCATATTTCACATGCTTGCTAAGTACAGATGATGCCTTCGAAAAATTGCACTTTTTGAGGAAAGTAATTACTGGAATACTGATGAATTATATATTACTTCAGCACAAGCTGACTGCCAATCATAGCAATCAATCAATCAACTTCATTTAACCAAATAGCTAAAAGCTACATGAGATCACCAAAGCAGTCAAATACACGCGAAATGTTAAAAAACATCAACATTAAAACAACCGACAAAGTGCTAAACGGTTCAAGTCAGCTGAGTTTTCTAGCAAGATTTCAGCCCTTTTTGGCAAGGGTCCTCTTCAGGCTCAAGCTAGAAAGCCGAACCTGTGATAATCTTTGTTAATGAAGATTTTAGAAACTATAAGTATCCCACCAGAACATCGATGACTGAAAGAGCAAGAACAAGACCAAGACCAAGATTTTACCGCTGGAATCAAGACCAAGACCAAGAATTTACCGCTGGAATCAAGACCAAGACTGTCGGCATCGGTCTTGAGACTGGTCTAAAGACCAAGAAAAAGTTTCAAGACTACATCTCGGCTTCGTAGGAAATCCTGGGAGTTAAAGCTGGTACTGAAATTTCATTTTGGGCAAAGATGCTGTATTGAATAATGCTTCCTTGGTCCTAAGAAGGGTCGACATATTGCTATAACAGATCTCAGCTCGTTATCCGTTTAGCGCATTTGAACATATTATAATTATAATAGTGTGCTTATAATATTTGACACTGCAAAACGGATACGTCAGCTACATTTTATTAGAGCTATATTTCGGCCCATTATATATTTCAGCTACATCTTCTAGCTTAAGCGCCTTGAGCCTGGATAGAACCCTTGCCAAGAATGGCCGAAATATACCTCTAGTAAAATGTAGCTGACCGATGATTCGCAGTCAGCTTGGGCTGAAGGAATATTTAGTATGTTTATTATCCGCTTCTTGAGAAGAAAAACGGAGCCAAAAAGTTAAGAAGATCATACGCCTTCTTTGATCAATATATCTCACTCCGTTCGGGAGTTATAGTGACCACAGACAGAACGGCGGACAGATTTTTGTTGGTCTACGTTTAATTTGCAAACAAATTAAGAAGCCTTTCCTTTAGCCTCAGTGTGATGAACATGAGTGTGATGAAACGTTAGATATGAACACCAAGTTTTTTGCTTCTTGGAGAGGGGTATGATTTTCGCCCTGGAAAATAATCTTATTGACCAATAGTTAAGTTCGGTTTGATGTTTCACGACATACTGTGCGAGTTCCTGCAGACAAGAAGGAAGGCTGCAGTACTCTAGTTGCTTCGTCGCCGTAATCAATTCCCGACTACATAACGAAGGCTTCCGATTATTGTATTAATAATATTTTAAAAGCCTTTAACTTCAATTCATAGAAAAGAAACTATTGCGATAATTATTAGACTTCGTACTTATACTTATACCAAATAATCACAGGTTTGGATGGAGAGGTATTCGAAGTTGAGGCAATTGCCTCGAACCCCAAAGTAGGTTTGAGGCAAAGTATTTTACAGTATGAATGAATGAATATTTATTTAATAGCCAATTGGCCGTACAAAACACATAATGGTAACAATACAGGAAATTGACTCAGAAATACCCTGCAGAAGTTAAGCTGCTTCCTCGCCATGATCATTTGCCTGTTATGCAGCAAGAAGCAACCAACCTGTAGCAAGAAGTAGCAGGTTGAAACGTCGACTCAGTCGTGAAATCCTTCAGTCGTCAAAAGGAGAACAATCTTTCTTGTGATATTAGCCCATCGTCTTAATTTCGCCTAACTCTTCATCATGAATTGATCATTTGGCAAAAATAAATGCTATGCGGTTGGGAATCGATCACGGCAAGGAAGCGATTTGAATGCGATTCGCTGGTGTAGATTTCTTTTGACAGCCTCAGGCGAAGCAAATGTTTCCTGGAGCAAAGAGTTGATGACACCAGGCGATTCGCGAATTCCTTCTGTTTGTTGTGACGCGTCTGTTGGGTCTTTTGCCAAACTTTATCAAAGCCAAGTTTTAATTAGAAGCCTCGTCATCTCTATTCTTGTTGTTTTGCGTGTTACAATGATAGTGCTGGTGACTTTGAAAGGAAAGGAAATGCTAAAAACAACTAATTCAGTTGTAGTTACAATGATAACACAGTTTTAATACAGTTAAAAGACATACTGCAATTAAAATATCAGTTTGAATAGGAGAGTAATATTTTTCTTCGGAGATTCTTATTCAACTTGACGACGAAAGTGCAAAAAATCCGGCCAAAAATCCCTGTCGTGTGTTCGCACTATAAGGGGTTTTCTTTTCGCTCAGGCTGACTTCTTCTGATGCGATTTGTCTCTCCGTTTCCGATCTGTTGCGAGAAAAAGCCCCATCGCGAATATTTGATCCGTGGAAATGTCGTGGCAGCGGGAATTTGACTTAGGTATCCCGACTACCTTTTTGTGTCATGGAGTTTCCGTCAAAAGGTAGTTTTTGCCTGTCAGAATCAGCCGTTTCCCCTTTTATTTTTTTCCTTGTTTTCAAATTCCCGCTTGAGATAGCGAGACAAGCCCCTTGAAGTGCGACTGGAATCTCGACTGGAATGTTAACGGGTGTTCCCGTTCTCAGAACTTAATACAATGGAACTTTGCGCTTGGTATAACCTGCTGAAGCTGCAGTTTTCTTAAAATATTGGCTCGCCTGCTTACGAGGATTGTGTAGGTGTTTCTTGCGAGAACAAGTTAATTTAGTTGCCAAACAGAAATTCGTTCGCACCCGGTTTGTTCCAATTAAGTGCTGCTAAGTCCGATACTTCTTTTGTTTCATATTTTTTTTTTTTAGATACTGAGCTGCTCTCCCACATGCAGAGGCGTTACTAGCAAAAATGTTTTTTTGGGGGGACAAGGTATTTACCCAGTATTTACCGGCTGACTGGTAATTTTTACCGACTGCTTTTGCAGAAAAAACTACAGTTTTCAAGAAAAAAACGACAGTTTTGAAAAAAATTGACTGATTTTCAGAAAAACCGACTGTTTTGGTGAAAAATCGACTGATTTCCAGAAAAAACGACTGTTTTCGTGATCAAAATCAACTGTATTGACGAAAAATCGCGGCGAGAAGACTCGATCATTTTTTACCGACCGGCCGACAACATTGAGGGGGGCTCCCCCCCCCCCAGTCATGACGCCCCTGCCCACATGAATGATAGGCTATGTGTGGTTAAAGTCCGACATACTCGTCCTATTCCAATCTTCAGCTTCTGCATGACACAAACTCTCTGGGCCATCATTAATGCCAGCAAGGATTTCAGGCACGGAATATTCTCGTTCCGTATGGCAATCAATTGAGAGCAAGTAAAGAAATAAAAATAAAAAGAGACAATGAGAGTGTTTGAAAGGATGAATTTAATTACATGCTGTTTTACAAATAAATTCATTATGTTCATGGGAAGAAACTGAAAATTCTGGGATCGACTAAAAGGAGGAAGGGAAGGGAACACGAGAAAAGCAGGAAGGCATACTAGAACCAGGAAGGGCATACTAAAACGAGGAAGGCCATCCTAAAACGAAAACGAGGAAGGCTGCATCGTTCTCTTCCTCTGTTCAGTATTCCTTGAGGGGTCGGCAACTATCAACATTCTTAGTTCACCGTTCCCTTGCTCGTTTTAGTATCCAGAGGTGCGTAGGCATTAATTTCAGTGAGGGTCGGCAACTGTCAAAATTGTAACTCACCGTTCCCTTCCTCGTTTTAGTGGTTTGAGGGGTCGGCAACTAGAACTCTTAGTCCAGCAAGGGGTTGGCAACTAGGATATTTCTAGTGTAACTTAGAGTACTAAAACGAGGAAGGAGATGGTGGATTTGAAATATTTTAAGTGACCGACACCTCGCTGAACTGAGAATTCTAGTTGCCGACCCTTCAAAGCACTAAAACGAGGAAGGGAACGGTAAACTACGAATATTGAGAGTTGCAGACCCATAGAGAATTTAGAATTCGCAATTTCGTTCCTCGTTCTGATACTCTAAGGTACGAAGAAAGAATTGGTGAATCTTAAATTTTGAGAGTTGCCGACCCCTCAAGAAGAATAATTTAAAATTCCCAATTTCCTTCCTCATTTTAGTACTCTAAGGTATACTCTCGTTTTAGTACCCCTCGCTGGACCGAGAATTCTAGTTGCCGACCCCTCAAGGCACTAAAACGAGGAAGCCGCATGTCAGGATACTAAAACGAGAAAGGGAACGGTGAACTAAGAATTTTGATAGTTACCGACCCCTCAAGGAATACTAAACAGAGGAAGGGAACGACGCAGCCTTCCTCGTTTTCGCAGACTTGAATTCTGACGACATCATTTTTCGTTTTAGGATGGCTTTCCTCGTTTTAGTATGCCCTTCCTGGTTTTAGTGTGTCTTCCTGCTTTTCTCGTGTTCCCTTCCCTTCCTCCTTTAAGTCGATCCCGAAAATTCTGGTGTCGCTGAATTGCATCCAGTTGATGAGCAATGGGGTTAGCCACTTGCGAAAAGCAACCTAAAGGAAGTTAATTATGTGTAATTCTTCGGTGTGTATATTTTTTTAAATGGTATATTTTGAGCCCCTCTTTAAATTTGAAGCATTTTCGTATTTGCAAGGTTATATCACGCACAAACGATTTAATAGTCGAAAAGAGCTCTATGCAGGCGTGGGATGATCTAGTAGGATTCGGAAATACACAGCTGGGCGCTGTCACTTTTTGTTGCATAAACTAAGAGAATTGTAATAGAATTTTCGGTTTTATGCAAGGACAAGGAATTATATTTTTTTATGTCTGAGCCTTGTTCTTCAATGACGTTGCTAGAACATGGATAGGGCCTACTACCCTTTCACTGTCAATACTCTATATGTGTAAGTCCGAAACACGTCAGTGATCCTAGCGAAGAAGAGAAACGTCACCCAAGCGAATCCTCAAAATTGACCCAAATCCTAATTCAACCAATCAGGGCCTTCTCCATGGGAGGGGGGGATACGGTGTTCAAACGCCCCCAAAATAACGGTTTCTTATAGACTTTAACCTCTGATCTATATCTTTTTTGTGCTTTTTGGTCGACCCGCGGGCAGAACCCCCCAACCAATCAACAAAGTTTGTTGCGTGTCGGGGCAGTGACATTTCTGGCTCTTCGCCAGGAACACGGCGATTATTCGTCGACACAAAGAGTTAGTCATCAAGAGTATCAAAACATGGCTCCTGCCTCTGAGTTTGGCTCCTGCCTTACGGAAGAAGAAAAAGAAAACCATCAGAACTGGGACCCTGCCCTTCCTTGTTTTTCGCGACGTTTGTTTCAAGAGGGGCATACAATATGACGTTTCTGCTTAAAATCAATTCTCTGTATGTCGAGAAACAAGTAGCATTTTCCTTCCATAAAAGTTATCGAAACCAGGCTCGATGTAAGCGTGGGATGATCTAGTAGGCTACTTTTTTGTTTGTCTTCATGAGATCGGGAAGTTCAGCAGATGCTTTTTTGGCGGTTTTCCGGCTCTTGCTTGCAATGTTTGTTATGCGTAACGTTTCATGTATAACGTTTCAAAACCACAACAGATTATATCCCAAATGTTGTCTGTTGAAAGTGCGCATCCTTGTGTTATCTGTTATGAAACTTCTGACAGTGTAACATTCGGAAATACACAGCCGGGTGCTGTCGCGTTTTGTTCCACCAACAAAAAGAAATGGATAAAGAATATCCAACTTTAATATCTGCAGGTTTCTCTGACTTGCTCCTGAATTTCAACATCGATTTTGTTTCAGGATGGGACTTTTTCCGTTCCCGACTTTATCGAACTTGCTTCCGACTACGATGTTCAGCGGATCATTCGAGCTTACGAAAACTCGATTTCCATGGATATTACCTGCTCCCCAGATGGTTACTGGATCGGAGAGACGCTCCAGCATAATTCCAAAACAAAAGGTCTAAAGGTAAGGAAAACTTTGGCCTCATAAATAATCATGTATGGTAGTAGACAGAAAGATATATTTATTGCTGAGCTGCCCCAGGGCCACAATTGATCACAAAAATAAAACACAAACACAAAAATCTCATCCAGAATCTTTCTGTACTGTAAAAGACAAATTCCACAATTCCCCCCCCGAATCTGAAAGGGAGTCTCTTTTTATGATATCAGAAACACGAATATATCGCATACGTTACAATTGCCATTTCTTTACCTGTATTTTTAACATTTAAGTTTGAATGACTTGTTTGCACGAGAAAAGTGACTGTTCAGAAGCGATTGTTTCTGATACTGTAGTACTGTATTTACCCCGTTGGCACAGAAATTCGGAATAATTCGAGTCTTCGGGTGGAAAAGCGTAATCGGTTTCTGTTTAAAACCATTTTGTGGGTTAGAAGCAAACTTCACTTACTTGATTGAGTGTACTTTACTAACCGCATAAGTGGTTAAAAGAAAGTATAGTACGATAAGTAGCAGGAAAAGAAGTTAATAAGCTAGAAAAACAACATTGGATGCACATACCCGGATGATAAAATACCGCATGAGATCATGTGCACACGTCATATTGAGAGTCAAGCAGTCCGAAAAGTCCAGCTTTATCGTGCTCTGCTTTCTGCCGGATTTGTAAATATTTATTTAAAGGTTGTATTGTTTTGTTCATGGCCCAAGGGCTTCATTAAACGTCTATCTATCTATTGTAGACTTAGTGATGATAGATTAATTATTTCAATAACACTTACTTTAAATACGTTAGATTCCCACACCATCAGAAATAATTGAAAAGGCTATGAATAAGACAAAAGAAGTAAACTTTATCTAAACCGACAAAAAGAAAACTTGTTCTGATATATAGTATATAGAGAAAGAACCTGAACCTGGAGGTGCTATGCGAGAAGATGCTGTGCTATGAAATTATGAGAAGGTGCATATACGAGACCATAACGACCCATGATTTGTCGTTTCGGCGCCATCTAGCAAGTTCCAGGAAGAACTGTCAACGCTGGAAGTACGACCTGCGTTCAGCAGATGGGACTTGCAAAAGGAAAAAATCAGGGGTTCATCTATCTTATACTTGGGACCATTTAGTGTGCTGAGCTGGAAGAATAATTCAAAATGCTTGAAGTATGTGACCTGAGGTCAACAGAAGAGCCTCGCCAAAGATTTGAAATTCAAAAAAACAATCGACAAAGAACATCGGAGCTATCGGCTTTTGTTCGAAGATATTTCACCGTATGTGACAAGTAGGCTTTTAACAGCTCGACTAGAGAGTGCTAGACTAGTTTAGCACTCGACTATTAGAGTGCACTCTGACGAAAGGCACATCAATCTGATCCAGTGAAGATGAGCATGGGAGGAATGCAGTTGCAGTAACTAGCGGAGCGACCTTGCGTGGTCTACCGAAACTAATATATATTTGCACTGCAGCCTATTTACATGTAAGCACAAGTTACCTAGGTGTCATATAAAGTTGAGAATGACAGACAAGACCAGGTTCGGTGGCTATGTACAGTGTATTTACATCTTCAGAACAGACACCAAACGATTGACTCCAACTGCTACTGAATGACTGATACTGAACGACTGATGCCGAATGACTGATACCAAAACACATAATACTTTGACTTTAAATACGATCTCGAATCAATCAATAAAGTCCCATGAGCTTTGGGCTTAACCTTAGAGTGAACAGGTGATCAGATACTAATTAGTTCTTCAATGAACAAACTGGGTCGCAGCATTAATTACTAATATTACACTAGGTTAGTAGTCAGCATGTGAACGTTAACTTATAGAGCACTTATCGCAGCTGATGCAGCTTAAGTAATTATGTGACGCGTTCAAAGCTCTGCTGGGTTTCTTAAAGATTACAAACCCATTCCGGCTGTTTTCAACCACTCTCGGTCCCCTTGATTTTGTTGAAAAACAGGGAAAAACCTGCATAACCGGCGACCGATGAGACAAGAAGCGGGAGCCCGATCCAGATAGAAAAGAGCCAAACACGACAAATCCAAAAATGAGCGTAGTGCCGTTAGGGCGGATAAAACTGATGTAAGAAGTTTGAAATCTCGTAATTGACAATGGACGGCACGATTCAGTACGTGAAGTGAAGCATTGATATAGGGAAGACGGGTCCTTTAAATCTATCCCCGTAAGAAACCGAACACTCTGGAAATCGCAGACGAGATGCAAGGGTAGCCTACATTTAAAAACGCAACACAGCGTGGACGGAGGGAGAATGCTAAGTACTTTTTGGGATCCCAAAACGTAAGTGGAGGGATACCTGTGACATCGCAAAAGTTGTCCGTCCGTCCGTCCGTCTGTACGCACGATAACTCTCGAAGGGATTGAGATATTTTTATGAAACTTGGTGGGAGGATCGTTTGGGTCAAAGTACAAGTCAAGTTCGAAGACGGGCTCTGTAGCTCTATATTTGAGGCTGGGGGAGGGGTTTCAAAATAAGGGGCAAAAAAAATATTTTTGAAATCTATTGAGATAGTCGATTTAGGGGTAAGGAGACATGCTGAATCCGAAAATGAAAGTTATTTTCTCATCGGACAAGTATTTCACCCGGAATCCGGCGAAAACTGGACACAAAATTTGTCGACCCCTGGTACCCCTTTTCTCAAATAAGTATAGCTCTGCGCAGGATTAGTATAGCTCTGCGCAGAGCTGACGTAAGAGAGAGAGAGCTAGTGCGATCAAGGTCGAAGCGGTTGGTATAATGGAAAAGAGTAGGTGGTTGCGGGCTATATAACAGTTGGAAAGTTTATAGGGGTTGACAACTTCAGTAGTAGGGTACACTCTGAAACCAAAAATAGGCCGATCTCAATTGTGAGACAAGTAGGGGACTTCTAATGGTCTGATAATAGGCTGTTAGACCCTAATCATCTTCGGCAATGAGGTGTTAGCAGTTTTTGTCTACTTGGTGTACCTACAATTTGTTTTCTGTGCTTTATGTGGTACGAACAATTTGGTACCACGTCTATCAGGAGGACATGGAGTCGTAAGTAAGAATCGGTTGCTAGAATCTTTGGTGGTGAGGGATTGCCAACTTTTGCTAGTTGATATACCTTTTATTTTTTGCCAGTGTACTTCATGATAAGAACGATACGGTACCATGTCTATCACGGGGAGATGGACTTGTAAGTAAGAATCGGTTGGTAGAAGGGCTTCGGGAGGGGCTTGAAACTTTAAACTTAGATCTGTTTCTAAATATTACAAGTAAAGAGTATTGATCTATCAACATCATATAGTAGATTTTTGGGATCCCATCGCACCTTTGGTCTTGTTCTCTTGGATTTTAGGGCTATCTTGACATGTTCCCTCCTTTCTGGTGTTATATAACTAACAAGGTATACGCAGGAAAACTCTCAACCTTTGAACTTGGTACCATAAGCTGAATACCAACTACCCGAAGGAACAGCAAACTGAGTCAGTTCAAGGGAGGAACTGACAAAATTTTTACTTCTCAAACGTACAACCTTACGTGTTTTAAAATAATCTTGTAGATGCTTCGTATTATTATAATTAGTACCACCACAGTCTGGCACAACGCAGCTGAAAAAAAATTAATAAGCTGCCAACTATTATAATTAATTCAATATATGTCGATTTTCAGTCTAGTCGCGATTGTAAGGATTAGCTTTTTGAGGAGACCTTAAAACAGGATCAAAAGCTCCATCATCTCTAATTTCATCTTTGTTTTGTTTTTGTGGAATCCAAGACCTCTTCAAACTCCATTTCATCCGAACACCATCTCAAACGAGCATAGTCTACCGAAAACTAGCCAGGGCACCCCAGAGTACTTAGCATCGTAATAGTTTCATTGAACCTTGATTGAACCTGATAAACCTTAGCCAGCAGCAACGGTATTTTGCATATTTCCTCGGGCCCCTTTTTCGACAGATTAACAGAAAGCATAATTTCTAAATGGAACATTTCAAGGTAGAAAGAAATTCGGAAATTCATAAATATGGATATAATTTTCCCGTGGAAAATCGATGATATAAGGAAATAACTGAACTTGAAAATTCGAAGGTTTACACGAGCTGCAAGCTTAATGTTGCCCACAGCCTAGCAAGCGAGAAATGTAGGTTTTCAGAATTCAAGATTTATGGCGAGTTTTGTGTGATTTTTTTTTGTTATCAGTGAAAGAGATAGCAGAGATTTGTGTGCTGTGTATATTGGTCGTCTGAACACAAGCTAATCCTTACAATCTCGACTGGATTGAAACTCGACAGTATGATGGATGATTCTAATAATTGACAGTCAATCTTTACTCAGAGTTTCCCAAGCAAAAACGAGTGGAAGAAAATTACATCAAATAACAAATTAGAGAATAACAACACATTTGTTATCAAGAAATATTACAATTACGAGAGCTGTGGGATGGTCGTGATGCGTGATAATTTCCTAAAGTCATTTCGGTTTGGTAGACTAGAATTCTACCTGTGGTGGGGTATGTTTTATTTCGTTTTATTTATAGAAGAGGGCTGTCACACCTCATTTTAGTATCCTGGTAAAAGTGGTGGTTAAAGTGCTTTGATCTAGAAAAAACATTGTCTACTAAAATGGCGAGGTTTCTAAAAGAAAAATATATTAGAACACCGCGTGGGTTGTGAGGCGAGATATGGCGGAGTTTTCGTGGTCGAGTTTAGTTTGATAGACATGATAAGGCCTTCTCCTAAATCCAGGCAGAACTTTATCGTAACGAAAAGGACATGCAACTGGGAGATTCCTAGGCAATTATGTTCCAGCATTTCACTGCTCGAATTCACGTTTGATTTTTTCTGGGGAACTTTAGCTGTAATTCCTATTCTCTAGCAAGTGGTCTGGAGCCGGAATCCGGCGAAACCCTTTTACAGCAGAGCTTAAAGGAATTTGCATGTATCCAACTAGAGAAAGTGGGATGCAGCGAGAAATTGGATCCCTTGAGAAGTCTTGTTTTCAGTGTTGATAGAAATTCAAATTGCCACGTGGATCGGGGGTTATAAAAAAGGGGATAAAAAATGATTTTCCGTGACCTTTAGTAATAAGTAATTGTTGTGTTTGTTTATGGCTTGTTTATGGCTTGTTGTGTTTGTAAATTGATTGATAATAAGTCCTCCAAATAATGTTGGAGTAGTTTTTCAGATAACGTGACCGTAACGAGACAGCATACGCCCCTCTTAAGCTAGGTGCCCACAGAACGCGAATTCGCGTTCGCCTGGGTGAATTTGACGTCGCGAGCGGAAAAAATTCGCGCCGCGCCGTCTCAACTGCAAGTCGGATTTTGTTCGCGTCGCGTGGCGGAAAAGATTCGCGTTCTGTGGGCACCTAGCTTTGAAGTCCAATGACAAATTGCCGCCAGACGCGCTAGAGAAACAATAATAATTACACGTGAGATCATGGTATAAGTTATCTTAAGGGGGAATAAGCGATTAGGCTTTCGGCATACCAAGTCGCGCATTATCCCCGTGTAATTGTCAACCAGCAGTCAACACTGAAGTCGGAAGCCAGAATTTACAATGATGAAGTTTGACATAACAGAGACAACAGAGTTGGGTAGAGCACAAAGAGAGGCAGAGGCATTTTAAACAGTTTTTAATAGGGCTAAGCCCAAGAGGGATTGAAAATGGCCAGATAAAACCTGGATAAATGCACACCAAGAAGTAACAAGTCATTGTTTACTTTATGCTAGTGCATCTAGCGGCCAAAAAATAACTTACCTTGAAGGAATTTTATGAAGGGCGTATTCGGGATGGTATATGAATGCTTCAAGATCTCATCGCTTTCCTCCTTGACACGGTGTATAAGAGTTACCAGTGAGCATGATTTCCAGAAAGAATAATTATTAAGATTATAACAATAATATAATAAAATATTGCAAAAACAAATAAGGCCACAAAGCCTCTATAAAATTCTTTTAAAACTTGTAGGGTCGTACATTTGAGCAGTAAACATTTTGTCAATATCTCTCTTGAACTCGCTCAGTAACTTGGCAATTTGCTGTTTCTTCGAGTCGTTGGTTCCAGTGAAGAAAAGAGGCACGTTATTTCTGAAGCTCCACCGACCAAAGTCTTTGTAAAGCCACTCTCTTGTTTTACAGAGACGTTGGTCTGACAGCAATCCTGTTTGGCGGCGCTAAATACATTAGTTAGCTAAATTTCAGAAGATCCTGTGTGATCAACCGTTCACGTGGATATGTGAGAGGTTGGATGACAAGACGCAAAACATATCATCCCTCTTGGATCCCACCGACACCTTAGTTCTTGGTCTTCACAATAGAAAGGGTCCAGCGGCAGTTTAGCTCGTTGGCGCATTTAGACCTTAACTTAGTTCCTCCTGGACTTCCAGAGGCGCGTCGGCCGTCCAAGAAATGTTGCCACTTGCCAGTTGTCTCTCAGATAAGCCGCTGTCAAGACGTCCTCCAATTCGGGTTGATGGACGCGTTGAGGCTGCGGAGAGTATTCTTCGGACGTGGATTCAACCGGTAGCCGGTGGAGGGCAGCGTTCGGTAGAATAGGGCTTCCCATCTTGACGACAACTCCCAGTGTATCTCCAGAGGTGGATGTTGCTAGCTATACACTGTAAAAAAAATCTTGCAGTATTTGCTACTGGGATTAATCTTATCTTTATTAAGATAAGATTATCCCTTATTCGGATTAATCTTATCCCAATAGAGATAAGATTAATCCCAGTAGCAAATACTGCAGCCTTATTCGGAGAAACTTTTTACAGTGTATAGTCTATATAACTAAGTTAGAAACACGCCAGTGAACCTCGGGAAGAACAGAAACGTCACTCGAACGAATCCTTAAAACTAATTCATACCCTGTGTAAACCAATCAACAACGTTTGTTGTGGTGACGTTTCTGTCTCTTCGCTAGGCACACGGCGAATCTCCACTGGCACGAAGAGTTATTTGTCAAGAGTATTAACTACAACGTTGACGTATTTGCTGCGTCAAAGTTGGGCGTAAGTACTTGGTATCTTGTCTAAGACACGTCTAGAGGGCCCGTCGTGACCCTGTCATCCCGATGTATAATTTGTATTCCATGCACACTCGAATAAAGGGTTGATATCGATCCTTGTCTCCGCAACACACTGCCTTTCCAAATGTTCTGGTTGTCAAAGAAGCATAAGGATTGGGAAATAACGTGAGCAAGCACTGAGAGATGTAGATAAAGACAAGGGAGGAACTACATCCTTTTTTATGTTCATTCTTTTTGGATCAATCACCGATATCTGTCATTGGCTGTGTTTGCCCGAGGACGAGACATACTGCACGGGCAATGTCCATGAGAAGGAGATAAAAGAGTACTGGAAAAAGGGGTTAAAGCCGCGAAGGGTTTAGCGCCTGGGGCAATGTGAGATAAGGTTAAGCTTCGTGGATTTTGTTGTCTCGTTTGTCGGTTTCGTTACGGTAAAAAAGACATGCGTCGGGAAATAGCTGACTGCGAATCTCATTTGACCACGGTAAAAAGTAGTTAATAACAGAAGCCTTGTCCAAGATGAAATTATGCACCAGCGTTAACTTACGGTGACTCATACGAAGAAATTCACCAAAGTCAGACACTTTGATCAGATACGATTTAGACATTCGCACATTAACTGTAAGCGTACTTACTACCCCTAAGCTTTTGACATGCCTGGAACTTGTCTGTATGTCCGTATGTCTATGATCACAATAACTCGCGATAGGAATAAAATATTTTGATTAAGGCTGGTGACTTTTCTAGTCAAAAACTGAGTTAGAGTTCGTAGATGGGTTCGCATTGGGTCAGGGAATCTAAGGACTCTCCTTCTCACGCTAACTAAAGCACTGTGATCACGACAACTCCCGAAAGAATTGAGATATTTTGATGAAAGCTGGTGTATGGACTTTTCAAGTGAAAAGTAAGGTCGAGTTCGTAGTACTGTGCGAGATCTTAGAAATCTGTTTTTATCGCTAACAAAACCTTACTACTCAGGAGCTTTTGACTTGGCTGAAACTTGGCAAGAAGACTTTAAATTTGATCACGCGAAGGTGTTCAAAATTTTGATGAAGGTTTTGTCGACGCCTACCTTTTAATAAGTCTAAAGTAACGCTGTTATTTCACCGAATAATGCATCGATAAATCGGTGGTGTGTGACGAAGTTCTTGCTTGAACAGTTTGGGCGTTTGTTTTTTGACAAAAAAACGTCTCGGAAATTAATTCTGGTAATGATTATCAAGGACTCTCGGATATCACGTCATAAGCTAATGTGTGCTTCGTATTCTGTCATCATCTAGTTTCAGAATCTTAAAGGAACAGTAAACTTGACTACGCAACTTTCGGCCATCGAATCGCCCGGGGGGCTTAGATAAATATACAGGTTCTTATTGTCGACAGGCCCCCCTTTCTTTGTTATCTTGAACCGTCTCGAACCCCCTCCTTAGTGTTCCCAAAGCTAGCTGGCAGGCCCTTGCCCCTTATGCACTGTAATTATGCACTTATGTACTGTAAAAGTTCGCCAACATGTAGACTACAGGCAAACGACCTCCCCGACAAGACGGCCGGGGTTCGATTCCTAGTCGTGGCACACAAACCTTTTGCTTTTGCAAACCTTTTGCTCAAAAGTCGAATTCTCGGAAACTGCCCGGAAACTGCAATGGTCGTAACGAGAATTTTTACTGTCAATATCGACTCAGGGTACATTCTTGATATGTTAGCTAGCTCCCCGAGTCAAGTTTGAGTCAAGTTTTCTGTTCCTTAAAGTTTAAATTCAGAATGAAAAAAAAAATAAACAAACAGGAAAACGTAGGGGGCTATTGGACGCGCCTTTAGAAAACCGATTCCGTATTCTAAAGGCGCGTATTGTCCCACTGCAGGTTCTTTATTAGATGTGTGATATAGGAGGCGGTATGTATCACGGAGAACCTTTTTATCAGAAGAATGTCTCATCCCCCAAGCAGTATATTCGGTATGTTCGTTGTTTTTTTGGAAAAGCTGTGCACTGCAGGTAGCATTCCACCTGAAAGTTTAATTAAGCTTATAGTTTGTCTATTGCATTTCTTATATTTCCGACCACAAAATCTCATTTGAGATATAATCTGTTTTGACAAGGAAGTGATGTAGGACATGATAGTAAAAGCATTACATAAATTAGGACTGTAGCCTCACCCAAGCCTCCCCCTTCCCGTCCGTACCTTTGTTCACGAAAGATATAGTAAAAAATATATTACATTTTTATGTTCAAGGAAGAACAAAACAGTAAGGTCGACAAAGATTAAATTACATTAGATTAGATTTTCTTTCGCCTTTTAGGGTCCCAAACCACTACTTATGAAATCGGCTGCCTGTCCTTTCCTCCGCGTTTCCGTCCGTTTGTCCGTTTTTCGTCCCAACATCTTTCACCTCTCCATCTTTCGTTCATTAGTCTGTTCTGACGTTCATGTGCCTGTGATGACGAACTCCCGAACAGATTCATAAATTTTGACGAAAGTAGAAATGAATAAATAATTTATTACGCAAATGAATGTGAACTCATTCAGGTCAAGAGGGTATAAAATAAAAAGCTCTCTGACCACATTAATTGGTAGGTTAGAATGCCAGAATTCGGTATTCTGGATCAGGAAATGCTTTATTTCTTGGATAGTTCTGCTTGGAACCTGATTGCAAAAGGAGACTTACTGATGACGCTGATTGCCCGTTGAACGTCTTCACGTGTCCCTGTAAGGTTGAAATAAAAATTGAGTCTGTTTATTATTGGTAATAAAAAAAGGCCTTTTGCTTAAAGATATGCTGCTAGGTCTCGGCTCTGATGGATATGATAGTCCAGCCGAAATCCGGAGAAAACCGGTTACTAGGTATAAAACCAAAAGCTATGATTGGATTCGATTCGAGCCTAAGTAGGCGTGTTAATTGTAAATCTGTGCGTTATTTTCTCATTGGACCAACAGTTTATTCTGGCAAAATCGGTAGAGCAACACATTTCTTAATGAATTCGTCATATCCGCAAATATAGGGGAGATGTGACAGGCTGAATTTTTTTTTTTTCGATCGAATTCTCTTAGGGGAATAACGGTAAACGGGTATTAAATGGATCAAAACATGCATATCATCTGCATTCTCTACCGCCGAAGGACTCACTAATGGTAGCCTATCTGTTTTTTCCTGTAAATCGTTTTCGGATTCACTGGTGGCTGCTCCCTAGTGTCATAGATCGTTTTCAGACTCGAACCTCACGTACGGAAGAACCTGATTGGGTGCTCGGTTGGGAGGCAGGTTCTAGTGAGGAGTAGAGTAGAGCAGAGTTTAATTAAAAATGACTTCCACAGCAATGAAGCCGATTTTGAATTTCGTGTCAACAAAAGCATCGCCAATTTAACATTTATAGGAGATTAACACTTGTCAATGTATGAATCATCTTTGTATATGTAAATATATCTATGTCATCGGGAGATGGGGGAGGGGACACACTAGCGAGTTCAAACCGAAAGCTACATGGAGCCCGACGAAAGCGTCTACTTGATATCGTAGTTGACTGTGCTAAACGGATACGTCAGCTGGATTTGTCTGGGAAATATTTCGGCCATTCTTGGCAAGGGTCCTCGTCATGCAAGAAGAGGCCTTCCCTCGCTCCTTCCTTGCCAAGGAGGACCGAAATATCGCTCAGATGACCTATGACCTCAGCTGATCTATTCGTTTAGACAGTAAGCTATGATTCGCAGTCAGCTTGGGCTGAAAGAATATTTATATTTTGGATCCACCGAAACCTTTGGTCTCATTTCAAGTAGAGGCACTAACCTATTTGGAATTTACTGCTAAATTGGGAAGATGTGCCTGGTTGCTCCTCAAAGCGTCGAAAGTTAAAACGCATCTGTTGAAGTGCAACGCTCTTCTAGAAACGTCGCCGCCTTCAGTGTTTCAGGTCGAATAATCATCTGCGATTCTCTGATTGATGTTTTTCCTTTTAACTGGACACGCCTGTTTGGTTTTATCCTTGGATAAGTTTTGTTGTTCGTACAATAGCTGTTAAAGTCTTACCTATATTACTGCTTCATTATACGTCGCTAATCGTTATATCCAAACTCACTTCAAGCACAACTCTTACTAGAAATGATCTTTTCACGTCGAAATGGATCAGAAATATTGCTTTTCGAAAATACCACTACTTGCCGCGTGAAATTAGCGATTTTCTTGGTTGCGCTTGTCGGCTCTATCCAGCCTTCCTGCTCTCCGACGCGGCGGCTGGACGCAAAATAATGGAAAACTGAACGCGCCGTGAAGAAGACCAAAGGTTCCGATGGCATCCCAAAAATTTGATATTAATCTATACAGTTGGGTCCTGTAATATCCGGTCTTCGCCAGCTCCTTGAACATTTTTATTATTCAAATTTAGAAACGCATTAAGGCCAATGGCTATTCATCTGATAAACTATATGTCCGGGTAGAAAATTCTTGTCATAACAGATTCAGCATGTCTTCTAACCCCTGAATCGAACCTCTGATCAAGTTCAAATAAAACTTATACTTTTAACAAATTTTCTGGTTTAAGCCGGATTCCGGGAGAACTACTTGTCCGGCGAGAAAATGATTTTCATATACGTGTTCAGCATGTCCAGTTTTCGCCCCTAAATTTGAACCCTCTCTCCAAAGAATCCTCACACCAAATTTCATCAAAATATCTCATTCGCTTCGAGAGTTATCGTGCTGACAAACGGACGGACAGACAGACGGACAACTTTTACGAAGTCATAGGTATCCCTCCACTTACGTTTTGGGATCCCAAAAAGTGGAAAACCAAGCAAAATAAAAGAAATCCAAAACAGAAGGTAGACGTGATAATCTACCATGTGTTCCAAAATGTAATATTTTGAAGCTTCTCATGTCCAAGAGTTGTGTCAAGAGTTGTCGGCGGACCTTGAAGCTTTCGGCAAACTTTGCGTTGCGTGACTGTCAAAACTCGGCTAGGTCGAAAAAACGCTAAAAAGTCGTAGGTATAAAACGAAACAACGGCGAAAGATGGGGATTTCAGAGGCTTATAATCCCAGAAGAGAGCTAAGGATAATACAAAAGGCAGAATAAGCAAGAGGGGTTCTTTCAAAGATTTCGCAGTTCGCCTATGTCAGTTTTCCCCACCGTACCAACACTACGCTGATTTTGGGATTGTCCGAGTGTGGCTGTTTTCGAGGTGGGTCAGACTCTCGCTTATTGCTTCCGAGGAGCTCATTGGTCAAAAATACTGGTCATACAAAAACAAGGGGTCCTAGCGAGGCTGAAAACAGCCGGGAAATTCGAATAAGAATACCATTGTCTAGTTCGGTTTGGTCATAACCGCACAGATGGACAGATCGAATTTATAATTCGATCTCGTTCCTTTTTTTTTTTTAATTAAATACTCCGTTGATAATTTGTTTGTCTTGGATTTCTTTCTGACGGTTTCCCACTCTCCACTATTCTGTAAGGACGATTATTTTGAATTGGCGCACACCTCCTGCCCTCTGCGCAATCTCTAGACAAGTTCCGGTCTTCCGAGAACCTAGATGGCGCTACTGCAGGGAAGTCTGGACCAATCACAGGCGTGGAATGGAGAACAACAGATGTGATTGCAATCTACCCGAAGAAAATTAAGTTCGAGTTCAGTAACAAATTTGACCAGTAGGGCTCGAGCTGTCGACTCGGAAAAATTATTGTTATTCCTTCTTTTTTCGCTGTACTTGGTCTCGTCACTCGTCACTTTACAGAACGGAAAACAGCGCACATGACTAAATCTTTTCTTGTTAATAAGACACAAGATGATTTCCTAAGGCGTTTTTTCCGTGACACACACTTCTGAGTGTTTTTCGCGGAAACACGATTGTGTGCCACACAGTCGAGCCACAAGTTAAAACTCGCGGAAACGCCGTTAAAATCGACAATCACCTCGGCAGTTGTTTGTCGAATTTGAGCCACAAAGCGAGCCACGAAAATCTTGTTCGTCGCGGAAACACACTTGTGGGCCGCACAAAAGGCCGCGGAAACACTCTTTTCGAGCCACAATCGACCCACAAACTGTTTGTGGGAGCACGGTAAAACACCTTTAGTAAATACACAGCAGTATAAGCTGTAAAGTTCGAGGGCACACACGACGATACTTAGCCTAGAGGAAAATGTAACATGGTCCGTTTGGCTTTTTTAAGCTTTAGAAACGTTCCTGTTAGTGTTTACCCTAAGGATTTACCTGGCGTTTTCTGAGCTTCGAAGACGTTGTTGTTTGTGTTTCTCGGGGAAATAAAGAAGCTTCTCGCTGGAAATACTGTCCACCCCCCCCTCTATTTAGTCAACAAGCAGTTGCGAACTTTTCTGCCTAAGCAAACTGACAAAACCCAAAACCTATGGGTTTGAGGGTTTGATATTCTTCTGAGAGGAGTTTCCGTCAATTTTGAAAATCCCTTCCAGTGCTCGAATTAGGAAAATAATGTATGCAAAATTATAAGTATTATAGTTGTTATGAAAACTGGAATGAAATTGAATTTGAATTTACCCCTTCCTTAAAACCACCTCAGGCACCGAACCGTCTCAATTTTTGTTGGTATGAGTTGCTGAGATCATTCTATATAATATAAGATGGAGGTTATCATTTAGTTACAAAACTGTATTTCCAGAAGGTTGAAATCATCCTCAATACAAACTATGGATGCTTGTCTTAAGCCGAGTTCAAACAAATGATGGTGGCAAATGACAAATAAAAAAAAATGATGTCAGGTAGCCTACTTAGAAACGTCACCAGAGATGCTGGATAGAGCCTAAAATTTACAGTAAGCTCTAACCTAATAGCTCATAGGATCTTATATGACTATAAATGACGAAGACAGTGAGGTCACACTTCATTATAACCAAGGTCAGAATCAGAACCGTTAAGAAAGATATCTGTATAATCAAGACATTCGCTTGCTAATACACCGAGGACAATCAAGCCCTACAACCTTCCGAGTCAAACCCAAACTGGACCTCTGCCAATTCAATCCCATACCAGTCAGTTCTGCTTCCTCCAATTTTCATAGCAGGGCTCCTGATAGAGTATAGGTTTGGTCGTTTTCTCAGGCTGGCAATGGAGCACAGAAACAGACTTTTGGAGTTGAATTAAGTAATTTCGTGATGTTTAGAAGATCATCAGTGATTTTGTTGTTTGTTATATGTTTCTTGCCTTATTGTTCTTTGCTATGGCCCTCGGGCTTTTAAGGCAATGTTATTATTATTGTTATTATAGTTTCTAAAGTCAAAGTACGTTAGAAAAATAAAAGGTAATGTCTGTTTTTGCTAAATTACGGTCAACTGCCTAGGGGCTCTGGATCTCTCTGTCCGGGACTATCAGTAAGTCTAACGAGTTATTCCATAAAAACAGAAGAAAAACTCGAAGGGGCAAGCCCCTGATTATGTACCAGAATGAACAGAGCAGAGAGATATAAAAATAAATAAAAAAGAGGACAGCGAAACAAATTCACACGGACGAGCGAGGCGGGGAAGCCTGTCGCAGTTTTCAACTATCCCCCCTATCAGGTGGATTGGGTATTAAGAAAATAATCACTATAGTGATTCTCAGTCAAGCTGGAAAAGTAAGGGGGCACAGGTTCAAGTCCAATAGGCACACGAACTTCCAATTATCATGTACTTCGCCAAGTTTTCTGCGGAAGTACGTAACTCGGCTTTCTCAAGGTAGCCAAGCTGGTGGTATCTCTTTACATACCATAATACTTTTCCTCGTTTTATAGGTAGTTATACGTGTCTCTGCTTCCTTTAATAGCCTAGTTGGGAAATCTGTCTGCTCGGAATCCCAAAGGATTCTTGTTTGTTTTACTGTGCTTTATTTCCCTAAAAGGCTAACGTGACGCGTCGGTGTCCCTCGACAAATTGCATGCTTCAGTCCTTGTTTCCAAGCAAGGGAATGTCTATCGATCCTGTCGGCCTTGCTCCCAGACTAAGTTTAGGGATAGAGCGATTAGGACAACCTGGGTTATCGATGGTCTGATCTTCCTAGCAAAGTGGGCGGAGCCCTGCTTTGAAAATTGGAGGAATCAGAACTGATTGGTCTGGGATTGACTTGGCAGAGGTCCAGGTCAGGATTGACTTTGAAGGCTCGAGAGTTCGATTGTCCTCGATGTATTAGCAAGCGAAACGTCTTGGTTATACAGATATCTTTCTTTCTGCTTCTGAGTCTAACCTTGGTTACCCTGGAGTGCTACCTCACGCGGTCTTCGTCATACATAGTCGTATAAGGTTGTATGAGCTGTAGGATTAGAGCTTACTCTACATTTTAGGCTCTGTCCAGCATCTCTAGTAACGTGATCTGAGTACCGCAAGTAATTTTAGCCCCAATCGTTTGTACGTTGTCGAGAAGATTGGTGTTTTTTCAAACTTCTGGATATAATAATAATAATAATAATAATTTTATTTTTCACCAATCAAAAAGCACATGGCGTAGACGGAGTAGAATAAAGAAAGAAAAGAAGAAGGAAACACTAGAATAAGAAGAGACCAAACAAACATAGAGACTACTACAACATTATTCTATCTACAAAACTATCCTATTGTCGAAGAATGCTTTCCCAGTCATGCTTAAGGTTACTATTGTACTTCTATATAATTTTTCCAACTGCTGTTAGTGGGTCAGTGATGTTGTACGTAATGACGATTTTACTATTTTATATATACAGATCTTAGTATTAAAGGATTAAAAAGGTCTCAGCAGCTGGTAACAAAAAAACTGAGACAGTTCGGAGCCTGAGGTGTTTTTAATAACAAAGCACTGGTCATATCTGTAATCACTGGAACCAACATCTATCATCACTACTGATCAATCATACAAATATTAAAGAAAGCTAGAAGTTATTTACAGCGTTCAAATTGAACCTCACAGTGAGCATGGACACTGACTTCAAAAACCTTCCATTGAATAAAATTGCGGGTGCAGTGGGATCTCTTCGCGGAAAAAGCGGGAATCGACTCACTGAGTCAAGTGAGATGATGTCTACACGAGGAAACTTTTTTCCCGTGAAAAAAAGTTGTATGACAAAACGTCCCTGTGTACGAACGTTCCAGTCTAAAATATCCCCGCGTATGAACATTCCCGGCTAAAACGAAAATTCACAAAAAAAGTCTAAGAATATCCTTTCAAAGCAGATTAGTTTGAAGATCAGGTCGTGGTGGATAAGAGGTTTTTGTGCAATATACGTAATTGATTCATATGATTATATGCCATTTTCACTGGACCATTTCGAAAGCTGTTCATCCGCTCAGCTAGACCTATGGTATTCCGAAATGGTCTTTAAATATCCGAAATTTTAACCGAGGGTTAGACCATGGACGAGTAACCATATTTTTTTTTCAAGCAGGTGTGGGGCCGTGCGGCTATGCCTGCTGCTTTGCAAAGCTATCATGTATATAATATTAATTTTCGGCCACACCCTAGGATAGGCCAGTGCTTTCTAGGCTGGTTCATGTGAAGTGTATAATAAATACCTCTCTCTCTCTGTCTACGTAACAATATTTTTGAAATAACTACACAGAAGAATAAAACGGAAATTGTTTCAAAATAATTATCAGGTTTGAGCGAGTGTTAAGAAACAACTTGGAAAACGGATTTTAGCCGAACATGAAAGCTTATGCCGCCATCTACCGATATTAAAATGTGCGTTTTTTAGAATACGCTATATGACTAAGTCCAAACCCGCCAGTGATCCTCAGGAAGAAGGAGCAAACTGCAAACGTCTCCGTAACGACTCAAACTCAGCGACTCAAATCCCGTGTCAAGCAATCACGGGATCTTTAGGAGCAGCTGTGATACCACTTCTGCCTTTCTTCCTGCTAGGTACCAGGAGAGGCCGGAGATTTTGCATCGGCAGGGAGAGATAGTCGTAAAGAGTATTCGTGTATGCTATTTGTTATACGATAAACTCGGAGGCTTTGGCAAACTTTTTGAAGCACAATTTGGCTTCCGGACGTGCCAATCCCTCTCTGTATATCCTTGAGAGAGGAGTTTCCATCAATTTTGAAAATTCATTCTCAAGACTATCTCATTTGTATTCCTGACATTTTACGAGGAAAAGGGGATCAGAAATAATTACGCTTAGCCCAGAGACGTCAGTAGATATATCCTCGAAAAAGTGCCATGTAGGAGCTAGTCCGCGTTTGGTGTACGAACAAAGTGAATTTCATTTAGAAGAACAATTTTATGCTCTATTCGTTTGGATTTCTTGGACGGGTTGTACAGACTTTTGTCTGACAAGTTCTGTGCTGACAAGTTAAAAATCCTCGTCCGCTTTCTTCTATTTCGTATGGGAGTGATGATAAAGCGGGAAATCCAGGCTGGAAATTCCTTTTATTTTCATCACCAAGCCTATGGTATAAAGATTAACACAAATCCGGCAGAGAGCAGAGCACGATAAGGCCAGACTTTAAAAAAATAAATAACTAACTGCAAATGCATTAATACAGATACATTGTCTGAACGCTGTCTTCACTGTAAAAAAAAAATAAAAATCTTGCAGTATTTAATACTGGGATTAATCTTGTCTCTAATTCGGATTAATCTTATCCCTGCAGTTAACTTTAATCCTAATTCGGAGAAACTTTTTACAGAGTTACCGGCAACTGAAACAAATAGACATCTTTAGAGACATCTTAAAAACAAAAGTTGTAAAAGAGAAATACGCATAAAAAGGAATACTAGAGTCTTTCAAGTTTGATCATTAAAAATACAGTTTTTTTGTTTTTGGTCCGGTGTCGAATCTCGATTTTGTAGATGGACCATATTGTGTAGCAGAAAAGCCCATGGGCACGATATTAGAATCATTAGAAACACATTTGATGCCTAAGGAGTTTATTATTCTGCCTTAGGCTTCCTTTGTCTGATTGTCGGGTAATGCGACTGTGTCCTCCTTATTAGTCCAGTATGACACACAACTATTTCCATATGTAGAAGTGAAACAAAAAGTTAAAACTAATTCAACAATAAATTATTCATGATCTGGCATCACTTAGGTTATTGGTTGCCCTCTGTATTAACCCTCATCTTTTCTTTCAGGTTGTTCTTAATCCAACGGACCGAGCTTCCCATCTCTCCGACGGGACCCAAGAGTTCGTCACATTCATCAGTTCCTTACTCACAGTATCAGACATCTCCCAGTCCCTTGTTCCAACAGATGTCGTCGGCAACATTCGATTTACTCATCCAACCTTGTATGTCTTCCCGGGAGGAGAGGGCGACTCGGCACTATTTGGCGTCAATGGATTCAACATGCTTATTGATGGAGGTTATGAAAGAAAGGCTTGCTGCTGGGACCTTACCAGGCATTTAGACAGGTAAACTCTACCTTGAAACTGATGAAACATGCCTAGCCAAGCACAGATGCCTAGGCACGTGCCGAAGCCTAGCCAGGCACGGAGTTCTAGAGCCTAGAACTCCGTGCCTGGTCCAAAATCTGTGCGCAGGTATGGGTGTGAACTCTGATGCTAGGCAAGTGCCTAAGCCTCCGGGCTTGGCTAGGCATGCTTGTGAAAGGGGCTTTAAAGATTCACCTGGTAGATGGAGCAATCCCTGTCATCCCAGTCGTTTGAATTCCAGTCTTATCCCGAATGTCTGTTCCCCGGAAAGCGCAGGCCAGACATTGTGTAAAGATATACCAAACTTTGACCAAATCCAACGTTTGACACAGCAGTCAGGCAATTGTGATAAAAGTCTGTCATACACAAATCCACAGTTTTTAGGCACACTGCTCCAGTTTTAGGGCATTCTGGTGCTCATAAGTTGGGACTCGAAGCCCTGAAGTAACGGCACAGTACCACCATGATAATAGGCTGAAATGAAAAGTTGTTTCTAAATAGATTTTTCTTGCTCCCGGGCATGGTGCTCTAGCGAATGAGCACCAGTGCTAACGGCACTCTAATTTGCCTTAACGTTAACGTAACCATAACGTTGGAACACTGTGCCCTAAAATTGATGATTTGTGTATGACTGGATTGACGGGGATCACGATGGGCGAGTAGGAGTACTCCGGCCTTTTATCATCGGAAGAGTTGGGAGAGGCTGGACTGTCGCTTTCTAGAAAGTTCGATTGAATATCCTTAGGTGAAAGTTCCCGTCTGCTACTTTTGGATTGACTAAAAGCAATGTTTCACTTTCTGGAATCCCTAACAAAAGTGTGGGACTTGTTCTAATCCCTACTGACCTACTTGACCTACTGACCTAATCCCTTAATCTAGATGAAGTAAAAGGAACCGGATTGTACTTACTTTCGTTGGTTCATAAAAATATTCAGCTTTTGCAGGCCATTTGACGGTGAAGGGGCTCTATATGTTCTCTCTGCTAGACTTCTAGTATACTTTAACGATTACTGAATATTCGGCTCTTTGTGAGTTATTGTTTGGGGGGGGGGTCTATCCTCAATTACTCTTCTTTTTATTAGCATGCATGCACTCTTGCTTCGGGTCCATCTGTAATACATCTCAATCAGCTGACTTGCGGACAAACTTGTTCCTTTATCCCCCGAGATGGATCTCGTGTGTGTTGCATAAACAAAGGCTTCCTTGGCTTTGTTATTCACCTTCTCTGTCTGAGTGTTTGCCTGTTATTCCCGCGGTGTCGGTAAACGTTTGAGCGGAAATTACGGATGGTAGGAAAGAAAATATGAAAAGAGATAGAAGATGACCGGAAACCCGGAAAAGGATTTGTCGGCTTTGTGGTGGAGTTGGAGTGTGAGGAATTCTTGAAAAAGAATTCTTGAAAAAGAATTCCTTGTGAGGAGAAAACAATACAAAGAGAATGATAACCGGAATTCTGGAAGGATATGAAATGGCCAGCCATGTCGGGATCTGAAGGAGGAAAGCCTCCTGATTGTATTTCCTGCCCAGAAATCTAGCCCGGTCTTGCAGATCCTTTCGTGGAAATAGAAAGAAAGTGGTAATGAGAAGATACATAATTATCATAGGTTTGAGTACCGAGCTGTCAGAAGTTTCATAATAGATAACACAAATATGCGCAGTTTCAACAGACAACAGTTGGGATGGAATCTGTTGTGATTTTGGAACGTTATGCATGAAATGTTATGCATAAGAACGAAGAGCCGAAGAGCCGCCAAAAAAGCATCTGTAGACCTTTGAAAATTGTCTTCTTCGTAACCTCTGTTTCTTCTCCAAGCATTGTCACGCTTAAAATTATCTCATTTTGGTGCTGTTTCTCCTCTGCTACATCACCAAGCTTTGTCCCTCTTTGTGCTGCAATATCTTCTGAACTTCTGGGGAATTAATGTCCAAGAAGGAAAACTTTAGAAAAATGGCCGCGTTACGGCAGCGACACGCTCTGAATGTCGACTATTCTAAAAAAATCTGCTAATTCCCTTGGCGAAACTTTTCTTTTGTCCTCTGCGAAACCTTCTCTTCATTAGTAAGCCCCAGACGTCCTTGTGAAGCCCCTGTAGAAGTTCTAGCCGCAGAGATAGCATCTGCGGAATAGAGATAGAGCTTGTTCAGACAGAGCCTCATACGGTGGGTGATTGCTCCAGAGCCACGTGACCGATTGCTTGAAAAACTCTCGCATGGCTTTGAAAGGAAAACTGTGGCTAAAATACCTTGACATTAAACTGGGTCTGGACAAACAGATAGAGCAGTCTGCTGAAGACGTATAAAGCACTAAACGTGTTGAAGAAACAAGCTGTGTTTTTTGTCGAAGTTTGAGATTACCTTCAATTTCGAAGGTCTCTTCTTAAATACCGTTTTGGTTGCCTGCTACTTTTAGCAAACACGAGATTTAGCATATTGGCGTATAACCTTAGCTCTAACCTTTTTTGTCTATTGGATAAATCCAAAATCTATTTCGTTAACGTCCGCCATTACTTTTTCTTTTTATCCATACTTCGAACGTCGAGGTTGGTGAGCTTGCAAGTTCGAAGTTTGCCTGTTGCGGCCGGCAAGGATCGCCGGAGTCGAAAAAAAGCTAAACCCGTTTGCTGAAACGGTAAACTTCGACGGCTTTTTAAAAGGGAAACAAAGCAACCGGATCAGATACTGCTCTCAAATTTTATGATGGTAAAACTTATGACAACCTCCCTAGTCTTATCAGAATGTCACAAAGCAGAGAGCAGTATAGGCGCCATATACATTCGCTCGCGAGGAGAGAGACCCCGAGACGGCTACCAAGGCCGGATGGGACTCAAGTCAAGTAAGTCAAAGGTCAAGCCAACGGCCATCAAAGCTTCAATAACAATTGCATTTCTCCACTGGCTGGGAAACGAGTGTGAGTTCTAGACGCGAAGTAAAATGAATCTGACAAGTCCTGTCGGAGAGAATGCGCAATTGGTGTTCATGAAGAAGAGTAAAAGCTGGCTAAGGATGACAGGAGACATTGGGTCTTGTTATAGGCATCATATCGTGGCCCCACCTATCATATTTTCACATCATAAAAGTTTACACGAGGGGATTCTGTCACAACGTATTTGTTCTCCTTCATCGTCGTGGAGCTACTTTCGTACGTCTTTCCCGTGTTGAACGCGCGTCTGGAAATCTTAGTCGGACTGCAGTTGAATCCGTACACTTGAATCCTCCTGTATTTTTGGCTTTTCCGCTTTTCGCTTTACCTCAGAAAATGCGCCTTACCTCAGAAATCATGTTCTCGAAATTAAAGTCGACTCTCTTTGTGCAGGATGGGGCTAAACGCACTTGTTCTATCGGAGCATGCGCTTGTCTTGTGCAGTATGCCTGATGAAATGTGCAACTAATATGCTCCAGTAGTGCAGGTCCAGTAAAATCTTGCCTTTTGTGTAGACCTTCAGAGTGGGCAGACTTTCAGATTGGGCAAACCTTCAGAGTGGAAGCGCTTTCTCATGTAGAAGCCAGGACACCGACGTGCTTGCTCAGGGCTTTCGCAAAGGATGATGACGAAAGTTGTTATTGATTGGTGCTGTGGAGCTTGCTGAGAGAGCTTGTGGTGAATACCGACAGTTCTGGTGCGCAAGTGCTCTGATGATGCAGTAGACGAAACACGCTCAGATAATATTCACACATAGTACGCAGACTCTTCAAGCCTTTGAATTTTGACCCCGTAGCCTTTCAAAAAGTATTTAAAGCATCTTGGAAATCTTGCTGGATGAGTGGAACTCATTTAGTCAGTCCCAGAAGAGCGAAACTTTCTATCGATTCTACTTCAAGGATGACTTCTGGATGAATTTTCGGGGAATCCATTAACGAGTCCTCCCCCGGGGCACGAATTTGATCAGGAGAGATTCGGGCGCGAGGTAATCAAGTGATCACAAGATTCGCAAAATTAATTGAAACGATTGGATCTGTCGGGAATCTGTAAGGAATAGAACAGTTACAGGTTGGTGATCAAAGGGACAAGCTTCGGATTTGGTGGAGGAAGGAAAAGAGCCCCTGAGAGGGCTGTCTCGTAGGAAAGTAACATTTGAAATAACACCGCAGAAATAGCATTAGTTTCAAGATAACACATCCGACTAGACCTCCATCGTCTGGCTTTTTCGATTGGTTGTCGATAGCATCTTGGAATACGACCGGGTACGGGGTGCTGTTGTTACAATATAATGATACAAGTTCTTTAATTAAAAACAAACACTTGATAACAATATTAAGGGGGCCAGCAGGGATGTAAGCTCGTTAGCTATCGGCTCTATACTATGCACCATATATAGATACAGATGAGATAAATGAATCGTTCCTCTGTAGTACAAAAAAAAACTTGTTCCATGCCGTGTACTTGCATACGTCATACCAAACCCTCCACACAATGAGGGGTTAGTACCGAGGCAAGAGCTAGCTGTTCTTTGTCAACCATTTCACATGAAGAACCAGCAGTCATGATCGCTTGGGGCCAACTCGGTGCCGCAGACGAGACATCCTGGATTGTGAGCCGATGCGACCTTGGCGAAGGAAGCCTAGCGGGGAGAAGAGGAACCACTCTAATGTCATGATGAATATATGGCTTCTGGAGGCACGGTCAGCTCACCGAGAGTGGCCAACCATCGCTGTAGAAACCGCCAAGCAAATGTCATGGTCGTTCCAGTTTCTCTTCGTGCCGGACAGGATGGGACGGGCCCCTTTCCAATTGGTGACATAAGTTGAAATTTTAGCTTCCATCAGCCTGATCGCTAAGCCGCTTCTGCGTTTCTTAATCTTAATCCCAAAAATCTGGACAGATTCTGGCCGTTTTCCAAACAAAAGACAAGAGATTGAGAACCATGCTCTGGTCACCTTTTTCACGTATTTCGGCTCAACCTCCCTCTTGGGGCTTGACCTCTGGAAAAAGCAGAGCAAACTAGCTCTAGAGAGTACCGCGCAAACTTTGGAAAAGTGACACAGAGTCAATCGCAGCGGCACTAGCTCCGCTAGCGGGACTGAACGTCCCTACTAAAACTCAATCATTCGTGCACCAGTGCTGGCTTCAATAACTTCAAATTCTGAACACAGCAAAAAAAAGATACAACCTCCCCTGTTTCTTCGATGTGTGCAGACCGCATCTTAGCTTTACGGGAAATTTCTAAGCCCGCAAGTTTGTCTCGCTTTAAATTCCCGAGTGTGGTGGGCGACGCTACAAATCTTGCCCGATTGCGAAGCATAGAAAGCATAGGTCTTGGCGTTACTCCTTAGTGTTATTTTGCTCTGGGAAAAAGATAAGTTAGCTCCAGGACCGAAGTTCGTGTCAGCTTCAATGAGGAATACCCGAGTTTCGTATTCTTGCTCTCCAGACGAATTCCAACCGTCGGATTTTCTAAGCAGACAGAGAATCGATCGTTCCGACATTTACGAGCATTGCGAAATGTTTCTAGGTTAAGTCTTAGAGTTTGAAGCACTTGCTGTATTTGGAGTAAAACAAAGGGTTATCGCTGGAAGGGGGAAGCCACAAAAAGCGAAGTTTGAATCTCCCAAGCATTAAAGTACGGCCACTTCCTACGAGCACTGGTGGGTCGAGGATGGATGGGTCAGTCATATCAGACCGAACAGTTTTTTCGTTAGAGAGATGGTTCTACATTAGCAAAACCAGAGGCAACTGGAACAATGCTTCAGCAATGGCATTTATCTTTGTGGTTTCTTCAACGATGGAGTCACAATCCCAGCTTCGACTGTGCCCCCGGAAGCTTATCTTTCATAAGAGGCGCCATTGCTTCTCCGTCGTTTTACTCCGTTTTGTACAAGACGCTTGGCAGCTAAGTCGTTGGTTTTTTGGATCACGAGGGGGTTGAGATATTTTATTCAAACTTGGCATGAGGACTCTTTGGGTCGAAGTATAGGTCAGGTTCGTAGATGAGCCCTGTAGCCCCATATATAGGGGTGAGGAGGGGTTTCAAATTAGGGACGAAATAAAATGTTTGAAAAAGCCAATGAGATAGTCGATCTAGGGGCGAGGAGACATGCTGAATCCATATCTGAAACTTATTTTCTCGCCGGACAATTTGTTCGTCTGGAATCCGGCTAAAACCGGCACATTTGTTAAAAGTAAAAGTTTTACTTGAAGTTGAATAGTGTTCGATTTAGGGGTAATAAGACATGCTGAACATGACTAATTTTTTTTACCCGGACCGGAAAATCTTAAAAAGTTTTATCTGAAGTTGATTAGAGATTCGATGTATTGGAAAGGAGGCATGCTGAATCCGTATATGAAGATTATTTTCTCGCCGGACAAATAGTTCACCCGGAATCCGGCCAAAACTTGAAAATTTGTTAAAAGTTGCAGTTCACCTGAAGTTGATTAGAGTTTCGATATATGGGTAAGGAAATATGCTGATTCGTCTTGAGCTTTAGTTTATTGCTGGAGAAGTAGTTGATCCGAAATCCGGCCAAAACCGGATATTTGGCAGAAGTAAGGCAGGAAGTTTCGATCAATTTCATCGAAGTAGATATGACGTATAGGGGTAAACACACATGCTGAATCCATACCTGATCTTGATTTTCTCAGATGACGAGCCATTGGCATTAATCTGTTTCTAAATTTTAATTGTAAAGCCGTTTATAGGTAAAAGTAAAATAATTAAATTTCCCGGATAGGCCTATCTACAAGACGCATTTGTCTGGATCAAATATTACATTTTCGGGATCCCATCAGAACCTTTGGTCTTGTTCCAACACAGCCACGATATCCTCCCGCACCAATTGCATTCCTGAACGGCGTCAACCTGGACCTCTGGATCCGTCTTTGCAAAAAAAGAAAATGGAGTACCCGAGTTTAAAATGCTGCCAACAGACGATAAGGTATATCCGAAAGCTCAAATTTTCGTATGGAAGTGATGATGGTGCAGAAATTTTCTGGCAGGAATTCCTGTCCTCGGCCGTGATCGTCCGGCCAAGTCATAAGAAATCTGAATTATCAGAGACGAAGAACGACAGAAATTACAGCACCAAACATGGATCACCCTGACTTACTTAGAGCTTTCGAACTATTTACTGCCAACGCTGGCGCCGGACATTTGCAGTTTATGAGTTTTCGTCTCTAGATATAATCCATATCAGATCAAGCGGTTTCAGGAGAGTTCGTTTGGAAAGAATAGCAGTCGGGTACTGTTATTTTAGGGAGTTGTTTCCTCTTGCAAATGTGAAGTCGAGCCGAGAGCTTAGCGCTCTTTAAGCGATGGGACCGCACTATCTGTAACTACACCAAAGGTTTCGACTATACCCAAAGGGAAAAGTTTAAATGGACTCCTCACGCCTTCCTTCAGACAATTTGGATCTTCTAGATTTCCGGTCCTCGCCAGACCCCGTATGCATGCCATTGCCCATTGGCATCGAAGCAATCCCTTGACCAGATCCGTTAGGTAGCTAGTTGCTACATTTTATTTCCGGTGTGTATATCAGCCTGTTTGCAGCATTGTAAACTCGGATACTCCATTTTCTTTTATTTCCGGTGTCTATAACACCCCACAGCGGCCAGATCCGATCCGGATCTACAAATTGTAGATCTAGGTATTATGGCATGCCCTGCCCATCAAGTTTTGACCTCCACCTGTAACTACCCTTTCTCCGAATCTGTAAATGGCAAATCTAGAACGTATGATCCTCCCAGTCGCAAAGCTCCATCCCGATCCAACAATTAAAGCGTGCGACAAGTCGGGAACCCCCTCCAACTCCCCACAGTGCCCGGATTTTGTAAACGGTACATCCTGGGTTATGACCTTTCTGTCCCAGTTCTGCCCCTATCCCTCCACGCTAAGTGTGCCACGACATCTCCTCACTATGGGTATTCCACATAAGGACAGGCCCCTTCGGAGAATATATTTTGCTACGCTATAGTTTAATGACGAGTTTCTGTGAAAAAGGGCAATTCCGTTGATACGGTCGTAACGGAATTACGATTACGGAATTACGATGATTACGATACGGCGTAAGGTGCGTCTTGGGCGCATAGATCGCTTATATTTTTCCCGTTTCAGTTTCTCTTTTCCCCTGTTGGAGCGCATATTTCAGGCTCTTTATCTTCCCGACGGTTTTGATAGCCCTCATGTTTCTAGCCCTTTTGGCATCTCACGTCGAGCCGTAATTTCAAGCTGTGTCCTCCACTTTTGTTTTCCAAGTAGGGAAGCCTTCATAAACTCTCATTACGGCAAACTTGCTCAAGCCACACCTTGCTTCTCTGGTCGATAAAGCTGAGACAATGGGAACATCCGAGGAACTCCATCCTTTTCTGAAAATAAATGGATGTGTAAGTGAAGGAATGTCTGAATTCCTGGGGTATCGCAGTGATTATCTTTTCTTGGGAGGGAATACGCCTACCTTTTGCTGTTGATAAATAGGATCCGCAGAAGCTTTCGCCTAGTTATTCCACATTTGAGCTGTGTCGACCTTTGTTGACCATGTGTCGTCTGTTTCGGTCTGCGGGTCTCGCCTTGCAGCAAAAGATGAAGCTTTTCCTGTGTTTAAAGTTTAAGTAAAAAGGCAGCTTATTTCAACATCTGATATTAGAATAATGAAAACATTTTGCATCCAAGGGATTTTTTCACCCAGGGCTCTAATTATGACGTTCAGAGTGTGCGCTGCTGAATTTCAACAAAGGCCTGCATTTCCCGTGTTAAAGATGCTAAGCTCGGAAAAGTTACGCCTGTAGAGAGTAGGAAAATGATGTTAAGATATGGTATTTTTCGGCAATGGCTTACATTTGTAGTTGGTGAATATACCAAGCGTAGAGGGACAAGCACGTAAAGGTATCACAAATCCGAAAGAATAGATTCTTCGATGAAATCTAACTGTGGATAGTAACTGTAACGAAGTAACGCATTTATATCGGGTTATCAGGCCTATTTAAGTTGATAATTAATGTTTAATTAGACTGTCGGAGCACAGCTCTATTTGGTTAAACTTTAAGGTAACCCAAAATTCCATAGGGCTGACCACGATTTGGCCCTGGTCGATCGGGACTAGGATTCAGGGGTTGATATTTTCAATATTCCAGTTCATTTTGTACCGTTAAAATGTCAGATCTTAGTTATGCGGACCATAGGTTCTCAGGGGAATGTCCAATGTCAACGCTGGTCAGACAGATCAGTTTTCCGAAGGCGTTGGCAAATTTCGGATCCGGTTGCCGAGTCTGGACTCGAGGGAAATAGCCATTACTCAGACAAAATGTAACTTATCTTTCACAGCATTTGACACTGGACTGGATACGTTAATGAATACCTAAAGTACAATCTACATGATAAAATAACTGACTAAAAATAACTGACTTCTGGCTATAAAACCGACTATACTTCCATATAAAAACATTCTTAGAACACCCATATCTATTTTTTTTTAACTTTCCTGGTGGAAAGAAAAATGTTTATTACGAACACCGAGCCACCAAATTATTAAATAAGAAGAAACCGGAGAACTTTTATATTTAAGAAGGGAATTTGGAAGCCTGCCGACCAAGGAATAATAAATGAATTGTCACATTCCTCTCTTCTTCTTATTCGTTTCCTCTTCTTCGTCCTGGTCCATTTTCGTCGCCTTCTAAACCCACGACTCTTCCGTTCCGCGCCCATCCTTAGTCGAGCATCAACTTCTGCCGAATAACTTTTTGCTAATATTGCATGGGTGAAAACTCTACCAACGTCAGCTAAATAGCGGAATTCCGTGATATTGATCCGGAAACTGCCGAGCTTCCTCTTTTCTTCTACCTGATACCGCTCGAGCACGAGACAGCAATTTGGCAACCGAATTTTTGTGTTGGTTGCCTTATTTCCGCTGGTTTGAAAGTCAACAGAGCAAGCTTATTTCTCATTCTGATTAACTTCCTTGAAATTATTTTTGTGTGCCTGCTGTGTTTCCTCTTATGCGCCTGTGCACCTATACTCTTGGGCAGTGCTTAAACCATCATTAACTTAGAGGGATTTCTTCCTTACTTACTTACTTAGCTCACTTTTGAGAAATAATTCTGTTTTATTCCACCATCGGGCTTAGTACCTATTATTCCCCCAGTGATCATCAAGGCTTAGCGAAAACCCTAATATAAGATGTGTCTGATTCAAGGCTTAGCAGAAAGCCGTGTGGTATAACATGTGCTTGATTATACTCCTCCAGCAGAAAAGGTTTGAACCTTCCTGATTTTTGCACTACTCTTCGTTTTAAAAAGCGAAAGATTATCTTTTCTGTTCTGCTGTCTCTATGTGGCGGATGCTTATAATGCGGAGAGGGAGGGGGGTGACAAACAGAGACCAATCCGCTTCAAGCGCTGAGATGGTATCATTCCAGTTTCTTTCATGGTAAAATGTTGCCTGAGGTGGAACCTGAATCTTGCCAAATGAACAACAGACGGAAGAGAAGCAATAAGCAAGAAAAATAAAAGTGATGGAGAAAGAAAATGAATAAATTGCAACTGTTTTGTTATTAGTTAAAAAACAAAACTACGACTGTCTAAAATGCCTACGGTAGTTTTGAGGGCTTTGATAAGGCTGGATTGTAGGACACTGGCTTTCAGGATCGTAGCATGCCTCAAATATAAGCCTTGCCGGTGATTTTACGAATGAGGAAGAAGGAGACATTTGTCCAAACTGCCGTAAGGATTAATGTCGTGTTCATGTTATTTAAAAATAAAAATGTATACTCTGCAAGCAATCTCCAACCGAAGAGATGGCTGCCCGTGGCAGGTGGCAGCATTGGTTCAGATGCACATTACACTAAAATGCGATTTCGGTTGTTTAGCCGTTAGCCAGACGGACCAGTGGACTGGTAACTTTTGTTGGCTTGCTTAATCTAAGACCTTAGTCCCTCCTGGCAATCAGGGCATCCAAGATGAGTCGCCACTTGTCTCTCAAATAGACTGCTGCGCAGACATCCCTCCGTCCGGGCTCAATGGCCGCGTTGATCTAACGAAGATCAATTGCCAACTTTTGTTACCAGCGGTTGTTTTGTATTTTTAGGAAACTTGTTTGTGAATTGATGATTGTGATATTGTTCTCCGCTCCAATGACACGGACTAGTGTGACATTCTAATGATATATTTAAGAGGATGTATTTATTTATGTCCCTAATTAAGACTGAAGAGTAATATAATAGAGGAACAAAAATTTCAAATAAATAATATTTGTAAAAATTCAATTTTACAACACTGTAAGAATCAGAAGAGAGGAGAAAAGTAGCCTACACAGTACTGAAACAACTAATTTAAAATTCTCGACGTCTTTCATTACTTGCTCCTGAAAAAATTGGTAGCCTTCAAATTTTGGGTTGAGAAGTCTTCAGACTTATTTTGTGCAAAAATTCCTCATCTTTTTCCTTAGACTTCAAAATGTCCATGCTCGGCCTAAGTGTTCTTCATTTTGAAAGAGGGACGGACTCCAGCAGACGTGGAACCCCTGTAGGGTTTCAGCCATCTGCATCTTGACCTGGAGATTTTCCATCTCAGAATTTGAAGCGACTGCATTGCGGGACTACTTCGTTCCTTTGGGATCTGCAATAGAATTTAATCGGGTCAATGGACAATCCTTCGAATGTTCTTCATTTGAGAATAGGCTATTCAGCGTTTTAAGGACATTGAAGGCCATGTATCAGCCAACTGCACCTTGACTCTTAAGATTTTCTTATGTCCCGGAAATATAGGCTAGAGAGAATGTACCTGTTTTGTTGAGGACCTGTTTTCTTCAAGTATCAATGAGACTACTAATAAAGACTTTCATTTTACTACTTTCTAATTAGTCGACTGGCTTAAAGAATTTTATTGATGTTGGCGGAGGGGAAAAGTTGCGTAAACACAGTTAACATTCGATGGAAATGTTATGTTGTCGGATAGTCGGTAAGAAAAAAATTTAGTTGGCGCGAAGTGCCGCGATTTGTAAAAACGGTTGATTAGTTCTAAAAAACAGTCGGTTTTGTCCATCGGTTTAGATTTTTTCTTAAAAATGTTTTTTCTCTAAAAAACAGTCGATAAATACCTTAACCCCAAACACCTGGCTATTGACGTCTCTGCCAAGAACAGTCGGGTTTGGTTTGCATTTTGTTCTCCTTTGCTCGAAAACTGCAGCTTCCCAAGTTATATGTCCATCTCAAGTTATATATCTCTGCCTCCTGAAACCACCAACTATAACATCTTACACTGTTTTCCACAAGAAATAAGAACAACCATCTTATTCCAGGCTGGATGCCGTCGTCATGACCCGCTTGAACGCGTCTACAACCACAGGACTCGGAAGCCTTATCCAGCGAAAGGTCATGGATCCCGTTCACCCTCAGATTGGGTATATGTTTGCCAATCTTCCAGAAGGAAGCACATCTCGCTCGTCAGATGGAAATAAGGATTTTGACCCCCTACTAATTCATCTCTTAGACGAAGGCCAGAAATTACTCAGTAATGCGAAAGCCTTGAATCTTGAGCCCCAACCGATTTTCCGCGAGGAGTCAATGGATCCGATAAATTTATACCACAAAGTAAGTAGGGACTGTGCTTTGGGGTGGATCCGCGGGCGGCTTTTATGCCAAAACAGCGAAAACAAAAACAGTAACGGTCAAAAGAGCGTAAGCAAACACAGCGGCACGGTTTTCGCAGTTTTGACGATATCCGTGGTGCGGGGGTGGCTGGAATCGGATGCTTGTTTTCTTTTGTATGACAACAGAGATGGGCTATTTCTTCTGTTGTATTTTTTTTTTCAAGTAGAAGCAAATATAGGTTTATTTTACTTTTGATAGTCTATCAGAAGTTGTGTCTTAGGAAATCTCTTGTAGCTGGGAACGAATCTTGAGCGGTCCTTCACCCCTTTGGAAGGAAACACCTCGTTGTACAGATTGGTAAATGTTAGGTTTATGTCCCTTAGTCGACCAAGAGCGGTTGCAAAAACATTCCAGTTTATTCAAAGGACGATGAACACAAAATATTTGAGTCTCGAATACAACATATTTACAAAAGACCACGGGGCCAGCGATCGGCATGTGGCCAGATCGATTGCCGATCCATGACTGTGAGTATATAGGCTGTGCATGACTGAAACAAACCGGAATGAGTACACGGACTAGTCAATCCGACCTCGACAATCTCGACATAACGACAGAAAGTCACGACGGCGAGTGCGAGGTGCTAGTGCCTACTTCAAATCGCAAGAGAGACAACAGTTCTGCTGGGCACAACAGCTAATATTATTGTGGCATGGGCTAATATACTAGATGAAGTTTGTGGTTGGTGAGGACTATGGGAGGTGTCGAAGGAGAAAAAACAATTATGCTAGCCTGATGCTAGCGTTTGGAAATGCAGTTGTAACGCTAAAATTTCACAACTTTCCTTTTTATTAGTTTGTACTGATATAATAAAATAAAGTGCAAGCCTACACAATTTCTTGGCGCACGAAGAAGGCAAAGTTATTTAAGTAGCTATAGTTATTTAATTAACTTATAATGAAGATGAGTTTTCTTGAGCTTTCAGGTTTACTTTCAATTTTTTTTTCAGCTTTTTCTCTTTTTTCACCCCTTTCCTACATTTTCTTACGTTTCTATCCCTTTACCCCAGCGTTGAGATTTTGGTGCTTCCTTGGCTCTCGAGTGTGTATTGCCAAGTTCACCTTATCAGTTCTTCCTGCTTGGTATGAATTTGAGGTAAGAATTAGGCGAAAGTTAGTCCAGATTCGGAAGTTCTTTGTCTGAAGGGAGGCTGCATTTCCTCTTGATGTTTAAAAGTTGAATGGCAATGTGCCAAGAAACGGGGAAGACCGAAGTAGGGATTTTCGTGAGTAAAGCCGCAAGAACTTTTTGTTTTTTCCACTCGTTGCTAAGTAAAGCTACCGAGCTGTCTGGAGCGATTCTTTTCAAAAATATTCTAGAAAGAAAAATGAAATGATTTATTTTATTTTTTTAATTGTTTTTTTTTATGAAAACTGAGGTCCCATGTGCTGCTCAGTGTCACCGAATATTAATCATTTACAAGTTGGTTTGCTTTGAATTATATTCTCTCGTTTAGGTGATTGTTTTCACTTTGTGTTCTTTCAGAATGTTAATGTGACGTTGGATACATCCTGTTAATAATTTCCACCTTCAGCAATAATTCGGCAGTACCGGTATCATTACATCTCACGAAAAAGGATTGAAGCTCTTCTCGTACCATTCATGAAAAATTAGCGATGATTGAAGTTTTGGCGATGGGTTGCCCACTTCCAGGTTGCCCACACTCATTTGTGTGTCATTTAATTGGATACACTGAATTATTTGGATTCTGCGAAGGGATTTTTTGATTTTCCACTATCTGCTCTAGTTATGAGGCTCAGAATATCTCCAGCCGTCCCCACAGCGTAAATTCTACTATGACGCAGGAAATTTTAATCTCAACACAAATGCGGTTTTTCAGTGGGCAGTGGTGAGATTGGTGAAGATTGCTTAGTGCCTGAACAAAGAAAAATTGATAAATCTTTCTCGTAAGGCATACAGCAAATAGAGGCACCACAAATCACACGGAAATTCCACTATTTGAAAATCGGTTATTCGTGAATAGCGGAACAACGAAGTAACTCATTTTCAGCGGGTCTTCAAGCCAATTTAAGTGAATAAGTGATGGGTAACTAGATTGTCCTATCCTAGCCCTTTTCGGTTAAACTTTAACACTACCTACCCAGCACCGTCCAAAACTAGCGGCGCTGGCCATAGATCACGTGATTCATCTTTCACGGTTCTAAATATACTGATTTTAATATTCTAACACGTGGCAACCGGTGCAGGTACCAAGGCGCCGGGCACAATGTGTACACCCAAATCGAGAGTCGGCAACCCCTCGTGTTTTGGTGGGTCCTAATTTATCGGAAGAGTAGATAGAGGGGAGTATGTTGCGTTTTTGAGGCGGCTCCCCAGTTAAGTAAAGGTAGTGGACTAGTGGTAGATTGAATTTCTCCCTGGGATCGGCATGCGAGTGACCGGCAAGTTGCATGATAAGTTGCTTTGCTTGACCTCGAAGCAGGAACCAATACATGGCACCAGAGGTCCTATCAGATGTTCATTGCTAACGGCTGCCTCGTGCTATTTATTCCCGGCTGATTCGTTGCCCCATGCGAGGCATAAATCAGACCAGGCTCTGTGCCAAGCGATAACAACTTTTGTTTGGACGAACATTTTCCGCCCGATTATTCTGTCAGGAGTATGGTATTACTTGGTTGAGGAGTCTAACGGCATTCCTGCCTCGGGATTTCAGGCTCAGCTGAGGTTGTCACGAAAGCTTCCAAGTGGCATTCGTTCTATTGATCCTCTATAGGATCGTGGAGGAAGTCCCTAGCTGGGAAAGTGCATGTCACAATCCATATTATCCAGCCGTATTCTGAAGAGAGGGGTTACCTCTTTGTTTCGTACTAAGTAAGGGTCTTAAGCATTGTTCAAATTAGTGTAACAAGGCGGATAAGGAGTTTCCGCGTCATCTTTTCTTGACTAGCTAGAGCAACCCAAGCAGGCAGCAATTTGATTAGAGCTGCATAAGAGAAAATAGGATCGATTTCTTTTTTCTTTATCGCGCTCGTCTCGTCCTGTTCGCCTTATGAGCTAGTTGAACTATATAAAGAGTTCAAAGTCACATTTGCCCCTACCCTGAGCTGTATATTCAATGCGGTTTTGGAAGGGAAAGGAGACATGACTATTTTAGGACTCATCAGACTTATTCCGAAAAAGGGGGATCTTCAGGATCTTAACAACTGGAGGCCTGTTAGCCTGACACAATGTGATTATCGCCTGCTGTCGAAAGTGCTAGCTAATCGATTAAAGAAAATCCTCCCATTTATCCTAAGTAAAAACCAGAGAGGAGGAATTGATAAAAGAAAAACGTCTGATATACTTAATTGCGTACGAGACCTTCTCTTGCTGCTGAAAAAAAAAAAAAAAAAAAAAATGAGCTAGTTCCGTTTCTGGTACCGACAAAAGCTCTTATTATGCAGCTTATTACATCAATCTGAACAACACTCGAACGGTGTTTTTCTGCCGTAGGCCTTATCCGATCTATCTGGCAATCTGAACCGTAGTTCCCACGTAGCTCGAAATTCGTAGCCAGTCGCAGTGAGTTTTAACATCCATTCTGATGTCTGCTTAATCCGTGGTTTATATTGCTGCGATTTCGCCCAAAATTCTTTGTTCAGCGACATGCTATAAACATCGCGTGAAAAACAACGCAAAACACTACGTTTGCCGCAGTTTCGAAGATGCGGAAAAATTTAAAATAGTCCGACATGTGATAAGATTGGAGTGAAAGTAAATTAAGAAACGAATTTAGTTTACTCCAGGATTATTAATAGACCTGTCTTACCTATAATACCAACGCAACCTACTTCCGTAATCACTCCATCCATTTCTAAACCCGAAGAGCCGAATTTCGCACGGTACATTCTAATCCCTCTAACAGAATCTCGCTGATTTTCTCACTTGCCGAATTTTGCTACCGTCGATGCGTATCACGCTGTCGACGGTTGTCTGCGATACGTTTTTCCATCAGAAAAACTGGTTATGTAAATTTTCCCTGTTTTCGCTTTAAGTCAACGGGTCTCGAAAAAGGCTTAAAACAGCCAAAGCCGCGGGTAATTTGTTGAAAATAGAGCCTAGTTATGAAGCAATCAACTATTTTAAAACACTGGAAGTTGAAGAGTAAATAGTGCGAGGGGTCGTTTAAAATGTCTCTGCCTTGAAAGAAAATATTTTAACCCTTCTCCTAGAATCTTTTTCTTGGGATTTAACACAAAATATCTACTGTGTTTTACTTGCCCGGTTCTTCCCAGGGTCTTCAGAGCCTTTCTGCGACTTCTCTTTAAGCAAAATGTGGGGCGTGGGGCTATGAAAATAATTGAGATATAGGTTCTGTAGCTTATCACGTACCAGCATGGGATGGTAGTTGTCAGCTCCTCGGTAAAAAAAAGTCTCCGCCTTTTTGCATAGACCCTCCCTCAGTAACAAGGTTTGGGATACTTGCCAACTTGGTCTGTCCTTTTGAAACTTTATTGGCTCTTTTTTCATTTGGATGCTCAACTTTTCCAGACGAGTTCAGAAGTCCGTCTGGTTGGTCGGTTTATCTTTCTAAATTATTGATCCTTGGTCCGTGAGAATTAAGCTCGCTTTTAGATTCCTGCCACGAATTCGGCGTCCAATTTCGTTGTTCTTCGGTCTTGTCAGGTACCGAAAGAGTCTGGTAATTCATCCCTCTTTCTTGGATAACACGCCAAGGTTGAATTTATTTATGAAGGGGCTTTTAAGGCTGTGGGAATAGCAAGGGAAGGGATTCGGTTCCTTCGAGGAACATGTTTCGCCATGCCGGGGAATAGACAATTATTATGATAGTCGCGTTGCGAATTCTACCGTAGTTCGAATTATATAATTGATAAATGATATGACTTATATGATGAATGCAAATCAGCCGAGATAAATCCCGCTGATTGCAGGCCTGATTTTCTACGTCTAATGAAACGGTTTTAACTTTCCTTCCTTTCTTTTCTTTCCTTCTTTTGTCGTTTCTCCGTTTTTTCACATCCCTTTCCTATTCATGATCTTTATCAGCCTTAATAGGATGCTTGGCCTACTGCTGCGCTAACTAAAATTATTTTGCCCTCACAGTTTCAACTTGAAACTGAAATCTGGTGATTCTAGTTGCTGTTTCCTTGGTCTAGGGTACCACTCACCTCTGCCTCTAACTTGTTGAGTTGGGAAATCACGCTACGGTTGTCAGCCGTGTTGCTTTTCATTACGATCCAAGGTGTTTTTCAGTTACACTGATAATTAATACTGTTTTCTTATTTGTTTTAAAGAAGTGCACAGTAATTATTCCGATCAATCTTTTTCGGACCACAGAATTCCGAGTGTTTATCTTTGTGTGGTACGACTTTCCCCAAGATTTCTTAGTTGTTGTTTTTTTCCTATAATGCCCTGAACTGCCCCACATTGGATGATTCGGAAAAAAGTACTCTAACCTCACAGGTTCTAATTAGGACAAAAACTGGTATTTGAAGTCCCTACACTGTCAGAAGTTTCATAACAGATCGCGCATAACACTTTCAAGAATAACACCTTTTCACTTAGAAATACAGTGTTATGACCAATTAAGTTTACACTAATTCGTGCCTAGATCTCCAACAACACCTTCAATTGGTAAAAATACTACACTGTCAGAAGTTACATAACGACAACAGAAGGATGCCCGGTTTCAACAGATAACACTTTGGGATGTTATCTGTTATGTTTCTTTCGTTCCCGTTAGTATTTTTTATCAATTGAAGGTGTTGTTGGAGATCTAGGCACGAAATAGTGTAAACTTAATTGGTCAGAACACTTTATTTCTAAGTGAAAAGGTGTTATTCTTGAAAGTGTTATGCGCGATCTGTTATGAAACTTCTGACAGTGTACAGTGCCCTCTTTTACTTTTGGTGGACCCGAGGCAATCCAGGATTTTTGGCTTTTCACGAGTCAAAATGTCAAAACGCCATCCCATTAGCGCACACGATTCTTGGTCGAGCAACACTGGTCACATCTAAGCATAATTTCGGTAACTTAAATGACGGTGCAACGTAGCTTGTCCCACCTGTATCGTAATGAACAAAGCAACACGGCTAGCAACCGTAGCCTGATTTCTCAACAAGTCACACTGGTCGCTTGGCTTGTCGTTTCACCTGGCCCCCAGCACAGGCCTAACCGGCCTGAGGGTAAAGACGGCACTCTCTGTTAATTGGATCTAAGGCTCCACGATCTCCAAAGCTCTGCTTTGAAGTATCTTCGTGATATACTACTTGGTTTCTAGTAAACCTAGAGGCGTAGCAGTCGTATATTTATTTATGATAACAAATAAATATACCCCCACCCTCCTATATTTATTTATGGTAATCCATGTTACGCTGACAGTACCGTTAAACGGTTTTATTCAAAGAGTGCATTGTAACCGACCCGATAATCACACCCCCTCCCTCCTCCAAATATTTGCCAGTATTTGTTAATTTTGTACTCCACTTTCCCAACAGATTTCTCAATAGCCACCGTTCCTCAATAATGCACTGTACTGCCGTATCTTGTTTGGTTCACTTGACAAGGCTCGAGTAACACTAATGGGTTTCCCTGAAATCACCTGTCTCAACAAATTGGTTTGAAAGTACTCTAAGAGAACCTGGAATAATGCGTCATTTATCAGTCACGTACGGAAGTTTCAAGGAAGTGAAATCCTAGTGTCAAGAGAGGAAAGTAATTGCTGTTCTGTTCTTTGACAGAGGGAGTCTTTAAATCGGGTCAGAGTGGTGCAAAATTACTTTTCTGGGGAACTGAGTTCCTTTTTTTCTCTAGAAGAACACTGCACTTTAGTGGGAAGAAAATAGAGTTACATGAGTTCTGTGTGATGGTTGCCATACCGAGTTGATAGTCTTGGAGAGAATTTGCAAAAAAAAACTGGTTTAGTATTCTATCCTTTCTTGGAGAGAATTTGCTAAAAAAAAAAAAAAAAAAAAAAAATGGTTTACTGGTTTACCAGTAGACTCCGTGAAGCTGCCGTTCGTATAATTTTTGAGGCATTTTTTTCCGAAGCGGACTCAGGGAATTCTATGTAATTTGAAGTCATTCAACATGGCAATGCTGTTTAGTCCGTGCAATACATTTCTATTTTTTCTGTCCAACCACCTTCCGCTTAACAAAAGAAACATGCAGAATATCAACAGAGGATGAATATATTATACTCTTTATAGCTTACAGTTTTGTTGGTAACTTTCAACAGGGTATCGGGAAGGGACGGGAGTTCAGAATGACGTAACGCTGTAGTGTATATCATTAAAAGTAATGATAATACAGCTTTAAAAAGTTACCGTAGACTATTTGGACGACCGAGAATGTTAAAAAGCATCGTCCCGCAAGGTATTCCATCTACGCCTTTGAGATTTTGTTTGTGTTCATCCTTCCAAATATTGGGGCAGACCAACTCTCGATGTTCTAGTTTTTGTAGCGACGTGTAATAACACCTCAGATTAATCCAAAATTTCGTGTGTATCAGACATTTGGAAATGACTATTCTTGATTCGCCCGTACCTGCGCAAAGACAGGGACTGCCAGAAGCTTGATAACAGAAAACACATGATTGCGAATCCTTGTTTTAAATGATATGTTAGAATACTTGTTTCGAGACACAATTTCTGTTGTGATTCTTTAAATATTTTGTTTCGCGAAAAGGATCATAACGGACATATTCTCATAATGTTTAACACAAGGATGCGCACACATGTGTTAAATGTTACCAAACTTTTGAAAATGTAATAGTCACAGAGCAACATCGGGTACCATAACCTCCCTAGCCGAACCTTTATCCCCCTCCCCCCCGCCTTTCTTGAACCTACACCGCAGCGCTGAAATGCGGAGGTCATTGTTTGCAGCCGCTCAGACCGTTGTTTATCGTCTCTCTTTATTGCTAAGTCTTCCCTGGTCACGGCTAACTTCTGACCTTTCTTTTCAGGTCGGCCATGGCTCATTAGACATGTATGTCCTCAATCCGGCTCGGGACAGTCCGGAAGTCCAGGAGTTCCTCCGCCTTTGGAATTCCGGGGACGGCGCTGGGCTTGGCTGCCGCTCATTTAGTGTCAAGCTAGGCCAGCGGGAAGTCCAAATACCAATCACAAGCCTCGTTTCTCTTTGCGTTCTACTTATCTGGCAGCCTGCCGATCCTAACGAAAAAATCACTCGTATTTTGCTACCTGGGAGCACCCCTCAGCAGAAAGTATTCGAGGGATTTGCCAAGTTGAAGCATTTGTCATGTTTGAAATACCCCACTTGCACTGCCAAGTCCCTCCAGGAGATTATGGCCAAGGAGGTCAAGCAGGAGAAGTTCACCGATCGGAAAACCAGAACTGAGACAGTTGAAGTTGTTAAGCAGCGATCCGTTTCATCGGCTGTGGTCTCCAGCCCGAAACAAAAGAATCGAATTACTGAAAAGAAAGAGAAGAAGGACGTTGAGAAAAAGGCTGTGAAGAGTGTAGAAGTGCTAGACAATAAGGACTTGGAGAAAATGCTAGTTGATGATGTTATGTCGGCTATGAGTGAGCAAATATCAAATGTGCAGAGGTCGGAGATCCTTTCTTCGTCCCCTGCTAAGAAAGAATTGAAAGAAAAGGTTCCAAGCGTTGAGAGGGTGGGAAGGAGCGTAGTCAAAGAGGTTTCTCAAACCCGCGCTTCTTCTATGTTTAAGCGCAGCAAGGATGAAGCGAACAAACGCGCTGTGGATAGCGTGAAGCCGGACAGCCAAGATGCCGAATCTACCATCACTGAATCCTCTCTTAGGTCCAAGGATGTCTCTACCAACAGGAAGAGGACGCCATCTACCCGCCGGGTTGTGCAGAAGACAACAGTGACACAATCAGAGACCACTATCTCAGAAGGCTCAAGCTCAACAGTAACCGAAAAATCTCATAAGGTAGAGAAGAAGATCAAAGATAAAAAAGTTGAAGAAACCGAACTGTTGAGGGCCAGAGTCGAGAAAACCAAAGAAGTAAAGATGGAACAGAAGAAAAAAGTCGAAAAGCCTAAACCAGTCGAGAAACCAAAGACAGAGGATAAACCTAAACCAGTCGAGAAACCAAAAACCGAAGATAAACCTAAACCAGTTGAAAAGACAAAACCTGTTGATGAAAAAGAAGAAACCTCCAAGGCAATAGAAGGAGAGATAAAATTGGAAACTGAGACACCTAAAGATGATAAACCAAAATCTAGTGAGAAGCCCAAACAAGAAGAGAAGAAAAAGGGGATCGAAAAACAGAAAACTGAAGAAAAGCCGAAGATGACCGAAAAAGCTAAACCAAAGCCTGCCCCGAAAGTCAAACCAGTTGAGAAAACCGAAGCGAAGCCCGAAGAAACCCCAAAAGCCAAGGCCAAGCCTGTCGCCCCTAAACTAGTCAAGCCAAAAGAATCTCGTGACAGCACTCCTGTACAGAAACTTAAGAAGGAAGAGACAGTTCCAAGACCGAAGCCCAAAGATGAAGTCAAAGCTAAACCCATATCTGAAACGAAAGCAAAGCCCAAATCTGCCGAGCCCAAACCTGTCAAAAAGGTTGAGCCGAAGAAGCCCGTCGATAAAGTTGAACCGAAGAAGTCGGTCGACAAAGCTGAACCAAAGAAACCCACTGCCAAGGAAACGCCGGTGAAGAAGTTAGACACTGCCAAAAAAGCCGCTACCCACGCCACCAAGGGAAAGGGAGCGAAAGAGCCGCCCAAACCAGATATCTCAGAGGAAGAACTGCCAAAAGTCAAGGGAATCCGAGGTCGTAGCGGGGGAAGAGCCCCAGGTGCTGCCCTAGCTGCAGCTGGAGCTGCTGCAGCCATGGTTGGAGTTGCTGCTGCAATTAAAGGTATCAAGAAAGTTTTTTTTGGGGGGAGGGGGGAGATGACCAGGGCAGACAGTTATCTGCGTGGGATTAAGGTGTCTTTTAGTTCTGGACGATACATGGTTTTGTGAAGAAAAAAAATATAAAGTCTCTTATTCTAAAGAGCGTTCGTTTCCAGAAAAAAGTTACTTATTTAACTTTATAAAAATAAAATGAATTGAACTAAATTATCACAAGAACCATTCCCTAGATAGTATAAGGGTACTCAGAAGTTGAGAAGTTGAGTTGACTGTGTCGAACACATACCTTACGTCAGCTTCGTTCCTTCTTGGCAAGGGTCCTGTTCAGGCTCAAACTAGAGAAACGAACCTTAGCTGTTTAAAAAAAACACAGAAATATCGCGAGAATAAAACTCAACTGACGTATAATTTAATGCAGTATATTTATAAGTAATATACATAGTAATTTTCGGCACTGATATCACCTTTTCCTCACGTACCAGAACCCGTTCGTCCTCCATGGTCCAACCGTTTTGCTTGGCTAGTCCATTTTGGCAGCCGCAAGTGCGACAACGGGAAGAAACTCATAACTTCTTTCCTGTCTGAACATCACTTTCCTTCCTTCGCTATTAAATGGTAACAATCGATTCCATTGGATATCTGTCGGGCGGGAGAAGCAACAGGCTTCTTGTGGGAAAAAAAGGTATGAGAGGTGCGAAAGTAAGGCAGTCAATGGAGGACTCGTATGTATATGATCGCATGTGTCTGCGGAAGTAGCAATGAACTTATTTTTTTTTCAGGCCTACGTCTTTTCGGAGGCTTTTAAAGAGTATTTTGAAATCCGTTCTTTGCCAATTTTTCGCCAGTTTTTCTTTTACTTGTATGAGTCTGACGGGCAGAGGCGTTACTAGTCAAAATGTTTGGAGGGGGGACAAGGTATTTACCGACTGGCTGGTCATTTTTACCGACTCTTTTTGCGGATAAGAACGACTATTTTTGAGAAAAAACTACTCTGTCGACGAAAAATCGGCTGATTTTAAGAAAAACGACTATTTTTAAGAACAAGAGCTGTAAGCTCATATGGCACTTGCATGGGTTGAGATGTATTATTTGATTAAAAGTAATTTTCGACTGCGCGGTTCAGATGCGCACTTTAAGGAAGCTAGAGAAAAAGTATTTTGTCGTAGAACTTGGCTGTAATGATGCGCACTTTAAAGGCACTAGAAATTCATCTGTAAGGAAGACCCTTGAGGCAAAAACGATATCAGGCTCTTAGGGATCATTGATATATACGTATGATCAAAAGTATTTTTTTTCCGCTAATGCGGGTAAAATGCGCACTTTAAGGGTGCTAGAAATTTTTTTTTTTTTGCAAAACCCTTGTGGCACAAATGATCATAGGTTGAGATGTATCGTTTGATAAAAAGTACTTTTCGACCTTGCGGTTAAGATGCACACTTTAAGGGAGCTAGAACTTCATTTGTAAGCAAAACCCTTGAGGCAAAAATGATCATGGACTCATGCGGATCATGGAAATGCATATTTTGCTTAAAAGCATTTTTCTTAATTTGCGGTCATGATTGGTACTTTAGGGAATGGTCGGATTTGAAAAGTGGCGATTTCTAAGCCAATCTTGTCGAATTTCTAATATTCCAGCCAAATTTCATCGTCCTAGCAAATCTGGAAGTACCTTAACTCGCGATCACCGGAATTCCGGACCCGCCCCTCAAACTCCCCCCACAGTCGCCGGAGCCAATCCGGTTCGGTTTTGGACTTGTTTGTTATTCCCACAAAGTTCCATCCCGATCTCTCCAGTCCAATCCGGTTACGTATTCCCCCCCCCAATTGTTGTCGGATCCGGTCCGGACATGAAAAGATCACCACAGGCCCTCTGTTCATTTATTAAATTTCACTCGAATCCGATCACCCGTTCCAAAGTTACGCATGGCTAAATATTCCGGATTCCCCCTCCCTCCAATCCCCCCACGACTATCGGATCGAGTGAATTTTTATTTACAAGTTAGTTTGATCGGGTCCCTGATACCTGATACGCCTCCCAAGTTTCGTCGTGAAAATCCCAAAAACTGTCATCACCAGAATTCCGGAAAACTCCCCTCCACCTCCCCCCCCTAAGTGTCCGGGTCCAGTCCAAACGTGTAAACGATTTATATGGAGCAGATTCTTGTTCTTCCCAGCAAGTTTTACTCCAATCCCTCCACTATAACCGTCTCTCGAGATTTCCGGTCTTCCCCCCCCCCAACTCCCCATAGCTGTCGAATCCGGTTCGGACTTCAAATGGAAGATCAGAGATATGTCATTCATTCAGGTATTAAGTTTCGTCCCAATCCGATCACCCGTTCGAAAGTTACACAACACTCAATTTTCCATATTCCCCCGCACTGAATCACATATACAAACCCCTTTGACCCTCGAATGCACTAGCTCTTTCCGATGTTAACAGAGTGATCCGATGCAAAGAGTGACGTCACGCCGTGCGCAGACCTACTAGTGAGAAGAAAGGGGTAGGGGTTTTACAAAAACTACTAAATTCTCAGGATTCCGAGGCCCACCACTCCCCCCCAGATGGTCGGATCGTGAAACTGATTATTTCCAGGTTAGTTATATCGGGTCCCTGATATGCCTGCCAAGTTTCATCGTCCTAGGACATCTGGAAGTACCCTAACTCGAAAACAGTGGACCGCCCGACCGACCGACCGACCGACCGACCGACCGACCGACCGACCGACCGACCGACCGACAGACCGACCGACCGACCGACCGACCGAAAAGCGATCGGTATATGGCACTTGAGCGGAGCTGCAAGTGCCATAAAAACCGACTGTTTGTAAGAAAAATCGATTGGCTCTTTTTTACCGACTGGCCGACAACATTGGGGGGGCGTCCCCCCCCCCCCAGTAGTGACGCCTCTGCTGACGGGTGAATAAATTCTGCTAATGCGCCCAATGTTTAATGCTTAAAGGGCACCTCACACTACTTAGTGTTTCTGCTAAGATATTTTGAGACAGTTGACTACTTTAAAACGTAGATATACTTACAGAAAATAACACAAGGCTTCGGCGGTTTTGAGCCTCTATCCATGTCCCTTGCCTTTGATGACAGACTTGTACAAAATTGCATTACCGGTCTTCGGGACAATAAGCTTTTCTGAAACAATGATCTGGAGCTTGATATGTGACTTAAAGAGAAGAAACGTGGCAAGCGTGATAATCAGTTTAATGCCAATAGAGGAGATAGGATATACTTATGAAGTGTGGAATCTCGGGAACGAGAATGGATGAAATACTACTGAAGTAGAATGAATGACTATCTTAAGAGCGACGTGTCCTTTAAAGGAGTCAACGGATCTGGCACGACCGACGCGCAGAGCTTTCTGACAATTTGCGGTGTTTACTCTATTGTCCAGAAGAAGGCGAGGAACTCTTTGCGTGGGACCTCCATTGGCAATCGTAACCGTTCTCGTCTTGACCCAGAGTGCTCTCATTGGCTGAAAATCGGTTTTACGACACGTGACGATGGCTTCCGACAGCTTACGATTGCCAGTGGAGAGCTTTACTACCCTTTACCGTCTGTACGTTGGTTTGAAAGGAAAATCAGAAGGCTACATAAAATAAACAATCGATCTATTCGGCTGCAAATACAGACTCTCGAACGCATAAAGTTATTTGAAGACATCCGTGTAAAAAAAAAAAAATCGAGCCATCGGCCAGAATCTGGCTAATGCCGTACCCAAAGTTATTCTGGTCAAGGGATCAATTTGTTTTCAGTCTCTGTTTAGGGTAAGGAGACTTTCTGAATCTCTCTTTCCGCTCGTTTTTTTTTTTTTATTAGCTCAACTGCAGTCACAAACTAGGCCGGTGGCCTTGAGCCGCCTTAACGTCGGAAAGGCTAGGGATTGAATCGGTAGCTATTGTGTGCTAAAATGTTTCATTCCAAGTTTCCTTTTCTACTTTCTAAAGCCAAAGCACGTAAAAAAAAAAAAAAAAAAAAAATTAAAGTTTTTAGTTTGCTACAAAAAGGATTCAATTAACTGCAGGATCCCTGTGACCGACAGAAAACGGAAAACTCGGATTAACTACAGAGTCTTGCCCAAGTCGATTGAAGTTTCGATATAACAGTACAAGACATATAAAAGAGACCTAAATTCTCAACTAGGTTCGTGGGTACATAATACTTGGGCGGTACAGTTAACGACGAAAACCATCTGTTAAATTAATTACATTTTCTCAGGTTTTTTTTTTACTTCGAAGCTCCAGTACTGCCTTGTTAATAAGGGAGCATCTGAAAAACAGAGATATATAGTTATGACCAACCGTTAAGCTGTAAATCTTTGCATGCTTGATCCGGACTGGCTCTTGGAGGATTATCCCCTCATCTCCTTCCTTATTTCCCAGACGAAAAGCCTAATTCTGCTGGCGAAGAAGAAATGGTCGTGATTGAAGAGGCCATTCAGAAAGAGCAAATAGCCGACGTTGGCGCTGTATCGGAGTCTGTTACTATGGCGCTGAAAGATGCCTCGCCTCTACCAGAGGATATCCTCGACTTAATCGAATCTGAAATGATTCAGAAGGTCCCGCTGGCTTCAGCAGAAGGAACCGATGCCAAGGAAAAAGAGGAAGCACCGGAAGGTATGTTTTGCCTTACTTCGTCATGGTGCACAAATTCTAAGTATCCAGCGATGCCATGACCTATTAAGTTCGCGGGATTTAAAAAGACAGTCTAGTTGAGTTTTAAGAGATTGTCAGGTTGTCTGTCAGTAACAGTATATTCTACAGTTATGCCAATGCAAATGCTGTGATGTCAGCCACAGCATGCTTCTGTAGGAATATCTAATGTTTCTTCTTTTGTAAATTTTAAGCTTTTTGGAAATCTGCATCCAAGACAGATATATCCTCAAATGACATATCTAAATGTATATCCGGGGGATGTGACCGTTCTACCTTCGAAGTCGTCAAGAAAGAGCCAAGCATCCGTTGTTTGTACTGGAGAGGTATGAATGACTGAATGAATTATGAATTAAGTTGGCCCGAGGGCCATGACAACAACAAATTACCAAATGAGCACTAATAATCAGCCCTAATCCCCATTAATATAAGAACTTCGTACTATGATTTTTTTAACGTTATAACTCCAACGTTAACTCCATACACTTCCCTTCTCCATTCACTCAATCCTTCCCACTCGCACACTAATTGTTCTCATCATCCCTCTCATCATCCCTACCTCAACAAGGACAAAAGTTAGGACCGCTCTTTCCTTATCAATATGTTTTCTCCTAGTCCCTAGCGGTAAGCTGTCTGTCCTCATTTCAGTTGTATACTTTAATATTTTTACTTCCCATTCCCGCTTTAAATATTGCCATTCTTTGCTTATTGCTGTAAATGTTCCCGTTCTTGCCCAGCAACATTCCAGACTTTTCTTGCTTTCCTTGGGTTGGATTGGAACTGAGCTTCTCTTAATTCATCAGCCGAGTCCAATACAGCAGCTCTGCCTGCCGGGCGAACTTGTCTTCGCCGCTCGGGATATAAGGCGCGGATTGATCTAACCAGGAAATCCAATCGTTTGGATATCCTGAGGCCCACAGAGTAGTCTCTTGCGGAATCGTACATCATTAACCTTGTGGGTCTTCAAATGAGTCCACATTGGCGCAATTCCTACTTGAACAAGCCCAAAGGTTTCAATGGGATCCCAAAAATTCAATATTTGATCCAGACAATTAAGTTTTGTCTTCGCCAGATCCAGTCTTCGCCAGATTCCTTGAACATTTTTACTCTTAAAATTTAGAAACAGATTAAGGCCAAATAGCTAATCATCTGAGAAAACCAAGTTCAGATATGGATTCACCGTGTGTGTTTACCCCTAAAAGTCATGTCTATTTTGACGAAACCGATCGAAACGATCCTGCCTTACTTCTGCCAATTTTCCGGCTTCGGCGAAATTCCGGAACTACTTGTCCGGTGAAATATAAAGCTCACAAACTAATTCAGCGTATCTCCTTACCCCTATATCCAACATCTAATCAACTTGAAATAAAAATTTAGCTTAGGCTATAGCAAACTTTCCGGTTTAAGCCGGATTCCGGACGAACTATATGTCCGGCTAAAAAATGGTTGTCATATACGGATTCAGCATCTCTTCTCATCCCTTAAATCGGACATCTAATCAACTACAAATACAACTTTTGCTTTTAACGAATTTTCCGGTTTGTGCCGGATTCCGGGCGAACTACTTGTCCGGGTAGAAAATGATTTTCATATGAGTGTGCAGCATGCCTTCTTACCCCTAAATCGAACATTTAATCAACTTCAAAAAAAAAACTTTTACTTTTGACAAACTTTCCGGTTTTGGCCAGATTCCGGGCGAACTATATGTCTGGCGAGAAAATGGTTTTCATCATCGTGTTCAACATGTCTTCTTACCCCATAATCGATCTTATTAGCTGTTTAAAAATATTTTGTCTTTCCCTTAATCTGAAACCCCTCCCCCACCCTCAAATATAGGACTACAGAGCCCATCTTCGAACTTGACTTGTACTTTGACCCAAAGGATCCTCCCACCAAGTTTCATCAAAATATATCAATCCCTTCGAGAGTTATCGTGCTTACAGACGGACAGACGGACAACTTTTGCGATGTCATAGTTATCCCTCTACTTCCGTTTTGGGATCCCAAAAATGCACTGGAGACGACTGCGTAAATTTAGGGGAATCGGTGAGCCTCGTTTTCTCGAGTTCAAATGTTTTTAAGGAGTCTCTTGATACCGTATGGCGGAAAGTGGGAGAGAGACCATATGATGGGATTCGAAGGAAACTTGATATTTGACAAAAGGACGTGTCACTGACGTACCATTTTGTATCCGGACCGGATCCGACAACTGTGGAGGGATTTGGGGGGGGGGGGAAACTGAAAATCTCGTGACACGCTTAGACTCGAGGGATCGGGATGGAAATTGCTGGGAAGAACAAGCATATGCTCTACACGAAATAACTTACAAGACAGGACTGGATCCGGGCACTGTGGAGGCAGTTAGGGGGGAGTGGTTCCGGAATTCTGGTAATTGCGAGTTAAGGTACTTCCATATGTGCTAGGACGATGAAACTTGGCTGGCACATTAGGGATCCTTCAAGGTTTGACTTAGAAATAGCCTCTTACCGGATCCGACCATCCTGGAGGGGTGGAGGGAGGGAAAATTCGCAAACTTGAGGCATTCATAAAATTCGAACAGGAGATCAGATCTGAGTGAATCTTGAAAATTGACAAGAGTACATGTCTTGGATATTTAGTTTCAACTCCGGGTCGGATCCTGTAACTATTAGGGGGTAGGGGACACCGGAAACCCCATTTTATGCTTATATAATGGAGTGACCGGGACTGGGCTTGGTTGAAAGAACAAGCATAAGCCTTATAGACGCGTCAATGTATTGAACTGGAGTGGTCTAAGTACTATGGGAGAGTCGAAGTTAGGGATCTCGAAATCTCGTGACATTCAAAACTTTGGAACGAGTGATCTGTTTCTGACGGAACTTAAGAACACCTCTTACAGTATGTATGTTACCGCAACGTACTTATAATACTTTTGATCAAACGATACATTTCATTATCTCCAAGGGCATTTGTGCTTCAAGGGTTTTTCTTACAAATGAATTCTTGGTCTCCTTAAAGTGCTCACGTTAACCGCGAACTACAAAACAATACTTTTGAGCAAACTATTCATTTTCATGATCCCCAAGGGCCCATGAGCATTTTTGCCTGTAGGGTTTTGCTTGCAGATGAAGCCCTTAAAGTGCGCATCTTAACCTCAAAGTGAAAAAAAAAACTTTTGATCAAAGATACATTTTCGTGGTCCCTAAGGCCCATGATAATTTTTGGCTCAAGGATTTTGCTTACAGATGATAACAATAATCCTTCGAATTTTACAAATTTTCAGCTTCATCCTCTGGCCCAAACTTGCAAGTGCTATACGAGCTTCTAGCTCTAGTTTCTTATGGCTGAACGTTATGCAGAAGGTTTTAGACGCCAAAACCTTTGACTCAAGCCATATGTTGATCACTCTTCGGTCTGTTGACTGGTCGGTCAGTCCGGTGATCGCGAGTTAAGGTACTTCCAGACGTGCTAGGACGATGCAACTTGCAATAGCATTTATTTAAACGCAGGTGATCAAGAACAAATCGAAGCTGTCGAACCCGAAACGGAAATCGTCGAGGGAGAAATCAACGATGATGCCGAAGAAGCTCCAGAAGACGACCTTGTGGTCACAGACGAGGCCGACGCCGTTTACGAACTTATTGAGGGCCTAGCGGAAGAAGATGTCGAGGGAGCAGAGCACGAGAAGGTCGATGAAGAACCAGCGGACGAGCTTGAACCAGATGCAGAGCCAGGAGAGGAGGTTGAAGTCGAACCCGCCAATGTTGACTTTGCTGGCGATGAGGCCGATAAAGTTGAGGAGCTGCAAGATAGTCTTCTGTGAGTATAAATGTATATCATTTGTGGAAATACTTGTTAGCTGCTGTGTAGCAGGTCCATGGCCGTAAAAAATTGTATCAACATCGATGATTTGTTGACGAATGCACTGTGAGCTAGTGCGTGTACTCAGAAGTTATATTTTCAGTTTTCAGCCAACCTTTTTTCCTTATTTGTCGCTCTACTTCAGCGTGACATAGGGGGCTTGGTCAGTGGTGTCTTAAGAGGCCTAACTTTCTGTAATTTTTCAGCCACCTCGAAAGCGAAGAAGACGTTCGATCTGCATCAGCCGAGAGGGACAGTCTTGAACAAGATGGGGGTGAGGAGTATGACGCTGAGGACGATGACAAAGACATCGACGAAAAAGAGGATATTATGGATACCTCCAGAGACTCACTCGAAGTAGCCGAAGAAGAATACGTCATTGAGGCAGCTCGTTACGAGGAAACAATGGCCAGACAAACACGATTGGTCCACGAAACGTCAAATGTGGAAGAAGTGGCCCAAGATTTTATTGCCGAAGTTCTAGAATCTTCTAGATCCATTATGGGAAAAATCGCTGTAGAAGATCAGATGCTCGTCAAAGACGTAACTCCTTCGAAGCCCGCAGAAGTCGACGAAAAGGTCACGGTACAAGAGGCACAGCTTGATGTTCATTTGCCAGGGCTGATGGTCGATTCTGACGATGTTTTGACGAAATCAAAGCTGGCAGGAACAGAAGCATTAATGGACTTGGATGCAAAATCAAGTCCCGAAAAATTAGAAGCGTCTTCTCTGTTTGAGAAGCCGTCCGAGAACGAGGAGTCTCCCGTTCTTTCTGGAGAAGAAGGTACCCAGGAAGAGGAGCTCGAATACGAGATGCTCGGAGATGTTCTTGCCTCCAAGAAAGAAGATTCCTCTGGAGATGAGAAGACAAGGAGCGATGAGAACGAAGAAACAACGAAGAAAAAGCGTTTTGGCTCTGGTCTGTTTGCTAAAATGGAGAAAGCAGTTTCCGAACTAAAAGACGTTCTTGACGACAAACTAGCCAAGAAGGCTGCTGAAGAAGAAAAGAAACCACCAAAGAAACCCCTCAAGGAAGAGAAGCCGGTGAAGAAGACTTCAGAGGATAAGAAAGAAGAAAAATCCAAGTTTTCATTTTTCAAACGCTCTGCGTCAGAGAAAGTCGAGACTGATAAGTTAGACAAGTCTGAGAAAAAGTTTAGACTATTTGGTTCCAAATCGAGGGACTCGAACCTTGGAGAAGTTGAGACTGAAATCGAGCAAACTACAGAAGTTGACGAGATGATTGTCAGAGAAGTGTCTAGCCAAAACACGGCCTATAAACAGGAATTTGAAGCCGTCACGTCCTCTGCGCAACCGAAAGAAGTGACACCTGAAAGTTCTCGTCCAAAGATTATGGAGAGCTCCGCTTCTTTAAGTTCGAGTGACGTCAGTGAAGTGTCAGCATTCCCCACCACTGGTACCACTGGTACCGTGATTGCTTCAGACAAAGTTTTAAAGGTTTCGTCAGGTGTTTCTGATCAAGAGACCCTTACGTTTGAAGAAAGCATCCCCAAACTGAGCAAAGTAGAAGAGTCTAAGGCAGCCGTTACACAGATGTTCTCAGAAGCGATCGATGCTATTGAGATTTCAACTGAAGTCCTAGATGTTCCCGTACTTTCAGAATTCACCATATCCACGGATGTCGATGACCATGTCGTGTCTACTTCTGTCGACACTACTGAGGAGAAAGCGTTGGAGATAATGGAGAGTGTCGTCACGTCGACTCAAGATAAATTGAAAGAATCTCCAGAATTCGCTGAACAAGTAATCACGCCGATTGAGAAGATCTCCACTTCCACAAAGGAAATATCACCGGCTGAATTTCCAGTATCTGGGCTTCTCGAATTATCTAACGTTTTCCCACCTACTGTTGATAACCCCATCGTGACGGCAAGGCTTGAGCAAGATGACTTGTCAACCCTTGAACCAATAATGGACGGTATCATCCAAAAGCTTGATACGACTGTGACTGATCTGTATGAGTCCGTAAAGACGACTGCCTCGTCGGAAGTTACAAGCAAAATCTCAGCAGAAGTAGAAAACGGAAAGTCGCTGGTTCAGGCTAGTTCGGGCAACCTTTCTCAAACAGCAACGGATTTATTTGACGTTGTAGAAGAGAAGATAACCGAGATTACCACTAAACAGGAACAGGCATCTATCAAAGGACTTTCGCCCAGCAAGTCGGATATTTCCGAATTGTCCGAGGTAACCGCTGCAGATGCGCTCACAGAAAGCTCAGCTGACACTGGGGTTTTCATTACTGAAAATAACGAGGTTCTCGAATACCCTGTGTCGCAGACCCATGAGTCCTTAAAATCGCCCACCCAAGGAATAGAGAACGGGAAAAATATTGAATTTCAAGAAAATATGAAGGCTGCCTCTGCTGCTCTTGAGACATCTGACAAGCTGTCGAATTCCGAGTCCCTTGTCTCATGTGTTTCGGAAACCATCGTAGCCAAAATAGTAGAGTCTCCAGTTCAGCAAAAGCAAGATGATGATGGCATTGACACACAGATTCGTGCAGCTGAAAAATCAGAAGAAAATGTTGACTTAGTTAAGTCTTCATGTTCCCTCAGCAATGCAACCGCTGAGTCAATCTTGCAAACAGAGACAACACTTTCTGAGATATCGGAAGAAGTTGTACGCATCAAGGAAGATCTGGAGTACCTCGTGGACGACCTAGAAGCATCCGTAGATGAGGCCCAGGAAGAGCACGAAATTTTAGTTATAGCTGCGGATGGAGAGCCCCAGAAAGACTCCGATACTGAGACTTGCGTTCGTTCAACTTTGATTGAGACGACAGCCGAGAGCGCAGAAAATAAATTGAAGGAAGTCAAAGGAATTGCATTTGGTCACGTAACTGGTGATGATTTCTCGGTATCAGACGGAAATAAATATGATGAAATAGAGGAAGTCGATGTGGTTACTGGCCTACTAAGCAAGCGTCGAGTATATCGGACTATCATGTCTTCTGTAACGACAGTTTCTACTGAAAATGCCCTTTCTCCGGCCAAACAAGGAGAAAAGCCTACAAACTTCTTTGTTGAGTCTGAAACTGGTCTTGATACAGCTGAAGATGAGCACGGTGACTCTGAGTATGAAGAAGTGGAGGAAATGGATGTGAGTCTTGGTAGACAGGTTATAAAGCGAGTATTGAAGATTCGTAAGTCCACTGTCACCACTGTGACAGCTGAACATGGTGAAGCATCTAAGGAAACAACCGTTAAGGCTGTCGTGAGTCCTGGACTTCTGCCAGGTGTACTGGATAAAGACTATAGAGGTGGAGAAAAATATTCTGATGTCGAAAACGTCGACGTTGTCACCACAGCTATGACTGGACCAAAGGCCGATGAGATTCAGCCAGGAACGGCAGCTCCTGAACCTCAAGATGTCGAGGCTGAAGTTGAAGAAGCTGAAGAGGTTGAAACGACTACTGGCTTAATATTCACGCGGCAATCTTTAAGCAGGGAGGAGATTTCTACTTCTGCTGTTCAGGCAATTGTTCCCTCTGCGGTAGATGATGATTTGGATGAAGAAACTGAAGAATTCGACACAACGACTGGCTTGACAGTAAAACGACGGGTCTTGCGAGTGTCTTTTACCAAAACAACCACTATTTCTTCTGAGATTAGTCAGCCTAGTCAAGACGCTGAGGTTGAAGAAACTGAAGAACTTGACATGACTACTGGCTTACCTACGTCACGCCAGGCTTTAAGCACGGAGGAAATTTCTACTTCTCCTGTTCAGGGGGCTGTAGAATCTGCGGTAGATAATGATTCATATGAAGAAATTGAAGAATTCGACACAGCGACTGGTTTGACAGTAAAACGACGTGTCTTGCGAGTGTCTTTAACCAAGACAACTGCTACATCTTCTAAGATTAGTCAGCCCAGTCAAGACGCTGAGGTTGAAGAAGCTGAGGAACTTGATATGACTACTGGCTTACCTACGTCACGCCGGGTTTTAAGCAGGGAGGAAATTCCTATTTCTCCTGTTCAGGCTGTTGTAGCATCTGCGGTAGATGATGATTCCTATGAAGAAATTGAAGAATTCGACACAGCGACTGGTTTGACAGTAAAACGACGTGTCTTGCGAGTGTCTTTTACCAAGACAACTACTGCATCTTCTGAGATTAGCCAGCCCAGACAAGACGCTGAGGTTGACGAAGCTGAAGAGCATGATATTACTACTGGCTTACCTACGTCACGCCAGGCTTTAAGCAGGGAGGAAATTCCTATTTCTCCTGTTCAGGCTGTTGTAGCATCCGCGGTAGATGATGACTCATACGAAGAAACTGAAGAATTCGACTCAACGACTGGTTTGACACTAAAACGACGTGTCTTGCGAGTGTCTTTTACCAAGACAACTACTACATCTTCTGAGATTAGCCAGCCCAGACAAGACGCTGAGGTTGACGAAGCTGAAGAGCATGATATGACTACTGGCTTACCTACGTCACGCCAGGCTTTAAGCAGGGAGGAAGTTCCTATTTCTCCTGTTCAGGCTGTTGTAGCATCCGCGGTAGATGATGACTCATACGAAGAAATTGAAGAATTCGACTCAACGACTGGTTTGACACTAAAACGACGTGTCTTGCGAGTGTCTTTTACCAAACCAACCACTGTTTCTTCTCAGATTAGCCAGCCTAGTCAAGACGCTGAGGTTGAAGAAACTGAAGAACTTGACATGACTACTAGCATACCCATCACACGTCAGGCTTTAAGCAGGGAGGAAATTTCTGCTTCTCCTGTTCACGATGTTGAAGCATCTGGGGCAGATGGTGATTTGTACGAAGAAATTGAAGAATTCGACACAGCGACTGGTCTGACACTAAAACGACGTGTCTTGCGAGTGTCTTTTACCAAAACTACATCTATTTCTTCTCAAAGCCAGCCTAGTCAAGACGTTGAGGTTGAGGAAACTGAAGAACTTGACGTGACTACTGGCTTACCTATCACACGTCAGGCTTTAAGCAGGGAGGAAATTTCTACTTCTCCTGTTCATGCTGTTGTTCCCTCTGCAGTAGATGATGATTCGTATGAAGAAGTTGAAGAATTCGACACAACAACTGGTTTGACAGTAAAACGACGTGTCTTGCGAGTGTCTTTTACCAAAACAACCACTATTTCTTCTGAAAGCCAGCCTAGTCAAGACGCTGAGGCTGAGGAAACTGAAGAACTTGACATGACTACTGGCTTACCTATCACACGTCAGGCCTTAAGCAGGGAGGAAATTTCTGCTTCTCCTGTTGAGGATGCTGAAGCATCTGGGGCAGATGATGATTTGTACGAAGAAATTGAAGAATTCGACACAGCGACTGGTCTGACACTAAAACGACGTGTCTTGCGAGTGTCTTTTACCAAAACAACCACTATTTCTTCTGAAAGCCAGCCTAGTCAAGACGCTGAGGCCGAGGGAACTGAAGAAATTGACATGACCACTGGCTTACCTATCACACGTCAGGCTTTAAGCAGGGGGGAAATTTCTACTTCTCCTGCTCAAGATGTTGTAGCACCTGGAGTAGATGATGATTTATATGAAGAAATCGAAGAATTCGATACATCAACTGGGTTGACAGTAAAACGACGTGTCCTGCGAATGTCTTTTTCAAAAACAACTATCATTTCTTCTGAGATTATCCAGCCTAGTCAAGAAGGTGATGGTAGGAGCTCAGTGGCTACAGCTATTGATCAGGCTGAGCCCGATAAGGATATTGAATACGGTGAGGTTGAAGAAGCTGATTCTATTATTCGAAAATCAGTATCTAGAATCTCTGTCACAAAGACAACCGTGGACACAACCACACCGTCTCAGTTAGACGAAAAGATTGGTACCAAACCCAAGGCTGAGGAAGTTCTTGCTTCGTCAGATGTCAGCGAAAAGTCAGAAGACTCAAAACCTGTCGAAGATGTCACAGAACAAGGTGACAATAAGAAGAAAGAACATGAACCTAAACCAGTTAAATTTTGTATGACCGAGGATCCAGAAGTGCTTAAAGAGATCAGTCAAAGTCAACTATCGAACAAATACTTGGGATCCGAGAAGGACAACTCTACAGCTGTCGAGCCATCGGATAAAGAAGCTTTAAACAAAGAAGATGACACTAAGATGTTCGGAATTGTTGGACGTGAGGATTACAGGGAAGACCAGCAGAATAAGGAACACGTAGGCGAGGTCGTGCAAGCTAAAGAAAAACTATCGGTCTCAGTTGTCAAAGATGTTAAAGACATCCTTACACTCGCGGCTGAACCAGAGCTGGCTCTCTCGGCTAATAAGCATCCGGAAGGAACGTACACTACTGAGGCACTTCCAACAAAGCCTGAAGATTGTCTGACTGTCAATACTGGTGAAAGGCTCCTTGCTGATGAATTTCCCGAACTTCAGACTGCTATCTCGCCACTTGCTATGTCTCTAACAGTTGAACAAGCTTCGAAAGACCTTCCAGTCCCACCTTCCGGACGAACTGACATGAAACCAGCAAAGAAAGAGTTCTGTGTGGGAGCTCAAACGTCTGACAGTGTTAAGGTTAATATCATTGCCAAGGAAGACCCTACCCACGGATTCTTTTCTTCTCTTGCAGCAGAGTCAGTTTCAAAAGACAGTCCCGTTTCACCGGTTGTACATGATACGGTACATGAAGAAGAACTGTCTTCTGTCAAAGTCCACCAGATTGAAACTCCCAAAGACAAGATCGTGGAGAAGGACGAAGCTCCGGAAAAGTTCGCAATTCAAGCACCAGAGGATGTGTCTCCTGTGGTGTGTCTTCGAGATTCCACAACTTTTGTTGAAGATCCGCTTGGTGTCAAGACTATCCCAGTCACGCCAACTGAATTGCTGGCAGAGAAAAGGAAAAATCCTGTCGAAGACTATGTTCCCGTTTCTGGAGCAGCTGACCCAACAGGTCCTGCAGTAAAAGACGAGAACGTCACTGTTCAGGCGGCCTCAGAGACTTCGGTGTCTGGCCCAACTGAGGAAACCTTTGAAGTTTCAACCAAATCGGCTGAAGACAAGGATAATCTTCAAAAGAAATTGGATGCGTCAGAACGTGTATCTAAAGACCCTGATCTTGCTTTTACTGATAAAAATATTACGAACATGGTAACCAAAGAGAGTCCGACCTTCGTCTCTACCAAAGAATCGCTGATGTTAACCGATTATGCAACAACCAAACCAGTTGAAGCAGAAGAACTTAATGCTGCTGTGCCTAGTTCACTCTTATCGCACGAGGAAATAGCTAATACAAATACCTCCTACACGCTATCACCCTCGGCTGACAAGCTAGTCAAAGCGCTTGAAGAAAAGGTTTTTGGGAGCATAGATTCGGTTTCAACGGTACTAGAGAGAGCGGCCATAGTGCCTTCAAATATTGACGAGCAGATCGCAGAAAAATACAATTTAGTTGACAGACTCGAAGAGAAGGTCGACGTTGATATCACCAGCATAACCAGTTTGGTCGAACAGGTTGTTTTACCACAATCCAACAAGCTTGATCCTCAAGAAGGGACAGAAATTCAATATACCCATAAGAATACTCTTGCAGTAACGGACGACCGAAAAGGCCTTCTAACACCTCAAAACAGTGCGGCTGATTTCACGCTGCTTGAAACCAAAACCGAGCAGGACCGCAAGTTCTTCAGCCGTGGCACTTTGGAATTAACGAAGTCTGTTTGCGAGGTCATTGATAAACTTGACGCTATCGTCGATCATGCAGCTGAAGAATTCAACTTAACTCCTGAGAAACCGTTTGGGGAAGAAGACATATTTGTTGAAGAGCTTCAACAAATCGTGGCATCTCAGCGTGAACCAGTTCAAAGATATTCTCCTGACAACATGGGATACTTGGATACGGACGACATCCTTGCCGATAAGGTTTCCAGTAGGAGACATTCTACCAAAGATGAAAACGTTCAGGACATTGGTATCGAGGTCCAGAGAATAGACATCATGACTTCCAGCTGCTATGGGCAACTTCCTGAAAGCTTTGAGGCTCCGGGCTCTCCTGAATCTGGAAGTGAGGAGAAAGCGGATCATCTATCTAAGCGCGGATCCTTCCAGGAACTTATTCTTTCGTCCTCGCCAATCCTGGCTAGCTTTGTACCGTCCATCCAGGATGTGCTTCAAGGGAAGGACGACAACAAGGAGGCCGAAGTAGCACCAGTAGCGCCCTTGCACGACACAGTTTTGGACGAAGAAATTATCGTGGAGTCTGTTACCAAAGCTGAACCCATTCAGAAAGAAGAAAAGAATAGTGAGCGAATTTCTGATGCAGTCTCATATTTCCCAGTCCTAGGGGAGTCGTTCTTGAAACAAACTCTATCCCAGTCTTTGTTGACCACCATTGGCGTAGCTTCTGGAGCTATCTCCGAGAAAGTTGAAGAAGTCGCTGTTTTCGAAGACTTGGAATCTTTGACGACAAGACAACAAGCTGTCGTGGCGCTCATCCATGACATGCAGCCCACCACGGTCAGACGTGCAAGCACAGAGGAACAGCCTTCCGCTCTACAAGAGAAAGACGAGACCCGCCCCACTGGATTATCTAAAGAAAAACCAGCGAAGCTTGACAAGTCCCCTGAAACAGATTTTGTCAGACCTGAAAGCGTTCCATACATTAACTTGAAGACCCCAGATGAAGTAGCAGACATTCCGATGGACGATGATGCAATGTGTGACAAAGTTCCTGACAGTCCAGGCATTCAGTTAGTCCAGGGAGCACTAGTGGAACTTCGGATGTCTCCGCCACCCGTGGATGAGCCTGAGTGCCATGCTTACCATGTTCTGCGTCCTATGCCCAAGTTCACAGATATTCTAAACACTGAAGGAGACTACGAAATTGATCTAGAACAGCAAAGGGCAGTCGAAGAACATCGAGTCGTGACTTCGGTCAACGATTCTACTTTTGGTGTACCTGTGTTTGAAGTTCTTCCAGCATCCCAGGTCGAGCTGACAACTCCTGACGAGTATACTGGGAAGTGCCCAGTTGATGAGCCTCTTTGCACAAAGATCTACGTTGACCGAGGCAAGTCCTTACTGAAAGATAAGGATCTAGATATTCTAGCGGCTACTAGGTCTTCTGGTGACGTAATTGATGATCTTATCCTTGAAGTTGATAGCCTTCAAGACTTGGAAGTGTCCGAACCAATTATAGCATCTACCATGAAAAGGAAAGAACCCCTCAGACTCAAGACCTCGATCGATGTGTTGTCTGAATTGGAAGACTTCCACAACGAAACTGAGAAGTCCCCTAAGTCGCTCTCTCTTCATCCTGGACAGTCGGCCGCCGCCGGTGAGAAAGATGCTGTGGACGAGGATCCCTATTCCTCTTGGCCTACCCGTGAAGTAACTCCCGACGCTTCTTTGACCGACATTCCACAACGGCATTTCCTAACCCCAAGCCCAACCGCCCCAACCAGTAAAGAGTCTCTCGTTGTTTCAGATAAAACTGAGACTTCAGATGACAAAAATAGATCGGCGGAAGAGGCTCCTGTATCTGCTGTTGCAGAGGTGTCTGTTTCTTTCCGACAAACGCCCCTTGTCCCAAATTCCCTTAGTCTACTAGTGACGGAGCTTTCTTCGGTAGTCACAGCAGAGAACTTTGAGGCCGGAATGAGAGAGGAAGCAGAACCAAAGACACAAACTTCAGAGCACGTCGCTCAGATAAAAGATGAGTGGAAATCTTTTGAAGAACAGCGACAGACTACTGAAATCAAGCCAGAACTCGAAGTATCGTTCCAGATTGAACCCAAAGATAAGCCTGTAAGTCAAGTCGAAGTCAAAGAGGAGACCGAAGAAGACAAAAAAGGACTGGAGGCTGAGATAAAGCTAGAAATTGGAGTTGAAGGGAGGGATACAGCATCGAAACTTGGTGCAAGTGTGGAGTCAAATCTGAAGGTCCAGGAGCAGCCTATTCTTGAACCAAATAAAGAATCAGACAATGAAGAACCGTCAAGCCAGGTCGATGAATATGCTGATAAGCTTCCTGCCGATGAGCCCCCTTGTGTCAAGACCCATGTTGATCGAGGGAAGTCGCTGCTCAGGAAAAAGGAAGCTGACGAAATTGAGGACTTAGTCGTCGAAAATGTCAAAATGTTACCACCTATCACTCCGACAGAAGAAAAAGAAGGTCTCAAGTTCGATAAAACGGAGGAAGTTAAAACAAAAGAAGAGTCTATGGTGAAAAGTGATGAACCGAAAACCAAGGGTGAACTCTTGGTGGCAAACAAAGAGATCCTCGCGACTGAAGTTAGAAACGAATCAAAACCAAGCGATGGCGTTAAGCAGCCTGACGGAACTGAAAATAAGCTCGAGTCAGTTGAAAAAGCTACAGATGAAGTCACCATACCTGGGGCCGCTGAAGACTTAGAAACTGAACGCAATGAAGAGTCTACTCTCGTCATGAAAAAGCCATTAGAGACCCTAAGTGGGGCACAGATTGAAGTTAATGAATGTGCTGTGGTACAAGAAAAATCGGGAATCAAGACTACACACGACATTGATGAGAGCTTAAAGGACGAACCCACGACTGACATGAAACAGGTAGTTAAATTTGCAGCAGGAGTCCGTGACGAACTTTCCACTGCACTACATATTAAGTCAAAACTGCTGAACGAACAAACGGCTACACCAAACTCTGTGGCCTACCTTGCGCCTGCAATCCAGGCTCCTGAACCTTCATCGAAAGTATCGGTAGAATACAACACTGAAACAGAAGAGCGAGAGCTCGCTGTCAAAATGGAAGTCAAGCTGGCTCTTGAAGAGGTTGGAGCTCTCCCGGAGGAAAAAACAGAGCTTGAAATCAAGGCAGCTTCCACAGCTAAAGTTGAGGAAGACATGAAAGCTGCAATGACCGAGCAGTCAGTTTCCAGACCGGTTGTTGAATCTCTAGAGGACATAAAGACAGAGCATAAGACAGCAGCTACAGAAGCCTTGGAGGATTCGAAGGTTGACACTGTAGAGGAGACTAAGTTGGAATCACAAACGCTTGAGGCGGCTGGCAGAGCTCATCCACTTCCTAGTGAAATTTCAATGGACAGCTGGGAGTCACGAGAAGCTTCAAGTATTTTGTCAGGCGAGACTTACCGGACATTCGTATCGGAGCACGACGAAATCTTCGATGCCCAACAACCGAATGCCACCGCTGAACCGGTAAGTGTACCTACTGTGTCTCTGTTATATTAGTCATAGGGGTATTTATGACTATTTTAGGTATATTAGACCTAGTCCTTTCTGGGATCCCAAAGCGTAAGTGGATGGATACCTTTGACTTTGTAACAGTTGTTCGTCTGTCTGTCTGTCCGTCTGTCAGTGCGATAACTCTCAAATGGGTTGAGATATTTTGTTCAAGCTTGGTGTGAGGATCCGAAGGGTCAAAGTACAGGTCAAGTTCGTAGATGGACCCTGTAGCCCAATATTTAGGGGTGGGGGGGTGAATTAAGGGATGAAGAAAGTATTATTTCTGACTTATGCGAGAGTTGATTTAGGGGTAAGGAGACATGCTGTATCCAGAACCGAAATTCATATTCTCACCGGACAAATAGTTCGCCCGGAACCCGGCCAAAACCGGAAAATTTGTCAAAAGCAAAACTTTTATCTAAAGTTGATTAGAGGTTGAATGTAGGGGTAAAAGACATGTTGAATTCGTTTTTGAGCTTCAGTTTTTGCCGGACAAGGAGTTTGCCCGGAATCCGGTCGAAACCGGAAATTCGGTAGAAGTAAGGCAGGATGTTTTGATTAATTTCGGCTAAGTTAGATATGACGTGTAAGGGTAAACACACATGCTGAATCAATATCCGAACTTGGTTTTCTCAGATGATTAGCCATTGGCCTTAATCTGTTTCAAAATCAATAGTCAAAGTTTTAAGGAGTCTGGTTAAGACCGTATATCTACAAGACCCAATTGTCTGGATAAGATATTAAATTTTTGGGATCCCATCGAAACCTTTGGTTTTGTTTTTCAGGTCCCTAAGAGCGTTTGTGAAAGATAAAACTTGTGGTAAAAGTAGGCTATCTTTAAAACTAGAAACCATATTTCTCCCATTATTTTAAAATGTTTTCCACCTTTCAAATCCTGTCTGCAAAAAATTGTCTTCGTCCATTATTTTATACCCTATATTTGGTCCGCTTTAGTGTGACAAGTGATGCATTTTGCAGAACCGGTCTTCCAGACATGTGGCTGTGACCAACGTTTGTTGCAGGACTCGGTCCAGTAAACAAATTCAAATGTTTGTTAGAGCTCATAATATATTTCGCATGGAGTTCAAAGTCTCGGGAAAAATAGCGGAGGCAGCGAATCGGGAAAGAAGAGGGGATGAGGACCATGAATTTCCATTGAACGGTCCCCCTCAGAAGAGCTAGGCCGGTTCCGGGCAGATTCTTTAAAGTACAACTCTTACTAGAGATGATCTTTCATGATAAAACGATTCAGAAATACCGATATTCAAAAATACCACTACCTGTCCCGTGAAATTAAGGATTTTCTTGTTGGCACCTGCCTACCCCCACTTTCTTCTGCGCAAAATATCTGAAAGAAAGAAAAGTAGTCCGAAACACAATTTAGACCGGTTGACCTATCACGTCTTCCAAAATGAAAATGAAAATTCCGAAGCTTCTCGTGCCCTTTTTCGGATCCCAAAACGTAAGTGGAGGGATACTTATTACATCGCAAAAGATGTCCGTCAGTCCGTCTGTCTGTGAGCACGATAACTCTCGAAGGGAATGAGATATTTTGATGAAACTTGGTGGGAGGATCCTTTGGGTCAAGGGAAAGGTCGAACTCGTAGATAGGCTCTGTTGCCCTACATTTAGGGGTAGGGGAGGGGGTCCAAATTAAGGGACAAACAAAATATTTTCAAACAGCTATTGAGATAGTCGATCAAGAGGTAAGAAGACATGCTGAACACGAATATGAAAACCATTTTTCGCCGGACAAGTAGTTCGCCCGGAATCCGGTCAAAACCGGAAAGCTTGTTAAAAGTAAAAGTTTTGAAGTTGATTAGATGTTCGATTTAGGGGTAAGAAAGCATGCTGAACACTTATGTGAAAATCATTTTCTATCCGACAAGTAGTTCGCCGGGAATCCGGCCCAAACCGGAAAATTTGTTAAAAGCAAAAGTTGCATTTGTAGTTGATTAGATGTCCGATTTAGGTGTGCGAAGAATGCTGAATCCGTATATGATAATCATTTCTTATCCGGACATATAGATAGTCCGGAATCCGGCTGAAACCGGAAAACTTGCATTTGAAGTTGATTAGATGCTGGATATAGGAGTAGGGAGATACGCTGAATTCATTTTTGAGCTTTTTTTTCGCCCGACAAGTAGTTCCGGAATTTTGCCGAAACCGGAAAATTGGCAGAAGTAAGGCAGGATCGTTTCGATCAGTTTCATCAAAATAGACATGACTTACATGATGAAACACACATGCTGAATCCATGTCTGAACTTGGTCTTCTCAGATGATTAGCTATTTGGCCTTAATCTGTTTCTGAATTTTAAGAGTAAAAATGTTCAAGGAGTCTGGCGAAGACTGGATTTGGCGAAGACAACCTAATTGTCTGGATCAAATACTGAATTTCTGGGATCCCTAACCTTTGATCTTGTTTTTGAAAGAGTTGTCGGCTGACTTTTAAACTTTCGGCGAAGATTGCGCTGCTTTACTGGAAGCCGAAAAAGCGCTAAAAAGTCGCAGAGAATAAACGAAACAAGATTCTGAGATTTCTGAACCGTATAATTCCGTAGTTTATATAGATAAAGCCAGAATAAGTACGAAGGGTCCTTTAATTTTTCACCGAAAATGCATATAATGTTACAGCTTATTCTTGCATAGGATATTGAAATATTTTGACTCATCTAAGGGATTTTTAATCTTTTTCACCCGGGGCTCTATATATAACGTCCAGAGTGTGCGCTGCTTGCACGAAAGCCGAAAACTGACTCAGAACCGGAGAATTTGAATTTCCAACAAAGGCCTGTATTTCCAGGGTTAAAGATGCTAAAGTTCGGAGAAGTTACGCTTGTAGAAAGTAGGAAAATTATGTTCGATATGTATTGTAAGGAATCTGACATTTTTCTTTTATTTTGCGGCAATGGCTTACACTTGCAGTTGGTAAATAATACAAGCGTTAAGGGAACAGCACATAGAAGCAGTATAGAAAGCAAATAGAGGTACCACAAATCCGAGATAATATGTTCATTCGATGTAATCATTGTGTGGATAACGGACAAACGAAGTAACACATTTTTATCCGGTTTTCATGCCTATTTAAATGAATAAGTTATGTGTAACTAGACTGTCGGATCTAAACATTATTTGGTTAAACTTTAAGCAAAATTGTTTCAAGTGAAATTTTCTCCGGTGAGAGCCCCACCGAAACCATATGTTCCTAGTCGAATCTTACGATCCTTTTTTTATTCTCAAAGATGCCTAATTGACTGGTGAGACTGACTGAGAACTAACGTTACTGTGCTGAACTTTACTGTCACTCAAACTACGTCTGTTCTAACTTTTGTTTCCTGAAGATTGCCATCGTCGAAGCATCAGATGTCATCCAGGGAAATATCTTAGTGGGTGGAGTCATGTCCGAAGCAGAACCGAATATTGTTGCATCTTCGCCTGCTGTTGAATCCAGAATGGTATGTTTTCTACCCATCTCCCCTCCCCTAATATATACACTGGTGAAATCAGAAGAAAAAGTGTTGCCACTGTGATCCCAACTCGCAAGCAATTACTTCACACTGCGAATAAATAAAAGGATATCTGGATTCGTCGGGGTCTGTACTTTCGCTTTCGAAACGCTATTGTTGCTGGCTAAAAAATCAGAAGCTATTTCAAAAACTTTCATTCAATAACTTCTTTCGGTACCAGGTAAAGTTTACCGGCTAACAGCAATCGAAAAGGTCTGAAAAAGCTACATCTTGTACCGGGCGTTCGTCGAAACGTCCCCTGGCGAAACGTCCCCATGACAAAACGTCCCAATGGCAAAACACCCCCATGACAAAACGTCCCCGTGGCGAAACGTCCCCATGACAAAATGTCCCCATGACGAAATGTCCCCGGCTAAAATGGACCAGTAACCAAAATACGATAATGTTTTTGGGTTGGATACAAATTTCCTAGGCATACAAACATTATCCCGAGCAAGATCTTGATCTTGAATCAAGATCTTGAACTTACCATGCCATTTTCATGCACCAACGGCACTACGCTGATCTTTGCATCCTTCTTGTTTGACTCTTTTTAGCCAGATCAGGCTTCCGCTTGTTTGGTAAAAAAAATAAAAAAAATACCGGTTATGCATGCGGCTTTAAACGACCTAGAACTAGCCTATACGAGCCCAGGGCAAGGTGTATTACACTATATATTTGAAGGGAAACGGTGCATATCTGAAGCAACTGGTCCCACGTCCGCTCTTTCCTGCCTAAAAAGAATGTTCCTGTATCGGTATAATGCAAACTATAAAGTTGTTTTACCTCGGTCTGACCACTCGGTCGTGCACCTGAAGACCAAGGCGAATCTAAAAATCTTGGGGACGCTCCGCCACGGGGACGTTTTGCCATGGGGACGTTTTGACACGGGGACGTTTTGTCGTGGGGATGTTTTTCCATGGGGGCGTTTTGCCGTGGGGACGTTTCGACACGGGGACGTTTGTCATGGGGACGTTTCGTCGGTAAGCCCATGTACCTTCTTGAGCCTTGTTCGTCAATGAGGCTAACGTTGCTAAAACAGGGCTACTGCCCTGTCATTGACGGCCGAAACAGGGCTCCTGTTGAAAGGAAGAGCTGAGTAATAAAAGTGCCTAATGCGAAATCCTGCCGTATATTCGTATACACACATTTAATGAAAATACGTAACACCGCTGCGTAATGAAATGTTGACTCAGCAGGAGCACGAACTCTAATATATAAAGAACCTATCGACCTATGTCAACCCCTTGTTTTCCGATCGGGACGAAGAATATGTTTGCTGGGATTCACGGCCCCGGGATACTTGCTTATCTCGTTCTCTTCTAGGAATCTGGCATCGTCGCTGCGATCGAATCAACAATCGACAAAGTTGGATCCTCACTCGACAAGTTCTTTGGATTCACTGAGGAGAAGGCGGAGCCGCAAGTACCCGTACCTGGAGCAAGGACCGAAGCCCCCAAAAACGAGATCGAGTCAGAGCATGAAGAAATGGAAGAATTTGACACAGTAACAGGCATTTTCGTGAAGCGAAGAGATTCGAACGTCCTAGACACTACAATAGCTCTCGCAAAGACTCCCGAGTCATCTAAGTTGAGTGGTGAAGAGCCCAACCTGTCCGAAGACGAGACAGTGCCCAAGGCAACAAAGATACAGGCTGAAATTCCTGAACTAAGCAAGCTCGCCATCGATAACTCTGCAGTATCAATGGTACCAGAAAGTCCACAGGCAGTGACTGATGAAGCTCCAGACAATAAGGAATTGGAAGAACTCAATTCATTGACTGGTAATATTATCAAGCACGGCCAAGTTACGTCGACAGTAGTCACGAAGACATTTACAACTGTAAAAGAAAACACAACCTTTGCTACTTCGTCTACACCCGAATCCTCTGAGGCAGGAGCAGAATCAGAATATGAAGAAGTTGAAGAATTCGACACTGTATCTAAAGTCACTGTTAAGCGTCAGATCCTCCGAACAACAGTCAATAAGACATTAACAGCTGCAGAAGCAGAAACTGTGAAACTAAACGAGATGAACGATGAAAGAACTGTAGCTGACGGAGACTCAAAGAACGAGGAAGTAGAAGAAACTGATGTTCCAATTGGTGTGGTTGTTCAGCGTCGAGTCATTGATGAAGCAGTCAGTGGAACTGCAGCAGCGATAAGTGCATCGGGGATCATCGAACAAGCTCCTACCAACGAAAATGAGAACCAGACGTTGGAGTCTGACAAGCACGACTCCGACTATGAAGAAATTGAAGAGGAAGACTCGGCTAGTCAACAAACGGTCCGTAGGCGAGTGCTGCGATCAACGATCGTCAGAACAACAGTCAAGACTGACAGTTCTTGCCATATTCAGCAGCTAACTGAAAGCCATCTAGCTTACACAAAATCTGAAATCACGCTACCTGAATTACTTGATCTGGAAGATACGTCTTTAAATGGAAAAGACATAGTTGTTACTCCAGTTAAGTCTCCCACTACCGATAGTGAAAAAGAACCGCTTGAACAGACTGCGCTTGCCGTGGAACTTGAAGACATCCCCGAAGAAGACCGAAAGGTGCATGCGGATGATGAAGCCTCTGCACACGCAGAAGAGCCCAAAGAGATTGTTTCTAGTGTTGCCGGAGAACTGACCGAACTTTCCTCTGATGGTCTACCGCTCCCTTTGCAAGATGTCAAGGAGCCATCTTGTGAAGAAGGCTTCGAAGAAATTGAAGAAATTGACGAGGTCACTGGTTTTATTGTCACGAGGAAAATCCCAAGACGAGTCAGGGTGTCACCCAAAAAGCCAAAGCTTTCGCCAGCTGTTGTTCTGGAAGTTAAGAAAACTGAGTCCGGAGTACCGACAAAGCAACCTGAACTGTTTAAAGTTGAGCAGAAGGCAGTAAATAGTCTAACATCGCCACAGAACTTCCTTCCGAATGAAAAACTTGAAAGCGACGAAGTTCTTGATCCAGTATCTGGTTTCTTGGTCAAGAGGAACGCCGTCATGTCAGTTGACAGTGGTTTCTCACCAAGGCTTGACATCTTATCTGGACAGGTAAAAGATTCTGCTAACTTTGACCTTTCTAAGGTTTTACCGCTGGAAACCAATCTCCCACTGAGTGACCTCTCTGAAATCCCGACTGAGAAAATTAGCACTCAAGAACACCTTCCCTGGACTTCTTCGAAAGTTGAAAGTCCCCTGTTTGAGCCAGGACAAACCAAAGAGCCTGCCGAAGAAAAGCATATAAAGCCCGATACTCTTGCTCTTGAAGATAACAGTTGTGTCGAGCTTTCAGAACCTTCCGTCGACGTCGAAATTCCTGATATCGAGCAAATCGAGACCAGGAAACCAAGAAAGTCCCTCGAGCAAGCTCTTGAAGTGGATGAGACCCGTGAAAAGGAATCTTCGCTTTCCACAGCATCTATCCTGGAAGCTGTGTCCAAGAAAGTTGAAAGCCAACTTCCACAAATTGCAGCTAACGTCCTTGTTTCTGATATCGAGCAGAAAGAAACCAAGGAACCAAAGAAGTCCCTCGAACCTGCTGTCGAAAAGGACGAGAGCCCTGAAAAAGAGTTTTCTCTTTCTGTGGCATCTACCCCTGAAGCTTCATCCAAGGAAGCCAAAATCCAGCTTCCACAGATTTCAGCTGACGTCGATCTTTACGATGTCGAGCAGAAAGAAACCAAGGAACCAAATAAGTATCTTCAACCTGCTGCTGAAAAGGACGAAATTAGCGAAAAAGAGCTATCGCGTTCCACAGCATCTACAACAGAAGCTTTATGTGAGGAAGTGAACACCCAGCATCCACGGATCTCAGCGGACGTCGATCCTTATGGTGTCGATCAGAAAGAAACCAAGGAACAAAAGAAGTCCCTCGAACTTGCTGTCGAAAGGGACGAGGATCGTGAAAAAGAGCCTTTCCTTTCTGTAGCGTCTACCACTGAAGCTTCATCCGAGAAAACTGAAACTCAGCTTCCAGAGATATCAGGAGACGTCAATCTTTCTGATATCGAGCAGAAAGAAACTAAGGAACCAAAGAAGTCCCTCGACCTTGTTGTAGAAAAGTATGTCAGTCCTGAAAAAGAGCTTTCGCCTACCATAGCACCTGCTCCGGAAGTTTTGTCCGACAAACTTGAAAGCCAACTTTCACAGATTTCAGCAGCTGTTTTTGATCCTGATACTGAGCAGAAAGAAACCGAGGAACCAAAGAAGCCCTTCGAGCCTGCTGTCGAAAGGGACGAGTGTCATGAAAAAGTACTTTCTCTTTCTGTAGCATATACCCCTGAAGCTTCATCTCAGGAAGTCAAAACTGAGCTTCCTCAGATTTCAGCCAGTTTCCGTCTTTCTGATGTCGAACAGAAAGAAACTAAGGAACCAAAGAAATCTCTTGAACCTGCCCTGGAAAAGGACTACGGTCTTGAAAAAGAGCTATCTTTCTCTGTAAAGTCTTCCCCGGAAGCAGTTTCCGAGGAATTCAAGACTCAGCTTCCACAGCTTGCAATCGATGTCCATCTTTCTGATATCGACCAGAAAGAGATTAAGGAACTACAGAAGTCTCTTGAACCTGCTGACGAGAGTCGTGACAAAGAGCTTTCGCCTTCCACAGTATCTACAACAAAAGCTTCATCCGAGGAAGTCAAAACTCAGCTTCCGCAGATTTCAGCAGACGTCGATCTTTCTGATAGAGATCAGAAAGAGACTAAGGAACCAATGAAGTCCCTCGAACCTGCTGTGGAGAAGTACGACAGTCTTGAAGAAGACCTTTTGCCTTCCACAGCGTTTGCCCTGGAAGCTTTGTCCATGAAAGCTGAAAGCCAATTTTCACAGATTTCAGCAGTCGTTGACCATCCTGATGTTGACCAAAAAGAAACCAATGAATCGAAGAAGTCTCTTGAACCTGCTGTTGAAAAGGAAGACCTTCTTGAAAAAGAGCTTTCGCCATCCACAGCATCTGGCCTGGAAGCTTTGTCCGAGAAAGTTGAACGCCACCTTCCAGTGATTTCAGCAGTCGTTGACCATGCTGATATTGAACAGAAAGAAATCAAGGAGCCGAAGATTTCAGCAGACGTTGGTCTTTATGAACCAAAGAAGTCCCTCGAACCTGCTGCGGAAAAGGACGACAGTCTTGACAAAGAGCTTTCGCCTTCCACAGCATCGGCCCCAGAAGCTTTGTCCAAGAAAGTTGAAAGCCAACTTCCAGAAATTTCAGCAGCTGTTGACCATCCTGACTCTGAGCAGAAAGAAACTGAGGAGCCAAGGAAGTCCCTTGAACTCGCTGTCGAAAAGAAGGAGAGTCGTGAAAAAGATCTTTCACTTTCTGTAGCATCTACCCCTGAAGCTTCATCCGAGGAAGTCAAAACCCAGCTCCCACAGGTTTCAGCCGACGTCGATCTTGCTGATATCAAGCAGAAAGAATCCAAGGAGTCAAAGAAGTTCCTTGAATCTGCTATTGAAAAGAAAGACATTCTTGAAAAAGAGCTTTCGCCTTCCACAGCATCGGCCCCAGAAGCTTTGTCCAAGAAAGTTGAAAGCCAACTTCCAGAAATTTCAGCAGCTGTTGACCATCCTGAGTCTGAGCAGAAAGAAACTGAGGAGCCAAGGAAGTCCCTTGAACTCGCTGTCGAAAAGAACGAGAGTCGTGAAAAAGATCTTTCACTTTCTGTAGCATCTACCCCTGAAGCTTCATCCGAGGAAGTCAAAACCCAGCTCCCACAGGTTTCAGCCGACGTCGATCTTGCTGATATCAAGCAGAAAGAATCCAAGGAGTCAAAGAAGTTCCTTGAATCTGCTATTGAAAAGAAAGACATTCTTGAAAAAGAGCTTTCGCCTTCCACAGCATCTGGCCTGGAAGGTTTGTCCGAGAAAGTCGAAAGCCAGCTTCCAGTGATTTCAACCGTCGCTGACCATCCTGATATTGAACAGATAGAAACCAAGGAACAAAAGATTTCAACAGACGTTGGTCCTTATGAACCAAAGAAGTCCCTCGAATCTGCTGTAGAAAAGGACGACAGTCTTGAAAAAGAGCTTCTTGAACCTGCTGTTGAAAAGGAAGACCTTCTTGAAAAAGAGCTTTCGCCTTCCACAGCATCTGGCCTGGAAGCTTTATCCGAGAAAGTTGAAAGCCGCCTTCCAGTGATTTCAGCAGTCGTTGACCATGCTGATATTGAACAGAAAGAGACCAAGGAGCCAAAGATTTCATCAGACGATGGTCTTTATGGGCAAAAGAAGTCCCTCGATTCTGCTGTGGAAAAGGACGACAGTCTTGAAAAAGAGCTTTCGCTTTCCACAGCATCGGCCCCAGAAGCTTTGTCCGAGAAAGTTGAAAGCCAACTTCCAGAGATTTCAGCAGCTGTTGACCATCCTGACGCTGAGCAGAAAGAAACTGAGGAGCCAAGGAAGTCCCTTGAACCCGCTGTCGAAAAGGACGAGAGTCGTGAAAAAGATCTTTCACTTTCTGTAGCATCTACCCCTGAAGCTTCATCCGAGGAAGTCAAAACCCAGCTCCCACAGGTTTCTGCCGACGTCGATCTTGCTGATATCGAGCAGAAGGAATCCAAGGAATCAAAGAAGTTCCTTGAATCTGCTATTGAAAAGGGAGACATTCTTGAAAAAGAGCTTTCGCCTTCCACAGCATCTGGCCTGGAAGCGTTGTCCGAGAAAGTCGAAAGCCAGCATCCAGTGATTTCAACAGTCGCTGACCATCCTGATATTGCACAGATAGAAACCAAGGAACAAAAGATTTCAACAGACGTTGATCCTTATGAACCAAAGAAGTCCCTCGAACCTGCTGTCGAAAAGGACGAATGTCTTGAAAAAGAGCTTTCGCCTTCCACAGCATCGATTCCGGAAGCTTTGTCCGAGAAGGTTGAAAACCAACTTCCAGAGGTTTCAGCAGCTTTTGATCATCCTGTTTCTGAGCAGAAAGAAACCGAGGAGCCAAAGAAGTCTCTTGAACCCGATGTCGAAAAGGACGAGAGCCGTAAAAAAGAGCTTTCACTTTCTGTAGCATCTACCTCTGAAGCTTCGTCCGAGGAAGCCAAAACCCAGCTCACACAGGTTTCAGCCGACGTCAATCTTGCTGATATCGAGCAGAAAGAAACCAAGGAATCAAAGAAGTTTCTTGAACCTGCTATTGAAAAGGAAGACCTTCTTGAAAAAGAGCTTTCACTTTCCACAGCATCTGGCCTGGAAGCTTTGTCCGAGAAAGTTGAAATCCAGCTTCCAGTGATTTCAGCAGTCGTTGACCATCCCGATATTGAACAGAAAGAAACCAAGGAGCCAAAGATTTCAGCAGACGTTGGCCTTTATGAACCAAAGAAGTCCCTCGAACCTGCTGTGGAAAAGGACGACAGTCTTGAAAAAGAGCTTTTGCTTTCCACAGCATCGGCCCCAGAAGCTTTGTCCGAGAAAGTTGAAGGCCAACTTCCAGAGATTTCAGCAGCTGTTGACCATCCTGATGCTGAGCAGAAAGAAACCGAGGAGCAAAAGACGTCACTTGAACCCGCTGTCGAAAAGGACAAGAGTCTTGAAAAAGAGCTTTCATTATCTGCAGCATCGACCACTGAAGCTTCATCCGAGGAAGTCAAAACCCAGCTCCCACCAGCTGACTTCGCTCTTGCTGAAACCAAGGAATCAAAGAAGTTCCTTGAACCTACTGTCGAGAAGGAAGACATTTTTGAAAAAGAGCTTTCGCTTTCCATAGCATCTGGCCTGGAAGCTTTGCCTGAGAAAGTTGAAAGAGAGATTCCAGTAATTTCAGCAGTCATTGACCATCCTGATACTGAGCAGAAAGATAAGGAGCCAAAGAAGTCCCTTAAACCTGCTGTGGAAAAGAACGACAGTCTTGAAAAAGAGCTTTCGCCTACAACAGCATTTGCTCTGGAAACTTTGTCCGAAAAAGACGAAAGCCAACTTCCTCAGATTTTAGCAGTCGCTGTTGATGTTGATATTAAGCAGAAACAAACCATGGAACCAAAGATGTCCTTCGAACCTGCTGTTGACAAGGAAGAGGGTCGTGAAAGAGAGCTTTCTTTGTCTGTAGCATCCACTCCTGAAGCTTCAACCGAGGAAGTCAAAACTCCGTCTCCGCTGCTGTCAGCAGGCGTCGAACGTTCCGATAGCGAGCGGGAAGAAACTAAGGAACCTAAAAAGTCCGTCGAACCTGCTGTAGAAAAGAATGACATTCTTGAAAAAGAGCTTTCGACTCCCACAGAATCTTTCCCGGGAGCTTCGTCTGAAAAAGTTGAAAGCCAACTTCCACAGACTACAGCTGTTGTTAATGATCCTGATATTGGCCAAAAAGAAACCAAGGAGCCAAAGCGGTCCCTTGAACCTGCTGTCGAAAAGGATGAGATCCAGGACAAAGAGCTTTCTCTTTCTCTAACACCTGCACCTGAAGCGTCATCCGAGGAAGTCAAAACTCAGCTTCCGCAGATTTCAGCGGAGCTTTCTGAGGCCGAGCAGAAAGAAAGCAAGGAACCAAAGCAGTTCCTTGAACCCACTGTCGAAAAGAATGAGAGTCATTTTAAAGATCTTTCTTGTTCCACTGTATCGACTTCGCGGTCCTTATACGAGAATAATGAAAGTCAGCCTCGACAAATTTTAGCTGACGCTGCCCTTCCTGATACCGAGGAGAAACAAACCACGGAACCAAAGAGGCCCCTCGCTCATGCTTTGGAAGATGAGAAGATACGAGACGGAGGGCTTCCGCTCTCGAGAACATCAACCCCAGAACTTTTGTCCGGGAATGTTGGATGTCAGCTTCCACAAATTTCAGCTGACGTTAATCTGCGTGATACCGAGCAGAAAGAAACCAAAGAACCACAGAAGTCCCACGAACCCTCTGTGGAAGGCTATGAAAGTCGTGTCGAAGGTCTATCGCTAACCACAGCACCTACGCCAGAAGCTTTGTCAGAGAAAGTTGAAAATCAGCTTCCACAGGTTTTAGCCGATACTGATCTTACCGATGCCCAACAGAAAGAAACCAAGGAACCAGAAAAGTCCTTCGCACCTGCTGTGGAAGAGGATACGATACGTGTTGGAGGGCGTTCGCTTTCCAGAGCATCGACCCCGGAAGCTTTTGCCGAGAAAGTTGAAATTAAGCTTCCGAATGTTTCATCTGACGCTGTCCTTCCTGATATCAGACAGAAAGAAAACAAGGAATCACTAAAGTCACTTGAAGCAACTGTCGAATTAGAGGAGAGTCAGGTCAAAGAGGTTTCGTCTTTCCTGACATCTACCCCAAAACCTCCGTCCGAGAAAGTTGAAACTCACGTTACTGAAAGTCCAACCGGGGCCGACCTTGCTGATGTCGGACTACTAGAAACAACGGTACAGCAAAGGACGCTAGAGGGTGCTGCAGAGGATTTTGGCGAATTTGCCAAGGACGTCAAGCTTGATTCAGCAACCATTTCTGAATTCTTGTCAGAGAAAGTTGGAATTTTAAGCAAGATTCCAGAGCCTTCAAACGAGCTTTTTACCAGCTTCAAGCGAACGGAAACGAGTGAACCTTTGAAGGTTGAAGAACTTTCAGAAAAAGTGGATGAAAAACTTGAAAATGAAGATGGGAAGACTAAGAAGACAAAATCAACTGTTGGCTTAGAAGAAGTTAAGAAAAGTGCAGAAGATACTGTTGCATCGATTATTTCGAAACTCTCCCCATCTGTTGAGGCGGCTGTAACCGCTCTTGAAGAGCTAGAGGAAGTAGTGCCAATTCATTGCGCAGTAACAGAAAATCTGGAAGAAGAAATCCTAAGAAAACCGTCCAACTTTCAAGAGGGTGAACCTGAAATCCAGGAAACAGAAGAGTTTGACCCAGTCAGTGGCCTCGTCATCACTCGTCGCACGGTCAGACGAATCATAACAACGGCTCCTCATCTCACGGCAGAAGAGGTCATGGCACGCCTTACAAAAGAGAATGAACCAACAGCAGAAGACGAGGTCGTAGAAGAATTCGATGAAATATCGGGGACAACTGAAAGAAGGATCATAAGAAGGACCGAATCTTCTAATGTTACCACCAAAATTACGAAGACTGTTAGGGAGTTGTTGAAAGAAGATATTATAACAGAGGATAAGCCGTCTGAAGTACCAACAACCACTCTGTTACCAGAAGCCACTGTACGCATCGCAGAGCAAAACGTCGGAGAAGAGGCATCTTCATTTGGGTCGAGGAATCTTGCGGAACCCGCGGCGTATATCCCTCTGTTGGATGTGGCGCCTCGCACACCTGAATCACCCGTTACAGAAATGCAGTCTTCAGCTGCCATCCAACCCGCAAATCTTGTTAGACCGACGGACTTCTCTGTATCGTCGCCTTTCGCTCCTGATAGATCTGAGAGGGATGTCTCTGCGTTGAAAGAACAATCAGTACTATCTAAAAATATCTCTGATGAACCCAGAACTGATTCACCATCCGATCCTAAGGAATCCGCGACTGAAGCTATCTCAGAACCTGAAAGCTTCTTAATTTTCGACGAACCAGAGGTAACAGAGACAGAAGAGCACGACCCAGTCACTGGCGTAACAATCAAACGCCGAACGATTAGAAAAATTGTGACAGCTTCTCCTTACCTCACACCGGAGGAAGTCATGGGGAAACTTGCTTCTACACATGCTGATGTCCTCGGTGTCTCCCAGGACGAGTTTGAGCAGATCGAAGAAGGCGATGGTGGCGAAGGAGTCAGGCGACAAATAGTTCTAAAGACCGAAAATGGCTCTGTTGTAACCACTCGGATCGTCCAGACTGTCAAGGAAATACCCAAAGACCTAAGTGAGCAACAGCCAATTTCAAATACTTCTGCGGACGAACAAGCTGCCGCAACCGAAGAGCTTGACAAAGTATTGCTATCCCTCTCTGACACAGACACCACCCCATCCCTCGAAGAAGAAAAACTCGATTCTTTCTTCCACCGTGGGGTTATTCGAAAAAGTAAATCCAACATCGCGAAAGATCTGCTAGCACGATCTGCGCAGATGTACGAGTCAGAAACTACATCAGATGTCCCAAGCGCTATGCCATCTGCGCGGCTGGAACAAACTACCAAAGATGTAGAAACTGCAGCAGGAGCTAAGAATATTTCTTCAGAGACTGAATCAGCCGACGACACTTCTGATGTTGAAATTGAGGAGGTGGAAGAATTTGACGAAAAAAGTGGTGCCGTGATTAAGCGAAGGATTGTCAAAAAGATTATCCGAAAGTTCATCTCTTCGTCTGACGAAAATCCGGATGAAGACTCTCGAGAAGGTACAGAAGAAGTTGAAGAATTTGATGAAAAGACTGGCATTGTAACTAAAACAGTTCTGCGAAATATACGCGCTGTACAAAAGTCTGTAAGTAGTACCAGCGATTTGCTATTGACAGAAGGTCCACAAGGCTCTGCAGAAGAAGTCGAGGAAATGGAAGAGCTGGACGAAAAGACCGGAGCCTTGACAGAGCGGCGAATTATTCGCAGAATTTATGGTACGGTTGCCGGGAAGCCCGATGAACGCCCAGAATCTGAAGCTTCTGATGAGGAAGTAGACGAGGTTGATGAGAAAACTGGAAATGTCATAAGGAGAAGAGTTGCACGCAAGTCGCTGCGGACTAATCAGCAAACGTCTAGGCATGTCGCCGAATTCTCAACAACCTTTGAAGCACCAGCTGATGACTCAGATGAAGAAGTCGAAGACACGGAAGAGATCGATGAAAAAACCGGTGCAGTAGTCAAACGTCGAATTGTAAAGAAAATTCATCGTAGTTTCTTCCAAATCCCCGCCTCAAGCAGTGAACTTCCCGACGACGACGGTTCACAAGAAGAGGTTGAAGAAACGGAAGAAGTCGACAACATTACAGGCGCTGTGATGAAACGTCGAGTGATTCGAACAACAAGGCGCACGTTAGTTCAGAGCCTAAAATTCGGACCTGCCGAGACTTCTCTGACCCTTGCTCCTGCACATTCAGATGCAGAGGTAGGTAAAACCGAAGAAGAGGATGATACGACCAGTTCTGTCATCAGTCGGCGCATTACCAAGAAAGTATCTGTTGTCTCCGACCTGATGGCCGCACCTGCATCAGCCGGAGCATCTCATTGCACTTCAGCCTTCAGCCAAGAAGTCGAAGACTTTAACCCTTCAGACGAAGAGATCAGTGAAACTCAAGAGGTGGATGAGGAAACGGGAGCTGTTACAACGCGTCGCAGTGTGCGTCGGGTCCGGCGATCTGTTGTCTCCCGCTTGATAGCCGCACCTGCTTCAACCGAATCATCCCAGGTCACTTCAACCTTCACTCGAGAAGCCGAAGACGTTGAGCCTTCTGACGAAGAAATCACTGAAACTCAAGAGGTGGATGAGAAAACGGGAGCTGTTACAACGCGTCGAACTATGCGTCGAGTCCGTCGGTCTGTTGTTTCTAACGTGATAGCTGCAGCTGAGTCAACCGAAGCACTTCGGCGCACTTCAACCTTCACTCGAGAAGCCGAAGACATCGAGCCTTCTGATGACGTTTCAGATGAAGAAATCACTGAAACTCAAGAGGTGGATGAGAAAACGGGAGCTATCACAACGCGACGCACTGTGCGTCGAGTCCGTCGGTCTGTTGTTTCCAACGTGATAGCTGCGCCTGAGTCAACCGAAGCACTTCAGCGCACTTCAACCTTCACCCGAGAAGCCGAAGACGTCGAGCCTTCTGATGACGTCTCAGATGAAGAGATAACTGAAACCCAAGAAATGGATGAGAAAACGGGAGCCATTACAACGCGTCGTACTGTGCGTCGGGTCCGTCGGTCTGTTGTGTCCAACTTTATAGCCGCACATGCGTCAACAGAATCGTCGCAGCTCCCTTCATCCTTCACCCAAGAAGCCGAAGATTTTGAGCCTTCTGATGATCTCGCAGATGAGGAGGTCACTGAAACCCAAGAAGTAGATGAGAAAACGGGAGCTGTTACAACGCGTCGCACTGTGCGTCGGGTCCGTCAGTGTGTTGTATCCAACTTGATAGCGGCACCTGCGTCAACCGAATCCTCTCAGCTCACTTCATCCTTCACGCAAGAAGCCGAAGACGTCGAGCCTTCTGATGATGTCGCAGATGAGGAGGTCACTGAAACCCAAGAGGTGGATGAGAAAACGGGAGCTTTTACAACGCGTCGCACTGTGCGTCGAGTCCGTCGGTCTGTTGTTTCCAACGTGGTAGATGCACCTGATTCAACCGAAGCACTTCAGCGCACTTCAACCTTCACCCGAGAAGCCGAAGACGAGCCTTCTGATGACGTTTCAGATGAAGAAATCACTGAAACTCAAGAGGTGGATGAGAAAACGGGAGCTATTACAACGCGTCGCACTGTGCGTCGAGTCCGTCGGTCTGTTGTCTCCAACGTGATAGCTGCGCCTGAGTCAACTGAAGCACTTCAGCGCACTTCAACCTTCACCCGGAAAGCCGAAGACGTCGAGCCTTCTGATGACGTTTCAGATGAAGAGGTAACTGAAACCCAAGAAGTGAATGAGAAAACAGGAGCTATTACAACGCGTCGTACTGTGCGTCGGGTCCGTCGGTCTGTTTTCTCCAACTCGACAGCCGCACATGCGTCAACCGAATCATCTCAGCTCACTGCACCCTTCGCCGAAGAAGCCGAAGACGTTGAGCCTTCTGATGATATCTCAGATGAAGAGATAACTGAAACTCAAGAGGTGGATGAAAAAACGGGAGCTGTTACAACTCGTCGCACTGTGCGTCGAGTCCGTCGGTCTGTTGTCTCCAACGTGATAGCTGCGCCTGAGTTGACCGAAGCACTTCAGCGCACTTCAACCTTCACCCGAGAAGACGAAGACGTCGAGCCGTCAGATGATGTTTCAGATGAAGAGATAACTGAAACCCAAGAAGTGGATGAGAAAACGGGAGCTATTACAACGCGTCGTACTGTGCGTCGGGTCGGTCGGTCTGTTGTCTCCAACTTGATAGCCGCACATGCGTCAACCGAATCATCTCAGCTCACTTCATCCTTCGCCCAAGAAGCCGAAGACGTTGAGCCTTCTGATGATATCTCAGATGAAGAGATAACTGAAACTCAAGAGGTGGATGAGAAAACGGGAGCTGTTACAACGCGTCGCACTGTGCGCCGAGGCCGTCGGTCTGTTGTTTCCAACGTGGTAGCTGCACCTAATTCAACCGAAGCACTTCAGCGCACTTCAACCTTCAACCGAGAAGCCGAGGACGAGCCTTCTGATGACGTTTCAGATGAAGAGATAACTGAAACACAAGAAGTGGATGAGAAAACAGGAGCTATTACAAGGCGTCGTATTGTGCGTCGGGTCCGTCGGTCTGTTGCCTCCAACTTGATAGCCCCACCTGCGTCAACCGAATCACCTCAGCTCTCTTCATCCTTCACCCAAGAAGCCGAAGACGTAGATACTTCTGATGATGTCTCAGATGAGAAGATCACTGAAACCCAAGAAGTGGATGAGAAAACGGGAGCTGTTACAACGCGTCGCACTGTGCGTCGGGTCCGTCGATCTGTTGTCTCCAACTTGATAGCCGCAACTGAGTTATCTCAGCTCTCTTCATCCTTCACCCGAGAAGCCGAAGACGTCGAGCCTTCTGATGACGTTTCAGATGAAGAGATAACTGAAACTCAAGAAGTGGATGAGAAAACGGGAGCTATTACAACGCGTCGTACTGTGCGTCGGGTCCGTCGGTCTGTTGTCTCCAACTTGATAGCCGCACCTGCGTCAACCGAATCCTCTCAGCTCACTTCATCCTACACGCCAGAAGCCGAAGACGTTGATCCTTCTGATGATGTTTCAGATGAAGAGATCACTGAAACTCAAGAGGTGGATGAGAAAACGGGATCTGTTACAACACGTCGCAGTGTGCGTCGGGTTCATCGGTCTGTTACCTCCAGTGCGACAGCTGTTACCTCACCAATCCAGTCGTCTGAGCGCACATCTGTCACCACCCAAGAAGCTGAAGTCTTTAGTGACAGACCCGAAGCCGACCAGCATCTACCTAACCAGTCCTTCTCCCAGCGGTCTACATCTGCGTCGTTCGAAGCTTCCAAGCAAGAAACTACCGTCAAGACGTCAGTCAAAGATATTGCGCCATGCAAGCTTGAGGAGGTCCGGTTCCCTGAAATGGGGTCGGCATCTGGCTCTATTGTCTCTGAGGTTGGCCGGAAGGGGTCGAGTTCTACCATGTCAGAAATTTCGGAGACTTCTTTCCAAATTGTAACGGGACTAAGCGAACAAAACTACCCAGTGCCAGAATCCGACTTCAGTATTAACTTCAAGGAAGACTTGCAGCTCGACCTTGCGTTCTCTAGTTCTAATTCAACCAGAAAAGACTCGAGCTCGTCCACTCTTTCGCAAGTGTCAGATTTGAGGAAAATCAGCACTGATGTATCCGAACTTCCACGCTCCGATGCTCCATCTGTTTCCAGCTCTGTCTTCGAGTCTCGCAAGATATCTTCGACGTCAGCTGCTTCAAGTTTATTCAGCCGAAAAACAAGTGAAGACTCAGTCACAGTTCATCAGCAGTATGATGACTTCATTAGGTCTAGCCCTATCAGAGAGATCCGTGATCGTGCCAGCCCTCTAGTGGAAGTTAAGCGGAAGTTTAGCTCCCAGAGTGAAGATGGCTCTGTCGTGTCTGAGTCTAGCGAGATCGTTGGAGGACGTCGAGTTGTCAGGCGGACAATTGTTACCCAGGTCATCCAGACTTACGAAGATGATGATGAAGACGGCGAATGGAAACTAGTTTCGGAAGAGGCGAAAGTTGAGACATTCCCTGGAGAGCTGCCAGAAGCTGATGCCATGAGGACCAGCTTCGTCCTCGGCCCGGAGTCTCAGGTCTCAACTGGTGTTCTGGATCAGCCCGCTTTCGTAACCGACAGAAGGTAAGCATTTTTTTTAAAGCTGGGAATAGACTTGCGCATTTTTAAGTAGGACGTTGACAACGCAGTCGTTTGAAAACCATTATCAGTAGAAATCAGGTTTGGTCTAAAGCTTACACTACGCTGGCCGTACCAAATTACTTTGGCACTGGCCCTGCATTTTAGGCCAAAATAAAAGGAAAAGAACAGGGTGAAAATTGAAGTCCTTGTATTTTTTAACCTGTGGTACTGCGGTTGTTACTGATACCTTGCTGTAACATTGTTTTTCCCGTTACATCGTATGACACGAAACTTGGTTCTACCGCCACCTCTCGATCTTAGAGCTCCACCTGTTACACCGAATATTAATTACTGTTACTTTATACGTCATAGAAACAACTCGCCAGTATAGTTAACCACGTCATATCGAGCTCCATACGATTAGACATCATCTGCGACCACTCAGTCCATCAACTTTCCGGAATGTACCTCCTGCTGAATGATGTAGCTGCTCTTCGAATTTCATATTTCTGATACTGCAAATTTATCCTCTCCTTGCCAATTTGGTACAAAAACCGAAAAATGATCAACAACTTTTCAGTCACAGATATAATCGTAAACTTGACGAGCTGCATAGAAAGCTGTTGATTGCAGCTTTTTCTCCACACCATGGTCTTGTCCGTTTGATCTCCTAATATGAGTTGTGTCCTTTCTTTTCTCTTTGTACTCCACTATTTCTATGGTTATAGAAATGGGTAAATACAAATATCCACTCACCCCTGAGTACCGTACGAACTTCAGCAAGCCCGCGAGATTCACAAGGCGAACCGCTTTTCGGTCGAAGGTTCTGAGTAACATTGAAGATTTGTCCTATGGAACAACACCGCTCTGGGTTCGCTCGGAGCCTTGTAACGGACAGCCTTTGAACCCGAAGACCAACGTTGCAACAGATGCAGCAGCAGTTCCGCACTGTTTGAACTAATTTGTTTTCTAGGGTGACTGGCCTTCAAGACACGGATTACGTTCACAGCGCGACCGAAAGTGAACATAGCTCTTTGAACTACCAGGACGACCAGGGAGTCAGCTCACGAAGCCACTACGCCTACTCCGAGCAAATCTTTTCTGGAACCGAAAGCGAACAGTCTTCCCTGCATTACGTTACAGACCACGTCGAACGCACAGACGTCTTAGAGTCAGACCTCCAAAATGGAAACGACAACGATGACATAAACAGTAACAGTAGCGGTGGAGGGCTGACTCCAGGAGCTGTCGAAGATAACAGGCAGAGAACATTGTCGCTGTCTTCACAAAGGAGCGATTTGTCACCGCAGGCTACTACCAGTCCTTCCAGAGCAGCTCAAGAGTTTGACCCGATCGCTGTGTGGGGTAAACCACTTGGTAAGTCGTGCGACGTCTTAAATAGTGGTCACTAGAGGCTCTCGCCTTCACATATAACGAGAAAATTGTCCTTTGCAAGCGCCTCTGGCGGCATTAATTTCGGTTTTGGTAGCCATAGAACCACCGCCAACGGCGTTTGGTCTTGAACTTTTGTTTCGTTTTATGGCTCCACGGAACAAAACTGCATCAAAAAACGATTTGCATGCTTCTATCACGCTGCTAGGGGTGATATTTATCACGCCACGTTCTTGATTGTCCAGATAAGTTCACACTTTCTCTCAAACTTCCAGGGCTACCGTCTCCCCTGACTCCCGAGGAACTTCAGAACACTCCAACGAACAAAAACGCTCACGTAAGCGCACCCCTGACAAACGACTCTCCACGCCGAACGAATCCGCGCAAGGTCAACGGAACTCCAAAGCGCTCCGTTCCCCCGATTTATGTGGATCTAGCCTATGTGCCACATCATGGAAATCCGGACTATTGTGATGTAGAATATTTCAAACGAATACGAGCGAGGAATTATGTGTTTAGTGGTGTAGAGCCGAGTATGAAGGTTTTCAATGCACTTCTCGAAGCGAAAATGCAGTGGGAAGGCGAAGACAAAAATCTCGGTAAGTTTATATTCCTTGTTTTTGCGGTACGAGGTGGCGCGGCCGTACGATCGGATGGATCGACCCACAACGGCCACGACGCCTAGGAAATAATGCGTTCTGTGCTCACTTTTATTTCGTGTAAAGTGTTGGCTATGCGCACAGCAGAACAATGTGAGTATTAGTTTAACTTGCCAAAACCTACGATCCCGTGTGGCAATTTTCACGGAACGTAAAACAGGGACTAGTAATTGGGAAAGTTATAGTTAGTAAGTTATAATTATCAGTCAAGGCCGTATCCAGGGGGGGGTAGGGGGTTCGACCCCCCCCCCCCGAAACCCACAAAAGTAATATTTTTGTGTAGATTTTAACCTCTGATCTATGTATTTTGTGTACTTTTGGGTCCAACCCATGGACAACCCCCCCCCCCCCCCCCGAAATAAATTCCTGGATACGGTCCTGTTATCAGTGAATCCTTGTATCCACAAAATTTGAACATAAATTGAAAGGTATAAACAGCCAGAACTCGATGGTTGGACCAGGAGGGTTTTTAGCGGATTTTAAAAGAACTGATATCGGCCATCAAAATCATTTTTCGCTTATGGTGGATTGGGAAGAATCGGAGGATTTGGCACTTATATTAATTTCGGGCGGAAAGTCGAGATTTTCACTCTGATAACACAGAACTGATGAAAACGGAGAAAATTTGCCTGGGAAAAGCTCACCATCTGTCCTCACCATTACAGTTTCGTCACGTTCTGACGCGTATTCGATTCTACTGCGCAGGTTTCCAATCGGAGCCCCGTTTCGAGTATAACTCATTGCCCGAGCCCTAGGTGCGTTACCTGCATGTTCGTTATGCTTGCACCGGCTAGCGACTCAAATATCACTTATTTTAAATTTATTTATTTCAGACGTGACGATAATCCCAACCTACGACTCAGACTCCCTTGGAACCTGGGTTGCTAACCACGAAGATGTCCTCGCGCGAAATAGGATTGACCTTGCACCGTCCGCTTCCCGTTGCACGATAAACCTCCAAGACTACGACTCGGCGTGTAGCGCCTACCGATTAGAGTTCTAAATTTCCAAAATCTGAACGTGCGTTAAGTTTGTGACGGCTGCTATCAGCAATGATAGCCTTTAAATTGAGCAAAGACTCGTATATACCAGAAAAGGACGAGAGGAAGTGTTGGTATTTCCATGTAGTATAGTAGAGCGGACTTAATTGTGATGATTGAGATTGTAGCACCGCACTCGTTTATTTTGCAGTTTTAGTCCGACGCTGTGATAGATATATTTTTATGCGTTCCATTTTCCGTTCGCGCGCTTGTACTGTTTCTGGTCATTCTGCAGTTCTGGACCATTCCCTACTTGTTGCTTCAGCCTTCGTTAGGTCCAACTTTAGTTAGTCGCTTTTTTTGCTCGGTGCTAAATCTATGTTTTTCTCTGTAAGCGCGAGGCCTTGGCTATATTTTGTGATACGTGAGCAAAGGCGGCAGAGATAGGGAGAGATACGGAAAGACAGATCTGTTGAAGTTTTGTTTTTGCATTTTGAATTTACGTATTTGTTGTCCAGTAACTCTGTATTGAACACTTCTTGCAATATGCGCACTAGTCAGCAAGTTTATTTGTTGAAATGATCTTATGTGGGCATAATCTCTGTTCTTCTGATTTATGTATACTCCCTCTAATAAATTTAGTTATACTCACGACCCCATAACCAAAACACCCGGGCTACGCAACTTCAACAGATTACACTTTGTGCGAGTTATGAGCCTACAAAAAATAAGCCACTTAACATAGTTCGCAATGTTACCCTTAACGATAAAATAATACTTGAAAGGTCATAACAGCATCGTTCTTTAACGCTTACACATAACATCCCAAGTGTTGTCTGTTGTAGTTGTATATCCTTTTTATAACCTTTTTATAATCTGACGAGAAAACGCTCACTTTTCAACGGGTCCCAGTCTTACCCAACACATAGCAGAAAAAGTCGAAATTCCTCGCGGAAACGACAGAATCTCAAAACCGGTACCGCGTGCAGGAAGGATTCGTAGGCAGGATCGATGGCACCTAGTAAGCAGTAAGATTTTCGCCTCATTCTGGATTGCAATCCAGGACTGATGAAAACAGAGAAAATCCGGCTGATCGCCGTCGGCAGTGGTGCTGTCTTGTTACTTTTTAACGCTTTGCGCGTTCGATTCTACTGCGCAGGTCCATAGTCGGAGACCCCAGTCGAGTGTAATTCGTTGTCTGAGAAGGCCTAACACCTATATGCGTCAAGGCGGCTATTTGCAAGTACTTTATGCTTGGACCAGTCACGCCATCCTACACAGAGTTTGTGGCTTAAAATACTCTTTCCGCAGTCGTCTGTGTGGCCTAGAAGTGTGTTTCGGCGACCAATAAGGTTTTGTTGCTCAAATTTGACAAACAACTGTCGAGGTGTCTCTCGATTGTGAGGGCTCGGATTTGGCGGGTAATTCAAATTTAGCAGCTAGTTAGAGCGTGTTCCACCCTACTTACCGTAGTTACTACGCTAGTCGCCGTGGTTACTACGCTAGGCTGGAACGCTTTTTGAATTTTTTCGGTCAATATCAGGCCGCGGGGTGATCCGACCAATCACGTTACAGAGATGCGTAGTTACTACGCCAACTACGCTCCCGAGCGTGGTAAGCAAATAGTTACTATTAGTTACTATTTTGAGAAGGTTGGAACGGTCAGCGTAGTAACTTTTCGTGAGGCTGGAACGGAAATAGTAACTAATAGTTACTATTGGTAGAGGGGTGGAACACGCTCTTAAAGTCTAAATAATAAAATTCGATGTCGTATCAAATATAAAGAAATGAAACCGAGGTTCTTGTAGATAATGGTAAGGACGTAAGCATCAAGTTCTATTTATTTATTGAAATATTGTCTGGATTTTTTTTTATGTTCAGAATATAGAAATTATCACTACAAGAGCTGTAAGCTCATATGGCACTTGCAAAGCTTGGTAAAAGTATGAAAGTAGGAATTCGCCAATTCGTGGGGTCTGTTGTGATCATTTGTAAGCAAAACCCTTGAGATAAGAACGACGACGGACCCTTGGAAATCACGAGAATGTATCGTTTGGTAAACAATTTTTTTTGCACCTGGCTGTGATGATGTGCACTTGAAGGGCGCTAGAAATTCATCTGTATTCAAATATTCAAAACCCTTGAGGAAAAATGATCCTGGGCCCTTTAGGATCATGAATATATGGTTTGGTGAAAAGTATTTTTTTTTTTACTTTCCGGTTAAGATGCACACTTTAAGGGTGCTAGGAATTCATTTCTAAGCAAAACCCTTGAGTCAAAAATGATCATGGGCTCATGGGGATAATGAAAATGTAGGTTTTGCTTTAAAGTATTTTTTGTACTTTGCGGTTGAGTACTTTAAAGGATGGTCGGATCAGGGAAGTGACAATTTCTAAGCCAAGTTTCACCGTCCTAGCACATATTGAAGTTCCTTAAATTGCGATCACCGGAATTCTGGACCCCCCTCCAGCTCCCCCCAGAGTGACCGGATCCGGTCCGGTTCTGTCACTGATGTATCAGGGGCTTACGCTTGTTCTTCCCACCAAGTGTCTTCCCAATCGCTATATTCTAAGCGTGTCACAAAATTAATCCCCCCCCCCCCCGACTCTTCACATTGATCGGATCCTGTCCCGCACTTTATATGGGACATCTGAAACATGAGCTCTTTCTGAATATCAAGTTTCAGTAAGATCCAATCACCCGTTCAAAGGTTGAACAACCTCAAGATTCCGGATTCCCCCTCCCTCCACTCCCCCCACGATGGTCAAATCGGAGAAACGACTGTTCTTAAGTTAAAATTGTAAAGTCCCTGATATGCCTGCCAAGTTTCATCGTCCTAGCACATGTGTAAGCATCTTAAGTCGGGATCACCGGAAGCCTCCCTCCAACTCCCCCCACAGTACTAGGTTCCAGTCCGGTATTGTCAACTATTTATCTAGGGCTTGTGCTTGTTCTTCCCACCAAGTTTCATCCCGATCCGTCCACCCTGAGCATGTCACACAATTTCCGGTTCCCCCCCCCCAACTCCCCCCAAAGTCACCAGATCCATTCCGGACTTGAAGTGTAACATCTGAGACACGAAGTCTTTCCAAATATCAAGTTTCATTATGATCAGAAGCTAGAAATATGTCAATATTTCGGATTCCTCCTTCCTCCACCCCACCCCCCACGGTGGTCGGATCGGGGAAGTGACTATTTCCAAGTTAGTTCGGTCGGGTCCATAATTATGTGGGTGAATTGTGGGTGACGTTTCTAGTTTTCCCCCATGTTCAATGGCGTTTTTCGGACTATCATTAGGCCGTCGTAAACCGTGCTTGTCCAGCAATGATCGCTAAAATGACGGTTACGACACTACTCGGTGAGTCATTGGCTGAAAATCGCCCAGATGGCCAAAAGGACACCCTTTAGATCCCTTACGACTGACCGTCGAGAGGGTCTCGTACCTTGTTCTCGTTAGATTTGGGTTGTACAAGAGCAAGAGTCACACATTTCGATGTCAAGCTATTTAGTATCAATACATAAATACGAGAAAGGGTAGTTCTAATAATATCTCTTTATTTCGTTCGAAGTTTCAAAACACAAAAGAAACGGAACAATTGAAAAATTAGCCTAACATCATTATAACACAAGTTTGGTTCCAACAAATTCCGTTTCTCCACGACGAAATTACTCCAAATAGAAATCCGTCTCTCGCCTGTGACGAAAACACTGTTGCCGATAGACGACGACAATCCGCATGAAAATTATCGCGACAGTTTTTGGAGAACAAAAACATATCGCTGTAGACCTGAAGTGCGCAAACATCTAGAAGGTTGTATCGTGCAACACCTTGTGCGCAAATAACAAGTCGCAGACCTTGAAATCCCCTCTAGACTACGAATGTCTAAAGTGGCTTAAAACTGAATTTGCCACTGTCAAAAGTGTCATAACATTTTAAGATGCGGATCTTTGTGTTGAACGTTATGACGAAAGCCGGTAACATTTATGTTATGACGAAAGCCGGTAACATTTATGTTATGACGAAAGCCGGTAACATTTATGTTATGACGAAAGCCGGTAACATTTATGTTATGACGTTCGTAAGTATTATGTTTCGCGAAAGATAACACTTAAACATAAATATTCTCAGCATCCGTCAAAGTCGGAGCAGGGTTCGTTGAGGGACTTTGGACTCCCCTTGGAGATGTCGGTCAACGAACCCGGCTTCTACTCTGGACTTAGAACCAAAATAAAGATGAAAAAACTTATAACACAAAGATGCACAACCATATGTTAAATGTTATCAAACTTCTGACAGTGTGATGATATGCCTCGATGGCATGATGACCCTTCTGAACGACCGGGCAGCGACTAGCCCGCGAATTTGCGAGGGGGTGGACCCCTGTTTTCAGTTTTTTTTTTAATATGTAATGCCCGAGCCTTGGTTTAATTAGCCATGTAAACCTCACCGAAGAACGGAAAGGATTTCAAGATCTGGTCGCGAGCTGCGTACACTTTAAGTCAGTGCTGAAAAACGCACTTTCCCAAATAACTAAATAAAGCATCCTTCACACGAAGAAATAAACAGAAAGATTCAAAACATCTCGACATGAAAGCCGAGAGTAAAAATCAGCACAGAGAAAAGTGAGGGATTCTTCTACCAGGGAGAAACGAACGAAAGAAAACTAGCAAAGAATTAGAATGGAGAAGCCTGGTAGTACGCTGACGATACTGGAAGGGGGAGTGGGGTTGTCACATATGATACAGAAATCAAGGTTAACAAAGTGTCCCCAACGGAGTTTATCATCATCCGTCTAAGGGACAAGAGCACAAAGGCTGTAAGAAAGAGCAAATGATCAACGTCACTACCTTCCTCTGCTTGAAATCTCAACTTTAATAACATTCCTTATGTCTGTATTCCCGTCGGTTCCGACGAGCACGTTTTCGATGCGGCGATGATTTAGCGAGGTTCAAGCATGCCAGATCGCTTCTGCCGCCCAGAAGCTCGGCGACACAACAAAAATGCTTCAGCCTAGACGCATCATGGTGGCGAACAAGACCTGGCAGCAAGGAGCCGGTATCCGCGTCGGACACGACAGCTTTCGCTACAACCTCATTACACGAAAACGAAAACAGTAGGAAGTTAAGAACATTATCTTTAGGAAACAATATTAAATCAAAGATTCCAACGTAAAAGAGGAAAATAAGTGAGCTGGAGTGATGAACGTTAAAAAGTAAACTGCAAGAACGTCACATTTTCCTGCAGCAATTCGGATTAATTTGGCAACACGAAAAGAAAGAGTAGGATAGCGTATACTTATTAGGATTTTGTGGAACGGGATGATATTAACGTATAGCAGTTAGTCAATGACAGTTTCGAAAACTTAGATTGCACAGGAAATGCTAATACACATTTTTTGCCTTAACAAAATCCATCAGATGTTGTGCAAAATCTGTCCCGCAGAGCCTTATCACAGGACGATTCAAAGTCACGTGTTCACTACGACCCATCATAATTTCTTCATTCGCTACATCATCTTTAGAGAAGAATAGAAAACTGTCCAATAGAAAACTGTTTCTATACAGGCAGACGGTTTTACTCGTTCCCGGCAGCAATGCTAGGAGAAGGCATAAAAGCTTTTTGCCCTTTTCGCACTGAAATCATAGCGCACACGCGTGGGGCTTGTGCCCTAAAAGTAATACAATCGCCTGGTTGTTGCCGCACCACTCCCGTTCGAGTCCCTTTTACTACATCTCTACGCGCCAACGAACCGGATTTCTACCGAATGGCAGATAACCGGATATCAGTGCGTGAAAGACACGCTACTGGAAATTTCTGGATAAGGTCGCGGTTACGCTATGTACAATAAGGCGGTGAAATCTGTTGCATTTACAAAAAGTGTATATGCTGACTGTGCCTTCTGAAGACAAATGTAACTGAAGAAAATAATATAAGTCGTTGCCCATCACTGACCAAATGCTCTACTAGTACACAAGAGGGGGGGGGGGGTCTCCCGAACACGATCTCCGATGCACACTAAACTGAACAGAAACGGCTAATAATGTGAATGTTTTCGTTAAGGAGTATAGACCTGTATCCACATATATGACTTCTTCAATAGAGAAACTCTGATATAAGCTGTATAGTATATATGTTGCGAGCCACTCCGTAAGCTTCGGCAGGGACGTACTATTAAAACTTTGTTGGTTCTTCGATTCCTTCCTGAGAAACCATACTAAGCCAGACTCTATTCCAGCGCCATCTATCTTCACAGCTACGAGTTTCCCGTCATCTCCTGGCAATGCGTCATCACTACTCCAAAGTTTGCTTTCACTGATCACAGCAGCGCTCACTTAAAAATTCCTAAAGTTATTTCAGACATTCAAACAGGAGACGTGTCAGATCATTCTTAATGATCGAATTATATATCACAGCTGAATGTAATAATTCCGAAAAATACACTTTTTCACAACTCACAGGATTTGTGAATCGAATTACAAGGTCCACACAGAAGGAAAGACTTGAAGAGACACACCGGCACCAAAGGGCGCGGGGGTCCCCGACAGCGAAAATTCCTGCCTAAAGCTTGTGCAATCGGCGTCACTGAATGTAAACGTCTTCAGAGGCGTCAACGGGGGTCGCCAACGTTGTATTTAGGGATTCGTTGTGTTCCACCAGTGACGTTTTCGCATAGTGAAGAACTAGTTCACGCAAGTCTTTAAATATTAAATAGGGGGGCGCGAAGCCAAGGCCAGTGTTCGTCTGAAAGATCTGGCAGTGACCGACGTTGCCATTGCATCTGAAAGAGAAGACGTCGTCAGAACACAAGTAGCCACCATAACTAACCAACAGGATTCGATACCCGTCATAGTCAGCACTGACCATCAAGAACAGTAATATAATGCTTCGTCGTATTTCACATTGTCTTATTAATCTCTTTCACTGTACTATATGAAATGAAACCTCCGCGTCCTTTATCTTCTGTCTTCTCGAAAAATCACAATTATACACTCGTGAACTTTTGCACTGACCAAGAACAAATGTGAGCAGCCAAACTCGAAAAACTATCAATATGTGACGCCAAAATTTGGGCATGACCTATACGCCAGTACCAGGCCAAATCCTAATAAAAATTTCCCTGGACAACTTTTATAATTAAGAACAATCCGTATTACACAAAAGAGGCTCTGGAGCCTGTGATATTTGTCGTATCATTTTTTTTTTGTATTTTGGTATTTGTATTAGAATTATAAATGTGTTCTTCTCTTCTCTGCTTTCTTTTAGTTGTTTGTCGTTTACTGATCTATTCAACGAGCATTGCACTAGAAATATCGCCATAAATCAATCATTTTGTTTTGTTTGTTGTCTAAATATGACCCCGTAATTGTAGATAATTATTTTGAGATAGTTATTAGCGCTGTCTGAAGACGACCAAGTTTTTTGACGCTGTTGTTTTTAATTGTTCAATTATGTGATTATTATGCTATGCTTGGCAAAAAATGTCGTCAGTGAGGGTATTTTGAAAATAAACTGAATTATTTAGTGCTCCGTCTCTTACATTTTGGTTTTACGACGCATGAATAAACATTAAAATATATATGTAACAACGGAATTTTTATTATACATATGCATAATTATTAGAACAATCAAAATCGGCAACAAATCAAACGACGCCCTTCTCGTACCAAGTGCAATTTTTACTACGCAGTTTCAGACCAAACTTGGAAATCGCTCGATCGCTGTCACATACATCTTGGAAGGAACAGGTACAAGAAGTTTAAGTTTAACTGAAAAGCCAACTTACTTTTGTATCGTTTAACTGAATACTATGCATTATTTGGATTGTGTAAAGGGATTTTTTTTTACTTTTCACTATTTGCTCTAGGATGACGTTCAGAATATCTATGGCCGTCCTCACAACGCAAAATTCTACTATGACGCGGAAAATCTGAATCGCAATCGAAACGCGGCTTTTCAGTGGCCAGTGAATCATCTTGCGTAAGGTAGCTTACTGCGTTGAACATTTATTTTCCGTAAACCGTGTTCGTCAGGCATACAACACAGGTACAAACGCATATAGGTACTACAAATCCGACAGGAAAATTCCACTATTCGATAATCGATTCCTGAATACCTGAGCAACGAAGTAACGCATTTTCATCGGGTCTTCAAGCCTCTTTAAGTGAAAAAGTAATGGGTAACTTGATTGTCCTATTTCAGCCCTTTAAACTTTAACCTTTTGTCTATCTTACAGCTCGAGACTAAAGCTATTAGCATTGGAAAGACAGGAAACTCCCATATGCCACATGAGTCGCAACAATCACCGCCGTTTAGCGGTTTGTTTTTCGTTAAAACAATTTTTTTTATTTTTTCGATTTTAGCGTTTAAAGTTCGGACCAATTCATTCTATTAAGGTCTTTGCTCTAGACTACCAAACAACAGTAAATCGGATGGTCTCTTCGCGTGACTACAACTGGGAATTATTGGGGCTCACGCTACGACAGCATAAACTGACAAGTGGTCTGCTGTTATCCAACACTTGCAATCGAGATAATCCCAAATTGCAGATCAGGTCAGTAATAATCTCCAGAAAAAGAAGATGATGTCTATGTTTCTGCCACCAAGGAACGACACGTGCAGGTAATTGACGCCAATAAGTTATCACCTTCAGATAAGATTATTGTTTTGTATTATTTAGTCGTCAAGTTAGTATAATAATAATAATAACGGATTTTATTCCGCAGTAATAACGAGAAATAAAGGAATAAACAGAAGGTGTGTGCGCTTACAATTCAGATCCCGACGTTTCCTGATTTAAATTAAATGAATACAAAACATTACAAATAAAATAATGGATGAAAGAAAAAACAAAATAAAATCAGCCTGATTTTACTGGTCCCGCCAAATTCAAGTCACAATGAAAAAAGAGGATTCTTATTTATATCCCCGCCTTCTTCTTCGAAAACAGCAAGACCTCTAACGAGTGACAGGCCAGTTTTTTCTGTTCAAGTACCAGAGAAAAATACCAAGTCCAGAGAAAAACAACAGCCTTGCAGTTCTAACAGAGACTCCGACAGTGAAATCCCAGTAAGGAGGCGATTCATAAAAATTAACTGTTTAACTAGAAGTACAAGCGACTGAACATGAGGCTAATCTTTGCTATAGTCTCAAATTCCTGGATAAAATTTTAAATCTATTTTCGTGATCTAAAAAAAAAGCTGACATGTTATCGTCCTTCAAACAGCGAGACGTCCGGGTCACGGCACTGGAGTGAAAATACTTTTGTATGCAAAACCACAATATAAAAGCTGGATGTACGTTTGGACGTTCAATTGCTAAACGCCCTTTGAGAAGAAAAGTACCGGACCACAGACGTATGTTAGATTTTATGTTAGAGGTGACGACGATTTCAAAAATGACAAATGAAAAAACAGACGTGATTTGCAATAAAATCAAACTGATTGTACTTATACCACTATTGAGTTCCCCTCTTATAGCCGGGGGCTTGGGGGACTGCAACAAAACCCGATCCCACTTATAAGCAAAATTTTCCAAATATTATAAAATCCCCACAGATACCACCGGCTCTTTTTATAAATATGTCAGAAACGGTTCGTTGGTTGTTTTGTCAACCACTCATGGCGAAATCAAAACAGTGACTGGGTGTAGCATTTCTTATTTCTTCCTGGTTTGTTCCTTGAAACTAGCAAAGTACATCCCAACCCTTTACTTTGGATGTTTACAGATACGATAATGTATGATATATTCCATTAAAGGTCAAAGAACCAAAGGGAACAACAAAACTGTAACACTCACCCTCTTTTTAAAAAAAAAATTTCCCTGTAACTCATGACCAACTTAAGGAATCTTCCCAAATTTCTTATATCCCCAAAACACTGACTCCCAGTATTTGTTAAACCAATCTTCCCCACACACCATTTCCCTAAATATTTCCTTCCTCAGGTATTCAATCCTCTGGTCTCGTAAAAGGGAGGGCCCCTGGAAGGGTAAAGTAGAGCCGAAGTACCCAGCGTATAGCTCGTTGCCCCCTCATGGCCACCTTAAGGAATTTCACCAGATTTCTTACATCCCCAAAACTTTGACTTCCCAGAATTTGTGCCATTCCTCCACCGCACCATTTCCCCAAATATTCCCTTCCTCAGATATTTCATTCCTCTGGTCTCGTGAAGGGCAGAACCCTTGGAAGGCTAAAGTGGGGCCGACGTACCCAAGATATAGCTCGTTGCCCCCTGGGTAATCTTCATTCAACCCGTTAAGTTGAAAATATGCATTGTCTTTAGATGACGAGATAAACAATCTGACACCTCTGGTCTCGTGAAAGGGAGAGCCCTTGGAAGGCTAAAGTAGAGCCGACGTACCCAGGATATAGCTCGTTGCCCCCTGGGTGATCTTCGGAAACTATATTTCTGACCAAGAATTTCAAATTTAAACCTAGCACATAAGAATAGTAAAAAGAAGGGATAACTGTCATGCCATTTCGTGTTACTGCGCGTGTAAGTACAACTTGCAGGACAGGTGGAAACCAGAGATCAAAGTTGGTCACTCCTCACTCGGACAGTTTTCGAAATGAGAAATTAGCGAGTTCACTACCTTTTCCAACAAGTACGACCAGCTCTTCGTCGACACATGAAGCAAGTTTTTGCTCCCACGAAATTCTAAAGTAACTGGAAAAATGTCAGTCACGTAGATCGTATACGCAACGCAATTAAACGGTAAAAAGAAGGATTTAACTCTGGAACAGACAACTTGAAACAAACTGTTTGTACCCAAAAGGTCAGACGGACGGGTTATCAATGAGTTTTTGTGCGTCTCGTAAAACTATCAATTCTGATTCAGAAAGAGCGCGTGTACGGATACGTGCCAAAAGAGGAATTACTCTAAAAGACGAAGTTCTTGGCAACGTCGGACTCCCAAGTCCGGTAGTATGACAATTCATGGTTAATTTCTCATCGCTGGTTTGCCCAGTAGTGATATGACGCTGGTAAGCAATGCGGGTCATGTTTTCTTATTACCGTTTTACAGTGCTGATCGATCTTACGCGGACTCAACTATATACTTTGTACTGTGCATGTTTTCTCCCAGGCCGATTAAACTTTAGGTATGCTACTTGTTACAGTAAAACAATGAGAATATATTCAAATAATGGCTAAAAAGGGATAGTCGGCTATGATACTTTGTCTCCAGCAATAGCCTGGCGAGGACCCACGGGCCGAAACATCGCTGCCAATTAGTTAGGATTCACTGAAGAGTTATTAGGAATCTTAATTTAGTTTTTTAACTTTGTGAATTTTTTTTTCATACTATTCGGAGTGTCACTGAATGGATCTGTTGGTTTAGGTATAGTTTTGTTTATATAAGTATATTATGTCACTCGTCAGCTTTGAGGGAAATAAATAAATAAATAATAGGAGTGCAACGAACGCGCCGAGTGCTAACGTTTTGAGCGAGGGTTTAAGCGACCTTCGAACAACTGCTTCTCGTGAGAAAGCGGGAACAATTAGCCGACCTGATCCCTATGTAAATTCATGTATGCTTGCTTCAGACAAAATAGCGATGATTCACTTACACAATTGACAAGGCGTACGGACTGGACGTTCCAGGCCGAATCAAAAAGGTCCCATCAGATTTGTTGGCCAGTCTTCGCTCTGCCTCCTTCCGTCCAAAATTCTCGAAGTACCAATACTTCTCATCACGATGATAGTACATAGCGTCATCAAACACATGGGTCACATTAGAGAATGTATTAGCATTATCGCTGTTCAAATGATTCCGAGATGGCGTCTGATCGTTGCCGTTCCGTACAAGAAGGCTAGCGATTTTCTCACGCTTCAGGCCGTTTCGCTCCAACCACCTAGGAACGAAAAGATTACATGTTTAGATAGATATTAACTATAAGCCCCTGCTTCCGCCTCAGTGCGCACCAACACCTCATCCGGCTTTTTCATTGAGTACTTTTCTATTGTTGAGTGTGATATGTTGTACTCCCTTTATTTCTTTTCTTCAAAGTTTAACTGAAAAGCCAACTCATTTGTGTGTCATCTAATTGGATACACTGAATTATTTGGATTCTGCAAAGGATTTTCTGATTTTCCACTATCTGCTCTAGTTATGAGGCTCAGAATTTCTCCAGCCGTCCCCACAGCCTAAATTCTACTATGACGCGGGAAATTTTAATCTCAACACAAATGCGGCTTTTCAGTTCGCAGTGGTGAGATCGGTGAAGATTACTTAGTGCCTGAACAAAAAAAAAATTGATAAATCTTTCTCGTAAGGCATACAGCAAAAATACAAGCGCATAGAGGCACCACAAATCACACGGAAATTCCACTATTTGAAAATCGATTATTCGTGAAAAGCGGAACAACGAAGTAACTCATTTTCAGCGGGTCTTCAAGCCAATTTAAGTGAATAAGTGATGGGTAACTAGATTGTCCTATCCTAGCCCTTTTCGGTTAAACTTTAATTACTCCACTATCTCAAATCTGTACAGTGGGTCTAAAATAAATATATATTATGCATATATATATATTATGCATATATATATTACTTTATATAAACTTTTCTTCTAAGATTACGAACACGGATAACGATTCGAATCTACTTTCCATTAGGCTAAACAGTTCGTGTTCTTTGTACTTCTTTCTTTATGTTCACAACGTCCCTGCGCCTTGGTCTATTTTTAACGGATGAGAAGTTAGAATATAACTCAAATCATCATCATCATCAAAGGGATTTTCTTCGTTTTTCCCGGCAAAAGGGAGAAGCGGCATTGTGTATCGAGTGTCACTCTCATGTTTGTGAGAGACTGATAACAAGAACAAGAGCTACGAGCCATTAATATGGCACTTGTTAAGAGTGAGTGGCTCTGGAAATTAAATGAGGACGTCCAAAAATCCCCCTCCCTAGATTTCTCAGAAACACAAAGTCTTATATGTTGTTACTGTTTTTTCCCCTAAAAAGGTTTTAAAGGGCAAATAAAAAGCGATGACGTTACGTTACACTAGACAACAACTTTAAATTTATCGCAGAAAGAGTAATTAAATTGTGAATCTGAGTAATAAACCCGGGGCCGGGGGCCCAAAATTTCACGATATGAATTAATTGTATATATTAAGTGTTATTTTATGTATTTCATGACGCGTATAAATTATTGACCTCCCAGGTTATTTTTTCCCTTGTGTAAAGATATTGGGTAAATAAAAATGATTCTGATTAGGTTTCCTGAAGTGGCGGCGCCTCTCCGTGCAATTTATTGTCTTCTAAGTAAGATGTACTTACGTTTGGTAATGCTCTCTTGTCCTATGCAACTGCATGAGTTCTGGCTTCAGGGTGTTGATTTCTCTCTCAATGGAGCGCACATAGGCCAAATCTTTCAGCATCTCATTTTCAAGCGCAATTCGCTGATCTCGGATTAGCGTTAGCCTACTTGTTAGAAGGTTCCGGTTGTCCTTTAGCCTAAAAATAAAACAAAGCACACATTAGGCTAGGCTTATATATTGTCTTGGCTGCAAAAAAAAAACAAGACAAAATAAAATAACGTTCATAGAAGCAAACCTCTACTGTCCTTGGAGAAGTTTCCATGCCCTCGCTGTGCTAAATCTACGTTTCCTAACCGACAGGCGTAAAAACAAAGTGATCGTAAAAACGGATGAATAACGACACATTTCTCAGAAAGCATTAAGCGTTCCATACACATGTGTATGCGTTTTTTTTTTTACCGTCTAGACATTTACTATGAGGCAAAAATATATTTCGTTTTCAAATAAAAGTGAGGTTCAATGTTCAAGATTTTGTATCCTAAACACTTATTAACACAAAATATAACATTAACAATACAGTGCAACAACACACTCAAAATTATTTCAGGGTCTCAACCGGAGTAAAACTAACGAAAACAATCACCTAACCAGGAATGTTTCGATAAAAATAATCTTATAACTAATACATATTGTATATTTCCATCGGGCTTTTTTGAAGAGATGTGGTTATTGCACGGTTTATACATAAGAACAGTCCGAGGGTGATGAGCGCGCTTCCATATCCCTATCTTATCAAGTTGACCGGAGCCGTGATGCAGCGGGACACTATACCAACGACCATCAATTCTTCTTCGAAAGCTATAACCCCTTTCCGCATTAAATATTCTTCTTAACCGCACTACACGATATACTTTATTCTACAGATGACCCCTTTTTTAACTTTTAAAGGTGGAATATTGCTGTTTTTTCCACATTTAATAGATATTTTTGTTTCGCACTTCGTTAAACAAGCTTTTACTCTTACAGCGTATACATGCAGCCCTACAGGCAATCTTTTATGGTTTAGTACCTCTATGGCATGCGTGAGACATGAAGGTGTTACCGTTTATGTCAAATAACCGAACGATATCTGTTTTTATAGATTTTTATGGCACTTGCAGCCTCTGGCTCAAGTGCCATATACCGATCGCAATTCCGTCGGTCTGTCGGTCTGTCGGTCTGTCGGTCTGTCGGTCGGTCTGTCCGAATTTTTTTGTCCCACATGTTCGAGTTAGGGTACTTCCAGATGTGCTAGGACGATGAAACTTGGCAGGAAAATCAGGGACCCGACCAAACTAACCTAGAAGTAATCAGTTTCCCGATCCGACCATCTGGGGGGGAGTGGTGGGCCGGGGAAATTCTGGAAATTAAGGAGTTTTGTCACACTTTTTCGAATTGTAGTACTTCCAGATGTGCTAGGACGATGAAACTTGGCAGGAGCATGAGGGACCCGATCGGACTAACTTGGAAACATTCAGTTTCCCAATCCGACCACACGGGGGGGGAGTGGAGGGCTGGGGAATCCGGAAAATTGGAGTAGTGTGTAACTTTAGAACGGGTGATCGGATTGGAATGAAACTTGATAACTGAATAAATGGCATACTTCTGATGTCCCGGTTGAAGTCCGGACCGGATTCGACAGCTATGGGGGAGTTGGGGGGGGAGACCGGAAATTTCGAGAAACGGTTAGAATAGAGGGATCGGAGTGAAACTTGCTGGGAAGAACAAGCATCTGCTCCAGATAAATTGTTTATACATTTGGACTGGATCCGACCACCCGGGGGGGGGGGGAGTGGAGGGCTGGGGAATCCGGAAAATTGGAGTAGTGTGTAACTTTCGAACGAGTGATCGGATTGGAATGAAACTTAATAACTGAATAAATGGCACACTACTGATGTCCCGTTTGAAGTCCGGACCGGATTCGACAGCTATGGGGGAGTTGGGGGGGGGAGACCGGAAATTTCGAGAAACGGTCAGAATAGAGGGATCGGAGTGAAACTTGCTGGGAGGAACAAGCATCTGCTCCAGATAAATCTTTTATACATTTGGACTGGATCCGGACACTAGCGGGGTGGAGGGGTGGGGAATCCGGAAAATTGGAGTACTGTGTAACTTTCGAGTGGGTGGTCGGATTGGAATGAAACTTAATAACTGAATAAATGACATACCTCTGATGTCCCATTTGAAGTCCGGACCGGATTTAACTGCTATGGGGGAGTTTGGGGGGAGACCGGAAATATCGGGAAACGGTTAGAATGGAGGGATCGGAGTGAAACTTGCTGGGAAGAACAAGCATCTGCTCCAAATAAATCGTTTATACATTTCGGATGGATCATGACATTAGGGGGGGGGGGTGGAGGGGACTTTCCCGGAATTCCGGTTATGGCGGTTTTGGGGATTTTCACGACGAATCTTGGGAGGCGAATCAAGGACCCGATCAAACTGACTTATAAAGAAAAATTTACATGATCTGATAGCCGTGGGGGGAATAACGGGAGGGGGAATCCGGAATATCGAGTCATGCGTAACTTTGAAACGGCTGATCGGATTTGAGTGAAATTTGGTAATTGAAGAGAGGACATGTTTCTGTTTATCTTTTTCATGTCCGGACAGATCCGACAGCAATTGGGGGGGGGGGGGCGAAAATACGTGACCGACTTAGACTGGTGAGATCGGGATGGAACTTTGTGGGAATAACAAACAGATGCTCTGGATAAACACTTACGGAACCGGATTGGCTCCGGCGACTGTGGGGAAGTTTGAGGGGGGGGGGGTCCGGGATTCCGTTGATCACGATTTAAGGTACTTCCAGATAATCTAGGACGATGGAACTTGGCTGTAATATTAGAGATTTGACAAGATTGACTCAAAAATGGCCACTTTCCAAATTCGACCATTCGTTAAAGTACTAATCTTGACTGCAAATTTCGAAAAATACTTTTAAACCAAATTCATATTTTCATGATCCCCATGAGCCCATTATCATTTTTGCCTCAAGGGTTTTGTTTACAAATATCGTTCTAGCTCCCTTAAAGTGTGAATCTGAACGGCCAGGTCGAAAAGTACTTTATTTCAAACAATACATCTCAACCCATGATCATTTGTGCCACAGGGTTTTGCTTAAAAATTTATTTCTGTCACCCTTAAAGTGCGCATTTGAAATGAAAAGCGAAAAAAAAACTTTTGACGAAATTGTATACATCAAGGATCCCTAAGGGCCTGTGATCGTTTTTGGCTCAAGGGTTTTGCATACAGATGCATTTCTACCGCCTTTAAAGTGCGCATCATTACACCCAAGTTCAAAAATAAAATACTTTTTATCTAGCTCCCTTAAAGTGCGCATTTTAACCACAAAGTCGAAAAATACTTTTGATCAAACAAAACATCTCAACACATGCAAGTGCCATATGAGCTTACAGCTCTTGTTTTTGCACATCTGGCCGTTGATGGTACGAAAGCACACAAGCCTCATGTCGCTTGTTGCACGTGCTAGGAAAATGTACACCAATCAGCACCAGAGCTTACATAACACCGTCCACGAAAAAAAAACAAGTACCAGAAGGATGAAATCATCACAACTGTGCTCACGGTGTTCATAAAAAAAATGCTGGTGTCAAGTGAGCTCCCGTTTTAACGATGATGTCAATCTTTGCACGTGTTCTAATGGTGGTGTTCCACAACACACTTGCCAGTACAAAAATTCCAAGAACGAACGAGTAGATAAAAAGAAAATAGCTACGTTTTTCTTTTAAGCTGTTTTTTCGTCGCCGTTTACCGGTCGGTTAACTGACCTTTGGATTAAGGTCGGAGCTCCGTCCAACCGACCTATCTTTTGTTCTGAGGCAGGAAAATCGAATATTTCATGTAATGCTGAAGAATTCAAAATGAGCCTTTTTTGTATACCCGGGCGAACGGGACGGGATGCCAAAAAACTGCTTATAATGGTTAGTAGGCCGGTTAACTGCCTGACTGAGAATTGGCAAAAAAACGCAGCTAATATGAACGCCATCCATTTGTAGAGGCGAAAAGCTATTTATTTGGTAAAGTTTTATTTACTAGAAAAGCTAATTGTTATTCAGTCTATTTTTCACCCACGCATTACACGGAAGGACAGTGAACTAAGAAAAGTACTAAAACAAATCATCTATAGCAAAAATACCGAAGAATGAACGGTGGAGTAAGCGGAAGAGAGATGAAAATAAAATAAAAAACTACCTATCTCGCTAAATTTATTTTGGGGGGGAGGGAGGATTTGAAGTTGCCCAAACCGTATCCAGGCATTAGGAATGCCCTAAATAGACTTTGTGCATAAGTATTCCCTCGGCCCAAGCTAGCTGCTAATCATGGTCGATAGTGCTAAAAACACCAGCAATAACTGGCTTCTTGGCAAGGATCCTCTTTACGATGTTGCTGGAAGAAAGACTACATGTTCTTGCATCTAGCTACGATTGCAGGTTTTGCATTTTACGCTACAGCCTGGAAAGGAACTTGCCAAGAAGGGCCGAAACATCGCCGGAATAAATCTCAGCTGACTAGTTTTCTTAGCGCCATCAACTAGGCATACACCCTAGCGTCATCAACTAGGCCTATATAGATAACAGGCCCCCTAGGCATACTATCAATACCCTGTACTACACCCCCGCATTCAGTAAAGCTAAACCCAGAATCGAGCATTTTTAACAGATTTGCCAGTCGTCTCTGATATCCCTAAGCAAATCCCACTCTCAACTTCGAACACTGTCACCTACAAGACTTATATTTTGCAACTGAACGTGGTATAGACTACTTACATTCTCGTCTCTTGGGGCTGAGCCTCTCTTTCGTATCTGTCTAGAAGCACGATCTGTTCCTGGAACATCTCCTCCGCTTGCCTAAAGGCGTCCTGGGCCTGCCGCTTCTGTGTCATTCCAGAGGACTGCCTGGAGTAATCCTGGTGGTAGGCTTCATAAGCTTTCCACTTGCGGAGATACTCGTTATGTGTCTCAATCAGTTTCTGGATAACGGTCTCGCGGTCGTCCGATCCAAGGCCGGCCACTTCTTCTCCCTAAAAATATGTCTTTTTTCAAATTCCGGAACACATACATACATAGAAACATTAAGTCGGGGAAACCTACCTAACCCTTAAGAAAGACTTAGTAGATAATAAGCTGAAGATAACACAGAGCCTTACACAGAGGATCGAGAAGATCATTTTACTGAAGTACAGGTTTTTGAAGACCAATGGGAATAACTAAGCCGTGAACAAATAATGTACCAGTGCTTCCACCTCATTCGATTTCTTTGCATAATTCCTAAAAATATGCTACACGTACTTCAAATCCCTCCGAATGCAAGCGTACGTACCGCGCCGCACCCTAACCTGCCTCCTGATCAGCCGTTTGTCAATTCCTGAGCCTTGAATTTGTCTCCTCGAGTTTATTTACCTGATTATACCTTCCTACAACTTTTGCGGGCTTTTTGCGTTTCTCTTCTTTTACTGTACTTACGTCCTAGCCCAGTGCGTTATAAGGGCGATTCTGGTGGTCTGGAAAACTCCGCGAGCTTATGCCCCGGCTGTTCTTGCGACTTCGGCTAAAAGTCGCTTCGCTTTCCAAGAGCTGTTCTCGCGCTCCGCTAGCTTCCGCCAGCAATCGGAAAGCGAATTCACTTCGCGAGTGGAAAGTGGTTTCGGCAAGTCAGCGAGAAGTTGTAAAGGTGCAACCGAGGCGCAACGACTTTTTGCTTGTTCTTGCGCTCGGCGGATTCTCGCTTTGCTTTTCGGAATGCGAATCCAAGATATCGCCAGAATCGCCCTATGCTGAACGTCATCCTAGAGCAAAGAGTGAAAAGCAACGCAGGCTACCTGATTTAAGTTTCCCAATAATTTCATCTCTGGCAATTCAAATATGCAGTCGTTACGGCCAAGATTAGGTCTCGAAGGAACTTCACTCGGACCAAGAAACTTGTCCGGGAAAACAAACGACCAAAATACATTATCATTCCTTACTTATGTTAATGCTGCACCTCTAAGAACCAAAACAACGTATAATATCCCCATTCCCAAGTCCCACTGCAGACACAATCCAGATTTATTGCCCTAGTCTGTTAATTAGGGATGGTGCACCAAAACGAGTCCAGTTCTCGCTATAAAGGGCTCTGAACTTTTCGGCTTGAAAATGGCATTTTTTCAACTGAGCGCTCCTAGCGAACTAAATAAGACTGGAAACGCAACTCCGAATTGACATCTCAAACTCTTCGGCAAAGCTAGATTTCCTGATGCCAGTGACACGGTTATTGTCCTTAATTATTACTTCGGGTCCGAAAGTGCTGCTATCTGTTGTTTCTACTCATTTCTGTTCGTGATTTCAGCTGAGTTGATCATTCCGTTTTTCGCACTTGGGATTGAGGTAGAGAAATGGTATCAGATGTGCCTCTCAAACTTCAAAAGTTCTCTCATTGTTAAAGAAATTAGAGTTTCTCCTTTGCTCCTTTCTAAGTGGTGACGTTAGAAATTTTTTTTCGACGGCATTCTATAGCCCTTGATGAGCTGATCAAAGTATATGCCATCCATTTTTTTTATACAAAAATTCCTCCATGAGATACACCAGTTTGAAAGTTTCAAGGGGTTGACAACTTCAGTAGTAAGGTACACACTGAAACCCAAAAAAGGCCGATACCAATTGAGAGACATGTAGGGGACTTGTAAGCCACAGTCGGCAGTTGGCTCATAATCATCTTCGGCAATGAGGGGTTTGCAACTCTTGCTAGTTGGTAAGTCTCTGGGAGTAGGGGTGTACTTCATTTACAAGCCTTCAAATTCACAGACACTGGTGCATTACTTCATTGATCCCGTTCCTGTGACTCTCCTCAATAATATGTTTTCCTTCCAGTTATCTACTAAACTTCAGACTCCCCAGTTCGAAAACTCCCTCGTCTACGGAATATGAGCTAAGTACAGCAACAAGCTCCTTGGAAAAACAAGCCATTTTAATAGAAATTAGTGATCCGAACTTGTACATAGAAAGCTCAGACATTACGTCCCACACTGGCGGGGAACTTCAGGTAACAGGATGGGAGAAGAGATGGGCTGGATAGTCTGATTTCATATTGGGCGATTTGGAAAGAAGTAGAACTGGAAACTTGTACAAAGGAAAGGAAGACCTTTGACTCACTGAAACTCACTGACACGACTCACTGAACAACATGCAACATATTTAGCAGAGGAAGTGAGAGGGATGGCCGACTTAGGGGCTAAAGATACAAGACCTCTCTGAAATTTCAGCTAATTTCCATGGAGGAACAAGACCAGAAGTTTCGGAGGGATCCCAAACTGGGGTGTGGGGGGATACCCCTACAAACCATGCTTTCGGAGGGAGTTGATCCCTCCTGGGATATTTAGTGCCTTACAATAGTGCACATGTGTAATAGTTAGTTGACCCGTCGTGTCTATAATGCCGATGTATCCTACTTCCGTAATTGCATTCACCAATTCTAAAGCCCATGTGTTACATTCTAAGCCTGCTAACGATACCTCACTATTCTTTGCAATTGCCCCGATTCACCATTTTCCACGCGAATTCTGCTCCAGACAAGTGTTCCCGTCTCATGCTATTGATGCGTAAAACCGATTATCTGAATTTGCCAACTTTTCGCTAGAAGTCAATGGGCCTGGGAAAAGGCTTAAAAGGGTCAAAGCCATCGATAATTTGTTAAAAGCAGAGCCTAGTTTTACAGTATTCAAATAGTTTTGAATATTGAAACATAAACAGTAAATTGTACGAGGTGTACTTTAATAAATGGAAATGGGTATGTTAAGAGTAAATATCGGTCTTTCTGGGAAAAGAAAAGAGACACGAATGGCACCGACGCAGACGCAAGGTTAGTCACTGGTCCTTCAACATTAGTCCTTTGAACACACTGAACATTGTCATTTTTTTTTGCTGCGACGAACAAACCGACTACTGACCAAACACAGTAAGCTAATTAAGGGCTCAATTAACCTGAATGGATATTTTGAGTCTTCATTTTGCCATTTGGCCCCCAACATGCACTGTTCAAAGTTAACTATAACGTTCGAAGTAAAGTTTGATCATGGTTATACCAATAGGAGCACTGGCGTAAAAAGGGTTAATTTGCCTTCCCTTTTGTTTATGATGTTCGCTGCATGATTCCCTCTAAATCCTGACATGCATCCCACCGACCGAGGGGTTACCCACTCCCCGGCACCTGCTGTACACCCTTTCACGGCACCAGCCGAAATAGGCGCTGCCGGCACCGGTGCCGACATCAAATTAGGCGACTCATCTATCAAAAGCTTCTAAAAATGCTTATTTTGATGTTTTAAGATATTACAACCGGGTTACAGCCGGCTTGTTTCAGCCGGTGCCGGCACCGACCGGGCATCACGCCAAAGGGGGCACTTGCTGTACACTAAAATCGAGAGTGGCCAACCCCTCGCCACCGACAGGTTGTCACATCCTGCCGTTGCTATCCCACCTCTCAAAGTCAAAAGGAATAAATTCACAGTATGGAAATCCCCGAGCCACCTTCTTGAACATAAAAACGTTGGTAGCGTTCCAACGAGCAGCTATCAGGTTCCCCCCGGAACCCATATAGCCATTTTCCCGCTCCCTTCTACCACTCAAGCTTTCCCCATAAAAGCGCTATGAAACCCGGTTTACGATCTTACACGTAGGCGGTAAAGCGGAACAGTCAATCCTTTTCAATGAGAATTGTAGCCATTTCCTAACACGAACAAGAAATCAGTTGGGGTGAGTGCGGGGATGGAAGGCATGGATGACGGCAACCGACACTGAGAGGATGCCAAAAATAGGTAAAAAAGAATTGCCGCAGTAATCGTTTACCGTATGTTCGATCGGAAGCAGTCTAGTTCCCTGACGGACCTCCGAATCGTCAACCAAGGAAAATCAATGATCTTTGTCGAACAATCAAATCAACGATATCAATAATAACAAACATGACAGGACCCAAAAAATATCCAATTTTTGAGATATCTGGAACAGGGTAAACCAACAATAAATGACTATTTCGGTTTTTCTTCTTACCATTTTTCTAGCTTTGATTACAATCCACATTTAATCTCATTTTTCTTTTCCAGTAGCATATTACTAATTTCATTACGTGATTTATTTTAGTATGATCTCACTATCTTTGAGAATCAGTGATATTCAGTAGGCCTACATATATATATATATATATATATATATATATGTACTGTTATTCCCTTCAGCAAGAAACTATGACAAACCAGACTCCTGACATCATCTTCTGAACGCCATTCGCCTAAAAAATAACAAATTTTCCAACCCCTGTCACATATCAAAACCTTTTCAGCTTCAGAACCGTGGCAAGTCCAAGTTTCTCACCAGCAGAATTTCATTTAAAAGTTGGAGCATGTTTTCAACTTTTGTGACAAACGACATTTCCAGTACCGAAATTGCCGATCAGTTGCACAGAGACATACTGCATATGAACAAAACCAATTACAAAACTTTTCATTTCCCTTCAAGGGGTCCGCACCTTATGAAGTCACGAGGCACCCCTACGTTTTTTATCTCAATTCTCCTCACAATTCCCCATGGTGCAGGTTCTCCTTTTCTTGTGCATTTGTCAAAAAAAGGAGAACGTGGAAAAGTTCGCAATTCTGCAGAATCGAGAACTACTTCTTCCTTAATTAACAAGACCAAAGGTTTCGATGGGATCCCAAAAATTTAATATTTGACCCAGACAACTACGTCTGTCTACGCCAGATCCAGTCTTCGCCAGGCTAATCATCTGAGAAAATTAAGTTCAGATATACCTGTATAAGCCATATTTATTTTGACGATACTGATCGAAACTTCCTGCTTTACTTCTGCCGAATTTCCGTTTTCGGCCGAATTCCGAGTGAACTACTTGTCCAGCCAAAAAAAGATAGTTCAGAAACGAATTCAGCGCATCTCCTTATCCCTATAAAGAACGTCTAATCAACTTCAAATAAAACCTTAACTTATAAAAAAAAATCCGGTTTCAACCGAATTCCGGACGAACAATATGTCCGGGTAAAAAATGATTGTCATATACAGATTCAACGTCTCTTCTTACCCTTAAATCTATCATCTAATCAACTTCAAATACAAATTTTACTTTTAACAAATTTTCCGGTTTCGGACGGATTCCGGGCGAACTACTTGTCCGGCGAGAAAATGGTTTTCACCATCGTGTTCAGCATGTCTTCTTACCCCTAAATCGAACATCTAATCAACTTCAAATAAAACTTTTGCTTTTAACAATTTTTCCGGTTTCTGCCGGATTCCGGGCTAACTACTAGTCCGTCGAGAAAATGGTTTTCACCATCGTGTTCAGCATGTCTTGTTACCCCTAAATCGAACATCTAACAACTTCAAATAAAACTTTTGCTCTGAACAAATTTTCCGGTTTCGGCCGGATTCCGGACTAACTACTTGTCCGGTCAAAAAATGATTTTCACCATCGTGTTCAGCATGTCTTCTTACCACTAGATCGAACATCTAATTAATTTCAAATAAAACTTTTACTTTTAACAAACTTTCCGGTTTTGGCCGGATTCCGGGCGAACTACTTGTCCGGCGAGAAAATGGTTTTCACTATCGTGTTCAGCATGTCTTCTTACCCCATAATCGACTATCACATTAGCTGTTTAAAAATGTTTTGTTTGTCCCTTAATTTAAACCCCCTCCCCCACCCCTAATTGTAGGGCTACAGTGCCCATCTACGAACTTGACCTTACTCTCGACCCAAAAATCCTCACACCAAGTTTCATCAAAATATCTCATTCCCTTCGAGAGTTATCGTGCTTATAGAAAGACGGACGGACGGACAGACGGACAACTTTTACGATGTCATAGGTATCCGTCACTAACATTTTGGGATCCCAAAAACGCTAATTTGTAAGAGAATTGGGAAACGAGAACTGAAAATCTGGCCAAAGAGAATTTACGATCGCTTTTGGAATAAAAATTTACTATTTGCAGACTTCCAGGGCATTCAAATTATTTTCGAGATCAGCTCACTACCGAGTGTCCTATCCCTCGTTTCCCGTTCCAGCTCACTGCAAATTTCAATTCCTGTCTTTAACGCCCCGGGGCACAAAAATTGGGAGATCGGGAGATAACCTGTTGATTTCCAAGAACTTTACAGTAGCAGGAGTCAGTGTGGGATGGAGGGGGTCGTTGGGGAAGCGATAGGGAGGGTCTCTAATATCATTTATACGAAGAATTTAACAATAGAGGAAGTTAGTGGAGATTTTATTGCAATCCTACCATTCTAAATTTCAGCATATAAAAGCTCGAACGAAAGCAACAAGAGATTTGCGAGGGACAACAACGTCAAGTAGAAGGAGAATTTGTAGAATCTATCCAGGAAGTCAACCACTACAACTTCCCTATCCCCGTCAAGACGATGAGACATCACAAGAACCGTTCTTGTTTTACGCATAAACTGATAAGCTACGCCACATCGGACACTTGCTTAAACACGCGCTCAATCTACGAACTTGTAGGGTCTGAAGTCGGTAAAGACTTATTTTGATCTACCAGAATATTTGACTCTCACTGTAACCTGAACTAATGGAAAATCGTGCCAAAGATACTAGTTGGAAAGACTGGTAAACCTAAAACCATTCAAAAACACATAAAATCTGTTTCTGGGGAATCTTAGTACGACACTTGGCAACGATTAAGTCGTTCTTATCATTGCTGCCAAGGCGCTCCAGCTTGATCACTTCGCTCTCAATAAATTATCGGTATTTTTTTCGACCAAATCAAACAAGAAAATAGACGCCGCAAGCCACACATGAGCCAAACAAACGGAATTCTAACGTCTGGGGAGTCCCCGAGCCTTTTAAAATTATACACTGGTTGACAATGAGGACTATGAAGGAATGAATACCAACACACCGGAACGCCTATGTTACTTTTCAGACACCCCTTTCATTCCGCTAGCTAATTTACCTTGGCGTGGGTCAATTATTTATCGGGTGACACATAATTAACTGTGGTGAGTTGGTCATCCAAGTCCCCTGGATACCGTTCTTTTTTGGATAGATATTAGGTTGGATACTTTTTGATTGGCAGGCAAGGCGACGTTCATACGCTGTGTCTTTATTATATTTTTATATTTACTTAGATCAACAGTTTTTTGTTGTTGTTTTTTTCGGCATGTTCGTGTTCTCTCTGCAAGATTTCTGTAAATATCTATGTTGTAGAATTAGTGATGATAATGAAGGAACCTGAACCTGAATTCTTTTGGATAACCACGAAGTTACGCGACTGTACGGCGTTACCGATCCTTTTATGGCTGTGGCCCAACGCCGTGCCGAGTTTGACTCTTCTCTAGACCGGAACAATCCGTATTATAGTGCTTTTGTGTAGTCATTTAGTTTAGTGTGATCTTCTCTTTTTCTTTCCTTTATTGTTTTCCTATACTCCGTATGGACACGTTTTGTGCCATTTCTATATGGGTTAATAAAATTATTGACGATAATAAATAGCAAAAATTTTCAAACCTGATAAAATTTGGAGACTGGGTAGAGCAACTTCGTATCCAGCGCTGGGTTGTACTGTGACAGAGACTCACGGCGGTAGAATTCCACAAGCTCCACGACACTGCTAAAGTTCAAGGGGGGCGAGAACCCAAACCGTCCATTTGAGCTGTAGATCTTTATAAGCTTGTTGGAACCGCCCTTGCGAAGGGTGAGAGTGTATTCACCGGGTCCAGAAGAAGCGTTGCGGACAAGAAAAGTTCCATCTTCAGCATCCTTCAACAATTCGTTTACTTCTTCCCTAAAATCAATGAAAGGTTAGGGGCGGGCTAAGCAACATCACAACTGGGAGATAAAATTTTCAAAATCCCTCCTTGGCTTTCAGCTGAGGAGAACACTTTCGGAAAATCAGTGCAGGACCTGTTAAGAAGTGTTTGTTAATTGAAACAAAACCTTTTCTGAATGCCCTTTGACCAGCCCTGTTTAGGGTAAACCTTGGTTATTGTTGTTCTATCTTTTCTATTTTCTTTTATGCGTCTACATCTAGCTGTTTCTTCTTGCAATATGTCTGTGTGTATTTTATATGAGAATCCCAAGAGGTGTAACGTGCGGGGAGAAATAAATAACAAAAACTGGAGCTAAAAACGTGGCTAAAATCCAACTAACTCCTAAAATAATAATATAACAGTTTTCTCTGTCCTTCTCACAATTTTCCATTTATGGCACTTTTCCCTATCGAAAAATACAAAAAATGCGCTTTTGCTTTGACACTATAATTTAATTATTGTAATTCATCTCTTCTCATACGCTACACCTTATTCTGATTTTTTAAATGCTCATATTAAGAGGATTTATTAATTTAATCCTCTAAACGACGGTATATAAACTGTTTGCAAGATTCCGTAAAAGTAATTAAATCTTACTACAAATAATATATTTGGCTTCAAACCAGAACATTAAAAAATAGATCATGAATAGATCTAATAAAATAAGATGAAGAAACTTTAATTTGAAGCAATAGTAATATAGCGTAGTAATACATTTTCATTAAATTTAAGTTCAAATACTGAATGAAATCACTCCCATCTTAAATGACAATATTCTTATCGCTCATCTTAACAGTATGAATTCGTTCGGACAAGCCTCTCGGAGACTGGAAAAATCGCTGCATTCCATTAGCTTATCCTTGTCTTGGGGAAAAATTCCCAGCTTCAGCTAAAACTCACGCTTCTCGAAAGTGTGATTTCAGCTTCTGTTCCACTCCCGCCTATTTATGAAAACTGGAGCAAACAAGCAAATAAAGTCTCTGTTCTATGGCAAAAACACCTTTCACGGGTGATTCAGAAGAGACGATCCGCTATGCGGAAAAGTTCTCTTTCATGTTTAGCGCCTCCGTTTCCAGGGGACCGTCAGTTTTTGTTAACTAAGTTTCTGTTCTATCCATAAATTTCAGATAAAAGTGCCATCCATAAACTTTACATAAAAAATGCTCAAGTAGAGAAATAAGCTCAGTTCACAAAACAAGACATATTTAACGAATCCTCACAATACCGAAAATGCGAAAAGAAAGACAATCTTTAGTTGCTGAGTGCACAAGTGAACTTAACCAGTAGATTATATTCAATTCTATTTTTATTTTATTTTTAGCAATTTCAACTGTCCTTGCAAGCAGAATCAATCATAGAACTTCTTGGTCTTCTCTTACAAAACATGTTGACACATTTTCAAATTCATGAAAAGGATTATGTCCTAGCCACCAAAATGAACGCACACAGCCGACACAAACGAGTTCGTTAATGCCCCCCCCCCCCAGGTGTACATTAGAAAGAATAAATCTGAACCTATTACCGGGCTAAAATCACGGGTCATACATTCCGGAAATTCATAAATGTCATCTGGGGAATACCCAGGTTCGTTCCATCAAGCTCCTAGAACTAAAAAATGCTGATGGACTTCCTTCGGACCCCCCCCCCCCATTTCACTAATTTGCAGTCTGTGTAGATTCTTTCAACATTCTGCAACCAATCTATCGCCGACTTTTGAGCCACTCGTTTAATTTTACTGTCGCTACTGTAAAAGAGCATAAGACAGGTGGCCGATTTAGGGCTATTTTTGGCTATTCTCTACCCTTCATTACTAGCACGCGCGATAAGAAATCCTTGGAGACCGTCAACCGATTTTGGCGGAAGAGAAAATTTTACGAATATTACAAGATAAAGAACGGAGTTGCAGAATTAAGCACCCGGAAAAGTTACAAAATAACGTAATACAAAATAACGCGTGTTATGTGTTAACAAACTTTGTCCATATTTCGGAGAGTCATATTACGGCTGCGGGAAGTATTAGCTACTAGTAAACGTTAAAGCTGGTAAAGGACCCCTCTTGCTTATTCTGCCTTTTATAGTATACCTAGCTCCCTTGTGGAATTTTAAGCTTCTAAAATCCCGACCTTTCTCCATTGTTTCGTTTCGTGCCTACGATTTTTTAGCGCTTTTCGACCATGCCGAGTTTTGCCCGTCACACAACGCAAAGTTTGCCTGAATCTTCAACGTCCGCTCACAAGTCTGCCACACATAAGGATATGAGAATCTTCTGTTTTTACTTTTTTTGTTTGCTTAGTTTTCCCACTTTTTAACCACGGCAAGTTCAGTTTTCAAATGTTTTGCGCACAGCCGCCGCGTCGGAGAACAGGAAGGCTGGATAGAGTCGACATGCGCTAAACCACTAATTTTAGGTGTAAAGTAATGGTGTTTTCGGAAAACATATTCTCTGACCCACTTCACAGTGAGAAGATCATTTCTAGTAAGAGTTGTGCTTTAAAATCCCGTCAGAAACACTGCTTTTCAACTATCCGCATGTCTGTATTTCTGAAAAATTGACTATTCTTAATCTGTGTTCGTCTTCGATAAACAACTGGATCCTAATCTCCTTGGGCAGTCACGAACAATAACAACCGCCAAGGGTCTATTGACACACCGAAACACGGTTTCTACGGCAGATCTACGCTTACAATTGCAATAAAATACTGAAGCTATCTTAGCTCCGACTGACGACATGACTTGAGCGAAAATAATGAGCCAATAGAGAACACCAGCTGGCTATACGTGGGCCAATCCTTCCTATCCTGCCTCCAATAACTTCTGCTAATCACCACATACATAAACAAGATGAACATGACGTTATTCCCTGTGAAATGGCATGTAGCAACAGAGCAAATTTCGTCGAACATGGATTGAGAATTCGCGGAATCCCAACCTGGCCCCACGGAGGCTCTGCAAAATTCTTCAACAAACGAACAAATAGATTCGTCTAACGGTAGAATAAAATGTTGACGAAACAATGGATCACTTTACGATATCCATGTTCAAATAGGTTGGTCTTTTTCTATGGCGGTTTCAAAGCTTTCTGGCTCAACGATGGGAGCTTCCACGTGCTTTGTTTCTTCTACTCCTGGTTTCTAAGTTATACAAACGACAAACAATATTTCACCAATGTTCGTGGACAGACCTTTGGACGCCAGAAAATATTAGTTGCGTTTTTGATCTCAGGTCTCCTCGCGATTCTCTTCTCAATTCTCCTATTTCGCTTTTTATGACTATTGAGATGAAGCCAATTCTCCTTTTTGTGTTTTTGTCAGAATCAAGACGGGGAAAGCTTCGTGATTTTGCAGAATCGAGAAGTTGCTTCAATAGTCAATTTTCGTTTCCCATTATTGGTTCTCTTTCCTGATTGGTCAACAAAGGGCAGATGTTCAACCCGTATAAACAGGTTTTAACGGGTGGTAAAATTAGTGTTTTTGTTAAAAGCGAGAACGAAGAAGCGAGAAGTACACGGTAATTTGTACGAGAATCTAGGATTGCGAACTGAGAGTTCACATCAAAAACGCAACTAATATGAGAGATGAAGTGTCTCTCCGTTCTTTACAGTTGGTGTGATTGATTCACAATATTCGTCTAATTACATATTTATTCTTTCATCCGTTGTCATTTTCAACCTTTCGAACTTCCCATATCAGTTTTATCCACTCTAATGGAACTACGTTTTTTTTTTATCATCCGCGTTTGGATCATTTCAGGCTCCAGCGATGACCTCATTGGTCAGGAATACCGGTTATGCGGGTTCTTACATTCCATCAAATCCAAGGTGTCCGAGCGAGGCTGAAAGCAGTCGGGGTGGGTTAGCAATCTCTAGAAACCCAGCAAATGAGTCGCGTATTATATGATAGAACACTGGTATATAAACTGTATCGCTATGAACAAAACTTCCCGCCCAAATCTATTTTGGTGGACAACCTCGGTGAAATTTCACACTTGACAAAAAGCAGAAATATGTAAGCGATTTTATATTTCCAGCTTTGACACGTACGAAGAGCCAGGGTTGCCAAGAGCTCGACTCATGAAAGTGTCACAACTGCTGGTGCTTTTTGACACCTTGTTGTGTGCATTCCGCTGCACAACGCGCAAAATGCGAATAACTGGTAATTACTGAATTTGTAACGACATTTTTCAAAACATTTCTTAACTGTTACACACAGTTGTGTAGCAAAATTTAATCGGAAAGGAGCTTTATTTAAGGCTTCAAACTGTTTTTGTGTACTAAATCTAAAGTACATATTTTGCCAGTGCTGTGGGGGCGGTAATCTGCAACTTTAGTAAAGTAAATGAAAAAGTGCTTTTCTGACCTAAGAAGTGTCTTTCGTAAGAAAGGTGTAACTTTCAGAGAAAGTGTCACGTTGTCACCCAGAGGCAAAAAGTGTCGAAAAGCACCAAAAGTGCCAAACTTGGCAACACTGTGAAGAGGCTCTGGCATCCCTTCTGGAGACCTGGCACGGTGAAACGTAAGAACTCAAACGGACATTTCTGTAACTAAATCGTGTTATCTCAACGTCATCGCAAATTCAAAAGCAATGCGGTTTAAACTCCCGCGATCGATCCAATACGACCCACTAAAACGTGTGTAACTGAGTCGTAAACACAGTTTAATGGGACACTTTGGCCGAAGACTTTTTTCCAAGAAAAGCAACAGACGGTGTGTCAAAGAACACGCTAGCTACAAAAAAAAACTAAACCATTTTTTTTTCTTTCCCAGGTGCGACAGAAAACATATTCGGTTCGCTTCTCGGAACGCAACAAAATTAATGATCATTCGTCAAAAACTGTCACAATAAATCAGCAAAAAATGTCAGAGCAGGAAGCGGATACTGATTCTTAATTTGACTACTGCGCTTCGGTTGTTGTTTTCACTTGTTGTTCTTGTGTTAAAGCATCCGTTCTAATAACTATGCCCATTCATTCTTTTTCTCAACTCGCGTTACGTACTTTTTCTCAGATATTTTATTTTTACCCAGAAATGCAATTAGTCCTATTTATACCATGCACGTGCTTGAGCAAAAGTTGCCTGATCAGGATCGAACCCTCGACCAAATAAAATATAAATAACATCAAAAGACCAAGGTTTGGTCTTGTAAACCTTATGAATGAATTAATAATTTTATCTACCCACTTTTATAAAGTCAAAAGATAAGAAAGGACACAACTTATATTTGAATCAAAATAAAGTGTGATCACTTCGGCAGCATCGTTTTTGTGATTCTGACATAAAAAATAAAACGAAATAACCGCACCAGTTTTAGGACACAGGCAGTCACCGAATTCTCGAACAGAATGTTAAGCAAGGAAGACGAAAACGGACACGTTTCGTTCAACTGCTTATCGCGCAACCTAAGTAGTGTCGCCAGTTCGCCACTGGAGAACGCCTCAGTTTTCGCGATTCGCTCGAACCGCGCTAGCTGATCATGGGAATCCCGCTTATTGCAGACACTAAAAATTCTCAAGTAAACAGTAACATTTACACGAGGGGTTACTCTCTTGTTGGGCACCACTGAACAAGCTTCCGTGGACACAGGCTGGGTACCGGGCAGCCATTTGAGGAGTGAATAGCCCCTCACATTTATTCTGAGCCATCCGCCTAGGCAGTTGCCTAATTCACCTCGGAAGAAGTTTGCCACCGGTTACGGAACGACTACACGAACGGGTTTCTCAACGGTTTGCCCTTTTACCGACGCCGAGAATATCCTTGGCCCCTGGCACAAGTAAACAAAAAACAAACCACCGTCAGCGTTCGTTGTCAAATTTTTTTGCTAATTCACAAAGACAGAAGACCGATGATTACTTTTTTTGCTGCTCTCCGCTGGTTTTTCTCCATTCCGCAAAAAGAGCTCTGGAATCCGGCCATTCGTGGCGGCCGACAAAAAAAGAAATATCCGAGGCCAAAAAAATGAAAATGATCATCAGCGCAGGGACAAATTATCAGCCGACAACTGCTGAGAAAAAAAGGAAATTTCCAACGAAACAAAAAACGCAAATAATCACTTTCTGCAATCAGCCAAGGAAAATGATGGATGTCATCCATCCATGGTTCCATTAGCCGGCTTAAGTGAATAACCACCAAAAAAGATATTGATACGGAAATGTCTTTGTTCATTAGTTTGTAAAAATGGGACGTGATGAAAGAAGAAACATTAAACGAAAACTAGGGAATCTGGGAAATCCGTGTTCAATTATTTTTTTCTAAAGGAACGTCCATTACGCAGAATCAAATACCAGGACTGAAAGAAACCTACTTTGGTAGAACAAAACCATGTGAAGTCCTTGCAAAAGGAGAAATGCGAAGCACGGATGCAAAGCTATGGGACTGTCGAGATAAAACACATTCTTTCCCTGGGTAGCTTGCTATATGTAATGTCACAAAGAGCGATGCAGAAATGAGCAAACTAGAAATTTCCGAAAATGTTTCTAAGCAAAGCTCCTACCTCGTTTTGTCTCCCCAATACCACTCGGCTTCACCCAACGACTTCGGGACGGGAACCGGAGTAGAAGAAGAAGATGAAGAGTAACCAAAATCCATTGTCATCTGAAACAGAAACAAGCGTGAGGAAACGTGAGGAAAACGCATTTTTGATAAAACGGGATCTATCCAGAATAAGGATAGATTATTTCCGTAACTGTAGGTTTCTTCCGTATCTGCCCCGGTCCCATAGTAATAATCTTACGGAGCTACCGACATTTTGTCACGGCTGCAAGAATTGCACACTGATTTCCGTCAGATCTAGTCTACGTCTGTTGCCGCATCACCGACTGATTAGACTTTTTTTTTTCATTGATAGTTGTAGGCCTATTGTATGTCTCGTAAGTTATTCTCCTGTTGTTGTTTTTTTCTTTTTTCTATTATCTTTACTCCACTTTCTTTTGTTGTAAAACAATTTGCGGGTTATAAATATACTTACTTACTTACTGGGATAAAAACCAAATCAGAACTTTAAAGCACAAGTGATATTAAACATTTTATTAATCAATCCTATCACGCTACCCGAAGTACAATAAAGGTCTTACGCAAACAATGGTCCGTTAATTCCTAGCAGGTCATATTCAACCGAAAAAGAACCCAGGCTCAGAACACAAATCCTGTCATAGAAGCGAAAATCCGACTGGCCCGCGTACACACAAACATAAAATTTCTGGCAATTTTCACCACATCTGTACTCTACCTCAACATTCTGCTCCTTCTGTAGCCCAACTTTACTTTTCTACAGAACAGATAATTAAAAATTCCAGTCTATTATTTTCATTTCTTTCAAAAACCTTTTTTCCACATGTCATTCCAATTACATTAAATATACGAACTGGATGCCCAGGCTGACATTTTAATCTCCGACGTACTTTTGGAAGACATCGTCTTATTCCAATTCCCAAATCCAACTTCTCACCCATGTGTTTTCCTTGGAAGCTTTTGAAGTCTCGGAAGTTTTCCCCGAAAGTTGTACGAAGCCGGGGCCAATGAACTTGCCTGGACTAATCAGCGGTTGCTATACGCCCAAAGGGCAAACCGCGGTTCAAAATCAATCCGGTAACTCACAGCTCCGTCAGATCCGGGAATTGACGGAATTTCTGAGTAATTGGGAACACTCCCAGGACACTGAGCGAAATATATATTCGTACGATAACCTCTGCCACAACAAGAATGCGAAATGTACCATCAGAGATGCTATGGAATGCCCGCAGAATTATCAAACCGAGGTGGCTTGTGCCAACCCTCACACACAAACTCAAAAAAAGAAATATTTTTCGAACAAATATTTATTTTCGGTTCGAAGGATCCTACAGCGAAAATCGGGCTTTGTGTGAACAAACCTTCAGTCTCAGAATCCCGTCTGTAACTACAATTTGCTGTTCGCTCCGATGCCCAAAGCATATTTCTTCTACTGTGAAAATGGTACAGGTTGTCAGGGGGGTAACACGAACCACAGTGGAAGAACGGAGAGTGACTTACCTGACTACTTATCGATGACTGAGAGAAGGACGAGAGTCGACTATGAATGACAGGCATCAGGATCTCGGGTAGCGGCTCGTTCCAATCCCCCTTGAACAATAGGGATTCAACAATCCTTACGTGCAGTTCTGAGTTGTGCACGATTTGCCTAGAAGAATTTGTGTCCGTGTTACTAATATGCCAAGCTTCCCCCGCCAACCATCAAATGTCTCTGAGGAGGATTTTTACGAGACGCTTTAACAGTTATATAAGTTTGTCCCTGTTTTGCAAGGGGGTTAGACAGAGGCTTAAAACAGCCAAAGCTGTGGGTGATTTATTGAAAGAGGAGTCTAGTTTTAAAGTATTCAACTATTATAATATACTGAAACATGAACACTAAACAGTGCGAGGGGTGCTTTAAGGAAGGCTAGACAACGATCCTCAAAGCATACATAATAGCTGCAAGGACGCTGCATGTGTAAAATGTTCCGTGGCCCAAAACCACTGCTCGTAAGCAAATAACAACTCGGCCCATTTGCAAATTAGTCTCTGCCATCAAAAACCCATCAAGAGAATGTAATGTACAATTTTTGTTGTTTCCCACGTTATTGCGCTGGCACTTTTAGGGACGTTGTTTTTCTGCCCAGTTGTAAATGATATATGGAACTGCTTTTGCAAACAAGTACAGCTGTGAGCAGAGGTATGCTTCTTTGAACGTGTGTGAACAGTGCCATTTCATCAACTTGCTGTGACAAAAGTCAACTGCCAGTCAGCCAAAGTGGTTGATTAAGGGCTACTAAGAACGCCTGGATTGGTGTTTTGAGTCTCCATTTTAACATTTAGCTCAAAAGAAGCTTCAAAGAAGGATGCCTACATCTCCTGATTCGGCCAAAAGTCTATCCAGGATGTATGGGATGGCAAGACCAATTCTTTCAGCTTAGAAAAGCAAGAACGCCAGAACCGCAGTCTCGACTCAGCCCATACTTTGTATGGTGTCATTTCTTGAAAATGCGGCTTAGACTTATGTTTTGTCGTTGCCATCACGGGAAACAAGAAAGTAAAAGGTAAGTATAGGTATCAGCATCAGCCGTTCAAGGTTTTCAAGGTTTTAATTTACGCTTCAGTATAGAATTATCATACATAGGGTTAAGCCGGAGACACAAGGTCGATTGACCAAAACCCGTGAAAGGCTTACTTGGCGGTGCTGATCTCCGATCCTCTGCCCTCAGCCAGTGGGCGGGTGGGAACAAGCTACCCTACCACAGATTCCTCTAGGTACCCAGTAGAAGCTGCGTCGAGTTTAGCTTGTCTTACAGGGCCACGCCACTAACTCCCGCCCGCAACCAGACAGTAGGAACCAATGAAACTCGAGCCTGCGACCCCAAGGGGAACAGGAAATTTCGGGCCCAGAGCGCTAACCACCCAAACAGGACCAACATAACGGGAAATAAATCACCGATAAAATAACAACTATTGTGTAGTAAACAACCTTTAGCCTTGCTCCAACTACGAAATTCCCATCACGAATGGGCGCTGAAATCATACTCAAAACTTTTCGCTTATCACGCCTCTACAGCATTTAATACACTACCCCACGCTAATATGTATTATAAACGGTCTGGAAGTTCCGCTCAACAATTTCGGGACTCGATCACAGTTTTTACTCGAGCATTGGCTAAACACAGTTCTTATCATTTTCGGTTCTTGCTACCACCCGATACATTGTAACCTGTCGCTCGCCCAAGTTCACTCACGCGAAAGTCAAATCTGTTTCCCCGCAAAAATAAGGCAATAAACTGCACCAACAAGTTCTTATTCGATTTTCACTTCGCAGAGGTAAGGCATACACGTCATGCATGCAAACAAGATAGAGACAAAAAGTACATTCGTTGCTAGGCAGTTTTGAGTTGCCGGAACAAAATCCAATTTACTGATAAAAAGCTGATAGCGGAAAGAACGTAAAAAGCTCAGAAGGGCATAGTAACAGGTTTGACATCAACATAACTGCCAATGGAAAAGTGCAGGTTGCATGTCTTTCCGACATCCACACGCCAGTGATGATTCGCGTGTGGCCTTATACAGAGTGCCTCTCCTTTTTAACATTTCGTTTTGGAGGAAAGTCACTGTAAATGGAGTTTTTGTTCCAAAATTCTGGGTTTCAAAAAAACTAGACAGGGTCCCAACTAATTTCAATCGCATTTCCGGTTCTTTCGTTTCAATCCAAAACACGGAAAAATGCGGCATCATGGGTCTTCCTAACCAATGAGCTTCCAAGAAAGAATAAGAGCCTAATGGCTCGAAAAGCGACTAACAGGCTAAACGTAAACAATATTCTAAGGTGCATACAAATACCGCACGAGATTCAAAATGTGCGCTTACAGAACAGAAACGGAAGGATCAGGGAAGAGCACTGTATTCACAATTCGTACTTGTATATGGCCCTCAGGATTTTTCAAATACAATTATTACTATTATTATTGTAAGTATTTGCGTTTATTTTACAAAAACAAAGAAGCTGCATCGGCAAACTAGAATCCCACTAAAGCACGCAAGAGCGCAGCACATGCAGAGACTGATAACACCAAGAATGTTCAACTGGAAAAGCGGATTGATTGGCTAGCACCGACGGCCCCATTCAATCCTTGCTACCAAGAGAACGGATTGTTTGCCTCGTAAACCCACCACAGAGCTTAAGCAAAGCTACTCTAAAGCTAGTTTTTCGAACCCTTGTCCGATATAAAGAATCCTTAGCCACCGCGTCCTCTTCAGAAGCTTCTACATTCCAGACGCGTTTTATCTGTTCCTAGTACGTTCCTCATTTGTTCTATTTCTCCTGGTGTGGACCCTGGTGCAGTCCCATTTGAATCTTTGGAATGTGTTTCGTTATTATTTTTTATTTATTTCGGATCTTCGAAATTTCGAATTCACTCATTCATAGCTAAACAGTACTGAAAGGGTTGCAGACTTGCAGTCCAATGATGTCCAGATAATTTCGTAAATAAAACGTGCTTAAACAAACATGAGTGATAAATAAAAAGACTCTATCCAAACGAAGCTTGGCATGACTAAGTCTAGCAGATAAAATGCGACTTTAGTGCAGAGTACCGTTTTTGGCTGATATGAACCATCGTCGTAGATTCGTGTCTTTTTAAGACGCGAAAATGTAACCATATCTGTTCTACTCGGGATCCTTATACATTTCTAGTAAACGAGACTGCCGGGACCGCGGGGCACATTACTCTAACGCTGACAGTAGTTAAAGAATCTACCGGTATCTCCGGATACATTACCAGCGCTAACAAAATCAGGGGAAACACCGAAAAATACTACCGGGATCCGAGCTCTTCAGAATCCTACGGGTTCCCTGAGTCCGTAGATTCCTGCCTGTCAAGGTACAAGGGCTCAGTGGGCGTATTCTAAGATGCAAACCAGCGAAGGCTCTCGCAGAGAGGAGAAGAGGACCTAAACTTACATGATCTTCTCCCAAGGTGGTCGCAGCAGGATATGTGAAAAGACTTGAACTAAGATTGATGGCCACTCCCTCAGCCCTCTAGCAGCATGAAGTTGAGTTAACCGTCTCAGATGCTCCATTAGGTAGGCCAGGGTGGACCGGTGATGCTCTGGCAACTGGGATGCTAGGTTGCAGATTCTTAGGGCAGTGTCCTCCCTTGATTCTGAAAAAAATACGAAATTGGTTGCATGTTTTCTCTGATCCTCTAGCTAGTTTGCCTCCCCGCTAGCGGATTCTGGAAAATTTTTAGACACCAAAAAACATCCTCCTAAGAAAATGACGGATTCTGGCATTAACCGGTTTCAATTTGTGGGCCACAGCTAAGCAACAGGCATAAGCCTTGACTTGCATAATCCTTGATTGTAGGACACCACGCAGAAATATTTGAAAAATTTGGCGTTTTTAGATTTTTTTTTATTGATTTTTTTGGTGGACCGGTGATGCTTTAGCAACTGGATGCTAGGTGGTAGATTCTTAGGCCAGTGTCCTCCCTAGATTCTGAAAAAAATACGAAACTGGTTGCTTGCTTTCACTGATCCTCTAGCTAGTTTGCCTCCCCGCTAGCGGATTCTGGAAAACTTTTAGACGCCAAAAAACATCATCCTAAGAAAATGACGGATTCTGGCAATAACCGGTTTCAATGTGTGGGGCACAGCAACAGGCATCAGCCTTGACAGAGAGCCATTCAGGCAAACCGAGCGCCCACGGCTCTACTGATACTTATTACTACTATGGTTTCTTTGCGACCTTTTCCCACTCCTACAGTACAATCGCGGTGAGTGACCACGCTGAGCCTCCAGAGCTGTCACTGTTGTAAAACGACAGTGTTGCCACGTCTGACAAAAATATCATCCTTTCTTAAAAATCACCAAAATTCACACAATATGAAACTGTCGGACACCAGGCACAAATATTTGGAAAACTTAGCGAGTTTTTTTTTTTTTTGACTTCGTGGCTTTTCAATGTGAAAATTATCTGAACTGTGAAACTTGGTGATACAAACAGAAAAAATCACCAAATTTGGTGATAGAAACGTGGCAACTGTGATGCGACGAAGTCACTCAAAGTGAGCGAAAGCCGGAAGTTAAACCCGACACAAAAAAAAGATTCAAGACGCTCCAAGTACTGGAGAACAGGGATGACTAAGGCCTCACGAGTCTTTAGTGTATACAAAAAAAAGTGTCAAACGACGTTTAAGGATTTCCCGCATCTGTTGGCAGTTAGAAGTCTGCGGGCTTTCAAAAGCAGCCAAGCGAAAATTATTTTAATGGTGATGAAGCGCTTGGGCATAGATCTATAAACAGCCACCACAGAATTACGATCTAACGTGTTGAGGCCGTGCCAAGAGTATCATAAAACTGAAATTAGGGTCGTTAATGCCATCACGGCATACCGCAAAAATTGCCTTCGCCTTCGCCAAAACGATCATAGATTTTAATAACACAGCTGCGAAACGGTATCAGAACGAAATCGCGGGGACTCCCCGCTCCATACCAATCTCCAAGCAGTAACTTTAGTTCAACAATACATAATGATAACGATATACTGCCTCATAAAAAGCGTTCGCCTTTATGCTTGGCAGGAGTCTCTCGCCAAGGAATGTAATTAAAATAGATAATTTGGAAGCAATCTCGCATCTGCAGTATCTATATCAACCTTCGTGAACAAGTATTCCTTCACCTCAAGCTGACTGCGAATCATAGAGATAGCAAGTTCACTTTCAAGTTCGGGCGGCCTGAGCATGAAGAGGACCCTTGCCAAGAAGGGCCGAAATATCGTCTAACAAAATTCAGCTGACTCGTCCGTTTCGCACTGTAAACTATAATACTACATCAACAATTGTCAAGACGATGGTTTAAACAAAGACTCGGTACGAAAGTGCGGCCCTCGAGTAGCAAGACCCGGAAAGTACGCTAACGGGCACTGTTAAAGCCTTTTATATGTAAAATACATAAAAATGTTTATTGCTGAATTTATTTACCACCATAGTCGGCTACAGAATTGTACACAAAGACTGCGCTCCCGATTCAACATCTCACCGAGATAAAAAAATGTCCTATAACAACCAACTCACTGCCGAAACTTAAAGGACAACTCTTACTAGAAATGATCTTCTCCCTGCGAAACCGTCCCGAACAAATACTTTTCGAAAATATCATAACTTTCCACCTCAAATAAGCCATTTTCTTGTTAGCGCTTGTCGATTCTATCCAGCACTCCTGCTCTCCGACCGGCGGCTGGGCGCAAAACGTTTGAAAACTGAACGCGCTGTGGTTAAAAAGTTGGAAAAAACTAAGCAAATAAAAGAAGTCAAAACAGAAGACTATCATATCCTTATATATGAAAGAGTTGTCAGCGGACATTGAGATTCCGTCAAACTTTGCGTTGTGTGACGGGCAAAACTCGGCACGGCAGAAAAAGCGCTAAAAATTCGTGAGCACAAAACGAAACAATGGAGAAAGGTGGGGATTTTAGAAGCTTATAATTCCACAAGGGAGCTAGGTATATTATAAAAGGCAGAATAAGCAAGAGAGGTCCTTTAAGTAGTCCCTGTCCCACAAACGGGATTTGGTCCCGGTTGGTTTTCTCGCCAGGGGGGGGGTACCGGGGAGTTCTGTCCGGGGTGGGGTCGCCTAGACCCGCCGCAAAAACTTGTACCTCATAGATGAATAGATATGTTCCATTGTACTTACTTGAGACTTCGATGAACTTGTCATACCACTGGGCAGGAATAACTGGGTCAGAAAGCTCGCGTAGATATTTCTTTAAAATACTTCCTATCACACTCGGGTCTTGTTGACTCAAATCAACGTGTTCCGGAGCTGGAAGGAAAACAAAATAAGATAGGCGACGTGCTTTTAAAACTGGTAAGTTCGAATTCCAGCACGAGGAGAAATGAGTCTCCGGGCCAAAACCGGGTTTTGGTCAATCGACTTGTGTCTCCGGCTTGACCCTATGTATTATAATTTTATAATAAAGTGTAAATTAAAACCTTGAACCAAGATAGTTACGGACCTTACGAGGAATCCCAGTAGCAGTCGAACATGGCAGCATAGTATTTCCGCAGAATATTAAATCCCTCAATTAGCTACTTTCTCGTTTCCCGGTCCGATCGCGAGCTGCGATTAGAAATCGTGCGAGGTGGCAAGAATTTACCCCCCCCCCCACTGCTTCTTCCAAATCGTCACTTTTGTTATAAATGCAGAGATTATGATTCAGTTTAAAGAGGGCCACAAAATATGCTGTTTCTACTTAAACCAAGTCCTATCTGCGTTTTGTGATATCCACAACTTTTTCCTTCCACGAAAATATCATATAAACACCGATGTAACCCATTTCTTAAATGTAAGAACGCATATTTGACAGTGCAAAACGGATACGTCAGCTGAAATTTATTAGAGCTATATTTCGGCCCTTCTTGGCAAGGGTCCTTTTTTTCATCCTGAGCGGCTCTGAGCCTGAAGAGGACCCTTGCCAAGAAGGGCCGAAATATAGCTCTAATAAATTTCAGCTGACGTATCCGTTTTGCACTGTCAAATATGATTCGCAGTCAGCTTGGGCTGAAGGAATATTTGTAAGGACGCAAGTTCATTATTTCGGTTTCGTATTTGACAGTGCAAAAACGGAACGTCAGCTGAATTTTCTTAGAACTATATTTCGGCCCTTCTTTGCAAGGGTCCTCTTCAGGCTCAAAGCCGAAAACGAACTTGTGGAAGAAACAAAAATCAGCTGACGTATCCGTTTTTGCACCGTAAAATATGATTCGCAGTCAACTTCGGCTGAAGAAATATTTACCCTCAAAGTTCGGAACTTCAATAGCCCAGGAATGCCTTAAAATTCAGCTGATGTAACATTTCTTGCACTGTCAATATGATTGGCAGTCAGCTTGGGCTGAAGGAATATTCGATTTCGGCCTTACTTTCACCCCCGCGGTCGTAAGCTATTTTGATCTACAATGAATTCTGAGCGTAAGATAACACCGATATAAACAGCGCGTATGTTTACTTCCTTCAGATTGCACCTAGCAGTGTGTAACCCCTTGGCTCGCCCCCTGAATACAATCGGCGAAATCGGGATTCTTAAATCCCTTCCATGCGCAAAATGAAAAGAGGAGTAACCGTACGCATACATATATATCCAAATGTGAATTCTACCCGACGGATTGCCCCCTCTCGATTTTAGTGTAGGCCTACGGCAAGTGCCCGGTGCTAGGCCGGTGCCGGCTGCCACGAGTTAGAACGCGTTTGAAAAATTAATGGCCATGTTTATGATCGGCACCGCTGATTTCGGTCGGTGCCGGGTAGGGTGTAAAGCAGGTGCCGGGGTGTGTTTAACCCCTCAGTTCTACCTAGTCTTCAGTTTTACTTAAAACACCTTGTCGCCTTACACTTTTCTTCCTTGTCGGGAAGAACTGAGAATGCGTGCCTTAACCAACGACGCCCCTTTCCGATATTATCTCACACGTGGCTGCACTGAGAAGAACCACACGAAAAGATGATTTATCAAGTATATTCATATCAGGCAAAAAAGAGAAACAAAATACACTTTCGGCTAGATAGCAACAGTGCAAACACGAGTCTCCGGTTCCAGTGTTCCAAGAAGCGAATTTAATACGGAGCTACTCTACAAACCGGTTAAATCCAGCTTTCAGATGAAAAAGCGTCGCACGGGTTTCGACAGAAAAGCAAAACAATGAGACTGCGACCGATTAATGGTAGCTGGACATGAAGTGTGACACGACAGACATCACCTTTAAGCATCCGTGCCAGTAACTATGCACATTAATTCATTTTCTCGTCTCCCTCTGTGTAGCTAGAGGCTAAAAAAAAACATTGATCCTACCGAAATAATCGGCCGTGCGGTGGGTTCTACGTCCCTTGACCTCGGGAGCTGGGTCCGAACCGGTGGTAGGCTACCGATCGTTTTCAAATTCTTTTAATTTTGCAGTTTTGCATGGGAATTTCACTCAGCTAGGAGGGTCAATCAAACACAATACTACTAAATTCTTCATTATGGTACTCACATTTCTCAATTTCCACTTTCAGCTGACGCAGCAACTCATTGGGAACACTAGTCGTATAAACCTTGAAGGGTTCTAAACCGGGATTGGACTTCAGCTGGGACTCGATTGCATCGACGAAATCCATCATTATACTGGGAGCTGGGCGCAAGGTGGGGTTGTAAGCACGGCACAAGCCAACGCCAAAGACTGAAATAGAGAGTCCAATAAGTATCCCGTCTCGTATTTTCGCTTTAACACATAAGCTTTGCACAAACACTTTGAATGTGATGTGTGCGAAGGCTTATAAGGCGTTTCTTTCCTTCGTCAAGTAGCTTAGTTCTTTCGGAATTTTAGTTGTTTTGCGTCTCACTTTCTTATGCTTTCGTACTCCGTACGTAAGTAAGCCAACTTCAAGGGTAATAACGTTCGATCAGCACAAAAACGAATACCTATAGCCTAGGTCCAATAAGAAAATGAATTAAATTCTGGTGGCAGCGCTTCTTACGCTTGTGCTGCTTTCATATTGAAGCGGCAGCCTTTCGCATTGAGTTACGCAAGTCTTGTCCTGCGTTTGCGAAGACGCAACGCAAGCTTTGCGTATGAAAACCTAAGCAACGCAAGAATATGACCCAAGCCCATCTTTGTCTTTGCGTTAACAAAACCCATAACGCAGAGAATCCGTACCAATATGAATATTAATATAGGTAGACGGTATATATAATACATATAAGGAATGCGATTCACTTATTTATATATAAATATTAATAGCCTACATAATAAACTGAAGCCATGCAGAAACTCGTGTTACGTATCTTAGATGGAGCGAAACAGCCACGAGTTCCAAAAGTCAATTAGTTCCGATGAACGGGACTGACCGTTGCATGTGTTTGCTCCTCCTTATGGGAGCAGTCAACAAGTGACAAAGGGCCAACTTGAGAAACAAGGACGCAATGCAAGACTCTTGCGTTCTCGTGAAATAAAGCCCCATTAGGCCTACCCTTGGAAACAACCGCGACAAGCCGTATGGCTTACTCCATTATTGAATAAAATAAATAAATAAATAAATCGTCACCTATTTAACAGGGACATAGTTTTGTATCTACGTAAACTCTGGCCTAGCCAGAAATTATCTGAAGGACCATGGTATTTTATCCATGCAAAGGTAGACAAAATGTCCCCCCCCCCACACACTCCTATGGGTTATAAGGGTCAACTTAGCATGGCTACTCACTGACCGTATAAATAAACAAGTATCTCCCACACCCCTTTAGTCCAATTCAAGTATATTAAGTAGACCTGTACTCGAACACGAGATACGCCCTGTCAGTACTATATTCCGAACTGTGACCCTAAAAATAAAAAAACACGTTGCACCTCCTCTTCTTTAGAACATGAAAAAGTAGTAACAAACCAACTTCAAGTTTGACTGCCACTGCTGTAATAAATCCTGAGTTTCTCTCAACTATATTCAGTATAATTACAGTCACTAGTAATGGGATAGATAAGTACAAGGCTCGTATGAAACCCGTCTTGCACCATGCCATTCTCTAATATTTGGGGTAGCAACAAACAAAGAGGCAAGGATCGGATAGCAACATAGCAACCCGTTCCTAACGACACCCAATCAAGCTAAGCTTAGCTTTTTGCAACCTCTCTCAACGTATAAAAGCTGGTTTTAGCATATATCTAAGAAAGGTGTTACTCATCAGAACCAGGGAGATGCCCACAGGTGCCTCTTGGTGTACGGCCAGTTTCACACAACTCTACTCCCCCCGCCTCAACTTCTAAATTCGTTGGCCATTGGGCTTAAAATTTGGAACACCCACTGAGGGTTTTGGTGATGCCCTGCATGATTCTTCAGGGTTTCTCAAAGCTTCAAACCGTCCCGCGCGGCGGCTTGACTGAGAAACGTTAGCCGCGTTCGTTTTCGTCGTCCATCGTTGTCGGTTTGAGAACGTCGTTTTAATTTTTTCATATTAGCGTTTTCTCTGGCACGTTGTATAAACGTCGGTTCAGGAACGAACTAGATATGAAAACGTCGAAAGTCGAATAACTTAATATTTCCAACAGCAGACACAACAAAGAGCAAAAATGGATCTTAGCCAACTGTTTTTTAAACTTGGTTTATAATTGTGTTGCGAGAGCAACACTTTGGTTTTGTCCTGCTTTTTTTTTTTTTTTTTTTTCCTATGCCGCCGATTTCAGCTGTTTCCTGGTAACTGGTAAGGGTCTAACCTGTGCGGTTTTTACGGATAGTGTGGACCTCAGGCCGGATTGATGAATATGACATTACATTTTGGAAAGCTCCCTAGAACTCTTGCCTGGGGCCAACAAGTATGGTTTTTGCTTGTCCTCGAGCCAGAGCCTATGGTGTGGAAGGGGAAGGTCAGGAAAAGACGGGTAGTCCACACGCCAAGACTTTCAAGATGAATAATTCCAATGAATTGTCTCATTGGCAGGGCAGTATCCAGGAATTTATTTCGGGGGGGGGGGGGGGTTGCTCGCGGAATTTATTTCGGGGGGGGGTTTGTCCACGGGTCGGACCAAAAAGTATAAAAAATACATAGATCAGAGGTTTAAACCTGCAGAAAACTATTACTTTCGTGGGTTTCTGGGGGGGGGGGGGGTTGAACCCCCTACCCCCCCCCTGGATACGGCCTTGCTGATTGGGATCCCACCGATACCTTTGGACTTGTCTTACAGGGTTTCAAACAGGGCAGAGCGTTCACCTACATCGTACTGGTAACCATGAAGTAAAATCTGCATTCAACGACTGGGTTAATGACGTAGTAACAACGATCTACCAAAATCATTAGAATATGATTGAGAAACATCCATTTCGTCAACACAAATATTCTGGCACTCATCGCATATTTGACGAAGGCAATATTTAACAATTTGGTGCTTCTCCAACGCCCTGCCATCTCCGCAAAAAGCAGATGCACAAAATCTTGAAAAAATTGGCAAGAGGATCTGGCGCTATAAATCAGTCACTATGTTAAAAGCAGACTTGCCATATGATTACATAAATTAGAATTTAAGCGCCTGTGACCTTACACTACTTGATCAATGTCAACTAAATTGATAGAAATGCCTGCGTACCATGAAGTGCCCATGATAAACTGTTATTAGATGTAAGTCTCTTTTTTTGTCAAAACGGTTACAAAAACATTCCAATTTGTTTCAGGAAGAAGAACTCATAATATTCGGGTCATTAAAACACATATTTAAAGAAGACCCCTGGTGTCAAAGATCGGCATGTTGCCAGATCGTTTGCCTGCAGTGTTGTCACTTTTCTCTGACGGTGACACTTGGCCGCAAAAATCTGGGACAACTGGAGCCTACAAAATTCGATAGTTTTCAGTCAAAACCCGTGGATTATGGTTCCAATTTACTCTTATAACAGCAGCTATTATTACTAAAACAAATTAATCCCTTTTCCGGAAAACAGCTGCCTTACAATTGGCCAAAATGCTTGAAATCGCAGAGTTTTCGAAATGTTTGCCATAAGTGCGATTTCGTGTGACAAATTTTTCAGACCTATGAATCTGGGGACAAGTCGAAAACCTGTGACAAATCGCAGAATTCTGTAACCAGTGGCAACACTGCTTGCCTGACCGCGACTAAAATCAAACCGGCATAAATCATGCAAAAATCCGTCCGACCACGTATAGAACAACAGTAGCCCCGCGACGGCGAGTGCGAGGGGTTGATGCCTTCTGAACATCGCAGGGAAAGCAAAGGATATGCTGAGCACAACAACTATGCAGAACTTCTTCGACAACAGCCAACTACTACCCGTCCTGTAACAAAGCGATGATAAGTTGTCCAGGATAACGCGCTGAAGGCATGTTTATGGTAAGACATAACAAACTGTTCAATGTAGAATTACATTTATCTAGAATTACAATATTTCATTCATTCGGTTTTCTGTGGTTTTCAGTACAACAGAGCAATTTCAGAGGAGATAAGAGGATCGTCAGTAATATCACTAGCTAGAGCCATTTTAAACAACTATGAACATCAGATCATGGACCCTTGGAATGAGCATGAACCGATAAGACAGGATGAACGATCACAGGTTGAAGCTCCATAGCAGCCAGGTTACATTATTATGACTTACTGCATTGTCTGGTTGTTTCTTGTAAGTACTTGTGACTATTGAGAATACAGTACCAATTCTTTAAATTCAGGTTATTCCACACTACGATACCCGTAGCTAGCGATGAAGAGTATCTGAAAGGACCGCTGAAGCTGATAGCTGGCAGTGGCACGACTCTGTAAGACTAACCCTAGAATACGCAGTCATAAAAGGGCTTGAGAAAGCGTTCGATAATTATCCTGCGAATAAAGATCATTTTTTTCGGCCGGTTTTCCTGCCCTAAAATCACCAAGTTTTCCATACGGAACTGATGACCGTGCGGAATATCCTGACAGGAATATAGTCCGCAACCCTACCCCAAACGACTGTTCGCAGCATTAGCCTCATCCTGTCCCGAGTATTAGTGAAATAGGGAACAGACACCTCTCATTGACCTCATAAGAATACGTTCTAATTCAACCTCTCAACCTTTACCCCTAGCACGAGTTCAGAGCCTATTACCATCCCAACAAAGCCAAGGGTGCACTCCCTTCCCACCCATCAACAAAAATTAGTTCAGCCGAAAGCGATTTAGGTAGTGAGGCGGATTTCACTATCATAAATTACCAAGTTCAAACCCGTTTCCAGCGCCCGTGTTTAATGTCACTCGCTCAACTTCCATGTTGCCAGGAGAAGCAGCGAAGCTGATTAACTTCTCTGAAGCACGAAACGCTTACATGACAACCATGGCAACAATTAACAGAAACTTCGCTTGGGAACAAGATCCTGAGACGCCATATTGATTCCCTGCCCTGACTTGACAACAGCGGAGGAAATAGCTAAGAGTAGAAACAAGGTCGAAATGAAAGGACTACGTGACATAAAGAAGTATCCAGGTCAATCCGCAGGGGCATAACAACGAATTCCTGGCAGTTAGCAGCAGAAAAAGTAGCCTCTGGACCTAGAGGATTAGCTATAAGTGATGACGGTGGTTAAAATGCAGTCACAAAAAGAAAGCCATAACACGTAGGTCTTAGGGAGTTGGACATTCTTCCTAGGCCCCAGATGACACGTCACACGATTCGTTCAAAACCGGAAAAGATAAGACGCAGGTCTGGATCCAGGAATTTATTTCGGGGGGGGGGGGTCTACCCACGGGTCGGACCTAATCCATACCAAACAGCAAGATAAATACATAAATCAGGGGCTAAAGCCTACAAAAAACGATTATTTTTGCATGTTTCGGGGGGGGGTCGATCCCCCTACCCTCTCCCCTGGATACGACCCTGATAAGAAGGCATACCCAGCCATTCGGTAAAAAAAAAATTAACCGCTGAAGATTTAAGGACAATCAGGAATCTGCAAAATTCCGTTTCGCTTCTTCTACCTGTACCCTGAAGAGTACCCTTGCCAAGAAGAGACGAAATATCGCTAGAACAAATCTTGGCAGACGTGCCCATTTCGTGCCATCAAATGGTGCGGAGCTAACGAGCTTGTATCCCTACTGGTTCCCAAGTGACCGTTTATACTGTACCAGTTATTTTAAATTCAAGAACTTGAACCTGAAAAAAGTCCGAAAAGGCTTTTGATGCAGGATTTTCCGGACAACGGTTTACACATACCTCGAGTGTGCAACCCTCGCTTAAACATGAAGAGAGCACGAAACTCATACAAGAACTGCAATCTTACGAAAGAGTCCTCAAAATTCTTTCACGATGCCCATCAGCGGGACTACAAAGCGTATTTACCAAACACAAAGGGACGACACATTAAAAAGAAACTCTTCAACTTCCCTTAGGACAAGTTTGACCAAGTAAGGGCGCTCCAGAATTGTGTCGTCAATCCTAGAAAGGGGGACTTCACAGTGTGCTCAAGTGTCCCAAACATAAATTTGTTCGATACCCTCATTTTCTATTCCATGTGACTGTTTTGAAACTCGATCGGATTTTTCACAAGATTACAAACACCTCCCAGCTGATTTTGTCCTCACTTTGCCCCTCGGCCATGGTAAAAACTTGCATAGCCGGTCGGACCAATGAGCTCCTCCAAAGCAATAATCGGAGACTAATCCGCCTCGAAAAGCGACAATCATGGCAAACGAAAACATCAGTGTAGTGCGAATAGGGAGGATAAAACTGACATAAGAAGTTCAAAATCTCGGAAATGGGAAAGGAGGGAAAGATCAGGGACGTACATTGAAACAGTAATGCATGACGGGTCCTTAAAGCTAAGTTATCCCGATAAAATTAAGTCCGGATACACATTATCTTCGGTTCTGAGAGAAGGCGTAGCACTCTGGGGGAGACGAAGAACACCAGAGAAGGCACTGCCCTGACACTTGAGAGACCCTTACGCATAAATACGGTACACTTTTGCAAAACAAGACCTACGAGGTCATATGGTACTTGTTACGTATATTCTCCCCTGGTTTGGTCCCCAGATGTCCCACTAGGTACTCCTGAACATTTAAAATCTTCGTCATCATGGCTCTAGGAATAGGATGCGACGGCCTCTTATTTTGACATTTCTGCAGGTCGAATTGTGTTCTTCCTGAATTCCTTGATCACGTTGAAACCCTCACAAATCTCTTTAATCAAAGTACCATCAGAAGAGTCGTTTTCGAGCCCCTGGCAATTATAGTTTTCGCTTGGATTTGGCACCGGATTTCCCCTACCCATTACTTTCTGCGCGTACGAATTAAATCCGCCGATTTGATTAACATCCGTTTAACCTAAAGTTACAACCGTTCCAGCAGAATAAATCGTGTCGAGGACTGGACCGCTCTGAAGGGGCAGGTGGTTTGTCCGTCCGATTTGACACAGGAAATCAAACGGTTAGTGGAGCTTCTTGAAACAGTCCAGAAATCACTTGGAATTAAATTGGTGGCCTCATGACCCATAAATGCTGCAGAGATCACTTACGACCCCAGCGAAAAATCCAACGCGACGCAGCTTCAAAACCCACTTAGCGCCGCTTCAGCTCGATCTATTTCCGCGTTGCCTAGCTAATAATATTTGTGTTACGACTGTTATGTGGATTCTCAGTTGGACGATTGTCTTGCTTCAAGGGAGTCCCCACTTTCCTCGGCAAATTTATTTTCGCTTCCGGAAAAATCGGGACCTCTTCAAAGAATCTGACTAAAGGCGTATTCTCGCCGTTTCCCGAGGACTCCACTTGAGGAGTCCCCGCGTTTTTGTTTGTCCCGGGGACTCACTCCAAGTATACTCGCGAGTCCCCACGGACGGGGAATGTTTCGATTATCATCACCATCATCAAAAAGGACTAGCTTTCAGATTCGGAGGGGAATCAATGTTTGCTGGTGTTGGTGCAACGTAAAATTAATTAAAAACAATCAAAATAAACAAAACCAAAAGTAAAGTGGATCCAGACTGATTTCATCAAATGCATTTTTTTTTCGAACAAAATCCCTTTTGGAAGCATTCCCCATGTTTTCGCTGTTTTCCGTACGTTGAGTCCGCGTGGTGACTCCCTCTATTCTCGCCGTTCCCTTCCATTCTCAGAGGAGTCCTCGGGGAACGGCGAGAATACGCCTCAAGTACACCTTCAGACCAAGCTGCCTGTGAATCACGAATCTGACTAAAGGTAGCATACGTGCAGACACTGACCGACTTCAGCAGTCGAATGAGAATTTCCTCATTCGCTCCGAAATTTCGACATGTCGCGTGCAGGTTTCCCCATAGCGACGTGAATTTCGCATGCGTCTTTTTGCATCCGAAACCTTACCAGATAGTATGTGAACGTAGCTTAAAGCTGCGGACCCACGGGAAGCAAAGATTGTTCGATCGCTGGACAACACGAAACGAATGTGGAGTTTAGCCAGGCGGACTATTATCACTGGTAGCCGGATTCGATCTCGCTAACAGGGATTCGCGTTAGATGGGGACTTGGTACAAGCAGGGACGCATAAATTTCCTGTAAAGGAAATTTATGGGTCCCTGGTACAAGCGAGCAAGGTCGTTTTAGTTGCTTTGTTTTGGGGAAGGTATGCGAGGTAATGGCAGTCTAACACAATCCCTGGATTTTGGGGTACATGATGGGGGAATGATTTGGGGTATAGTTTCTAATAGGCGGATGCGTGCAGTCATGCACAAATCCTCAATTTTTGGGCATGGTGCCCCAATGTCAGGACATGCCCCAAGGTATGGGCATGGTGCCCATACGTTGGGGCACCATGCCCTGGAGCATGGGCATGGTACTAGCATGGCACCCCCATGATATTTGGTTGAACTGAGATTGATTACATACCTAAATAGGGCTGTCTTCCTCTCATAGACCACAAGATACTTGATCTTATGTTGTATCTAACCTCTTTTTCCAATTTTAAAAATATTAGAGAACTTCCAAGAAATGAATGAATTCCCCTTTTTCCCTGGAAATGGATAGGTAAACCATGGTAAACCAATAGGAAAAAGTGGTCTTCAATAAAGGCTAAATTTCTTGGAAGTTCTCTAATATTTTTGAAATTGGAAAAAGAGGTTAGATAGAACATAAGATCTTGTGGTCTAGGAGAGGAAGACAGCCCTATTTAGATATGTAATCAATCTCAGTTCAACCAAATATCATGGGGGTGCCATGCTATTACCATGCCCATGCTCCAGGGCATGGTGCCCCAACGTATGGGCACCATGCCCATGCCTTGGGGCATGCCCTGACGTTGGGGCACCATGCCCAAAAATTGAGGATTTGTGCTTGACTGGATGCGTGTTCTCAAAGACGAACCCCGCGCCGTTCAGCAGAAATACATCGCTTTGGCCATGTCGTTTTATTTCGCGTCCCTTAAGGAATAACATTCACCTTTCCCACAAGGCAGCGAAACTGATTTATTAGGCCATCCCGACTTATTAGGCGATTATGTCCACATTCCGTTGTCCTGTCGGACAATTTTCGCCGTTCCAACCACAGCACAGCTCTGTGCTGGAAGGCAAAATCTCTTGGTTCCCAAAGACCCTCCAGCGCTACATTCGTAATTTTTTAGCTTCAACCTGCCTGGCAACGACGACTCTTACCTGATTGGTTGAAAGGATATCGATTGATTCTGTCCGAAGTCCCTTGGAGACAGGCTGGCAAACCGGTGGCGGAACATGTGCGGTGAGAGATCAAACCACAGGCTATAAGAAGAAAAGAACACATAAAAAAAATGCTGTTTGGTTCAGACATTTGCCGTTAATAGAGCCCTAAGTTCCCACAGAACCAGGACTCGCATTCAAGCACGCGAAAACTTAGAGCCATCCAATGGCAAATTTCCTCCGCATTCCCTACCAAATAACTTTCGCGTCTGCAGGTATTAAAGCATCAACGACAGGAAGCGAGTTTTTCTAATAGTTCTGGAGGCCCTTGGTATAAAGCCGTCCATCAACGAAAGCTGTTGCATAAAGCTTAACGAGCATTCTGTATCCCAAAGCAAACTGTCATCTACGGCCCAAAAAAAGCTCCGTCAAACAAACTTGCGTTAAAATGCTCGCGTCACGCAACACGTGCCGGATGAACCAAGCGAGGGTTCACTCAAGGATTTGAAGAAATGCGCTTTGCGATTTTACGGATTCGGGCATACTTTAATTCGAAGGCGTTCTTTGTACTATAAGACGTAGTATAAACGGTAGTGTTGTCGCCAGAGCCGCATCCAGGAGTTTATGGGGGGGGGGGTCTCGCATCGGTTCGTACCTAATCCATACCTAACAGTCAAACAAGCACATGAACCAGAGGCTAAAGCCTATAAAAACCAGTTTGTACGTTTCAATGGGGGGGGGGGGTCGAACCCCCCATCTCCCCTGGATATGGTCTTGATTATCGCCTATCGAAGAACAGAACGCAAGGACGAATAGGGCTGGGATAGGGTGATCGCTGCACTGACTCATCCTAGTAGAGATAAGTGTCAGTCTAGAAAAATGGAAGATTACAGCACAGACATCGGATGTGGACAAAGAAAGCGTCTAGGGGGGGGGGGGGGTCCGCAACAAGCGCCAGAATTACGGAGCCTCGCCGGACCCTCCTTGTTAATGAAGTGGCTACAGTGGTCAAGCTTGTGTAAATTCGTTATCTCTGCTTTCTGTGTTACCTTTCGATTCAGTTACAGATGGTTCGGTTTTAAGTGAGAGTTACGTTGCCAGGTTAAAAAGAAACAAAAAGAAGCACAGTTGCAGCAAACAAAACCGCCACAATTTCGCAACCAGGAAACGAGCCTCGAGTGCTGGTGTCAAGCACGGAAGATTTTTAGCACATTTTAAAGGCCGAAAAACCGCGAAATTGACGAAAGAACACGACCACAGGTTTTAAAAAACGCCAGAACATTAGTAAAAACCACAAAGATTTCGAGCTTAATAATGCCTCCGGAACAAAGTGGTATTTTGTATTCCCTGTGCATAGAGGCGCAGAAGGAAGGCGCTCGTTCCGCATGCGCGGCACGCAACAGGCTCACAAAGGAAAAACAAGAAAACAGATACCAATAAATGTGAAAGTCATTCGCCCGGAACCCGACTCTTTGTATACCATTTCCCGTTTGCACAACTCTGCTAACTATTTGTTATCAAAGAAACAGATATTGCAAAATTTTTTACCGCAGATAAAATCCACGTGGGAGCTGCGTGCAGTTCCCCACGAACATCAACAGCTGCGAGATGCATCGCAAGTTTACTACTTTTGTGTCTTAATAAACGGATGAGACAATGATCGCTTAGCTTCGACAAATAAAATTTCTTTGCTTCTGCTTTAATAAATACAGATAATAAAGAAATAGGCCCATGTAGCCCACGGAGTTCACAGATCAATTACAAAGTAGAGTAAATTACTGTACTTTAAAAACATCTTAGTAGAAACACTACGTAATGTGAAGTGCCCGTTAACGCCGAAAATTTCTACCCCGCTTCCGAGCTCTTCATTTCTGATCACGCAATACATTTCTGATTACGCATCAAATACACAAATCCGTTAAAGGACCCCTCCTACTTATTCTGCTTTTTCTAATACACCTAGCTCCCTTGTGGTACTATTGGTTTCCAAAATTCCCACCTTTCTCCACTGTTTCGTTTTGTGCCTACGAATTCTTAGTTTTTCGGCTGTGCCGAGTTTTGCCCGTCTCACAACGCAAAGTTTGGCGGAATTTTCAATGTCCGCTGACAACTCTTTCACATATAAGGATATGATAATCTTCTGTTTTTACTTCTTTTATTTGCTTGGTTGTCCAACTTTTAAACCTCGGCGCGTTCACTTTTCAAACGTTTTGCGCCCAGCCGCCGCGTCGGAGAGCAGGAAGGCTGGATAGAGTCGACAAGCGCTAGCAAGAAAATCGCTAATTTCAGGTGGAAAGCAATGGTATTTTCGAAAAACGCTTTTCTGATCGATCTCATAGGGAAAAGATAATTTCTAGCAAGAGTTGTGCTTTAATGTCGCAGTATGGTACGTCAACACAAAAACCTCTTAGTAAATACCCCAATAAGTATTCCTTCAGCCCAAGCTGACTGCGAATTTTATTTGACAGTGCACAACGGATACGCATACTTGACTAAAATTCAGGTGACGTACCCGTTCTGCACTGTCAAATACAAGTACCCCAATTTGAGAGTTCCCATCCAAAACACTACTCAACAATCTTCTCATTACATAGTGTCGAAGCTGAATCGTGTTATGTGAAAAATTACACGTTACCTCATAATGTCATTTACCCAGCCTCACAGAAATTATTTTAATGTTACGAAATGTGTAGCTGCCGCAAGTTACGAGCAAAAAGCATGCGAACTGCAACTCCTCCCATGCAGAAACAACGCAATAAATTCTTTAGCTCGGGGCCGAACTCGTCTACCTTTAAGGCCACCTCGCACTACATACTGTTTCTGCTCAGCTTATCTCAGATAGCTGACCGCTTTACAACTACGCTATGCTTACAAATAATTACACACGGCTTCGGCTGTTTTTAGCCTCTTTCCATGTCGCTTGCATTGGATGACAATCTAGGCAAATTTTGCATAGCCGGTCTCAGGACGAAAAAGCTTCTCGGAAACAATGATCGGGCGCATGATAGGTCGCGTAAAGAGGACAAACGTGGCAAATGACGCTATGAAAAATGCAAGTGGTACAGTTTTGCCACATTTTTCACCGTTTCCGCTGCCGGGGTCCTCCGGAAACGATTTCTTTGCTAGTGGTATTCCGGAAGGGAACAATTATGTGTTTCCCCGCCTTTGCAATGATCCCGTCGGTCATAAAGCATTTGGAGAGTGATGTAAATAATGCGTGTACTTTGGTGGTACCCCTTACACCAAAAACGCCGTTTTGGTGGCCAACAGTCTGCAAACGTGCAATCAGTCGGCTTCGGTTAGGTTCGTGAGGAGAGGTGGGCCCTCTTTTTTTCCCATCAAAGTCAGGTTAAGTTCCTAGAAAGTTGCCGTTTGATTTATATGCCGTTCGTATGTCCTGTTCGGGTAAAGTCTGAGTGTCATTTGTTCTTGACATGTAAATACATAATTATTACCGATTTTCTGTAATGTGATTGTTGGTTTTAGGATCTTTTGGGCCGTATTGAAACAAGGCGTTTACAACTGCAGGCGCCAAAGAGCGAAGTACGGAAAGCAAAAGGAGGCTTTAAAACACCGCTTCATCACATTTTTGAAGTCATTTCGAGGCTCTGATGTAAGATTGTCGGACGCCACCCCTACGGATATTGTGCGCTTTTTAATAGATAAAGATGATTGTGGCAGAACAAAAGTGCACGATCTTGATTGTAGGCTTGAGGCTAGGGACAGAAACACTTGCCCTTGTCCAGTGCGGTTGCATACGGTTTCTTCCATGTGCGGTGAGTTGTCAGCTATTTTTCGAGAGGAGGGTATAACGGGCGAGTATAGTTCCCAGACTGGTTTCGGCAACCCTATTTTATCCGGTGAAGTTAAATCATATCAAAAGTCTGTCAGAGATGAACAAAAAGATGCCATGACACCAGTCAAGCAGGCGGTACCGATGTCTTTAGCAACATTAAAATGTGTCGCCGATCATTATGGCAGGTTATCTCGAGTTGAGACTTGTCAAGCAAAGAAGTTTGTAAGTTTTAGGAATAAGGCTTTTGTTTTGTTGCAGTATTTACGGGTGCGCGTTTTTCTGATTTTAATAGGTTGCCCAGTAGTTCTCTGCGAAAAGGGAAGGAAGGCAAGGGTTTTGTTTTATTGCAATCTGAAGGTAAAACCTTGAAAAATGTGACGGGACGAATTTTAGGAATTCACGAGTTTTCGGGCAAGAATCTTTGCCCTGTGAAAGCTCTTTATGAGTACATACATTTTGCAAATTGCCAGGGTTTGCAACTAGGTAAATCCTTTTTGTTCCCAAAGATATTGGCGGGAAATTTGAATGGATATATTTTATATGATGATATGTATTGTATTACTCGTTAAAGGAGTCCCTCAAGTCATCGGGTATTTATCAAGGAGAAACGCCTCACAGCATTCGGGCTGGGGCCGCAATTACGCTATTGAATTCCGGGACCGAGGCTGGTCGAGTACAATCGTTTGTTGGTTGGAAAAGTTCTGTTATGCTAGAGCGGTATACAGCCTCGGATCGTTTGATTCAGTTGTCAGAGGGGCCACAACTCTGGTCTGAAGCGAGTACTTCGGTAAGGCCTCAACAGTTTGACGATCCAGCCTTATATGACCCTGTTTTTCGAGGGTAACGATGTTAGTGTCGTACGTATTTGAGTTCAATAAATTTGTAAGACCCCTCCCTCTTTTTTGGTTGGTGTTGGGCTGGGGGTATGTGCTGGAAAGTATTAAATAGGTAGTGATGAAGGGCAGAGAGGGATTTGCGGGCGTCCCCAGTTTAAACCCCGACCGTGAACGGAGAGTCCGGCATAATTTACTTTGCCATACTGAGAGCAGGAAAGGGTTCTCAACAGAGACCGCCCGAAGGTAAAGAACTAACCGAGTTCAAAGTTTACTAAAGCTGCCACTTATAGGAGTGATTTGTAAGCTCCAGTGCTGATCGGCAGCCTATTTTCGGCGTTCCCCTAAAATGCCTCAGTAGATACCAAGTTGTCCTAAAATGGCCTAATACTAAGTTGCCCTTCAGAACCAGGGTGGCCACAAGTATTACAAAAGCGCTACTTTCGACCTTCATACATTAATTTGAATAGTAGCGCATTAAGATGCATCTTCTCTACGTATAGGCCTACTGTTTTTAACCCGCTAGATTTTAATACCGCAATAAAATTTTTTTTCCGCTAAAATGATAGACGAAACAGAGAGAATTCGAATGTAAAAAATAAAACTTGACGTAGCACTTTTTTCACTGTTTCTCGGCTTTTGACGTGCTGTGCAGTTTTTTTCTGCGGGGTGGTGTGGAAGTCATTTCTGTAGCAATTTTTTTACGATCAGGTCATATTTGATGCTAGATTGACTGTACTACTATTCAGTAAACCTTTATTTAAAAAAAAAAGCTCGTTATCCGGTCTTTAAAGGACACCTGAACAATGAAACCATACTTGAACACACCATGGAGAATGCATTTACAGACATGGCCACGGAGAGCATTCTTCTCCTGAGGGTCACGTTTTTCAAAATAGGGATGTTCGTTTCTGGAGGTTTGCACATGCAGACAACAAGACAAAAAGCGTTTTGTCTCATTCAAATCTTGTACAGCGCCTCGTACAGCGCTGGCGGATCGTATTGGAATTTCTTCCAGATATACGTTTGGGCTTAACTGGTTAAAAAATATTACAGAAGAAGGGTTGATTGGAGACATTTGTTCATTTCTAAAATTGTTCGGTACTGAAATAAGGACAGAAAAATCATAGCTTGGAAACACTATTTCGTATTTGGATTGGGTTTTCTGCAGGCAATGTTAACGGAAGCCATACAGATAGGGATGGTACTTGGTACTCTTCATTCAGGTGTCCTTTAATAACAATAATATAAAAATAATATAACTGCACTACGAAAAATTTTACCGATGTGGCAACCCTGTTCAGAAAGAAAAGAAGGAAGGTCCAATATCCAATCCAAAGGGGTCACTTTACTTCTTACTAACGTTTGCTTATCAATGGGCTTCACAGACGGGCCTAGCACCCATACAGAGAATTAGGTAGTGAATGTTGGTAATTCCTTACTGGCAGCCTTTTTTTGACACTTCTTTTTTTTCGGTCCACTGCCCGCAGTAACCCGATCCCAACAATCTCTACCTGCGAGACCTAAGATACAGCTGTTATAACAGCTGCTCATATATCAGGAGACAAAGGTTGTCCGAACGAAAGACAATCCGTTCGGACAATTCATGAAAGGCCTGAGCGGGGATTCCCCTCTTGCTGTTTCCAGGCCGAAAATTCTGCGCAATCGATAAAGATTCCTGGAAATCCCGTCTTCCAAATCATCGGTAGATCGCAGATTCCGCACATTCTGATTTGTGTGTTTATTCTAGTACAAATTACCGTTTTAGCTCCTATCGCTTCTCCGTTCTCGCTTTTGATAAAAAACAAAAAAAAACAATTTAGGCCCCCGTTAATAGGCTACTTGTTTATCCGGACTGAACATCCGTCCTTTGTTGACCAATCAGGGAGGAGAACGGAAAACGAGAATAGAGAACTGACTTATCGGAGCAACTCGATTCTGCAAATCACGAAGCTTTTCCCGTTCTGACAAAAACGCAAAAAAGGAGAATCAGCTTCATCTCAATAGTAAAAAAATGCGAAGTAGGAGAACTGAAAGGAGAATCGCGAAGAGAATTCAGATAAAAAAAACGCTAACTATTCATACATTCATATGAAGCGTAAGCCTTTCACACTGAATCTTACGAGTTACGATATGTTTTCGAATGCGCAAAGCAGGTTTTGTGTCTCAGAAATCTACGCAACGCGAGAGTGGGAGTCAAGCCCATTTTTGCGTTTACGTTAGTGCAACCCGGCCACCGGAAATTCAAAACTAGGCTACACAAATAATAGGGCAGACAAAACAGTATACAAATGTTTAATTTAAATGTTGTTTTTTTGCCATGTCCACTTGGGTTTTTCCGTGCAATAAATCAACTCTTTCATTTATAAAATCTAGTATATATTTATATATATATATAAATTATCCGTAAATATAAACAAACCCCGCAGAAATTAATATTAGGACACCATCATAATTAGCCGTTTCATTTTCTTGCGGACGGAACGCATAGCGCTCGCGGCGTGAAAGGACCGACGCATCCCATACGCAACGAGGACCGTACGCGAGCGCAACGCAAGAGGCTTGCGTTCTCAATGTGAAAGCTTCTTAAATCTAAAGTGGGTCCAGCACTGGCAATCGTAAGCCCGTCGTACTCGTCCGGCCCCGGCGTGTTCTCATTGGCTGAACACTGCCAAAATGGCCGCTTACGAAAAGTTACGATCGCTTCCGAAAGCTTACGATTGCCAGTGGAGGACCCACTTAAATTAATCCGTGTGGTGGTTCGGTCCCGACGGATACACCATGCAGACTGCGGGCCCAAAACAGCGGGAAGATTGGTTTGGGGCCGAGGCTGATCCTTATGGGGACCATCTCCTTGTTTTTTGGCATTCATCACATTAGAATGTAAAATATTTGTCTCACTCTTCGCTATTTTTTTACTATTCTAGCATGTTTATCGATTTTGTTAGTATGACCTTTGTTTGGAAGGTCACTCCTTTTTTTCTCATTATCTGTACTTCATTATGACATTTATAATGGGAAATAAAACTATTAATTCATATACGGCTTTCAGTTTCCATTTGGTGGACTTTTTACACCGTGTAATGAACCCCTGACCTCACAAATTAAAATATACTCTAAAAAATGATAAACTGATTACGTACGAAGGTTGCCATCCGTTCATCGTGGATTATATACCGTGCGTCCCTACGAAAGTGAGTACTGAAGAAGCTCTTGTGGATTCCAATTAACAGCAAACCGCGAAGAAACGATAAATTCATACAGAGCAAAAACCGCAACATCACGATGTGTATGTATTTTAATCATTTGGTCGCTACCCAAACGAAGAAGCTGTAACAAAGAGAAATATAATTTAAGATCCGGATCTGCAAGTACGTGACATCCATCCCCAAAGATGACTGTTCGGTAAAGGGTGAGTGACCTGGCTTAAGCGAAACAAAATGAAGCGTTGTTGAAAGGATAGGCAATTTCAGGCTGTGTCTCACCCAGGTGGCGTGGAAGAAAAAGGTGGACGGACAATAAATCTGCGGATGAACCACCTCCAGCTTCACCTCTCACGGGACAAGACGACGATCTTCGAACTGGTCCATCTACAAAACTTTGCTTGGCCACGTCCGGTGCATGATTACTGAATAACTACTACTCAGAACTGTCTTATGAACGCGGGTTCGCATCCTCAACTCGTCGCGTCTCAACTCGCCTGGTGGAAATCAAAATGGAAAGTAGAAAAGGATCTTATTGATAGGGAAATTATTTGTTGACATAGGTATGTATATTGTTGACAAATTATATTATTCGACACTGACATTATTAACATATTGTTGACAAATTATATTATTCGACACTGACATTATTAACATATTAAATTGATAAGTAAAGTGATTAACTGTATGATAAAGTGGTGTTCCTCGTTTTGCATTTTCCAGGCGTTCGACAAGTAATTGCTTTTGGTGGGGGCTACTCAAACGAACTCGCTGAGCGGTGCGAAAGGAGAAACTGTAAGCGGAAAAGATTCGCGTTCCGTAGGCACCAAGCTTTAGACTGTAAAATACAAAGTTCTCGTCGTCGGTATCGTCCTCATAATCATAAATGTCGTAAAATCAACTTCACCAACCATCATCTCGCTAGTCTTCTCAGGCCGGCTCCATGTAATGACGAGCCTATTGGCCCCGAGACGGCCATACCATGCCAAGACGGGACTCGAGTCAAGCGAGTCAGGAACCAGAGGTGAAACACATGATTCTGTCGGAAATCCTCAGAGATACCCTTGGTTCACACTGCTACGTCGTATGCGACACGATTTTTTCTTTGCTGTTCCGACGTGCGACAGAATCGCACGGATGTTCACACCACCACGCAGACGCAAAAGGAAAACGAAATTTTTCGTCGAGATGATCTGCAAACGGACAAAGGAGCCCTTGGGGAAACGACCTCTGAAGATGTGGGGAGATTACACATCTAAATATCACCCAGCATTAGGAAATTTTCAGTCAAAACCTACAGATCATCTTGTTCAAAACAGGTTAATACAAGTTTATTCAGAAGATATTTTGCATTCAGCCATCCTAGGATTACAATCAGAACAAGGTTGAGTAATTTTTAGTCTTGAAAATTAACTAATCTTTGTTATTTCTTTTCTTTCCCTCAAAAAATCGCATGCGTTATGTCGGATGAGTTGAAATTTTTCAACGCATACGACAATGCGACAAAACGCACAGTTCTGCGTCACTTGTCGTACGATTTGTGTCGTATGTCGGATGACGCAGAATTCTGCGCGAAATCGCAGTAGTGTGAACCATAGGATAGATAAACAAATCCGTTAAGCGTTACTACACCCCTCTCCAATATAGAGGACTAATTTTTAGCTAGGGGACTGATTTTTTTGCATCAAAATTATCGCCTTGTGATATACATACACGCGCTAGTATGTTCAACAAAGCAAAGACTAGGTAACGTTTCATGAACTCAACCACTGCGTTAGGCTTCCCTTCACGTAGTCCGGTAAATCAACATGCACGACTTCCCAGACAACCACCATGCCATTTATCAAAGTTCATATATTAATCCTAAACTTATAGGGAATCTCGACCAAAAATTCAGATTCGAATTTTCTATAAATAACCTGATCCTAAACCGTAAAAACGTGCGTTAGTACGGGTTCCTTCCATATGCATCCGTCGCAATCCTAATGATTTCAGCACAACTTGCCACCACTTTTCCTTCTTCCCCCGCCTTGCTCCTCTTCGATCCAGCACACTTTAGTCCGAACCTGAAGGAGGGATCGGCACGAAATTTATAAACCGCAAAAACGTGCGTCAGGTCGGGTTTCTTCCAAATACATCCGGAGACATCCCAATGACTTCTGCACAACTTGTCCTTTTCCTTCTTCCCCCCCCCCCATCGTGTTCCTCCTCGATCCCGCACGGTTAAAAATTTGGGAACACCTCAATTCTCGAATCTTGGCTCAGACTGTTTGACCGCGGGTTAAAGAAACGGGGGTTTTCTACCCTTGACACGCCACGACTTACACCCCCCCCCCCCCAACCCCCATAAACTCAATCGAAACGTATTTATCTTCGTCTGTGCCTTAATTTATTCGTAACTTTAACTGTAGCCTATGTAAGTAAATATCAACCAGCCGTAGTTTGTTACGGCTGACGATCCGCAGCTACCAGTTGTAAGTACTATGAAGGAAATACTTAAGTTATTAATTTATTTATTTATGTGTCCCCAAGCCTTAAACTCATACTTTCTCCTTTCCCCTCTTAGTTTAAAAGTAACACATGAAGGTAAGATGACAACGTGAGCATACTAAAATAATGTGGTTCCAGTGCTTCCTGACACAAAAGAACAAGTTTTACCATTTCCGATACGTTCCACTGCCTCTCATACCCATCCAAAACTGCATAGCAACCAACCATCTTTCACCGATCACGCCATCACTAATATTACACCATGTCATCAGTTGAGGTCACCACTGAGTCAGAAACGAACAAAAGAATCTAAAACACAGGATGTGCTGTCTGCTTGAATAACCATTGAGCTAGCAACACTGTCAGAAGTTTGGCAAGAGCTTGGACAAGAGTAACTCAAGTATGTACATACTTAATTTTCACCAAAATTTCTGTCAACATTTTGCACACTGTCACATGACAGTTAACACAGGTACAAGGTTCCCTGTGTTGAAAAATGTGTCATTTTTTGCAAACCGTTTTCAGTGCTATTTTTCATAAAGGGATAGGCCATACGAAGATCAAAACAAAAGTATAATGGGCATCCTTGACAACATCCAACATAGAGATACCAAGCGATCCCCCTCTCCCCGAAACATACAAAAATAATCGTTTTTTATACGCGTTAGCTTATGATCTATGACTATTTGTACTTTGTGGTCCGACCCCCCCCCCCGAAATAAATTCCTGGATACGGACATGTGCGTAGCCATGTGTCAAATATTACCGAACTTTTAACGGTGGATCAACGCATCGAAAGAATTAAGCGACCAAAATTTACCCAGCCGACTAAGAAATTCACTTACACTGGCAGATAAGTCCTTGGTGGAGGAGACCTCTCAAAAACTTATGACATTTATCACATCGTGTTAGGCTGTCGAAGCTCGTTTCCTGTAACCGATGATGGGATGCCGGGACTAACTGGCTATCCGGAAGGTCCGTACCCTCTTTCACTCTGCCGCACAGTTCATCTACGCACGATAGGATCGCAGACTGAACGAATTCGTCCCGAATTCCCATTGCCTGGAAGAAAAAAAGGGTTTTTGAAAACCAGACCAGTTTCGAGAAGAGAACGACCCTAATTAGACCCTAATTAACGACCCTATTCTGCGTGCCCCAAAGTAGCTCTGCACTTATCATGTTGTTATTCTGGTGTTTTTCTATTATTGTGTCTACTTCAAATATCAGACCCACTGAAGGAGGCTTTGTTTTCAGATTTTTTTTTTTTTTTTATTATTCACAGAAAACCAAATTCCTCCACTTGCCCGAAAAGATACAAGTTCGATTACTGGGCAATAAAAGACACCAAAAACAAATTTTGACCATCGTCCTAACAAAAACAAAATTTCGTCCGTAGACAAAATAAAGATAGAAAAAGAAATTCAATCTTCTAGTGAGTTGCACACGCGGAGTGAGGGCAATGAAAAAAAAATCGTTTCAAATCAACAATCTACAAGGGGTTGCCGGGGTCCCAAAACACAAATAGCCTCGCTCTCGAGAGAACCCGGGAACACGAGCGGCACCTGATAGCTACTCGTGTCGCTAATGAAATGGCTAGTCTTTTCCTTGGTTTCGTGTTTTCCTTTCCCCTTTCGTAATTCCGTCCCGTGCAAGCACAAATCATTAACAATAAGAATAACGATAGCAGTCCATGATGTCTACTTCCAAGTCATGACCATTAGAATTATTTCTCGGATCGGCGGTCTTTTCGCTGCTAAACACGGTGCTTCATGCGCTCTACTTTGGACACAACGAAACTGATCTTGAACTGACAAAACACAGCAAAAGTACTTTATATTATATGAATAAAATTTGACTTCCATTGTCATTACAGGCAGTGACCCTAAATGACGGAACAAGATCCCTCTGTTAACGAACATGCAGTAGAAGTTTAGGTGACGTGAATAGTTAAAAGTGGGTAAAAATATATTAAATCAACGTCACTCAGGGATGGAGGAGTAGCCACAAAAAGTACGAAATGTGATTTTTTTTTATTTTAAATAATATAAAAAATAAGTTAAATTACAAAAGATGCTACGGGGAAAAAAATGAACCGCTTGTTACGAGCCACTGATTACAGGGGCAACCTACAAGTACGTTTACTGCCTTCTGTCAAGAGATATCGTCCCTCTCGTCCTCACCCTTCTCTTCAATCTCACTGCAGCACCGCCGCCTCTACCATATCTAGGAAATAGCTATTTGGAAGGAGATGAATGGATGAACACTGAATCTGTTTTCCAAATTTCCAACATTTGCCAGGGATATCAGGATATAAGCATGTCCCAGGAATAAATTTCCGGAACAAAACAAAAACTCTGACGGGAAACATAAGTCTTCGGAGTATGATAATTTCTGGCGTTCTACTCACAGCGTCCTAGCCAATGAGAAAGTTTCAGCGAAGTAGGCATAGCAACAATGTGGATGTGTATTAGAGGCACAAACAAAGGAAACGATATCATCACTCGAAAAAAGAATTGCCTACCAAAAACGGTCAAAATGTAAAGCGACGCGTCCGGTATAGGCCTAGACAAAGTGCGCAATAAACCGATTTGTGCTGACAGGACCAACAGGCCTGCAAATCGAGGAACAAGAAACGAACCGAGCGTTGCGTTACCCAACTTCGGGGCTTTTCGGGATGCAAACACCTCAGCAAACACGTGATAGCAATCAAGCCCGGGTCATCCCACCAGGTGTCGATACCCAAACCAGGGGGATAGAGACTATCACATATAGCCCCATATAGGCATAGCCTCGGCGCACATTAAGCACCTGTGCACAGATAACTTATATCCTTTTCCAAAACGGCTTAACTATGTGTTTTCTTGTTCTATTTCAACGATATTACTTTAAGGTATACTATACTATTTTAAATGTACCGCAAATAGAACTGTCAAATTTTGCGTCCCAGTAGGAAAATCTGGGACGGGGACCCGAAACTGATGTTTGCCTCCTCCCCCCAAAGACTTCCTGAAATGGCGCTTCTGATGAGAAGTAAATCAGTAATAGTAATAACAGAAAACCAATGAAACAGGTTGAACTGGTTATTAGACATAGAGGATTCCCGGAGAGAAAGAGGTAGAGCTTTATGGAATTGGGCTTACGAATTTTGTTCATTTTAGTGTAGCCTTGTTCTGGTTCCATATTCCTGGGTACAAGGACATATCAGAAGCAAACAAATGCAGTAAACTTGTCAGATCGAACGAATTACGGGATTTTTGAGAAAGGATCGCACGGCTTGCCAATGTATACACCCTCTTATCCAACTGAAGACAGGTTCCCATTCCAATGAAGCCAGTGAGGGACCTATATGGCAAGGCTCCAAATAGGCTCCGTCCGCGTCCAATTTTCAGCTTGTCAATTTTCTGCGATTTCGTTTTAGAAGTTATCTTTTCGCGAATGCCCGGGTTGCAGTTTTACGACTTTGAGACGTTCTAATGAGACCTTTGCAGGTAGGGGCGAGACTGGATTTAGAAGTTATTGCGAACATGTGTCAAAATTACGGCCGAGGGGATAATCACTCTCCCGCAACCGATACACTCAGTTTCGGCGCCGGCACTTGGTATACACGGGTTTACGGAGTGAATAGCCCTCGACGACGGCCGCATGGAATCGGACCCCTTTCGATAGTTTCTGATGAACAAAGAACAAAGCTTCTATGTTTGTATCAATGTCCATATTTTGCCGATAAGACTTTGGAACATAACACTGTTTATTAGCTTATTGGCATTCAAAATAACAGAAAAGCTACATTTGAAAACCACCACGTGTCACTTACATTTTGATTTGTAATGCCCTTTTCAAAAGTTATTCTTTACATATGACAGTATCCAATAACCTTACCGGACAACCTTTTCTTCTTGAAAATTACCCGGATTTTTCTCAATCTAAAAAAATAAATAAAAAACATTTCCACACATTTAACACTTTTTGTACATATCTATTTTTCTTTTGTAGGCTATAGTCGCGTTGAGAGCTACTTGGACATGCTCAGCAGTGTACTTTTGAATCGCGCCACTATAATGATACTAGACGAATTAATGTCTTGAATGTGAGTGATCCAGACATACTGCAAATGCGAGACCGATTTCGTCACTGGAAAAAACGCCCAAACGGAACTACCGGACTTGCGCTTCAATATGGAACTTGAACAAACCCGACATAGCTCTGCTGTTTTCCGAAAAAACGAACGACAATCTACTACTCAAGTCAGTTATACTGCGTTTTACTACGTTTTAATCCATTGCACCTAAAGATTTTGCGATATGATGAAAACGACCTACGCCCAACTCAACCTGGTATGAAAGCAGGAAACGTGACACGACCCGACACTATTTTTCTTCCTTGTGTTTTTATATCAATGTTTCGAAAGCACAAACGACCGGATAGTGGTTAGATACCACAAATACAGCAACCACTCACCCTAGACACGAATACTCTGTCCCTGGGCTACCCTATTATCGTAAGATACTATCTATTCCAAGATCTCGATTGGAGACATAAGCCCATACATCTGTCTGGTCTTTGCCGCAATTCGATATGCCTATCTGCCCGCGTCTCAAAGAGCCGGTCGTTCCGGCTAACAACGCTCAGCCCTTATCACAGAGGCCTTGCTCAAGTGCAAAACATCCCCATCCCTAAGAAACGGAAGAAGTGTCAACATATCCGTTCCAGCGGAGATATTATGACACTATCAGGGTGGCTGTCCTCTAATCAATCTTAGCGTCCGATCAGGAGGAAATCTGAACCTCTATGACCACCAAGCCTCACCCAATAAGTCAGCAACCAGTACGAACGAGCAACCAAGGTACTTAGTCCACCGGTTTCAGACACCTAAACCTGGTTCCCATTACAAATATTCTTAACAAAATCTGGCCAGATTTCTTCATTCCGTCATGCATCCACCCAAGTCATTTGCGTTATTTTCGCCAACTACGGAAAAATCGGCACTCCTCAAAGTTGACTGCCAAACTATATTTGTACATGTCGAGACCGCATCCTCGTCCGATGGACTGCCAACGATCAGTTAGGTACCGTGGTTTCACTACTGCCAACCTGAGATATCCAACTGTTCGGAATGTCTCCAATCTGGAGTGAAAGCAGAGCTGGCCTGGACGAACAGGTCTCCCACGCCCCTTATTTAGTTTGAACGTCGTCTACCATCCTCCTCCCAAGGCGAAAACCCCTTCCACTACGGTTCCAGCACGCTGACGACGAACTAATAAAATCCAGTTCCAACTGGATCCATTTCTAACTACCTTCGTATGTCAAACGACAGCTCGTATTTTTGCAATACTTGAGTTTGTAAATTCCTGGCTTCCCTAAGAGCTTCTGAAGTAGCTTAGAAGAGACCGAACCACCCGACCTCCAGGACTCTAAAACCTGTCCTGCGGCCACTTTCTTGAACATCACCGCAACCACTCGCTCCCTCACCGGGTAACAGGTCCCATCTGTTCATCCTCCTTACATTATCACCTACCAATAAACAGCCCAATTACACCAATGTATACCGTGGCCTAGCCTGCTATCGATGAGGACCTTATGACGTCCCTATGGCCATCCTACCCTCTCTTGCATCTCAAAGCTCCCACCTCTTATAGCGCTGAGAAAGTCCAAGGACCAAACGGGACAGGCTGGTTCACTGTAACCTACTTTGACCTCCAACAAAAAAGCATCGTATGTATTTCACGACCGCGGAAACATGGGAGGGGTCAGTTTTCGCTCGTCCAGTTCGAATTAACTAAATGCAAAATTAATCCAGGAAAGAAAGGATGGCTTAAAGTTCAACCTAGCATATTTTGAATATCCTGCCAGATAATCTGCATAATCTTATTACATCAAGGGATTGGATGTTCTTCTAGTCAGATATACTGTAACCTACAGACGGGAGTTGAGCTCGGCTCTAACGGAGTTTAAAAGCCACAAAAAGAAATTTTGATTTTTTTTCTTTCCATTTTTTAATAGCCTACTACTTAATTTTTACTTTCTTTATATCGTCGTTCCACATTTTTTTCGTCTGTGACATTTTTTTTAGGTTTAACGCGATTATGTATGCTGTTTTCGTGGAGTAGCCAACCATACAAGCAGAAACATGTTACTTCGGTTGTCGCATTACTTTGCGCGGCGAAGAACTTGATAAAATTCTAACCTAACAAAATAATACTGATGCAACATACTCAGCAAACTATAATTTAATTAAAATAAAGTCAAAGTAGAGCCACACACAGTATTTGTACCCTTTTCATATTTTTAACTTGTTGTTTTAGCCACTTCAAACGATCAAGTTACGGCGTTCGTACTACTACACTATTTTCATGACCGTTCGAAGTATCCCAACAGAAGAAAAAGAAGATTAGAGAATAAACAACATATCAACATAACTTCGTCATTTGTGTCAAGAACAACTCCCGTTCTACAATCAAACGACATCCCTAACAAGAATAATACGAATGAACAGCAGGCCACTTGAGCTGGAATACTTTTGGTACTTATGTCACACTCACAACATTCTCAAAGAACATCTGCGAGCTAATGGGAAATCGCTCGATTGAAAAGGGGGTGGTAAGCTGGAAATTAGCTTAATGGGGCCAAGTTTTTTTCCGGCCTATTACGTTCCCACTAAATTCATAAAAAAGTCAGAAGGGGAACTTTCTGACATTGGAACATTGTGATGAAAGTTAAATTAGGCCATTTATCACGAAGGATGTCGTGCAACCTCGAGCTAAAAAATTTACATAGCGACTGTTAAAGGATAAGCGGGAAAACAAGACCAAAGTTGTCAGTGAGGTCCCACACTGGATGACATTTTTCTTAGCCAGGCCACATAAAAATGCTCTCTCATTTTAAACAAAATTTCCGAAAACTCATCACAAACGGATTAACATTACCAAAAGAAAACTCATAGCCTACCCTATTCAGCAACTTGGCTGCGTTTATATCCAATATCTTACAAGTTTTATAACACGAATTTATTTTTCGGTATTCGCCAGATTCCGGTCGTGCCGTGTCCCGTGGCAGGACAGATCGGACAGATGGATTGCAGCATGTCTTCTTACCGACAGTAAAAACTGTCAGAAAACCCGAAATATAGTTTCCGCCAGATTCCGGCCGATACTCGGTCGGAAGCCGGCAAATGGCTTCGCGTGTATTTTTATAAGACCAAAGTTGTCAGTGAGGTCCCACAGTCGATGACATTTTTCTTAGCCACGCCCCATAAAAAGGCTCTTTCATTTTAAACTAAAGTTCCGAAACCTAATCACAAACGGATTAACATTACCAAAAGAAAACTCATAACCTACCCTATTCAGCAACTTGGCTGCGTTATATCCAATATCTTACAAGATTTATAACACGATATTTATTTTTCGGTATTCGCCGGATTCCGGTCGTGCCGTGTCCGGTGGCAGGACAGATGGATTGCAGCATGTCTTCTTACCGATAGTACAAACCCGGAATATAGTTTCCGCCAGATTCGGCCGAACTATCGACTCGGTCGGAAGCCCGCAAATAGCTTCGCGTGTATTCTTACCCCAACATCGCCATTCGAACCCCCAATACAGACTTAAGGAGCCCAATCAATTTCCTGTGTCCATCGGATTCCGACTAGCTACTGCCTACTGACCAATCAGAGTCAAGAAAAGGAAACACAAATATCGCATCGATATGACTGCTTACCCATATAGCGAGCACAACAATCACATGTGTCATCTGCTAACCGTGATAGTCGGCAGGCTATAAGCATAAGGGGGAGGGCGGGGGGAGGCCAATTCCTAAAGCATTTCCATTCCCCCAGGGATTTTGAGTGTTCGGACTTCAAATGGTGCAATCTGTGTCTGTAAACGGAAAACTAAAAACCTCTCTTGCAAGAGGGAAGATGCCATAAAAATGAGGAAACAAAGGCCGATTAAAACAGCAGTCACGTAGGCCCAATGACTAGATCAATAGATGGCAACATAAAAACTATACGCTTTTCTCAAATGGGTCTTATCTTAGCTACTACTAATCTTAGCTACTTTCGCGGCATCTCTCTTGATACATCATGAGCGAAACCACAGATAAGGGAATGGTGGATAACATAATGAATCAAGTCCATTTGATTATATTATAATCATCCCCTGTGATCGCTAGCATCTCAGGGATGAAGATATAAACAGCATCCGAGGTATGGAGCCAAGGGATCCCACCTTTTTCCCGTGCGACGGAGTTTGTCCAGTTCGCCATATTCCAAGCAGACTAGTTTCTGCGAGCCCCCCCCCCCCCGTCTCATTATCAACAATTCTGACAGATAAATAGTAAAAGCAAAATAGATCCATCGGTTAATGAACAGACTTTTCACTTCTTACTCTAAAGACAGTGCAAAACTTCGAATGTTCGGGGAAAAAATTCCTTGGCAGGACTCCTCTAAGTTATTAAAAATTTTTTCAGGTTTTCTGCTCATCAACTTGTGGGTCTCTTTACTATAGGCTATATGTGGACATGTGCTGATAATGAGACACTAGCTGGGGGGTTTACATGCACTAATCAGCTTGGATGAGGTGAACTGGAAATATGGCGAACTGGACCCCGAACCCAAAGAGGTTTCCGTCGACAAAAGAAAAGGTGGGAGTCCTCGGCTCCATATCTCGTTGCCGTCACCCGAGATCGGGATTCGTAGCTCAAAGCCGGCCGCCAGCTTCTATTGCTAGGACGGGCCTTGTCCTGAACCAAGCCCAAGTAACTAGCCCCTCAAAAACATTAATTCAAAGCATTATGGTATAGAGCCAATGAAAGCGAACTGCTTGCCTTCAGCATTTTGGCAAGAACATCCAGCACATGGCTCAACGCAAAGCCAAGAAGGAACGGAGAAACGGATAATCAAAGCGCCTGCGAAAAGAAGAATCATCCAGTTCCATTCTTGCCCATTCCAACTCCCATAGAGAGTGAGTTGCTAGGGGATTTTCAGACCGATTTAGAAGATAATCAAGGGCGATACCCAGAAGAGGCAATTGTCCTCAGTAAAACAGCGTCAACGAAACTAAGGAACTGGTAAGATCCTCAACTAAAAACATCCCCGTCGCCAAACATAAACATCACCGGACCCATCGTTTTCGTGTTCGTCGCTTTTCGAGAAATATACCATTTAGACAGGTTTTTCCATGTTTCTCGTCAAAACCAAGGGGGCTGCGAGAGGCTGAAAACAGCCGAGACGGGCTTCTAATCTTGGAAACCCGGCTAAGTTTCAAAGGAGTCGAATCTTGAAATAGAAAACGTATTCACCGCGACTGGGACACTTCCGACAAAAACAAAATATGCCATACACGCCTTCACAGAGCGTAAAACCCATTAACTGTCAGTATTTTTACTTAGTTCTTGCAAACAAAGGAACACGACAAGAATAGAATTATTTTTGTCAGCTCAACAATAGAAGGCGCATGGCAACCAAGAATCTGCATCCGACAAACATAGCCGAAAAACTCTTGGAAACCGGCTATAACCAGTAAATCACGTGTCTAACCACGTGATAATGATCTGCTGTAAGAAAACTGGGGAAGAAGAGCCACTGGAAATATCTCGAAAAATACCACGACCCAGGAGTTGTCAAGATGTCAGTTCTATTCACAGTGACAAAAACCAAACCTGAAAAGCGTGCACAATCGGAAGTGGATCTCTGGTTCCACGCATTCCATGCAACCTTTCTGAGGGGTCGATCTTCAATGTGTTTTGTACACCCGGTGCGCCCCCTCCCCCCTGGAAGGATCAGAAAAAGACCCACTGAAACCCAAAAGTATTCGTCCACCCACCTAGTGAACAAGACCAAAGTTTTCGATGGGATCCCAAAAATTTAATATTAACTACGTCTTGTCTTCGCCAAATCCAGTCTTCGCCAGGCTAATCATCTGAGAAAATTAAGTTCAGATATACCTGTATATGCCATATCTATTTTGATGATACTGATCGAAACTTCCTGCTTTACTTCTGCCAAATTTATGGTTTCGGCCGAATTCCGAGCGAACTACTTGTCCAGCCAAAAAAAAGATAGCTCAGAAACGAATTCAGCGCATCTCCTAGAGCTTATCCCATAAAGAACATCTAATCAACTTCAAATAAAACTTTAACTTATAACAAAAAAATCCGGTTTCAACGAACTATACGAATACGAATAAAACAAGTTTCCGGATTTCCCATTCCTCCACTGCCCCGCAGATGGTTCAATCCGAACAAGTTCAGATATACCGCTATAAGCCATATCTATTTTGACGATACTGATCGAAACTTCCTGCTTTACTTCTGCCAAATTTCCGGTTTTGGCCGGATTCCGGGCGAACAAGTTGGCCGGGTAGAAAATGTGTTCTTCTTATCCCTAAATCGAGCGTCTAATCAACTTCCAATAAAACTGTTACTTTTAACAAACTTTCCGGTTTTGACCGGATTCTGGGCGAACTACTTGCCCGGCAAGAAAATGGTTTTCACCATCGTGTTCAGCATGTCTTCTTACCCCTAAATCAAACCTAATCAACTTCAAATAAAACTTTTATTTTTTACAAAATTTCCGGTTTTGGCCGGATTCCGGGCGACCTACTTGTCTGGCGAGAAAATGGTTTTCACCATCGTGTTCAGCATGTTATCTTACCCCTAAATCGAACATCTAATCAACTTCAAATAAAACTTTTACTTTTAACAGACTTTCCGGTTTTGGCCGGATTCCGGGCGAACTAATCGTCCGGTGAGAAAATGGTTTTCACCATCGTGTTCAGCATGTCTTCTTACCCCATAATCGACTATCACATTAGCTGTTTAAAAATATTTTGTTTGCCCCTTAATTTAAACCCCCTCCTCCACCCCTAAATATAGGGCTACAGAGCCCATCTACGAACTTGACCTTACTCTTGACCCAAAGAATCCTATCTCATTCCCTTCGAAAGTTACAGACCGCACAGACGGACAGACGGACAACTTTTTGCGATGTCATAGGTATCCGTCACTAACGTTTTGGGATCCCAAAAAGAAGATCAGAAGAGCAATCATTTTACAATACAGATTCTGGAAAAGTGCCTTGTCCTAACCACTGGTACCTATGTGTTTGCCTAGAAGGTCCCACGTATAATTGTTTCAATTGTCCAGCGACGTATCCAGGTAGTCTGGCTAAAGATGAGACAAACTCGATCTATGGTTTCCTCAGTTACTTTCAACTCGAGCAGAAAGCTGTTGTGCCCGGTATGTGTATGTACATATACCCTGATGTACAGCCAGAGCCTGCGTACTTCCTTACTTCAGCTCAGCATCCTTCGTGATTTAAAGCTCGGTATTTAAAATAACTTCTAAATCTCCCCTCTTATATAACTAACACCTGGATCCGTTAACCCACTAAAAACGGTGGGCTGAAATTTAGAGTCGTTATATCTTCTCACAGTTCATACCCACTATTCTTACAACCGGAAAAGTAAGTCTCGTTTGTCTTAGTAGCCTACTAGGTTTTACACTATAATTTACTACAATATTTTTCCTTTCTTTTTGTGTTCCTTTTCGTACTCCATCTTTACAATTTTGGTACTACGATGGGTACATAAACACATTCGTCTTAGGCTATTATTGCCTTCGGGGGGGGGCGCTCCCAGGCATTTGGTGTACTCCCCTCCCGGCACCACCGGCACCGGACACATGGTATGCACCAAAGTCGAGAGTAGGAGATCCCTGGATTACTTCCCAAACCCTATACTATCTCACAGACAACACTAGATTTAACATAAGGCACAGTGCCGCCCTTATAGCATGTTATCCATTTCCTTTTCTACCAAATCATATTCTTCCTGTCTTCTGTGAAAGCACCGGAGCAGTTCTTATCCCGAAAGCCTCTTTTCCAAAATGAAACAAAGCCAAACCGCTGTTACTAGGCGAAATTAAACTTCACGGATCCGATATTGAGTTTTTAACTGTCAGTGAATTTTATGAAATGAGTGACACAAATTATTCTCATCACGACTGAACGATAGCGCGTTTCGCACGCAACCAGGTTCGGTACATAGACGTGACGATTGACGTCGCTAAATTATGCGGTAAACTGATGACGAGTTCAAATTTGGGCCGAGGGCCGGGTCATCAATTGGTGGTTATCAATCACGAGCGAGTAAAGCACGGCTCAGACGGTGTGCGTAAGTTTGTCGCCCCTCAGACCAGCATTTGACCTTCATAACTTATCAGAATCTTCTCAGTTTCCTCTTTGAAAATGTCTGTTTTGGATCTCTTCTATCAGCCAGCCTTACAAACTTTGAAAAAAACTGAAATAAACTGAACTTCTTGCCAACTTTCATAAAGGATGCAAGTTTTACGGAACAACTACGGACTTTGCGAACGACTTCACGCACTTTGCGAACGACTTGATGCATATCATGAACGCTGTCCTTAAGCACACAAACAAACGAGGGAAAAGTTCACAACGTCATCGCAAAGGACACACCGCAAGACTTGAATACTAGATTGCTATATATCGAAGACCTAAGAAGCAGTAACAAATTGTGTCAAAATTTTTCGCTGTTTTGTTTTTTGCAATCAATCGATTTTACTGTGACCCCAAGTAGCACTTGCCCAACACGGGCAGAAATTAGCAAACAATAGCCTACGGAATAATACTCGAACAAAAACAAGAATATAAAATAAAAACGTACAACTGATTTAATGTTTTCTTTCCTGCCTTAGTCTATCACTGTAATAACAATAATACTGATATAAACTGAGTGATCCGGATTCCACCTTTACGAATACTCCTCTGTTGTTTCCGTAATAAGAGGGTAATAAATCAACTACTGCCTTATTCGTTGTTAGGCAGCAAAAGACACCGTACTGCTCTCCCTAGTACTGTAAAATTTACACCTCTATGGAACATAACGCTATGTCAATTTTATTCTGTTGCTACGCCATATATTTATAGGCCCTTGAGGCCTCAAAAAGTAGTAATGCTTATGATCAACCACTAATATTTCTGAAACTATTGTCAAGCCGTTTAAAGCATAATATTTATTATTAGACAAAGTAAAACAAGAAAGTAGTGCTGACTAATAAGCTCTCGCAGCTGTTGGGAACATCTAAAACTGAAAATGGTACGACTGGATACTCAATAAAAAATGATGTAAACTGCTGACGACATAATGGCGTGTGTTGCATTTTCCAACTTTGCACATTTTGGGTCGCTATATATAACGCCACTCTCAAAGGAATGCGCAGTTTTGTTGGTGAACAAACTCTCGACACCGCAACGAGGGATATTCAAAAATGGGGATTCATGGGGAGGTATCATTCGGTATACAACGACCCGGTCGGTGTAGGATACTATGTTTGCCTTAGAAATACTGGGTCACAGCCCGAAGGTTTCCCACATACCACAGGCACGATTATAAACTGTACCCTCTGAAACCACGTACAAGAATTGGCCAGTGCTCATTCGTTAAAGATGCTACATAAACTTTCTGTTTACCTTTCCAAAGCAACCGCGACGCCGAAACTCAAGTATGTTTGCCTTTTTCTGCAGTGTTGCTGTTGGGGTTCAAGAAATAAACCGCAGAGAAGCCGAAAGTCCATCCCTACGAGGATTACGCCCGGAAATAGAGAAGATAGAATAATGTTATATAACTGGTAATTTTTTTCACGACCATAGTTACTGCTTTTACTCTTTATTTTCTTGTTTAAAAGAAAATTGGATTAGTTAGCTTGTTTTTTACGGAATTTTCTTTTCCCTCTCCCCGGTTCCAAGAGGACTAGTTTCTGTTAGCCTCACCGTCAGCACTTGGATCAGACATTAAAAAATAGATCCACAGGTTAGCAGTTAGCATTGCGTCCCGGGTAATTGAGATTTTACATATGTCTCAGCAGCAAAGAGTGAAAGTCACCCATTACCCTATGGAACCGACTTTTTACTATGTCTACACAAGTGTTGAGCCTGAGGAAATAGGAGACTGTTACTCCACTTGGAGCGCTGAACTGTAATAAGGCCAAACTGAAACCTGGCGTATCTCTTTGGATTTTCTTGTTGTCTTCTTGTCTTTTCGTGTGTTGGAAGAATCAGAAAGGCTGTAGGGATGGTAAGCACTGTATCTCTTGCAGAAATAGCATTTTTATATTTCTGCTTTAATAGGGTATCTGAAAGGTGGAACAGTTTACTAGTGTTGGGCGATATTTAGATTTGTAGATATATCGATATTTTCACTTTCGATATTCGATATATTGCTATCGATATTTCGGTACGATGTTTCGCTATAGTATAAGTCTAGCTTCACAAAAATTTCAGAGCAAAATTGTCTTAAAACAGCATCTTTCATCAACTCGAACTTCGAATAAATAATAAATGAATTACGAAGGGCATATTGATCCAAGTGGATGTATGAATGTACCTTATGTTGGATTATTTACAATAATTATAAATGAACAAAATATTCGATATCGATATTTACGTTTCGATATTCGATATTGATATTTCGTCCGATATATCGTTATCGATATCGAATATCGCCGAACACTACAGTTTACCAGTAGACGTGGTAGATTCATGCAGCGTCAGAATGTTTAAGCGTGGTATATTCGGCAAGGCCGTATCCAGGGGGGGTTAGGGGGTTCGACCCCCCCCCGAAACCCACAAAAGTAATAGTTTTTTGTAGGCTTTAACCTCTGATCTGTGTATTTTTTGTACTTTCTGGTCCGACTCGTGGGCAACCCCCCCCCCCCCCCGAAATAAATTCCTGGATACGGGCCTGATTCGCTATATTCGACATTCCACCCGACACCCCACAAATACAAATGTATCCATTTGTATTTGTGTAGTGATGGCGACAAGCTAAAAGCTTAACGCCAAATGAAATAATAAATAAATAAATCAAATGGACATTCCCCTTCTTTCAAAACATACTACCACCAAAATGATATACTAGCCTACAGATGTTCGGAAACGGGTCACGCTCTATCTTTCGTGAAGCCAAGAACAAATGTACTAAGATATCCTACAAATACAAGACCGAGATAAGCTTTGTGACAAACAAAAATAAAATAAAACAATCTAGCATGTGTGATACTGTTAGAGAGAAAAAAAAACTTACTAACTTGGATGAGATAGTCATCGACAGAGGTCCCAGAAGTTAATATAATAATAATAATATAACTGCATCAAGACGCTTTCGCCTCAATAATATGACGAAATTCGAAGTTTCGGGAATAAGAATGGCCGGAGGGAATATGGAAGTTTTCCCTCGTTTTATAAGTAGGCTTCAGCAGTCAGCTTAGCAGGCCTTTAAAAGGGCCAAAAGACAATTTAAATCTCCTTCTTTCTTTCGACAAAAAAGGTCCAGTCAACCAATTTCGAAAGAAAGCTCCCCAGAAAGTTACAGTGTCCTTTGTACTTTAAGCATTAGTACCCATGTTTTTTCACAGGCAGTACCGGAAAAGAAGGGAAACAGTGAATGTCCTATCCCGTGCATTACTAATTTGTCTTCTCTGCCGGACTCGGAACTTTTTTGTTATATAGGATAATTTGTCCTTAGAAAAACCCGAAACTCCGACTACTATACCAATTTGGGATCCGCCCCCCCCCACCCCCGTGTGTAACCATAAAAAAAAATCAAGCTTACCGCTAACTTGTCTTTATCCAAGGTGTAGAGATCAGCTCCTTTAATATCTACAGATCTAAAGACATCAGCATATCGGTAGAGTTGGACACATGACAGCCACTCCGCAACGTGTGTGGAAGTCCATTGACTGACGGACTGGAAAAGAAACAGAAACATAAGAAAGAATGCAAAAAATACAGGCTTATTTAACATACTGACCTCCCTGACCTCGAAATAAAAGGTCATAGTAAGTGGAGTTTCCCTTCGTTCTTACCAGCCGTGCCTTCAAATAGAAACCATGGCTGCTGGCACCAAACCTAAAAGTTTAACCGAAATGGGTTTGGAAAGGACAATATAGTTACTTATTCACATAAATTAGCTTGAAGACCCGCTGAAAATGCGTTACTTCGTTGTTCCACTATCCACGAATAATCGATTTTCAAATAGTGGAATTTTCGTGTGATTTGTGGTACCTCTATACGCTTGTATTTTTGCTGTATGCCTTACGAGAAAGATTATGATTTTTTTTTTTTGTTCAGGCATTAAGCAATCTTCACCAATCTCACCATTGCCCACAGAAAAGCCCCGTTTGAGTTGAGATTAAAATTTCCCGCGTCACAGTAGAATTTTCGTTGTGGGGACGGCCGTAAAATTCTGAACGTCATAACTGGAGCAGGTAGTGTAAAATACAAAAATCCCTTTGCAGAATCCAAATAATTCAGTGTATTAAGTTAAATGACACTAACATAAGTTGGTTTTTCAGTTAAACTTTAAGGACCTACTTACCTTCAGCGATCCTTAAGCCACATTTAATGCTGCTTATCAGCAAGAAGAACTTGGAAGCTTTACATAATTCCTTCTTCAGCCAAGCTAACCGGAAGTGAAAAGTGAGTCAAAACGGGTCGTAGCTGACTCACATGTTTTGAGTCATATTTTTCACATATTTACGTGGATCAATTGGTGACACACCTTAGCAGATTTTGGGAATATTTCACGACTCTATCCATCCCAAACTCTTTAGAGGAATGAGCGGTCAAGGCGTACGCCGATGATTTTACTGACATGACTGTCAAGGACTCCACTCGGGAACTCGGGACCGGGAGAGCGGTGCACAGTATTTTGAAACTCAGACACCTACAGTCACGTAATCCATTTGGCTACCCATTGCCCCAATCAGCAAGAGCGATAAGAATCCTAGCAGACCAGCTCTACAACCCTGCTAATGTGACGAAGGCCCCTTTATACAGTGGATCTAGCAGAGTATTTGAAACTCGGGAGAGTTGCGGGCTACAGTACTTTTCCGATATTTGTTTCTACCAGGCTACCCTCTACCCGTTGTCATTAGCCAGAGCGACGAAAGTTCTCGGAGACCACATTTGTGATCCTTCTAATCTGACGAAGAGGAAAGTGCTTGAGAGCTGGGATACAGCCGACAGACTACACCTTCCAGCAAAGTCACGAAGTGCGTAAGTCATAGAGATATAAAGTGAATCAGTCACTTAACCTGTAGTTTGCACCAGTACCCCACTTACAGCTTCAAGTGTGGGAAGTAAATGCTTGGTGGCGTCCAAAGACTGGAGATTCCTAAAGACTGCTTCGACCCAGCGTGAATCATTTCTTTGGAACTTGATTTTCGGTTTGTCTTATCTTCTTCTTTGTTGGAGTGCTTTATATTTTTCTCCACCATGGCTCATAGACGTTTTGGGGAATAAATTCATTCACTCACCCAGACAATGATACTTCAGCAAAAAAATGGCCGCAAAAAGGCAGAGATACCGAGTACTGGATGGAAAAACACACGAAGCTAAATATAATAAATATGTATCTTTCATTGATTTCGTAGCACATACCTTTTCGGAACCTCTGTAATGCTAATTATCAGGAAAAGGAACGTGGCAAAGATAATGAGGCTGTATTCGAGCCAATGACTGTAGCTAAAAATAACTTCCTCGAATCTATAATTATATTCTTTTAGTGCAGTTAAAACAGTTTGTGTGACTGAGCTGTGGTAAGAAACATGTAAGCAACCAAGTCTGAATTGTGGGGTTAAGGCTAACGTTAGTCAAGCATGATTATAGAGGTTAGCATCTTTCGAGATCGAGAGAAAAACTGCCCTACTGAAACCTAAGACACTCCGTCATTAGTAGGGAAAAGAAAACCTCATCAGAACCAAATCGTGGCCTATTCACGTTTCTCCTATTACTTCGATTATTTCTCGGATTATTGAAATGTCAATCAGAACAAATACGAGCGGCCAAGTTTACTGCCGAAATCTTTTCCCCTAAAATGGTATGATAAATTGCCCAAGATACACTAGCTAGAAATGATGTTCCTACATACAGTCCCCAGTTCATAACATTTAGAATAATCGCATAACCGCGAGATAAGTGAGCTGATTAGAAAAAGAGTTATATCTGTGACAGGTTAGATATAGAGAATATCCTCATCTCACGAGGCGTCGTCATGAAAGAATAAGGAATAATGAAAACTCTGAGAAACATCACAGTAGAAAAAGAGACGATCTCTGGGGAAAGCAATTAGGTTCGTGTACTGGTCGGGATTCAATCTGAGTTATACACTTCAACTGGATATGTCTGGAATTCAAACATAGCCTATCACATAATAGTTGTATTTTTGTTATGCGAGCGGACCAAATTGTTTCTTTTAAGGATCCAATTTGATGATTCAACTCTTGCACTGCAGAGATGTGTACGCCGAAGTATAGGCTTACTTGCTACAAAATGCGAATCGTTTTGACCCTTCTAATGTAGGCAGTTAGAAATAGGAAGAAAAGGGGATGAAAACAGTACTACAAAAAGAAAGAATCAAGTATTATAGTCTGGATTATTAGTCTGGATTAAGATTTCCAGACTAAGCTACAGCAACAAAATATATACCAATCGTGTTTTACATACGCTCAGGCTAGCGTTGCTAATTGTAAAACTGGTCACGGGGAAACTGGTTACTTCACATGTTTTACCGTAGTTTTTCAACTCCCGTAAAATTGGATCTTTAGGTAATTTATTTTACCAGTATTTCACTAGTAGTTGCCGCACCAAACCACCAAGGGAGTCATCACTAACTTACCCGAATTTTTCATTTACGGTGATGACAAACACTAGGTGAGGTGCGACAGGCATGTCCGGGATGTGATAGACTGTATTTTACCTAGTATGAAATAAAACACCGGCCACAGCTATTAAAAGACAAAATTCCCCTTTGTTCCACGGTTATTAAACGACCATAACTACGTGCTGCAACTTAGCAAACCAAGAAGGAATTTGGGCTCATGTATCAGTCACTCGTATCGTTTCAAGAAGTATGCGCATTCTTTGGGACCCGGTGTCATTTAACTTGCCTAGAAATTTGAATAAATACCCCTTTTACATGGACTAGGGAGAATATCAAAATTTATGGGTCTAGAAAAATGCAATCAAGTAGAGATGTGGAAGACCTCCTGTCAACCAAGCTGCAAATTAAACAGCACTCGCCTGCATACAGGGTAATAGCAACGTCGTAGAGTAAAAGCGTTATCCATGTGATCTTGCCAGCACCTCCCAAGATGTTTCAGGTAAACTCGATCCTTGCTCCGACTTCAGAGATATGACTGCCTAGGGGTTACCCACTCCCCGGTACCTGCTGTATACTCTTTCCCGGCACCAGCCGAAATAGGCGGTGCCGGCACCCGCGCCGACAGTAAATTAGGCGATTCATTCGAAAACCGGTGCCGGCACGAACCGGGCATCGCGGCACCGGGCACTTGCTGTACACTAAAACCGAGAGTGGACAACCCTTCGATGACTGCAAAATATACCCACCGTGAGGCATCAGACTGCTATAGCACCCCTTGCACTGTTTACTTTTTATGTCCCAGTACTTTTAAATAGTTGGATACATCAAAACCGTGGGTTACCCACTCCCTGGCACCTGCTGTACACCCTTTCCCGGCACAGGCTGACATCGGCCGAAATCATGGGTTACGGCACTGGTGCCGGCCAACAATTCCCACTTCTAAACATGTTGATTGTGATGTCCTTACACGTACAAACTTTGCCGGCTGGGCACAGCGCACCTTGCTGTCACTAAAATCGAGAGTTGACAACTCCTCGATTCAAACTACGTTGAATTACCGGCGGCTTTGGCTGTTTTGAGCCTTTGTCCAGGCCCGTTGACTTTTAGCAAAATTACGGAAAGATTTACAACCGGTTTTTCCTACGACGACGCTTCTCGCAAACAAGCGTCAAGAGCATGATACGAATCGAAAATAGCGAAACACTGCAAGTATGAAAATCAGTGAGCTGCTAAAATGTACCGAATAATAATACTCAGGTCTCCAGGTCTAAAAACTGATTGGTTCAAGAACTGATTGAGCGGTTACGGAAGTAGGTTGTATTGGCACTACAGTTTTTTACGGACCGAAATTCCAATCAAAGCCTTTCGAACTACAAAACCTCTAAGTGGGGTTAAAAGAATGGTTAACTGAATCTACTTCTGCAGTTAGTGTTTGGGATTGATGCGACCACTGAAAGTGCGCCTTCTAACATCAAACAGGTGCAAAAAAGATGCTTATTTATCCCACTTCCTTAGTAGACTTTTTAAGTTTTCTCCGCGGATCAACAAAACAAAACAAAATTGGCTGTTTGTTCCCATTTTATTATAAAAGACCCTTGCATAGCTGCTGACAGTCAATATCAATTTTTGCTTCTTCCGGGCATCCTGAATAGCACTTCGGAAAGGGTTGTAACCATGTGAATATATAGACGGAGCGCTGAAGCTAAGAGCGACTAAGCTTCGTAGTGAGGCTCCATAGCCGTATGAAAATAGTGTTGTTGCTTCTTTTGTAATGTGACTTTTTGTTTTGTTTTGTATATGGCCCCTGGGCTTCGAAATACACTTATTATTATTGTACAGTTTCGATTCTAACCTGTAGCATCCCTGGACGCCAATTCTGAGACATTAGACTGTGCTAGCTGTTTGTTGTGTTGTGTATACATGTATTCGTCTTCTTTTGTGATATAATCCGTCTCTTGTCACATGTATTATGATGGGTGGAAATAAACAATAATAATAAAATAAATATCCAACGGTGGAGAGAGCTCCCCGGCCGAACTAGTTATAACCGTCAACATAATTTAAATTAGTCTCCAGTCAGCCCTACCGGCAATTATATGAAACTCATGGAGTCCTGGCTAGGACACGCGAATGATCAATCTATGCGATTAATGCCACTTGTCATCAAGAACGATCCACAAAATACTTTATAGAATCGCCTAACCCAACTCTCGACACGTCTCAGCTTACGAAAAGGATGAGTATCCTACGTCCCGTAATTAGGAGGCGGGGGGGGGAACTCCCACATAATACTTTCAGTAATTCCTTCTCAGACGAAGTCCCCAGCACAAGAGGTCCCTCCAAGAAGCGGACGGGGAAGAAGTCATGACAACAGCCCTTCTCGGAAGAACCATACCGCTACGGAACTCTTTTCAGAAGCCACCGCAATCAGCCTAGATGTCCCCACCTTCAAAAAGGGTCTGGATGCAGACTGTGCCACTAAGCCGTTAAAGACTGACAGGAGTGCCACATAACTGAGCCATCAACTGAGCCAGGAAGTAAGCCAATACCACCAAGCAATTAAGCACGTTGAGAATCCTTATTTCCCTTGCAAGTGTGACACAAGAAATTTTCAAGTTACGTTACGTCACTATTCCATAAAGTTACTTCCCTTCACGTCACTATTCATGACAAAGTACACCAAGCTCTTGTGTGCGAAGCCCCTGGTCCGTTTTCTCAACTCATCGCCAAGATCGCAAGTCAAAAATCCTCGACTTCAAACAGCTGCTATTCAGTATTAACTTTCTGACAGCAAAACCAGATTTCTTCCGTTTGAACTCAGTGTCAGTAAAAATCATCTGTTGGTATGTCTTTGTAAAGTTTGGGAAACATGTATGACCCCAGAGAGTCGCAAACAGAGTCTGTGGCTTGCTTGTGCACTTTTGAGGAACAAGTGTATAGCTAATGTACTCATCCAACTGATAGTCAACAATCACATGACAACAATGGCGTAGTACGGTAATTCTTCCTTGTTCCTTTCAACCGGCACCAACCCTATAGTTGCGTTTTATTGGATGTAGTTTCGGTGTAGTTTCGCTTAACAGCGTTTTTTTTTTAAGTTTTGCTTCATACCGTTTTATTTGTCCATTCCAAGGGCTGCAGTTTCGAACCTGAAACTACTTAGCTCAAACTACAAACTACCTTGCATATGTAGTTTGACTAGTAGTTTGAGTATCGGAAAATATAACTCAATAAAACGCAAGTAAGACAAAACAAGAGCCAAAGTACAAACTTTGACGAAACAGAAGTGAATCCAATAAAACGCAACTTATGCTCATGGCATTAGGCAAAACTTTCGAGAGCGAACACACGGTCAGAAGTTCCGGAAGTTTCATAACAGACAACACAAGGATGCGCGGTTTCAACACTCAATAACAGACTTGGGACGTTATCTGTTGTGTTTGAAAACGTGAGGCATGAAATTTTATGCATAAAAAGCATTGCCAGGAAGAGCCGAAAACCGCAAAAAAAAACTGAATTGTCCGAAATCATCGACAAACAAAAAGTCAGCAGATGCTTTTTTGGATCTTCCTGACAATGCTTGTTACTTATAACATTTCTCTTCTGACAGGGCAGTAGTTTTTTATCTGAATTCTCAGTTCTCGCTTCTCAATTCTCGTACAAATTACCGTTTTTACTCTTCTCAGTTCTCGCTTTTGACAAAAATTCTAATTTAGCAACCCGTTTTAATACCTGTTGTACGGCTCGAACTTCCGTCCTTTGTTGACTAATCAGGAAGGAAAACGTGAATCAAGAAGTGACTATCGAGGTAATTTCTCGATTCTACAGAACTGCGAAGCTTTCCCTTTATCAATTCTGACAAAAACGCAAGAAAAGGAGAATTGGCTTTAACTCAATAGTAAACAAGACCAAAGGTTTCGATGGGATCCCAGAAATTTAATATTTGATCCAGACAACTAGGTCTTGTCTTCACCAGATCCATTCTTCGCCAGGCTAATCATCTGAGAAAACCAAGTTCAGATATACCTGTATAAGCCATATCTATTTTGACGATACTGATCGAAACTTCCTGCTTTACTTCTGCCAAATTTCCGGTTTCGGCCGAATTCCAAGCGAACTACTTGTCCAGCAAAAAAAGATAGCTCAGAAACGAGTTCAGCGTATCTCCTTTTTCCTTTAAAGAACATCTAATCAGCTTCAAATAAAACTTTAACTTATAAAAAAAAAATCCGGTTTCAACCGGATTCCGGACGAACTATATGTCCAGGTAAAAAAATGAATGTCATATACAGTTTCAGCGTCTCTTCTTACCCTTAAATCTGCCATCTAATCAACTTCAAATCAAAATTTTGCTTTTAACAAGTTTTCCGGTTTCGGCCGGATTCCGGGCGAACTACTTGTCCGGCGAGAAAATGGTTTTCACCATCGTGTTCAGCATGTCTTCTTACCCCTAAATCGAACATCTAATAAACTCCAAATAAAACTTTTACTTTTGACAAACTTTCCGGTTTTGGCCGGATTCCGGGCGAACTACTTGTCCGGCGAGAAAATGGTTTTCACCACCGTGTTCAGCATGTATTCTTACCCCATAATCGACTATCACATTAGCTGTTTCAAAATGTTTTGTTTGCCCCTTAATTTGACCCCCCCCCCCCACCCTCAAATATAGAGCTACAGAGCCCATCTTCGAATTTGACTTGCACTTTGACCCAAAGGATCCTCCCACCAAGTTTCATCAAAATATATCAATCTCTTCGAGAGTTATCGTGCGTACAGACGGACGGACGGACGGACAACTTTTGCGATGTCATTGGTATCCGTCACTAACGTTTTGGGATCCCAAAAACGCGAAATAGTAGAACTGAAAGGAGAATCGCGAGGAGAACTGAGATCAAAAACGCAACTCCTATTCTCCCCAAGGGGAGAGCCCTTTGCGAGCTGAGGTAGTGCCGGCAGACACAACACCATGCCACTGAATGAAATAATCATGTCCAGCCTATCGGCGTGAGAGACAAGTGAGTAGGCTACTATAAGTGAGCTGCAAAAAAGTCTATCCTTTACGCTGCACGTTCTTGTGTTTAATACTATCACATTTCTGACAGTCTGGCGATGTTTTTTTTTTTCAAGAATAGCCTCCCAGGACAAATAAAGAAATATACGGAAGCGACCCAAATATAATATAACTTACACCTAAAGATCCAATCCGATCCACTTGGTTCAGAAAACAACTATCACCCATCTCACTGACCCAACTCACTCAAGCTGCAACTGAAAACTGAACTGTGAAGTGCAAGTCGGCCGTCACTCAGCGCTTTCCTGACCCCATATAAACTTACTTGACCCGAAGCCGACCATCAGACTGTGAGCGGCCCTTTACCCCGGTTTTCAGCAACATTTCCAACTGAAGCCTCAGCGAGCATGTTCGAACCCGTTTTCCTAAGTTACAATAATCAGGGTAATAACCTAACGTTATGAATGGAGTCTGGATCGTTGAACTGAACCATTTTTACGGCACAAGGTCAATGGATGAGATCAATCTTGCTAGATAGGGTCGGGAAAGTGGCCTACCATAAATTGTAACTTATAATTCAATAGTGGGCTTCCCGAAAATCGGACGCTACAACTGAACTCAATTATTGAAATACTTTTTCTCGTTCATTTTAACTTCAACCACGTGACACTGGCTTGGAATGATCTAGAAAGTCTGAGATGGACTTTCAATAAGAGACAAATTCTGTATTAATCTTCACATACAGGTATACATACAGGTATAGGTGTTTTATATACATCATTTGTATTACAATCAATTATGCACATAACATGTACAACGGGGGCCGTCAAACTACATTTAAAACGTAGAAAAGAAAATGCAAATTCCTGTTAGTTTCGAATAATGTTGGCCGGTATCAGGATTTTTCAGAAAGAAAAGGTACAGTAGTCGGTTTAATAATTCATGTCGACTGGGAATGGTTTCTGCCCTATTTCTGCCAGCTCAATTCGCCCCCATAAAGAACTGTTTTAAGTGTCAACGTACCCTTTCAGTCCTAAGCTCCGTCAGGTTTGATGAACTAGTGTTGCACTTAAGGTGAGGGGGTTACGTCAAAAATTAAAACCGCAGGTTAGCCTACTGTGGTGGCATGGAAACTACGGAACATCTTCCCTTTTTTCACAACTTACATTTCGGGGAGTGCGAACCCCTCGTATACCGGCTTATGCAAATGTATCCTGATGAGATTTTAATAGGAGTTCAAACATTCCAATCCCTAAGAGCGGTCGGCAGAAAATTCAAAGACTCGCTGACAATAGTTCATAACCGGAGGGCTACAAACAATGTAGCATCCACTGCGTTTCCCCTTTCCGAAAGCCTTAAGGAGGCTAAAAAAACGCAACTTTAGAGCCCTCACAATACAAGCCTCCCCAATAACTCAGGATTGGTACAAAAAACTGACAAGCGTTTCAATCGCTTCGTTGTTCAGTCCCATGCCGTTTTTGACGATTGAACAAATACTTGTATTACTAGTTCAAGAGCTAGGACTTGAGAAGGAAAGACCTTGGAATCGACAAATAACAGAGACGATTTAGGAGACTTAACTGGGTCCTCCAAGGGTAATCGTATGGCTGCCGCAGCCGAGGGGTTACATATTCCCTGGCAACTGGTGTAAACCCTTTCCCGGCACCGAACACTTGGTGTGCACCAAAATCGAGAGTCGTAACCGTGATCGCCCAGCCCGGCAAATTTTCACTGGCTGAAAATCGCCAAAATAGCCCCTATGACATCTTTTAATCCCTTGCGACAACCTTACAACTGACTGTGGAGACGGTACTTTAGGTTATTAATACGGAAAACTTTCCTGGGATGCAAACAAAATCGGGAATATTCTATCCTTTATGCTAGATACCAAATATGTGAATAATCTCTCTTGCTGTCAGCTTTATCTACATAAATAGTATTTCACACTATATTACCTTACACTATACGTCTTACACATAACGTCTTTTCAATCATTTCTGAACAGCTGTACTTTTCAAACCAGTGAGAACTTTGGTGAAGTAGAATATCAAATAAAAACCTAATGATGCACTAAGTGTTGTCATTTGTAAAATATATTTCTTTTTGTGGATGATTTTTCTCGGATTTTTTGTATAGCCTAGTTTCTGCTAAGCCCCGCCAAAATTATCAGAGACTCCCTAGGACCGACGGAGAAAAGAATACATTAAATGACATTCGATACTGCGATTTCTCTGCTTCGGGAATGGTTGAACCGATTCTGGGAACAAAATAACTGCTTCTCGATCCACTTGCTTAAGGATGACTTCCAAGTGCAAAAAAAAGGCCGAACCAACCACCCTTCACTCGTATCATTTAATTACACCCCTAAAACTGGCTCCATGTTAATCCAAGTCACCATGACAGAACTAATGTGACTTGCATTTTCTCTTCTGCTTAGTAACAAAGCTTCATCAGCAACACGAGGAAGGGTGAAAGCGGAGGAAATATACAACTGAAGAAAAACAAGACCAAAGGTTTCGATGGGATCCCAGAAACTTAATATTCGATCCAGACAATTGGGTCTTGTCTTCTCCAGATCCAGTCTTCGCCAGGCTAATCATCTGAGAAAACCAATTACCTCTATATGCCATATCTATTTTGACGATACTGATCGAAACTTCCTGCTTTATTTCTGCAAAATTTCCGGTTTCGGCCGAATTCCGAGCAAACTACTTGTCCAGCAAGAAAAGAAAGTTCAGAAACAAATTCTATAAAGAACATCTAACCAACTTCAAAAAAAACTTCAGCATGTCTTCTTACCCATAAATCGAACATTTAATCAACTTCAAATAAAACTTTTACTTTTAACAAGCTTTCCGGTTTTGCCGGATTCCAGACGAACTATTTGTCCGGCAAGAGAATGAGTTTCGTCATCGTGTTCTCTTACTCTTACCCATAATCGACTATCACATTAGCTATTTAAAAATATTTGTTTGCCCCTTAATTTGAACCCCCTCCCCCACCCCTAATGTAGGGCTACAGAGCCCATCTACGAACTCGATCTTACCCTTGACGCAAAGAATCCACACCAAGTTTTATCAAAATATCTTGCTCACAGACGGACGGACCGACGGACAACTTTATCGATGCCATAGGTAGCCTATTCCTCCACTTACGTTTTGGGATCCCAGAAAATCGACTTCCGGAAGGAGCTCACCCAGGTTCAGGATCTTTAATTTAACGTGTCTTTAATTGAATTTAATACCCAGTGGCAACAAGTTATATCTGAGGTTTATCGGCCCTACCTCGTTCTTCAGTTTAGCCCCTACGCGTTTTAATCCCCCCTCCCACCGGTTACTGACAAGGAAGGGGGTAGTCAACGGGTTGGGAATGGGTTTGCCGATTCAACGATAAATAAGAAATACAGTATTCCGCAAATGTTTTGGAGTAATTGCTCCATGGGTGTTTGGCGGGAAATGTCAGTTCAATGACTACTGCAATTTAACATAAAAAATATTCATCAAAAGAGCCGGCAGTTTATGTAGGGGTTATAAACTGTTACCAACTTTGCGTAGCGCTGCCCACAGGTCAACTAGGTAATCTATCATTCCCTTCAGCTTATCACAAGGAAAAGATAAACACGTGCAAGGCGTACAATCAGTACAAAATGAGCATTCTTATGGTTATGTCAGGATCCAGGAATTTTTTATTTTTTTGGGGGTGGGGGGAACCCGTGGGTCGGATCTAATTCTTACCAAACAGTAAGACAAATACATAAATCAGATATTAAAGCCCGTGAAAAAACGATTATTTTTGTGTTTCAGGGGGGGTCTACCCCCCCCCCCCTGGATACGACATCGGGGCATTTGAAAATACATCGGCCGTTTGAAAATACCACCCATAAAACAAAAACGGCGTTTGCGCGAGTTTCTACTTGCAGGTCGCGTGTTTGGCACAAATATGCCGGGGAAAAAAGCGCCTATGACCGTAGCTTGAACCTCAAGAGGATCCTTTCCAAGAAGGGCCGAAATGTCGCTGGAACAAAAACTCGGCTACCGTAACCGTTTACCGCAGTTAAATAAGCTATTAGCGGTTCAGTTATTTTGTAAGTCACGGAAATTTTTCAACTGTGGGTCCAGAGGCGGGACAGATTTTCAGAAAGCGAATATAAATGAAGCGACTTTGTTTTGTCGGTAAACCTACTGTTTAGCGTTCGTCAGAAAGGTGTGACACATAAAACATACACAAGGCCACCGGGTCGACGGAAGGGAAACACGAAGATCAGTCCTCGGGTCGTTTAATTTTGAGAAACTAACATCCCTCCGGAATAATCAAGAAAGGAATAACCGAAATAGAATAATCAAGACTGGAATATGTTTGCTAAATAAAAATAAGCTTACCGTTTCGCGTGAGGTCATCTGCTCCCGTCGGTCGTTATTCGGAACACAGGTCTGACCGCCATTGGTTTGTTGGGCCGCTGCCTGGGCGTGGGGGGCGCAAACTCCGTGGTACGACCCCTGGCAAACTGAGGACAGAGACAATCCATAAGTACAGCACTTACAACAGCACGTGGGCTTACAGGGGCAGATCAGTTCACTAGGCGCAATGATGCGTTCACTCGGGGTGGGCACTGGGGCACTCGGGATGGGCACAGGGGCACTCGGGTGGCGAGCCGAGGAATTCAGGCTGGCAGAGCGGGGTCGCGGCTCGCTCGTTTTGAGCAGGTAATTCTCACCGTCGGCCAGCTTTCGCCCCAGCTTCTTTTCGAAGTCAAAGCTATCCAGGTTATTCAAATTCTTTTCTTCTTCACCAATTATCACAAGACCTTTATCGGAGGTCAACCTTACTGGAGCATATATGTCGTTTTCACCGGAATCATCACTAGATTTCGATAGGTTTGAGGGGGACAAGGTAATGTATCCTAGAGCAGGAGATAGTCCTGATGCCATATCACGGGAAACCAGCGAAACGGTAAGACCCAGCTCAATCCCTAGCTTGAATGGTGTACCGGTCTTCTCCTGGAATGCTCTTAACTTCTCGCCCAGAGGGGACGACAACTCGTTTTCGTCAAACGTAATATGCATAACCGAACCACACTGCACGGACAATTTTCTTCACAGACACTCATGTAGCACACTATAGGTCAGTGGCCAAACATTCTACGATTCACCATTTTTCAAAACAAATACAGTTTAAACTCCGTCCTCTCGCTGACGACTGTCGTGAGAAGAATGGAGTGGAGTGACTCCACTTCACAACGAGCTTGGCATTATCCCCAACTCACGGAGCAACTTGGAGCGCGCAGTGTGCTGTTGCTATGCGAAATAACTTTTTGGAAGCACAAAGAACTCGGCTATGAGCAGGTCCGAGGAGAGTTAATGACGGAACATAAAAAAACTCCTAATCAAAGTCAAGTCAACAGCAACTAGAGGGTTTCAAGAGGAACTGCTGCAGGGAGGAAACCACAAGATTTATCACAGTCAAACCAAGAGGGGGCAAGGGGCTGCCACTCCACCGTGTAAACCCTTTCCCAGCACCACCGTTTCCGGCCGTAAATTAGGCGATTCATCTTTCAACGCTTCTAAATACGTTGACTTTAAAATTCTAACACGTGGCAATAAGTGAGGGCAGCAACCGGGCAACTGGTGTACAAAAAAACAAGAGTAGGCAGACCCTCGAGCTCGCCCTCGAGAGGGAGAAGAACAACAACCTTTCATCGAAGTAACCAGCGAAAAAATGGGAATCAAATGAAAAAATGGAGAGCAAATGTGTTAAATTTCCTTCGTGTACAAGCAGCAGTCACTAATTCTTTGGAATGTTTTCCTCTCCCGAATATGCCAAATCGGCCAATCCGCCACTGTTGGTATATTTATGACGCGAGTCCAGTTCCACAAATACCTACCCCGCAATGCCCCCCCCCACTACCATTGCCGACGTCGGATCGTTTCTTTGTTTCAAATTGAAATACTGGTATCCATGCCAAGGAGCGCTACTACCGAGGCTATTCCCAGGCAAGTAGAAAAGAAATGCGAGCCTGAACTCCACAGTCGGACTGACTTGGACATAAAAAATAGCTATTACGGGCATAACATGAGCCTCAGCCTCCTGAAATATGTCAGACGTCATATTTATGATCTTCTCTTAACCTCCTCCAATGTCTGACAGTAACTTGAGTCTGTACGGTGCGATTCGAACTTTTCTGTCAATCAGTTAGTACTGAAGCCCAGAATGTCCAGCTTTATCAGTTAATTCGGAATGAGGTTCTGCACACTCTCGATTTGATGTTCAGCAAGTGCCCGGTGCAGCGGTGCCCCGCCGTCGCTTGCACCGGTTGCCACGTGTTAGAATATTAAAATCAGCATATTTATGGCCAGAACTGGTACTAGCACCGCTGGTTTCGGCCGGTATTGGGTCGGTGCCGGCCGGTGCCGAGAAAGGGTTTACAGCAAGTGATGGGGAGTGGGTATCTCCCGATTTAGAAGCATTTTCAGTGCAAAGATCACCCACGCTGGAGAATCGGTACGACGATGCGATAATCTAGTGGCGCTACAGTAGAGGTATGTAATTTAAAGTTACTTAAATGTGAGCAGTGCAGTTTTAGGTTAAAGGGTAGAATAAAGGTCCAAAATACCTATTATTTCAGAGGCCCTTAATTACTTACTTTGGCTAACATAGTTAACAAGTCACAGCAAGTGCATGAGTGTCCACAGTCAACAAACGTTCAAATAAGCATACCTCTACTGTACTTGGAAGTACACGTAGCTTGGCGTTATCACACCCAGCTCCAAGCAATAAAATATAAAAGAAAGACAATTATTTAGCTGGGGTATGAGTAAGACGCAAAAAAGGGAACAAAATCTTTGGTAATATCTAGCCTACTTCTTTAAATAATTACTTTTTTTTCGTTTCAGCTTAAATCAGACCATAAAATATCCGGCTACACTTAATATTTCAAAGGGTCTTATCAAACAATCAATGACTGGTATAGTGATGGACTGTGATCTGTGATTTGTGAATAATGTTACAGTTGTGTCACGATAGTCATTTATATCGACTGGTTTACTCAATTACTACTCAATTAACTACTTGCCAACCATTTTGGTCGACCAGAATCTGGATTCGTAGCTGATCTCTCTCTTCAGGAATGCAATCTCTACGGCTCAACACTGAGATAGCAACAACGAAAGTTCCGGAATAAAAGCTCAAGAAAACAAACTGGAAGGAAATCAATAAGAAAAGGAATTCTGCTTGGAGACAAAGTAAACTGAAGCATAAGAAGAGATTGTAATAATCAATACATACGAACACCAGATTTCAAACAAAGACAAGTGAATCAACAAGGGTGCCATAGCGGTAATAATCGATGGCTTAGTGAAGACTCTCCAACACTAGCAAATGGATTGGTTCCCTTATTCTCGTGACCTGCGACAACCTCGGCGACGACAAGGAAATAGCGGTTGGTCACTTTAAAACAAGGGAAAAAAAACATACACAAGGACTTGGAAGTGATTCATGAGTCACTGCAAACAGTAAAAGACCTCAAGACCGACCACGCTCCAAATGATGAAACCAGGGAGAACTTTAAAAGTACTGAAGAACAGCACCGAATTTACTATTGTTTGCGTCTCCTTCGTTTTGTTTTTAACTATTATTATGCTGGATCCAAACTTCTTGAAGTTCAGTTTCCAGAGCTGGCATAGCTTATCCTGTCCAGATTAAGACTGGTGACAGAAACCAGCAGTAAGACAAATTTCCTCGTATTTGTTTACTTGTGTACTAGAATTCCGGGAAAATGACAGTACGGATAAAATGGCTGGGCGAGAATACCAAGGTCGAATCGCCCGATTTAGGGTACATGAAATTGGTAAAATCCAAGTTTCATCCAGATCCGTCTATCCGTTCGATCCATAAGCGTGTCACTCCCCCTCCAATTCCTCCCAACGTGACCGAGTGCTGTTCGAAGACTAGGTGCTTCTACCACCCATCAAGTTTCGCCCGAGTCGATTCACCCGTTTGCTATATGTAATCCCGGATTCCCCTCCGCCCCCATGGATGATCGGATACGAGAACGGAAGGTTTCCTAGAGTAGTTTATCATCCTAGCTAATGTGGAGGAGCCCTAACTAGTAAAACCTGGACAGACAGAGTGATAGACAATACGATCGTTATATGGCACTTTCTGCCGAATGGTGCAAGTGCCATAAAAACCTAATGCGCCACTAAAGGAGCTTCTTTGAATAACCAATTCTTGATCAAGAAAGCATACCTCAACTGTGCTAGTATTCTTCTTGACATTTTGAGCTCACCATTCCAAACTTGAACCCAATAAAAGCCATTTAATATCATGGCCCTAAACGTGAAAACTCAACACGCTACTAGCTGGCAATTAGATCCGCAGCTACCACTTTATCACTTCCTTTTATTCTTGGTTATGTGACACCGCAATACTTCATCTGCCCCTGCCTTAAACAAGACCAAAGGTTTCAGCTCGATCCCAAACATGAATGGCCTTTTTTATTTTCATGGACCCACACTGCCTTCGTGAACAGGCAGCGTATTTATGACACTTGTGCAAGAATAACAAAGGAACGGGAGTTGGAACAGAAGAACTAAAAGATCTGAAACAATTCCCGCTACGTAAGAAGTTTACAAAACATCGTATACCGGACCCAGCCAGCCCCTCTTCTTCCACTTGTCGGTTTGTCATACATTTATTCACAACTATTTTCCCCACTCCTAGAAGACCACTATAACATCTACGATACTGGCTGCGAGCGACTTCTCTGGATCAAATATGTTTGGCAAAATGGGGTTCCAAAAATTCACTCGATGCAACCCAAGAAACTACTTGTGACGAGTTACTAGCCGTAAAAGACTGCTTTAAAAGTTAAAGCACAATTCTTACTAGAAATGATTTTTCCACAATGAAATGGCTCAGAAATAGTGTTTTCCGAAATAATTACTTTCCACGTGAAATGCGATTTTCTAGTTAGTGCTTGTCAACTGTATCCCCCAACTGTATCAACTGTAGTCCAAAACACGCCTCCTAACCCCACAATCGACAGAAACTTCGCCCGAAAAAAACAATTCTTCCACGCCTTAACTTACAACCTCTCCGCATCCCAAAACACGGGGCTACGGAGGCCACCTAAGAACGCGACCTGTTCCCTGACACAAAGGATACTCAGACCAAGTTAGAACAAAAATTATTCTCGTGAAGCATCGGCAGAATGTGAAGTCGTCTACAATCGTCATCGCTTGGTCGACTCTATCCACGGGAAAGCTGTAATGACAGGCCAGGTGCTAAACTAGATCTCGACACTGACGAGTCGTCAGTAACATTTCCTGTCTCTGTTAGGGTTGCTGGTCGTCAGTGACGACCAGCAACCCTAACAGAGACAGGAAATGTTATAAATCTGCTACTTTCGTTTCCGATTCTGAATGTACTTTTCATTTATTTCTTCTTTTTGCCGATGTTCAACCTATACCGTCAAAGGGTTGATTAAATTAACACAATATGCGCACCCTTGTGCTAGATGTTATCATACTTCTGACAGTGTGGTAGTATTAAGTTAGTTACAAATCGACTGTTTAAAAGGCCAACCTAGCGACGGAGATCACGTCTAGGGCTACAACCTTATTGGCCAACAAAACCGCCTAAAGAAAAATCTTGCAGTATTTGCTACTGGAATTAATCTTGTCTCTACTGCGATAAGATTATCTCTAATTCGGGTTATTCCTATCCAGAGATAAGATTAATTCCAGTAGTAAATACTGCAGTTAACTTTAATCCTTACTCGGAGAAACTTGTACAGTGTATCCAGTCCATAACTTAAATTTAGACGGACCAATAGCCAAACCAGCTTCGGTACATGCATTTTTAAGTGTGAAACACCTTTCTAGCTATAAAACGTGGCGCTGATCATGCCACAAGGTCATAACCAGGTCGACTACCGTGTTTTTTTAATCAAACCACAATTCTCCCTAGATTCAGCTAATCAACTATAATTGGAGTGAAATTTCAAGAAATTGCGAGGGACAGGGCGCGATTTATGGTTCCCGTTTATTCTTTAACTACAGTTCCCTTGGCAACATGTTTTTATGTACTTCGAAATGGTTACAATAACCGAGGGTTATTAAGCTGTGCACTAACAGTACATTCACGAGAAATTACCCATTCCTGACGGTACCGTTGTTGGAAATGGGCAAAGGCTGGGCCCTGTCGGGTCTACCTCAGTTCTCAAAGGAATCTTATCCTCGTCAAATAACGAGGATCATAAAGTTGGTCTTGGACGATTTTTATGGCTTTGGCTAATGACCAGGACCAGGGATGGTCACTAGGAACCAGGGAGTACGAGCTACATTGTTAGTAAAGACACTCAGAAGATGATTCGGGATACTTAGAGATACCTCGAGACCTCGGATACTTTGAGGTACACCGAGATTCATCGAACTACTTTGGGATATGTATAGCTACTTTGCGAGCTACTTTGGGATACTTCGAGATACTTAGGGATCCCTTTTTGGGATACTTTACAATTACAACTGAGGCATACTTTACTCCGCCACTGCTCTTGGGAGTTCCCATGTGGACACTGGACAGTAATGTCAGCAAAACTGTTGGAGCGACTAGATGGGGCATTCCTCGAAAGAGGCGATGAGAGACAAGCGGGTTGTAAAATTTTTCAAAATTTGCACAAGCTTCCCACAGAGTGATATAATATAGCTAAGGCAAGATATTGCCTACGAAGTTTTACTTCTTGGTACTCTCAAGAACAAATGGTACTCTGCAGTGCAGTTCTGTCCACTGCATAGTTTACAGTAGGCTAGAGGCATGTTTATTTGAACAGTTACTTAAATGTGAACAGTGTAGTTTCGGGCTAAATGGCAGAATTAAGATCCAAAATACATATTCTGGTGTTTTCAGAGGCTCTTAATGCCGTACTTTGGATAACTCACAGTTGACTTTAGTCACTGCAAGTGCATGAAAATGGCAAAGTTCAAAGTCAACAAACGTTCAAATAAGCATACCTCTACTGTCTGTAACTAAGGTTGGCAGATTTATAGAAAGAGCAACGTAAATTAGAAAGTTTTTGTTCATTAGTTTCAGTGATATTTACGTTTTTCCATTACCTAGTTGACCGTATTTATGGCCCTCGGGCTTTCCTACTTATTATTATTAGAATTATTTACAGTTATTATTATTATCTTGAACCTTGCTTATCAGAAGACAGGAGAAGGATTGATTTCACTGAAGAGCCATTTTGCAACTTAATCTCCTAAGGTCCGGAAATGGTATTTGCGAGGAGTAAAACTTCTTCCACCAAGATTTGCAACAAACGGCCCATGATAATTCGGCCATCGCTTGCGATTCCAAAGGCCACGTCACGCCACTACGTAGCTTAACTTTAGATTCAGAAGAAATATTCTCAGACACCGCACTACGTCACCCTTACACAGCTTTTGCCTTTACCTGTCACTCTCGTACGGCTCTTGCTTGCCGCAGTGACATGCCCTGTGGAATCGAACAGCAACGGCTGCCGAACTTCGTGCCTTTGATATTCCAACACCTTATCTTATTCCCGTGTGACCCTTACAGCCGGATATGCACACAAAAATTAGCCAGGAAGTGCTATCGTGTCATAAAAAAAAAATCGCAGTGTTCCCTTGCCCTGCATCTCATCAGGAGACACGCTTCCTGTCAAATTGGGCTTACTGTTTTTTAGTTGCATACGATCCTGAAACAAAAGACTGTGACAGTTTTCACCCTCTCCCCGGATATTAACCGTGAGTTCCCGCGCTACTCTCGAGACTAGTTAATTTAATTTCCTCAGAATAGTGCGTGTTGACGCTTCGTCAATTTCATTTTTCATTCCGATTAATTTCAACATATTGTTGCTAGGAGGGAATCACGAGAGCGGAAGGACAAACGTCTGTACAAAACGATCGCACTTCAGGCAGAGCTAAAATATTGTTTTCATTTGTTTAAAACAAACATTCCAAGAAATAAGCCGACAGCCATTAAGTGGTTGCTGACCTCCGACCCCAAAAAATATTCGGCCAAGACGTTCTATCGCAAAAACGTATCCCAGCGAACTTCTTAACTTTTCGAATGATGTCTTTGCGCCTGAAATGCTGCACAAGACTCTCTGAATATCCGGACTGTCATTGACTGTAATCTCAGTTCGCGTTTTTTTGCCGAAATCGGATTCCGAATATTTCGAATATTGCCGTTTGAGATTTTCCTGATTATTTTGCCTTCATCCGAAAATACATTCTAGGTTCAAGCGAGTTATAGCCCACTCCAAAAATATGGCTACAGTAAGTGGCCAGCTGTGCCCCTGAGGAACCCCTTGGTGTTCAAGCGAATGCCCACGAGGACAAGAATGCATTCTATGTTTGTACGTGTTCTTCTTTTCTCAGCACTAGTCCTAGGGAAACACCACTTTTACACTTTCTGCACTTCTAATAACCTTCGCTGTCGTTTATTCCTGTCGGAATAAAGATAGTAGGACTAAATCGATCTCTCTACTCTGTTTTATTCCAGAGTAAATGGAGTAAAATCCTGCGACAGAATCTAGAATGTGTTGTTTAGATAAAGATCTGAACAGTTTTTATTTTCAGCTATATAATATAATCTGACCCCAATCCGGCTAACCTGAGCTGGGGAAAAACAACATGTCTACTGGATTTGCAGGCGATGTCAGAAAATCTAAAAGACCAGACTGCCTGGATGAATCCCAGCGAAACCTTTGGTTATGTTTTGCAAGAAAAGACAACTTCAATATGACAAATCCAGAGAACACAGTCGTCGCAATCAGATGGCGCAAGCAGGTCCGTGCTACCTGACTTTAGTCATGCACCGAAGACCGCAAAATATTCGAGAACAAATTGACACCTGCTCTTCTGCTGAATCACAGAAAAGAGTTTCTGCAGAATCGTAGAAAACAGAAAAACTTGCCGTTAATCATAACACTTTTAAGTGACAACTATGCTGACAAGAAACTGCGCTATACAGACAGACGATACAAATCCTACAGTCGCACGTGTCAGAACAGAAGAAGAAAAGAAAGGTGAAATGAACTGGCACCAAGCCAGACCCAAATCCAACTGAAGTTGAAGGAAGGAAGGATTCCTTAAAGTTTAACCGAAATGGATGAGATAGGACAAACTAGTTACACCCATCACTTTTTCGCTTAACGAGGCTTGAAACTTTACTTCTGCTCCGCTATTCACGAATAATCGATTCTCGAATAGTAGACTTTCCCTGTCGGATGCCAAAATAAACATTATGCACTAAATTCCCTTAAAGTTTCACTGAAAAGCAACCTTATTTGTGTGTCATTTAACTGGATACACTGAAATATTTGGATCCTGCAAAGGGATTTTTTTCCACTATCTGCTCTAGTTACGAGGCTCAGAATATCTCCGGCCGTCCCCACAGCGTAAATTCTACTATGATGCGGGAAATATTTATCCCTACACAAATGCGGCTTTTCAGTGGGCAGTGGTGATATTGGTGAAGATTGCAGAGTGCCTGAACAAACAAAAAATGACAAATCTTTCTCGTAAGGCATGCAACAAAAATGCGCACCACAAATCACACGGAAATTCCACTATTTAAAAGTCGATTATTGGTGAATAGCGGAACAACGAAGTAACTCAGTTTCAGCGGGTCTTCAAGCCAATTTAAGTGAATAAGTAATGGGTAACAAGATTGTCCTATCCTAGCCCTTTTCGGTTAAACTTTAAAGACGGCCTCAAAGTACTTTGCTTCTGCTAGAAGCGAAATCTGCCCTCTGTTTAAGCACACGTTTTCTTCTATCAAACAATAAGATAGAATGAAGCAACTCACAAACGTTCACTTCTTTCAGGTTGCTTATGGCAATGACCCAAACCCGTGTGCTAACCTCCCGTCACTCTGATCCGTGGCTCTGCGACGCTGGGAATCCTAAATTCCTTCCATCAGAACAAGTAATCATACGTGAGCAATTAGTAACAGCATGTTGGTGATAATTTAGAAAGCGATGGTCCTTACTACTGTCTAATGTGTAGATTGGAAGAAAGTCTTTTCCACGCGCGAGTTGGGTCCGATTGTTGGGTTGTTGTGATGCTGATACTTTTGATGGGCTGCTCATCAAAAAAGCAAGGCTGCTCATCAAAAAAAAAAGCCTGATGGGCTTTATTTTGGAATCAGTTCATATCATCATCAATCTTGTTAACACTTTATCCTTACGAAAAAAATTATTTCTTTCATTTGTATCTCTCTTTCTGGAATTCAGTTGCTTTTTAGGATGGGAATGTCTGACACCTGAAATCTTGTTTGGTCCTGAACACGGATCATAACAGAGGGTCGGTTTGTACGAAGCAAAAGTCTAAGGATATAATAGGATAAAGAAGTCTAGGTTTAGATACAGACTTTAACCCCGTTAACCCCTATGTAACGGGCCATGGAGCTTTGTAGGGGTCGAAACTTATTTTGTTCATTTATTTTGAATTTAATATAACTGAACTGAACTTTTAATCTGAATAATTTTCGATCCGATATCAACCGAACATTACTAGAGTTCAAAGAGTAAACTAGCCTCCTCTCTTAACACCTTAACTTCCGTCGAACCTCACCAGGGTGCCGCTTCGAAGCTCAACCGATCGGACAAGTTCTCGAAAAGGAATTGGGAGCAAAAAACTCCAACAAATACAACTTTTTGCCTGGCACACCCCTCTCTCCATAATTCAGAGCTAAGCTCTTTAACAGGTTTCGCTTGTATTGCAGAGCTATGAGGAGGAATCAGTACAACCAAGAACAAATAAGCCAACTGGAGAACGAATCATGGCAGTGGGATCCGACAAATAATCAGCAAGTGCATGAGCCCACCCGAGCTTACAGTGTTGCTCAATACTGACAGCAGATCGGCACCCACTAATCCTGAAAAATAGCCGTTTTCCTAGTGGACATTAGCGGCGTACCTATCTTAAAGCACTAAAGATAGTATTTATTTTGAGGTATAATTTTAGTTAAATGCTTGAAGAGTTTAAGTTCTGCACGCGTTATCGCTCCCAAATCCGTGGTTTGCGAACTCTTGCAGAACCGAACTACCTCAGCGTCAAGGCCGTATCCAAGTCGAGGGTAGGGGGTTTGCACTAGATTAGATTATTTTAGATTAGATTATGTTTAATATAAAACCAACGCGTAACATTTGTCTGCATCACCTGCAGGGAAAGTCCCGGGGGACTTGTTAAGTAACAGGCGAAAAACAAAATTCACATCTATTTACTAATGAAGAATAAATCCTACTACTACTGAAAAATAAATACTACTACTAACAATACATTTCTAATTACTAATTACTAAACCAAACACTAAAGCGGTACAACTCCTTCACTTTTTATAAGCACTGCACGTTCAGAGACACACTCTCTGCAGCTTTGTATGGAGATCCCGATCATCCAGTAGCATGATTACCATGGGTCCAGTGTACTTCACAGACTGTCCGAGTTCTATCAGTTACTTTTCTGAGGGCTCTTAATTATTGGATAAATAATAATAATATAATTATATATCTGCAGCAAAAAGGCTTTCGCCTCTACAATCTATTTCGCTGCCAGACTAGTGTTTCAATGAGCAAATCGATGTGATCTAAGTAAGATATACTTGAGGCAGTATTTGTATTGGTACTTGCGGCTTCAAAACCTTGTTATTTTACCCAAGTAATAAGTATTATGTACTCTAGGAAAGTTGTACTTCAGTAGCAACTCAACTACTTCGATTTTGTCCTTCAGTAGTACTTTACTTCAAGTACTTGAAAGAATTTTCCAATACTGGGCTACTGGCTAACCGAGTGGCTAACATATAGTCACAAAACGTATGAAAAACGGTTCCGTCAGCTGCGATTATCACTGAAAAGCTTCGGAATATTTATACTGGCTAACATGTTAGGTAGAGTACAGTCGCTCAGGAACGACAACTCCCTGAACATTATACAACCCATTATTTGTTAAGACTTTTTTTTCGAAATTCCAGAAAGAAAGACACGGAATTGTGAGCCTAAGCATCAACGAATCTAAATGTGTAGTCAATCAGGTATAACAACTCCAATGGTGGCATTCCTTACACCTAGTTTAAATCCAATCAATGTGCCGTTCAAAATGACAGACATTTTTACGCCTGACAACATTCCGACAAGACGTCACGAGATCGGCAGATGAAGCCTATCAGCTAACAAGCGAAGATATTTCTTGAGCCTACAACCCAACGACAAGCGAGCCGTGCCCATATCGAGGGGGTGTCAACTCCCACAAAAACCGCAGCCTACACAGCGAAAAACACGGGGACTTATTTCGGGATCCCAAAATCTAAGTGACGAGATTTGGAGGTAAACATACATGCTGAACCCATTTCTGGATTTGGTTTTCTGATCTGATTAGCCGTTCGGCCGCAATTCGTCAAAAAAACACGGTACGATTTTTTGTATATTTTCATGCGGTTGATTAGGGATAAATATTAGCATGTTAAAGGGGCTTTGCGAAGACCGGAAATCTACAATATCCAAATGCCCGGATCAAGAGGTCCAATAAATATCACATTTTTGGGATCCCATCGAAACATTTTGTCTTGTTAGGGCATGCCAGCAACTATCGGATCCAATAACTGAGTGGTTTCGAACTGAAGTTCCAGGATATTCTAGATACCCGTAAGAACTTAAAATAAGAAAAGATGTACGCGTTTAATCGTCTCTTTTTATTTCTCGACAGATGTTACGATCAAAACAGTAGGCTACACCGAAAGTGTTCTAAGAATTATGCACAATAAATATGCCCTATCTCAATGCATTACACAAAGTTGCATCAGCACTTGAAATGATGTATCGAGCAGAGATGGTTTAACTTTAATGGACTAGTGTCATTGAATGGCACCTGGAATGTCTCAAAATGTTTCGTTAGACAAAAAAAAATTTGTTTTTGCTTTGTCAAAGATTTAAAGGCTCAGATATGCCTAACTGGCATTCTGGAGAAAAGTCCCACGAAAACAAGGATGCGCACTATCAACCGAGTTTTTGCAAGGATCCGCACTGTCAACCGAGTTTTTGAACCACATTTCAAAAGCGCTAACTTAAACGTAGCCATGCAACAGACGATCTACAAGCTATATGGTATGCACTCACTCAGTATTACCAAGAACGGACAATGACATGGACCTCTGTATCGGCCCTTGCGCCAATTGAAAATGGGCGATCCTGTTCCGTAAATACTGAGCGGATGCTACACCCGAAACCCTGTAAACAACGGTTTTGCACAGCGTCATAAGGGTAGCGTTTCGAGCGCTGTCGAGGCGGGAGAATGAAGAAGTTTCGAGTACCGTGATTCAGATCTCAATCGGGTGGGGAGTTTCACAGTCGGTGTAAGAATGAATTATAAGAACGGAGAGACAGATATTCTACTATACAAGCAGTATTAAAGGTTCTTGGTATTAAGGGAAACCATAGCCGGCGCTTTTCTTGAATACAGGAGTTATAATCGAGTCTTACATACTCTAACCCTCGCGTCTTAGCAGAGAGTTTTCGGAAATAGGCTTGTTGCTCACGTTAGCACCTCAGCTGACATCTGGTGGTACGTATCGGAAACTTCAGTTTTCGGAACGCTAAATCTCTAACTCACGTTATCCATCCTTCGACGCCAATTACATGGAAAAGAAACACGCTTGTACAGTGTGTGCACTTCACTTACTTTATTCTTTCCAATCCAATCCAAAAAAAAAAACTCTATAGTGTGGCTCTTTTCAAATTTCACGCTTAACAGTCCAAGTACGTGACGCTAAAATTAGCGTTTTTCGCTCAGAGTCCACTTTTTCGAACGCTAAATTTTCACCTTAGCATCATCACTTTAGCGTGAGCTACAACTTTAGCGTACGGTATTTAGGTCTCACGCAAGTTTCCGAAAACTCTCTAGTAAGCCTTATGTAACCACGGACAAAACTTAATCGGACGGACTGGATGAGAGTAGAATCGCAAAAAAAAAAATTAAAATGGTACTAGACTATTCTTTGTAGTTGACGTGACATGGTCCTGGGCCGGCCCTGAATCGAAACAAATAATCTAAGCCTTTCCTGTAGGCGTTTAAAGCTTAAACGTTTTCAAAGCTTACGCAGCCAGGGAAATTTTTTAAACCTTGAGTGGAAAATGGCATATCTACTTACTTTCGCATCGAAATCCAACTTTTCCGGCTCCCCAAATATAATCACGACCTATAAAAGAACAGAACTAGTCAAATCACTTTAACGGTGTTAGAGAATCAACCTACTGACCTATGAACGGAGGCAAAATGTGGTATGAGGTAAGTCTGTTCAAAGCAACAATTAAAGGAACAGAAAACTTGACTCAAACTTGACTCGGGGAGCTAGCTAACATATCAAGAATGTACCCTGAGTCGATATTGAGAGTAAGAAAAATTATCGTTACGACCATTGCAGTTTCCGGGCAGTTTCCGAGAATTCGACTTTTGAGTTAGTAGAAAAAAAAGCAAAAGTTGTGTGTGCCGCGACTAGGAATCGAACCCAGGCCGTCTTGTCGGGGGGGTCGTTTGTCTGTAGTCTACACGTAAAAAGGCGAACTTTTACAGTACACAGGTGCATAATTACAGTGCATAAGGGGCAAGGGCCTGCCAGCTAGCTTTGGGAACTCTAAGGAGGGGGTTCGAGACGGTTCGAGATGACAAAGAAGGGGGGGGCCTGTCGACAATAAGACCCTGTATATTTATCTAAGCCCCCCCGGGCGATTCGATGGCCGAAAGTTGCGTAGTCAAGTTTACTGTTCCTTTAAGGTCCGCGTGGGGCAGGCTACGATCTCTTGTTTCACTGCCCTCGGCTGAGAGTGGGATACCTGGTCGGAGGGCGGAGACAAACCGTCCGGCGCTTCCGGTTCTTTACCTTAGATTTATCTGGTATGGGTGTATGGTGGCCTTTTGGGTGCCCATTTTACAGCTGGATCGTCTGCGGCTATTCTTAAAGAGCCGCACCACTGGTTGTCGAGTGCCTCGGCGAGGGTTCGAACTCGGGGCCTACACCGGTCTTAGATCAAGGTGCAACGCCTTAACCAGTCGGCTATTGACGATTGGTCTGTCATCGACATCCACTGCTCTACTAGTTAGGGGACATTTTCGCGTGGATGGCTCCCTTGGATGTTACGTCCCATCATCATGATGGGTGTTTTCGCGTTGATGCCATCCAGCTCGATGGTCATTTTCGCGTGAAAAGCTCGACGTGTGACGTCACCATCCAGCTGAATGTGTCTCTCCCGTTCAACGATGCTCCTCGAGCCCTGTTGAACGGGTAGAGGAAGATGACATCTTGCTCTGTCTCAACCCGTTGTCGTGTGGATGGCATCAACCAGTGACATTTTCGCGTGGATGTCGAGCTCAACAGCCATTCACGCGAAAATGTCCCCTTAGGCTTTAGTAAGCAGTATCTGGTCAGCGAGGCACCCAACAAGAGTGGTGGGGAAAACGAAAAATCGTCTGGGGACATAAAGTACTCTATGGCACAGATGACACCAGTTTTGATGATAGGTTCACACTCTGGAGGATTTCTCGCGCAAAAATGCCGAATAAGAACCAGTTAGTTATCAGGTTCGGGTTCTTTAGTTTGAAAAAAGAAAAGAAAAAAAGCACTTAATTACAATATATATCGATCACTGGGGGCCGACAGGGGAGGGGATACGAGCTCGTTAGCTCGGCTCCATTAAACCAGATATGGCTCTGATGTGCTAAGATCTCTTTCAGCCATTGTGACGCCAATTTTCAAAACACTGACGCAATGCAAGTAATCAACTCGTACAAAAACGTTACCATACTGTAGTTCTTTAAATATTAGATATCGCCCGCGGGTTCGGTCCCAATTTCATAATTCCAGTTCCACCAGAATCCGGCCAACTCTTGTACCCCCTTGACGTCTTATTAATCTCATTCAAACAGTTCGTTCTTTCCCAAATTTTTGGTTTTCCAGGGACCTCGGAAGAACCATCACGCTGACACCACTTATTCATACAGCATTTAGTTTAGATATTGTTTTGTAATTTTGATTGGTTGTTAGAGATAAGTTCGTCAGTTTCTTTCTTTTTTGTATGTCTTGCCATGACCCTTGGGCTTTTAGGGTAACAAATATCACATCATATGGACCGAATCTAGATGTAGGATGAAGGTGCGATAAAAAGGTGGGGAAATAATTCGTTATAGGACCTAGAAACAGAGTAGGGCTAACTATGCTGCTTTAAACGCAACCATTTGACCGTTTGAAGAAGAATGAGAAGAATAGTAATTTATTCGCTCACACTTTCACGGTAACAAAACCAAAACTGATGAGTATTGTCATGCACAAATTTGTCAGTCTAACATATACATTTAAAAGCATGTGCAGGTCAAAGGCTATTTAAAATTTTAACAATCGTTGGTATAAAACGATTTTGGCAACGGTTGTGTTTGGCCGCTACTGGTTGGAATATTGGGACCTTCGTAGAGACTGCTCGCTCTCGCCTTTCCTTTACATTGCTGTATTGGTGAGGGAGACAAACATGGTAGATGGGTGCGAAATAAGTTTTTACCGATCTCGAGGCACAGGTTCAGTCTCTGTTTCTCCAACGTATCAATTTTGAACGTGCTTAGAAGAAGGGAGTAGGGTACTTTCGGGCCTTTAGGCCTATAGATAATATGGAGAGCGCGTTTTTGGATTCTTTCAATACGAGAGTTTTTAGAAGTAATGCACTGAAAGACAAAAACGCTCCTCAGCCGGGATTTGAACCCAGGACCCTCTGCTTACAAGGCAGGCACTCTAACCGTTTGAGCTACCGAGGGTCTTCTATGTATTACGAGAGTTTTGATTTGCAGTTAGACCAAAATGCCACACCGCGCATGCGTACTCCACTAATAGTCTTGATAAAGAGATATAAATCCTGAGGATGTGAAGACTTGGGACATTATGCTTTGATAAAAGCCTCAACATGTACAGACTTGAGTTTGCCTTATGGAGTATTTCTACTGTATTGTTTCAGATTCAGATTCAGATTCAGATTTATTTTCGAAGAATAATCATATGATATCAAATAATTTGACTTGCCCAAATGGGGAGACAATAACTACTCCAAGGAATTTTAGTCCGGGTCGGTTAGTTCGGGGTCTGTCGCAAAAAACAGAAGGAAATACAACCCAATTCCTCTCAACAACAAAGAAAATTAAATGCTCAGATCATCAGGCGATGACACACTATGCCAGCGTGCTCAATGGCAGGTGCAAATGATTCACAAACTGTTCTTGATGCAAGCTGTGAAAAAAAAAACACTGGTGACATGACATCAGCCATTCGCAAAAAAGGTTGAATTTTCCCTGAACAAATGACTAATGGCTTCTGTTTGACAAAAAAGCGGGTTTAGATAATTAAGAAAATTACAAAAGAAAAGTGTACTCAGCTGACTAAATGGAGCAACACGAGGTGGCAAACAAAGAATAAAAATGAACAAAGAGAAGAGAAGAGGCCAAGGACAGCACCCAAAACTTTTGCTAAGTAACGTTCACTTCGTGAACTTTTTATTAGTTCCGGGGAAGTTCAAATGCTAAGTTGGAATTACCTTAATAACCTTAATAAACTTCTAATGTTAATATACGATAAAAACTTCTAATGTTAATGTAAAGAATACTTCGAATTCGAAGATCAACCTAGTGAGGATTCTGGGAGTTCTGCAGTTGAGTTTGTATGTAACACATTGGTCGACCCCCAGCTAAATTTCTCCTGTTTTTTCCACAAGTCCATTTTCCAGGTATTCCTAGAGCCTGAAGATGACCATTGTCAAGAAGGGCCGAAACATAGCTCTAATAAAATTCAACTATATACATATACATACAAATATACATATATATACATAACAATGACTGCAAAGCAGTGAGACCCTGCAAACAATAGCCTACTGAATTTTATAAGAGGCCAACTGGGTCATAATGTTAATCTGAAGGTCATATAAAGAATATTTCGAATTCGAGGATCAACCCAGTGAGGATTCTGGGAGCTCTGCAGTTGAGTTTTCTCCTGGTTTTTCCAAAAGTTCATTTCCAAGTATTCCTTTGAATTGGCAAATAATGTGATTCATTTTCTAGCTTGAGCCTGAAGAGGACCCTTGTCAAGAAGGCCGAAATATAGATCTAATAAAATTCAGCTGACGTATCCGTTTTACACTTTTAAATATGATTCGCAGTCAGCTTGGGCTGATATATATATATATACGTAATATGACCGCAAAGCAGCGAGCCACTGCAACCAACACTGAATTTTATAGGAGGTCAACTGGGTTCTTAATGTTAATGTAAAGGTCATATAAAGAATATTTCAAATTCGAAGATCGCTCCAGTGAGGATTCTGGGAGCTCTGCAACTGGGACACCGTTCTAGGTTGTCAAGCAAAAATGGTTGAAGCGGTAGATCCAAAAACAGGAACCAGTGATGATTCTGTGAGTTCTATAGTAGAGTATGTACTACGTCACAGTATGTCACATGCTAAGGGAGAAGTTCCAATGCAATCGTTAGCCTTTTGGATGTTTCCTCGTCCATACAAAAAATCTTGGACAACTAGGCCCAACCAGCAGATTTAAAATTTGTATTTTTCTGTTTTTTATTTTATTTTATTTCCTATACTCCGCTTTTCAAAATGGCGGGTCACAAATAAATGACTTACTAGTACCCTATTAGTACCCAACTACTTTAACCTCATCAGCTCAACCACAACTTTCCATTTTTGTCTAGAATTCAGATGCACCTGCTCAAGCCACGCGATGGTGGTGACGAGTGGTTGCACACTCCCCGACACCAGCTGTACACCTTCCCGGCACCGACCGAAATCAGAGGTGCCGGCATTAAACGACCATCTCTCAAATGCTTCTAAACATGCTTATTTCAATATTCTAACACGTGGGAAGCGGCCCGGACGGGCACTAGGCCCTTGCTGTACACTAAAATTGAGAGTGGGCACTCTTGTGGTGATGCCGATAAATGTGGCAACTAAAATAGTGTAAAATTAGGGTCTCCACTACTCCAGTAAAAAGGAGTATGTGAGTATTCTGGGAGTCCCTTAGTTGAGATTATTTTACTTGATTAAGCCCCAGCTAATTTTTCCGAACTGCTTAAACTTCATCGTCTTAACGAAGAACTTTCCATGTTCTTACAGAAAACGAATCAACAAATCAGATGCATCTGCTCTAATCCCTGCGCTGGTGTAGATGCCAGTAAATTTTGGGCCAGGTTCCGAAAATCGCTGTATCTAACTGAGTTTCGATTTAAATAAACGAGTTTTGGCTCTTACTCAAGGATTCAGGAACCGAGGGGTGGAAACTTCAGCTTAACTAAAGCGAAACTACTTAAGATCTCCAAAAAACAGCGAAACTCCCGTGTTATGTGTTTCTCAGGTTGGATGTAGGAGGACCAAAGATTTGGTGAGGTCCCAAGAGGATATATTGAACTTGTTGATCAAGACAATTGGCTCTTGTGGATTTTCGATCTTGCCTAGGTTCCATAAACAGATTATTTATCCCTTAGTCAACCCCTTAACAAAACTTCCTAGGTAACTGTTCTATATCTTTAAGATTTCAGCCTGTGTTTTTACTCCTTTACCAAAGCTCTAGGCGACTTTAGAATAAACTAACTGACTGTCACATTACCTTAAAAAAAAAATTGTTCACCCCTTAATTCGAAAGTCCTCCACCATCCTTACATACAGGGCCATAGGACCAATCTACGATATGACCTGTACTTTGACTCAAACGATCATCACATCAAGTTTGACTAAGATATATAAACCCCTTCAAGGGCTAACGTGCTAACAGACAGACGGACGGACTGTGCGAAGTCATAGCTACTCCGCCACTATGTTTTGGGATCCCAATAAAGTATTGAGAAAACTGATTTCATTTTTAATTGCTACAGTTTTTATGGCACTTGCAGCTTCGCTCAAGTGCCATATACCGATCACTTTTCCGTCGGTCGGTCTGTCGGTCGGTCGGTCGGTCCGGTGATCGCGAGTTAGGGTACTTGCAGATGTGCTAGGACGATGAAACTTGGCAGGCATATCAGGGACCCGACCAAACTAACTTGCAAATAGTCACTTCCCCGATCCGACCACCGTGCAGGGAGTAGAGGGCGGGGGAATCCTGAAAATTTAGTAGTTTTTGTAAAACCCCTACCCCTTTCTACACACTAGTAGGTCTGCGCGCGGCGTGACGTCACTCTTTGCATCGGATCACTCTGTTAACATTGGAAAGAGCTAGTGCATTCGAGGGTCAAAGGGGTTTGTATATGTGGTGCAGTGCGGGGGAATATGGAAAATTGAGTGTTGTGTAACTTTCGAACGGGTGATCGGATTGGGACGAAACTTAATACCTAAATGAATGACATATCTCTGATGTTCCATTTGAAGTCCGAACCGAATTCGACAGCTATGGGGGAGTTGGGGTGGGGGAAGACCGGAAATCTCGAGAAACGGTTATAATGGAGGGATCGGAGTAAAACTTGCTGGGAAGAACAAGAATCTGCTCCAGATAAATTGTTTACACGTTTGGACTGGACCCGGACACATGGGGGGGAGGTGGAGGGGAGTTTCCCGGAATTCTGGTGATGACAGTTTTTGGGATTTTCACGACGAAACTTGGGAGGTGTATCAGGGACCCGATCAAACTGACTTGTAAATGAAAATTCACTCGATTCGATAGTCGTGGGGGGGATCGGAGGGAGGGGGAATCCGGAATATTTAGCCATGCGTAACTTTGGAACGGGTGATCGGATTCGAGTGAAATTTAATAACTGAACAGAGGGCGTGCATGTGGTGATTTTTTCATGTCCCGACCGGATTCGACAACAATTGGGGGGGGGGAGGAATACGTGACCGGATTGGACTGGAGAGATCAGGATGGAACTTTGTTGGAATAACAAACAAGTCCAAAATTGAACCGGATTGGCTCCGGCGACTGTGGGGGGAGTTTGAGGGGCGGGTCCGGAATTCCGGTGATCGCGAGTTAAGGTACTTCCAGATGTGCTAGGACGATGAAATTTGGCTGGAATATTAGAAATTCGACAAGATTGGCTTAGAAATCACCACTTTTTAAATCCGACCATTCCTTAAAGTACCAATCATGACCGCAAATTAAGAAAATACTTTTAAGCAAAATATGCATTTCCATCATCCCCATGAGCTCATGATCATTTTTGCCTGAAGAGTTTTGCTTACAAATGGAGTTCTAGCTCCCTTAAAGTGTGCATCTTAACCGCAAGGTCGAAAAGTACTTTTTATCAAACGATACATCTCAACCCATGATCAGTTGTCCCACAAGGGTTTTGCAAAAAAAAAAAATTTCTTGCACCCTTAAAGTGCGCATTTTACCCGCATTAGTGGAAAAAAAATACTTTTGATTATACGTATATATCAATGATCCCTAAGAGCCTGCTATCGTTTTTGCCTCAAGGGTCTTCCTTACAGATGAATTTCTAGTGCCTTTAAAGTGCGCATCATTACAGCCAAGTTCAACGATAAAATACTTTTTCTCTAGCTCCCTTAAAGTGCGCATCTGAACCGGACAGTCAAAAATTACTTTTGATCAAATAATACATCTCAACCCTTGCAAGTGCCATATGAGCTTACAGCTCTTGTTGCTATACAGTCTGGTCTTTCCAAGGGTAGAATTTGTTCTGCCTTGTTGGTAAGTCCCTTTGGTTCAAATTCTAAGTGCTTCAAAGCTATTTCCAAGCGTCAGAAGAAGTACATCAGGCGTTAAGCCTGCTACCCCTTGGTGCATTCAGAGTACAATGCCAAGAGTCCTGATAAAATAATGAGTAAATAATGCAAATTACCGAAACCACCTTATCAAATGTGCAACATAAAAGCCTGAATAAAAGTCACGAAGGATTAACTGCAAATTCAAAAAAGCGTAGAACAAAAGAAATCCATAAAAGATTCACCAATATCGAGTTAGCAACAAGGAGGACAAAAGGCTTCAACTCGAAATAAGAACAACAGACCGATATTCAGCACAGGGGAATTTCGCAATGTTCGCCCATTGTTAAACTTGTCTTCTTTGTTAAATCAACGGACAACGATTTCTCGGTCATCGCCCGTGATTCCAAAGGGCAGGCCACTCCCGTATGCTCCAGTATGGTTCGCTTCCCTACGATAGGCTACTCTGCTTTGGCGACGAGGGTGCATACCTCACCAATGGGCGCAATGCTGACGGCCTTACAATACTCTCTAGGGATGACTATTTCCCATGTCTTTTTCAACAACCTGTTCTAATTTTAAGCTATTTGGTAAGAAAAACGAAGGCTACAGAAGAACGACTGCAGTGGCATGCCCTTTTAATTGCGAGCTATGGTTGAATAATGATATGCCCTTAGTATTAGTTTACTGCGAAATCGGAAAAAGTTTTCAATCAGGCCACGTTTGGCTATGTTCTATATTCCAGTTCAGAGCCACCATGCAATTTAGATCCTATTGGCCCTACAATATAACCATCAACATCCTCAACGTTTAGCTAAAACTCTGCTAGAACAAGAGTTAAGTCGTTTTCCTTCAGCAGAAAAAAAGGTGTTACACTACCCTTAAATTCAAGAAGTGAAATATTCTCTTTTCTACTCATTAACTTACGGATCTATTGTACTATGTACGTGTGATAGATGCTGATAATAACGCGAAGGTGAAAAACAGAGAATCCGCTTGGAAAGCTGAACTGGTAAAAAAGGACAGTTGATAGAAGTCTGCACAGGACAAGTGCTTGCGAGGCAGGTCCCCACGGGACAACGCGTTCACGGCAATCCTGCAAAACCCAAGTCGGCTACAATAGCTGCGTTCTCATCGTCATCAAGTTGACCGACCTGTGGGATTTCTCACTATAAGCCGTTTTCGTCCTTCGGTTAACCGACCAGTGGACTGAGGTTGGAGCACAGTTCAACCGACCTAGTATCGTTCTGAGGCAGGAAGTAGCCGCGTTCGTTTACGTCGTTCGTCGTTGTCGGTACGAAAAACGTCGTTTTAGTTTTTTCGTATCAGGGTTTTCTTCGGCACGCTGTATAAACGTCGTTTCACGAACGAACTAGATACGAAACCGTTAAAAGTCGAACTAACTTAAATACCTGCAACAGTAGCCACAGCAGAAGTACAAAAATAGATATTTATCACAACAGGCAAACTGTTTTAAAACTTGGGTTAAAAGTTTAATTTGTTTTTACGCGAACTTTGAAAATTTCCCGCCTAATTAACGAACCGAGACGTTTAAACTGACTTTCCGCCTCCGTTCGTCGTTTCAGGAACGACGAACGAAACGGCGGTTCAACCGAGCAAAGAAAACTCCTTATTCTCGGCAATTCAACGCCGTTTGCGAACGCCGCTATAAAGAAAACGCTTACAGTTTAAACGGCGGTCGGAACGGCGAATCGAACGACAAAAACGAACGCAGCTAGTGTGTGTTTAATGCGAAATAAGCCGTTTTCTGTATCGCCAGGCGAACTGGATGGGATGCCAAAAAACGGGTGGTAAATAGGCCTTTTAACTGAACGAGGGAAAATTGGCAAAAAACGCAGCTAATGCCTGGGATAAGGGTATAATAACCGATTTGGTCTGACTGAAAACCTGTCGTGTCACAAAGCGACTTGACAACAACAATCATGGGTTCGGGGAGTTATCTTTATATTCCAATTGGACATACTAAACCAAAAAGCTATAATTAAAATACCACATTCTCACAATGATAATCAATGTCTGATCCCACATCCGAACAACAAAATCCTTTATCTGATTCCATATCCCAGGTGCTCCAACCTCCAATGGGGCTGTTTGGAATAATAAAAGAATGTCGGCAGGAAGAGATGGTTACAACAGACACCGCGGGTAGGATTGTGGTAGGTTTTTCGGCAAAGACAGGAATCCGAATACAAATAGACCTCCCGACCCAGGATCAAGCCTGTTCATAGTTTCAGAAGATATGTATAGAAATTGAAGTATTCGCCTTCATTACACCTGTGTCCAGAATATATTTGACAGTACGTTAGAATCCAAACGGAAAGACTTAATTCCCCCTGTATCTCCGAGGAGTTGCGTACTTCCCCACTGCTCAGCGTTGCCACGAATAGCAGCCTAAGGGTTCAGGTTTAAAGAGCAAACTTAAAAAAACAAAAGGGTTTCAGAAAAAAAACAAAAGGGTTTCAGCCGTTCGAGTATGTGCTGTAAACACAGTGAGGCGGGAAATCAATCGACACAAGAAGATTTCAGTTCATGTTTTTGACTAACAAAATCTGGCGGTAAGCCTACGTCCTACAAATGTAGAGAAAGGATTACGGTACAGTGACATCTGAACAATCTCTAGCTTCTTCCGAACGTTACTCCTGTCTCTGTGTGCCAGGTGCTAAACGCTTCTGGTGACTGTGAAACTCGATAATTTGTTTATATTATTAAGCAGTGTATCTTTTACAGCCTCAAAGGTTTTACAATATTGTCATTATTCCGAGAGGACGGAGAATAAAAATCGTAATGAGCTCTCAGTAACAGTTGGGCAACTTAGATTTCGTTATATTTATTTCATTATATCATATTTAGCTACAAAAGTCAAACGAATGATTGGTTATTTTACAGAGATGATTAATTTATGTCATGGCTTCACATACTTTTTTGTCTGAATATTTTTACCAATTTTACCATATTTTACCAATTTTACTTACCAAGTTTTTATAAGTTTACAACTCTAGTTCGCTATTATGCAATTTCGTTACAAAATAATAAACTGATGATTGTTTATTTTACAGAAATGATCCATATGTCTTGGCTTCAGAACCCTTTTTATAAATCGTAAAAACGGGCTTGGAGTCTGTTTTGTTATCTATGTTTTGCCTTTCTGAAATGAATCAATTTTACGAGCGTCCGAAAGATCACGTGCGACAAGATTTATGATTTTGGGCATACCTGAGCACCGTGGGCTCTACTATACAGCTATTTTCGGAGTGAGCAACCCCTCAACATGATGGTGATGGTGGGTTGGTTTGTTTCAAGCAGAAGCTGAAGACTGGATTAGGCGTACAGGTTTTGGTACGGACTTCAACCATATGTCTAATCTACAGGCGTATGCTCGCAGTTCCCCGAGGACTCCTCGGGGAATCAAAGGGAACGGCGAGAATAGAGGGAGTCACTCCACACGGACTCCGCGTACCAAAAACAGCGAGAACACGGGGAATGCTTTTAAATGTATTCTGTTCGGAAAAAAATATGAGCTGACAAAATTTATCCGGATCCACTTTATTTTTGGTTTTGCTTATCCTGATTGTTCCTCCGAATGTGAAAGGGAGTCCTTTTTGATGATGGTGATGATAATCGGTGCATTCCCCGTCCGTGGGGACTTGCGAGAATACGAGGAGCGAGTCCCCGGGACAAACAAAAACACGGGGACTCCTCAAGTGGAGTCCTCGGGGAACGGCGAGAATACGCCTTATGTTCAAGCGCATATTTCGTCGCGAACTTGCACGAATTCTAACTTCCTGCCCAGATGGTGTTGGGGACCGGATGCTGACGGGACAGCACGCATACTTCCATTAGCATGAATGGCATGTACTGAATTAAGAATGCTGTATTTTAGTGGAAGAAGTATTTTCCATCCCGTGTATTACGAATTTGTCTTCTCTGCCAGGCTCTGGACCTTTTGTTGTTTTGTTTGTTATTTTAAAACAAAACAAAAAAATCCTTTCGGGCGATATTGGTGAAGATTGCTTAGTGCCTGAACAAAAAAAAAGTCATAAATCTTTCTTGTAAGGCATACAACAAATTAGAGGTACCACAAATCACACGGAAATTCCACTATTTGAAAATCGATTATTCCTGAATAGTGGAACAACCTAGTAACGCATTTTCAGCGGGTCTTCAAGCCAATTTAAGTGAACAAGTGATGGGTAACTAGATTGTCCTATCCCAGTCCTTTTCGGTTAAACTTTAACATAGTTAACACACTGTCAGAAGTTTTATAACAGATCCTGCTCCATAAAGACGTTATCAAATGACATTTGTGCAACACATTGTGCACTGTCAGAAGTTTCATAACAGATCGCGCATAACACTTTCAAGAATAACACCTTTTCACTTAGAAATAAAGTGTTATGACCAATTATGTTTCCACTATTTCGTGCATAGATCTCCAACAACACCTTCAAATGGAAAAATACTAACGGGAACAAAAGAAAAAATAACAGATAACATCCAAAAGTGTTATCTGTTGAAACCGGTCATCCGTCTGTTGTCGTTATGTAACTTCTGACAGTGTAGTAGTTTTACCAATTGAAGGTGTTGTTGGAGATCTGGGCACGACATAGTGTAAACTAAATTGGTCATAACACTTTATTTCTAAGTGAAAAGGTGTTATTCTTGAAAGTGTTATGCGCGATCTGTTATGAAACTTCTGACAGTGCACAATGTGTTACACAAATGTCATTTGATAACGTCTTTATGGAGCAGGGTAACAAACTGGATAATACCCAGCTGAGCGTCACTCACTCGCGCGCCGCCATTTAGGTGCAACTGCGCTCGCTTGGAAAAGTGAACCAACATATGGAATATTTAGCACTTGAATTACGGTATCTATTTATATTTTAGACATTTTACTACCGGCACTTCAGCTTTTATGACAAACACGCGCTTGGTCGAAAACGAAACGACTAGCCCATCGAAGCAAACGTGTCTGCAGACATCATTTGAACGCAGAACATGTTGAAAGCGGTTTACTTTGAGACATAGGACAAAAGTCGTTGGCATTCCAGTTTAAAAAAAATATCAAGAGAGGTTATGAAAGCGTGGGCAAGGCCGTATCCGGGGGGGGGGTCCGAACCCCTACCCCAAAATACAAAATAATTGTTTTTTTTGTGTGTTTTTTTTACAGGCTTTAAAGGGCCCGTCGTGTCTATGGTCCCAATGCAACCTACTTCATCACTGCATTCTTCTAAGCCCGCTAACGATACTACACTAATCTTTGCACTTGCCAAGATTCACTATTTTCCATGCGCATTATGTTCCCGATGAGTGTTCGCGTATCATGCTATTGATGCGTAAAACCGGTTATCTGAAGTTTGCCGAGTTATTGCTAGAAGTCAATGGACCTGGGAATAGGCTTAAAACAGCCAAAGCCGTGTATAATTTGTTAAAAGCAGAGCCTAGTTTTACAGTACTCAAATAGTTTTGAATATTGAAACATAAACAGTAAATAGTGCGAGGTCTCCTTTATGCTCTGACGTATACACCAGCGGGGAGACCCCCCCCCCGAAATAAATTCTTGGATTTGGTCCTGAGTGTGGGGTTAGTGATAGGTGGAATGAGGGTATTGGTAAAGGGTTAGAGTTAGGGAACGTGACTGGAGAAAAGACAAATATACTAAGGGACAGGACATTCAGATGTGGCAGGGTGAGAGGGATAGTTCGGCATCTCTGAGGTTTTATATAAAGGCGAAAGAGCGTATTTATTTATTTTAAGTATCTATTTTAAGGAGGGTTTAGATAGGGAAGAGCCGAAGTTATAAATTAGTATGCGGGCGGATGGTCTGCCTTTGGGGATAGGAGGAGGTATATTGGTAGGGTGATATGGAGAATTGGTCCTTACTTTTGCCCGATGTGTGGGGATTTGAGTGAACGTGTACAGCATCTTATGTGTGCATGCCGGTTTACTACCGGCGTCTGCTTTATGACAATCACTTCCTTCTGCTAACTGAAGAGTGTCTAACCCCTTTGCTCCCCACCTGTCTCTCTATTCTGCAGTTCCACGACGCCGGGATTCTCAAATTCCTTCTATGAGCATAAAGAATCACCTGAGGATAATTAGAAATGTCACGTTTATGAGTTTCGGAGACCAATCTGTGAATATTTTGAATACCTTCTTTAATTTTTATTATCTTACTTATTGGAAAGTAGTTGCTATTTAGCGCGGGAGTTTTTGATGTCGGAAACCCTATCTCGCGTTAACCACGAACCAAAAAAGAGGGCCGGTTTCTATTAACCACAAGCTGAAAAACTGATTAGGAGTAAGAAGTCCAGGTCTGGATCTCGGTCTGGATAAGGACTTGAATGGTCTTGGATGCTAAAGCCCACGCAAAATACAGGTCATGATAGCCGACGCTCCCGTCCTCACTAGCACCACCAAGGTCCTTTTTTTTACAACTTTAGCGCGGGAGTTTTTAATGTCGGAAACCCCATCTTGCGTTGACCACGAACCAAAACAGAGGGCCGGTTTTGGCATCATTTCCGCTTCATTTCTATTAGTGGATTTGAACTATTTCATGTTGAAAGCCATTGTAATCACATTAGGAATACGCATCGCTCCGGCTAAGAAGCGCTGGTGAACTTTTCCAGTTCATTGCCAGCTAGACCGGCTTGAGCCTGAAGAGGAACCTTGCCAAGAAGGGCAGAAATATAGTTCTAATAAAATTCGGCTGACGTATCTGTTTAACACTGTCAATTATGATTAGCAGTCAGCTTGGGCTGACACGTATATTTAGGCCATGCGAAGGCCATGTTCAAAACCATACATTCAAGGCCTGGCCTCACCTTCCCGATCCGGATCCGGAATCCGGCAGAATACTCTGGAAAGAGATGCCTGGCTTTGACATTGACAAATGACCTCTGATGCGCCGATCACGGTTGAATCTGAACGAAGCCACGCCTAGGAATCCTAAACTTGCACAGAGGCGAGGGAGGCATTTCTATTACGTGTACGATTAAAGGAAGTGCGGTATTGGGGTCGCCAAAAATTCCCGAATCATTTCATGTTCAGCGTATTCAGTAATCCACTAATATAAACAATAAATAGGAAACAAACAGAAATACAATATCGACTGGCGAGAAAGCATGGTATGTTGAAATATCAAGCCCTCGCTTCAAACATGAGCGCAAGAAGCCGATGGCGATTCGTAATACTAAGCTCCGCTCCTGCCAAGCGCAGAAAGAAACGTATTCTATTATCGAATAGTATTTTACGTTCGATTTTGCATTTGTACTTTCCATCTCGCTGACATACTGAGCTCAAACGCCTGGCACCAAAAAACTAAAGTTCTTCCGACTTCGTAAAATGGCACGTATCCATTTGCTACGGCGCGCCATCTATTAGTCTTCTTCCCAGATACCAAAGTACAAGACGACTGAATGCTAGATGGCGTATGCAAAGTCGTCAGTCAATGACAACAAAATCATCCTTCTGCCTCGATCTTCTCTGACCGGGTGAGTTAGCATACACAAGAATTCAAAACACGGGTTCCTAGGTCGCAGATTTCAGAACCCTTTGGAAAACCTTTCCGGAGTTGTTTTCCAGCCTACAGGGAAATACAATCGAAATAACGTTTCCCACTGTATCTCATAAATTAAATTACGGCCTCTCTATTCATGTCACAGTTCGTTGCGCGATAGTAAACAACCGTAGCCTGACTCTTAATAACGACATAGGTCCCTTTCGTTAAAGTTTTTAAATTATGTAGATAGTTGTCGTTTGAGAAGTGTTTTTTTTGTTTTTTTTATGTTGTTAGTATCTGCATGAACTCCATTTTTTTTTTTTTACCATGGCACTTATGGCCTTACGTGTGTAATACATACATAATACATACATTAATATTACTTAGTGGCAATACTTACAGTGATTGCATAGCACTGGTGTTACTACATAGATTTCCACCATCCGATGACTCTGGGGCTGGAGTCTGGCAGATGTTGGTCTACGGATTGACAAAGAAGAAACTAGAAATAAGAAAATGTAGTTACTTATTATTGCGCTGGTCACTTCAAGAACATCAGTATAAAGAATGGATGCTACACGAACACATTACTATCTAATTTCTTTTCGATGTTCTTGGCACCAAAAGGCGTAGCAAAGATGCACGATTTGAATAACTACTATCGGAATCTTATCCTCGAGACTGGAGGCTCTACAAATACACGTCTGATAGACACACCCACGTGCATGACTCTGAAGAGGTGCTGCCTTGTCAATTTATGGTTGTATTTTTGCAGATACCATCGTGTCTGTTACCACAGTAACTGGATTTGCAATTTGTCATTTTTGCAGTTACCGTGGTATCTGATATACGGCTGCTCTGCAAAAACGACTATTGCCGAAACTGCACTTTTCCAAGTACTCCCAAAGTGCAAACTTCTTTCTCACCAATTTTACAAAATTTGATGGAAGTGAGATAACTTTTCAGATACCACAATCAGTTACCATGGTCGGATCGTGGTATCCGAATATCAGATACCACGAGAGCTGGCCAGAAACCACGATAACTGCAAAAACACCTTTTCACCGTGGTGTCAGATACCACGGTAACTGCAAAAACGCAACTTATGAATGAATGAAAGAAATTTATTTCCCATTTTTAAGAAAAAAGTCACAAACGGAGTATGAAAAAAAAAATGAAAAAAGGAAAGAACACACAACAAGTAACACATAGATCTTAATAATCTTATTTGCACACGGGGCAACATAGCCCTATACAAAGTGTGGCTAGCCTGCACTGGCCAGATACCACGATAACTGCAAAAACGCCTTTTCACCGTGGTATCAGATACCATGGTATCTGCAAAAACGCATCTTATATTTCACTCTGTGGCAGCCTGCGCAAATTTTGAGAACATTTTCAAAACCCTTTACCTATCTCCAGCTCTTTTGAAGAATGAGCAGTCAAGCCACTCAGATGAATCACTGCCATTACTGTCAAGAACCCTGGTTAATAACTCTTGGAGAGCAGAGGCGGAGTACACTATCTTGAAAGTCAGAAACATACATTTTATTTGTTTTCGTTCATGATTGGTAGGAAGGCTACAACATTCATTTTTAATGCATGTCGGCTACCCTACCTTGCCCTGGCCCTAAAATTTCGTACTGTTTATGTTTCTTTTTTGTTCAACTGTTAATACCTTGTGTTGTGCTATTACCGAATTATTATTATCCAACGACGAACCAGATAGTTAACCAAGTGCCATTTTTGTATGTCCCTGGTATGTTTGGCATTTTTATTGAGGTACGGTACTGTTGTTTAAATTTCGTAAAATTCCACCTTACCTTATGTTTGATTCCCCATAATAAACAGGTACTTACAGTTGCCTGTGATGGGTGACCCACAGTAGCCTGAGTCATTATATTCTTCAGAGAGGTATGATGTTTTGCATGGTGAGCTGCGAGACCTTGTATGGAGTGGCATCTTTCGAGGAGTTAGCAATGAGGGTGTACCACTAGAGCTCGCAGATTCTTCCGATGCTTTTCCAGCATATGTAACATCAGAACCTGAAAAAAATTGGTCACTGTAACAGTTGGCTCTTAGCTAATTTTAACGTTTTTTTTCAGGGGCCCTTAGGAAGTGCACGAAAATGGCACTGTTCAAAGTCAAGTATGGTAACATTCAATTAAGCATATGTCTAGCCTACTGTATATCTGAATCTATATACTGTACAGGTATGCTTATTTGAACACTTCTTGAACTGTTTCACTAACCTGGTTTTGTTATTTGCTTATAACACCAGTACACTGTGTAGTCCCATGATAACAGTCCTATCCTACCCAGTGCCAAAATTTTATGGTATTCCCCTGATAATAAAAGAAAAAAGTTCCAACCGTGCGCTATCGATAGCGCATGGTTGGAACTTTTTTCTTTTAACATCAGGGGAATACCACAAAATTAAAACAAGTGTACTAGCAGGGGTGCACAGGTATTAAAATCGTTGACATCTAGCCGGGTGGGGGTGGGTGGTTTGGTCTCAAGATCGCGGATTTAATCCGGGGTGGGTTTCCTTGTAAGATTTCCAGGCCAAGATCGAACTTAGGTAAGTTCAAAGTTGGATACCTCTCCTGTATAGCTGAGGGTTATTTTAGTTCAATTGGAAGTTCATTTGAAAAGTGTTTGAATGTTGCACTATGTTATATTCTTACTGAGACATTATCGACTAGAACCAACTCAAAACAAAATAGCTTACTCATGGTTTCTGTGGAATCCAGAACGGCATGCCGGCAGTGCTTTTCAAATATCACGCCAGGCATTACAGTGTTGTCGCTTGCGCTTATTTTGATTTTTCAAGTGTACCTACTGGTGTTATAATCATTATCCCCCTTGCTTTCCTCGCTGCGCTCGGGCGATATCAGCCTATAATGCTACCCGTGGGCCAAATTTTTCCGCTATCACCCTCAGCAAGGGCGATAATATATATTATTAGTGTCACAGAAAAGGAAAAATAACGAACTTGAATCAGCTAATAGGCAACTATTTCAGGGTTATCCTGGTTAAAGCTTTGAGAAAAAATTCAATTAAGGCACTTTTATTTAAAATGCCTGTGGATTTGAACTAGCCTACCAGCTAATTTTTCTGGCGTATTTTTCAGAGGCCGTGGCTTACTTTTTTCACAACGATCTGGCAACGCTGGTTGAGAGACTGACAGCACAATTTTCAAACAAATAGTAAGCATGATGAAAACTTGAATGGAAAATATTTTTTGGCAATTGCACTATAGTATAAAAATGTCTGGTTTGGATTTTAGTTTTTTCTTTGGCATCAATTTACTGCCATTTACTGTTGTTGGGTGACATTCAAATGAGCATACCTCTACTTTGCTGTCCTGGGGACAAGCAAACCCTATGTTAGCTCCTCAATCAACTGATGTCACCTGGATGTCACAGTTGGCATGGGCTAGCCTAGCCTAGATTCAACAAATGACACTTTGCCAACTTTGGTCTATCCTCAAAAACCTACCTTGAATGAGTCCAAGTTTCCTGGTTCTTCTATTCCTTCCTTTAAGCCAACCATCAGGATTTTTCACATCTGTACACCCACCAACTAGGAAATAGCCATCGGGAATGACTACTTCAATCAAATCACCCTCTTCACATGATAGTTCATCAGGACTGGAAGGAACAATTAACCCTTTGGACCGATAAAGACAAGCTCCCTGAGGAAAGTCCTCCATCCCAGTATCACTAAATTTTCCACAAAGTCAAGAACTTAAAACACAAATGCAAAATCAAAATCAAAACAAAGACTCTAGTCGAGAGGACAACACACGTCAATAACTCAAATTTAAGCGGGAAAGTCGCAGTCTCTTCACCAACCTACTAAACAATAATTTCAAGATTTTCGTACTAAAGTGATATGAAAAATACACTCGATACTGACGACGAGGTTTCTGGCTAACGGTCCAGCAGGGGCGTAATTTCGTCAAAATCCTGGGGGGGGCAAAGTTGGAGCCGATTTTCCCATGCAAATCAAGTGAAAATGAGTAGTTTTAGTTCAAGAAGAAAAACGTAATAAAAACAAAGAAACAAAGAGATATTTTACTAATCGACCAAGGCGAAAACGACACAGGAAGCGATAAAATTAGGTCAAACGCCTCAAGGACCGAACGGGCAAACATCAAGCTGGGGGGGCAAACTGGGGTCTGGGGGGGGGCAGTTGCCCCCCCTGCCCTATAGCAAATTACGCCCCTGCGGTCCAGCCCAGCCACGCAAAGCTGAGGGTCAGAGAGGGCAGAACAGGTTCAGAAGGACAATCAAGTTCTCCTGGCTGGACAGACATCCTCCATTTAAATGGTGCCGACCCGGAAAATAAGAGAATTTCAGCTTTTACTTCGATAGCTGATGATTTTGCCGTTTTCTGGACTTTAGAACCATTCTTTCAAAATCCTGGGGCCAGACTAATCCCAGAAGCCGCTTCGAATTTTTGGTCACTTTTAAAACCAATTTTAAATTATTCCCAACATATTCTTTCAATATTGTCTCAAGTTCCATATAGTGATCGTAACTTTGGTTCCACTGTCGCACTTTTACCCGTCCGAGCAATTCAACGGAAGCTAGGACGACGAAACTTGGCAGGCATATGAAGGACGAATCCGTTAAGTCGGGGAATCCAGAGTTTTGTAAGCACGTAAGTTGCGAACGGGTGACCCCATTCGAATGATACTTGACAGGTGGTGGGAGCGGATGACCAAAATTTGTTACGTCCTAACCGCACCCGACCACGGTCAAAAGAGCTGGAGGGGGGGGGGGGGGCTCAGGAAATTTTGGAGCATGCTTACGGACCAAAGGGATGGAGTGATAGGGATGCAAATTGGACGGGACAAAGATCATGGGCCCTAGATATGTTATTTTGATGTCCAAACCGGATCCGGCCTCGGTGGGGAGGAGGGGGTAGGGAATTTCTCCTGACGTGCTCCGATTCCAGTGAAACTTCCTGGGTGATAAAAGCAAATACCGTAGATGCAGCATTTGCGTGTCCAAATCGCATCCGGTTTCGGTGGAGGCGGATAATATTTATGCATGCATTTTAGCTAAGGGTCACAAACGGTCCGGTCAAACAAATCGAACATCTAGGACATGCGCACTCGCCAGCTTTCAAGTTACATTCGGCTCGGATCACGCGTTCGAGAGTTATGCATGTCATGATTGACAAGATATCCAGAACCTCCTCGACCCCCCCCCCACCCAAGAGCCGGATCTCTGTCTGCTGGTGCACTTGTCGATGGAAACAAAATCGAAGGTTTCGATGGGGTCCCAAAGGTGAATATATAAAAAATGTCTGGCCTCGGATGTGCACCGGTCCATTTTACCCCTGTGACTACAAATCTGCAAGTTAAGGCAACCCGTAGCACAGACGCACCAAAGATACGACTGACGAAACTGCACGCAAATAGTCTTTGACCGCACGTAAAATCTACGGAGCGTTACCTCAAGTCATTTGTCTCCTATTTTGTAAAGTATTTTAACGGCTCTGAATTCTGAATTTAAAGTTTAACTGAAAAGTCAACTCATTTGTGTGTCATTTAATTGGATACACTTAATTATTTGGATTCAGCAAAGGGATTTTTTGATTTTCCACTATCTGCTCTAGTTATGAGGCTCAGAATATCTCCAGCCGTCCCCACAGGCCCACAGCGTAAATTCTACTGTGACGCGGGATATCTCAACACAAATGCGGCTTTTCAGTGGGCAGTGGTGAGATTGGTGAAGATTGCTTAGTGCCTGAACAAAAAAAATTTGATAAATCTTTCTGGTAAGTCATACAGCAAAAATACAAGCGCATAGAGGCACCACAGATTACACGGAAATTCCACTATTTGAAAATCGATTGTTCGTGAATAGCGGAACAACGAAGTAACTAATTTTCAGCGGGTCTTCAAGCCAATTTAAGTGAATAAGTGATGGGCAACTAGATTGTCCTATCCTAGCCCTTTTCCGTTAAACTTTAAATTGACATGCTTTGTAATTATGTTCGTTATCGGATTGTATTTTAAAATTGTAACACATATATGATTATGTTGACCATGTATGACGATCCACCACTATTTTTGTAAAAACATAAGATGGAATTAAACGAATTTGAATTGAATATATATATATATTGGACTTTCACGTCCAAAGATTTTCTGCCTTCGCCAGGTCCCGTAAGCATGTTGTTTTTCCCCTGTTCAGATTATCCAGACTGGGGTAAGATTGCGACCGGAATCAATGTTAGTCGAAAACATAAATTATTCTGATCCATAAAGTTCTTTACATATTACGTACACCACCTCAGAGGATTTTGTTCATTCTGAAATTTCCGGATTATGTCCGATTATGATCGTACCATTTATCCGGTAGTGAAACAAATCAGATAGGTCGATTCAGTCCTACTATCGTTATACAGCTAAATAACCTGACGGAGAGGTTTTATAGAAATGTACAGAGAGTGAAAGTACTGGTTTACCACGGATTAGGGCTAGACGACTGATCAGCTGAGAAAACAAAAAATGTAAGAATTTTGCGTTCATTCTTGTCCTCAAATGCGACTTCAGAATTAACTTTCACTTTTATCAAATTTCTGATTTGCAGGATTCCGAATCAATTCCTTGTCCTGTGAGAAAAGAAAGTTCAGATAAGCATTCTGCATTTATTTTTACTCCTAAAACGAATCTCTAATCGACTTCAGATTTTTTTTTTACTTTTCCGTAAATTTCCGTTTTAGCTGCTTCTGATTTTTCTTCAAGAAAATAAAGTTCAAAAATGGATTCAGCACGTCTCCTTAATCCTATATCGAACCTCTAATCGACTTCACAAAGAACTTTTAATTCTACCAAATGCCCGGTTTTAGACCGGGTTCCAGATGAACTATAATTCTCACAAGAAAATAAAGTTCAAAAATGGATTCAGCTTGTCTACTTCCCCTAACACCGAATGCTCCAATCGACTTCAGAAACGACTTTTACTCCCACCACATTTCCGGTTTTCGGCCGGATTCCGGGTGAACCATTTGTCCGGCAAGAAAACAAAGTTCAGATATGGACGCCTCGTCGCCTCTCGCGTAATTTGAAACCCTCTCCCACACCCCTTCAGATAGAGCTACACGGCCGACCTGTACTTTGATCCGATGGATCTTCATTCATACCAAGTTTGAATAAAATATCTCATCTCAACCCCCTTCAAGAGTTCTCGTGCTAACAGACGGACAACGTTTACGAAGTCGTAGGTATCCTGTCACGAACGTTTTGTGACCCCAAAAACAGAATAACAACCTGGAGCCCTTGGAAGTCGAAGAGAGGGCTCAACAGGAAAAGAATTTGAAATATTACACGCAAAATGATTCGGAGCCAGAATTTACCGGCGGGCCGCTGAGTTGTTTTCGTCGTGGCTTCAGGGACTAGGCTATACTAGACCCCCTGCTGACAACAGGAATCGCCAGATAACCGCGCAAGAGAACAAGACCAAATGCTTCGCTGGGATCGTTCGGTATTTTTTCGATAGTAGAACTATTCGGTATATTTACGGGGATTCGGTAGTTATACAAAATCCCGAATATGCTATCTATTTGGTATAATGATCGGGATTCGGTATAATTGCCAGTATTCGGTAGTTATCACGAATTCGTGAGAGAATTAACTGAAATTGTTTGTATATTTTACGCTGCCAGAACTATTAGGTATATTTATGGAGATTCGGTAGTTACACAGAATCCCGAACTAAGCTACCGGTCCAAAATTATTCGGTAACATGATTGGGATTCGGTAATTTATTCGGTATAATTTTTGATTCGGTGGTTACCATGAATCCCGACTTTTTCCAGTTTCGACGAAATTATACCGAATACGAATACTATTCGTTCTTTCTATACCAAAACAATACGTTATAATAACAGGGATACGGTAGTTATACAAAATCCCGAACATGCTATCGGTCTAAACGTTTTCGGTACAACAACTGGGATTCGGTATTTATTCTGTATAATTACTAGGATTCGGGTGTTATCACGAACCTCGAAACTCGGAAGAGGTCGAGTGAAGCACTGGTCACAGACAAAAGGACTGATCTATGATTTCATCGATAGTCCTTACTTTTATTTTGGATCCAAAAAGAAGATCTTATCATAAATGTTTCGAAAATTCCGCCTGCGGCGCTTTTCGTAATATTATCTATTTTGTTGAAGGGCGCGTCATTTGACTGGGATTTTAAGCCAGTTTTAAGATTGGGTTCTCGAACCATTAAAAGCTAGAATCTGGATGGAAATAGTTATATTTGGCAGGAGAAAGCTAACTCTAAAAAAATATCGCCTGCGGCGCTACAGTACCTGCTGCTGCCGGAACGTCGCTCCACCCAGTTTCTGGAACTTCTTAAGAGTCTCGGTATTTAATCCACGGTAAATGATACAATTTGAAAGAGAAGCAGTTAAATTTTAGCCTACAGGAAAAACAAAAATTGGATTTCGAAAATTCTTGCCTGGCGCTCGATTTAATTTTCTCTTGGGTATGATCGATAGAAGCTGTCACTGCAATCGTGCCCGGTAATATATTCTTCAAGTGGGTTTCGCCAAAACCGCGCCTAATAGTTGGCTTATCGTCTTTCAAGTTGCCCTTTAATATTACTATTCCTTCGTAATCCTTTCTGTTCCAAAATTTAAATCTCGAATTCTCTGTTTCTAGGATTCGGTAAAATTTTTGAAAGATTCGGTAAAAAAATTTCTCTTCCTCCCCCCCAACGAAAATGCAATTGCTACGCCCCTGACCCTAGGTATGCCAAATCTTGGGTAGCGTGCCCTAACCAGAGGCGTTATTAGCAAAAATGTTCGGAAGGGGGCAAGGCATTTTAGGGTATCCGAAAATCAAGGGTTTGTCGTAGTCAGACTCAATGACACCTCAAACCCCGAATTTTCCTCTGTTGACTGCCCCCAGAGTCATTGCGAGGTCATATTCAGACGGATTTCATTGGCTTGGTCGTGACAATAATAAGTGTGGATTCGGGTGATCAGGGACTGACGCTAAATTGGCCGTATTCCAGTTCAGCGATCCAAGCGGACTGGTTTCTATTAGTCCCCCGTTGTCTCATAATCAACACTTGTGTAGACATATAGTAAAAAGTCAGATCCATAGGTAGCTTTCACTTTCTACTACTGAGACGTATGCAAAACCTTCATTTCCTGGGACGCTGATTGCAGATTTTCTACTGTCAACCTATGGATCTATTTTACTATGTCTGTCACAAAGTGCTGATGGTGAGGCATAGCGGGATTAAAAGCCAGGCTTCACCTTCCAGATTCCCAGACGTCCGGGGCTTCCGCATAGTCAAGCCAACCCTTCCAGGTTTTGATGATAATGATGACAGCTAAATTTGCTGTTCATTCGACATTTCCTAGATGTACCCTTTACATTTCAATTACCTCTTGCCAGAGCCGTTACTAGCCAAAATGTTTTTGGGGGGGGGAACAAGGTATTCACCGACTGGCTGGTCATTTTTACCGACTATTTTTGCGGATAAAAACGACTATTATCGGCTGATTTAAAAAAAAACAAAAAACGACTAATTATAAGAAAAATCGACTATTTTTTTCGAAAAAACGACTGTTTTTTATTGTTTTTATGAAAAAACGAATATTTCTAAGAAAAAATCGACTGTTATTACTAAAAATCGCGGCGCTTCGCGCCGACTCGGCTATTTTTTACCGACTGGCCGACCACATTGGGGGGGGGGCGTCCCCCCTCCCCCCCCCAGTAGTGACGCCTCTGCCTCTTGCATCCCAATCATAACTGTCAATCACTTTCCCTTTTCTTCCTTCATTTGCATATTTGTTGTGTCTCTCGAACGGGTTGCCTCTATGCCGCCAGACATCCGGAATCTTGGGTGTCCAACAACACAGACTTCCAGACGTTTTTGGCCTGGCTTCACCTTCCAGATCTGTCCCGACTGTCTGGGATCCGGAAGAAAAATCTGGAAGGTGAAGCCTGGCTTTAACTGAAACTAGTCCGCTTGGAAGCGCTGAACCGGAATATGGCGAATTGGCACCTAAACGGCCGCTGACTGAAAATCAGCCGTTGTTTTGTCCCGTGTGGAAAGGCCAGAAGAGCCGTCCTAATACGCTCTTTTCTTCAAAAATAACTCGAGTGTAAGGCGGAGAGAACAAGAGCATAGGACGATCTGACAGTTTCAAAAAGTCCGCTGGCTTATCTGCCATCTGTTCTTGCGACTGCGACTAAAACTCGCTTCGCTTTCCGAGTCTGTTGTGGCGCTCCGCTAGTTTTGGAAGTGATGCGGAAAGTGAACCCACTCCGTACGCGGAAAGTGGACTCGGCAAGCCAGCGAGAAGTTGTAAAGACATTCGTTTGTTCTTTCTTTCTTTGCTTTTTGGAAAGCAAATCCGTGAGATCGCCAGAATCATCCTTATACAAGGTTCCATAGTGGCTCCGCCTCTTCTCGATTCTGACGGAGCTTCTTAGTCGGTGCATGGGCAACAGATGAAGGTTCTACTAAGTATTTATAAGTTCTGATACAATTGGGTTCAACGCGTATTACTGGTCTCACGATCTACAGTATTCCGAAAATGTCACGGGCGGACAGTATTCGACTGACTCTTCCCGACGAAAAATTTGTAGCCTGTTTAAGTTCTATGGTGGTTGTACGAAAAAGTTACATGTAGTGATATGCAGCAGTACAGAATACTTTAATTTTATGGGCCTCACACTGAGCTAATCTTAAGCAGTAGTATTCAGTAGCACCCCGCCTTGCTTCAGTAGCATCCAGTCTAGCTACAGGCTACAGAAGCATGTAGTAGCATCAGTTGGCACTGCATGCTTTTTCGTACAACTTCATACTACCATTTTGAGATAATTTTTCATCGGGATACTAGGATTTTCTCTAAGGATTAACGGTGTACTGATTTGTCTAGCCTGGGCTGAAGAAGTAGAAAGACAATGATGTAGAGACTTTTATCGAACAGCACTTTTTACAACATCTGCACCTGGGAACAAATAATATTTAACAAACCAATGACACTTAGCTTAGGCTTTAGACTGCATTCATGCAACAAAATGTAAGGAACCAGGTCCAGTTCATCCGCCTAACTGAAGTGGGAGATATAAATAAAATTCGCCCCCCCCCCCAACCGAATTTCCTGCTCTCAAGATTTTATAATAATGTCCCTCCAACGTGACCGTAGAAAGATTGTGGCAAAACTTCCTAAATTTCAGGCAAGGCCCGTAACAAATTCCAACTAAAGAAACTAAGGAATAATTAACAAAATACAAGGAATGATAAACAACAAAAGGATAACTACAACAAAAGTACTCCAAAGAACTGACAATAAGTTGCCATACTAGACATTAAAACTGTCAAATAAACAGATGGCACAACAACTTCGCTTCCAAATATACACAAATCGCAGCGATCCCAAAATTACAACTTCGCTCGAATCTTAACAGGTATGCTTTTCGAAAATTGACACTTCCGTACACATGGCTACAGTAGGCCTACAGCTCCGCCGGTCGAACTCCTATGAACTTCCCTCAAAAGCGACTAAAACAGCTTAGAAAAATAAATAAAATGCCTATTTCAAACTTCAACCACTAATTCCTTAAAACCTCTTTGACCCTCCCAGTCTTTTCTCTCAAGAAGCTTAAAGGTATAGCGAGATCAGATACATCTATTAGCTCATATACTGGAATGATTTAATTTCTAAAACTACCGCTATGGCCAACACAGACTAGGCAGTCTTCAACAATGAGCTAATTCCTGACTAGCAGACGCGAAGCCACGACTCGCGCATCCCCACCTCTCTATATAAATGCCAACTGTTCTACAAGACACAAAAACTACCATGAATGGTGAAAATATCCTACAGAAATTACAGCCTACTCGACGAAACCGGAGAGAGTACAAACAAAGAATTAAACATTCCGGGGTATACGATTTTCGACTTCGAGACTGAATTATCGGCGTCTCATCACTATCTTGTTTTTTCTTTATATAGTTATTTATTTTTATGTTTGACGGCGCCTTGGCCTTGCTCTCGCTTATAATGTATGATTATTTAGGGGATGAGATATTACTGAGCATAATTCATTATGCTGAAGTTTTTTGGATTTATTTTTTCGTGAGCGCTCGAGCTCTGCTCTCAGCAGCGGAAAGTGTTAAGAATATATTTGTTTGTAAGTAAAGATAACCTTGAACCATTGTGGGCAGGTCAGTTCTTGGAAATATTATTCCAGAAGATGCTCTTATCATAGTTTTGGGGCACTGTTCAATAGGAAATGAGATCTTGAAGGCTTCATACTTAACATAAATTGCAACTAACGGTCGGTTATGATTTAAAGGTACGATTACCGACAAATAGAATGCAAGATCCGTTTGTGGATTTCACGGTAAAAAGCTTCAAACCTTCAAGATCTCATTTCCAATTGAACGTTCCTTGAAGATGACTATTAAACATTCCAGAAAGTGGCGGAGAAACGTTTCCAACAATTTACAGCTTCAGAAAAGTTACCAAACGCCGATTCTTGTCTCGAAGTAGAAAATGTATACCACACGGATCTGAAATTATTTGTTTTTGCGCCTTCCAATGGTGGTGCAGGAATATCCGTTTTCGTCGGGTTGGTTGCGATCTCTCTATCCTGATGCGGGGCGCGAGATATTAGTTGCGTTTTTGCAGATACCATTGGTATCTGTTACCACGGTAAGTGGATCTGCAACTGGTCGTTTCTGGTATCTGGATCTGCAATTCGTCGTTTTTGCTTTTAAAAACGACGAAGTCATCCAAAAAGAAATACTGATGTTCCACTGACTTCTACAGTGACATAATTTCTCTCCCACCAATTTGACGAAAAAAATAGACTCCTTGTGTTGGAGATGAATTTTTCAGATACCATACCACGATCAGTTACCACGGCCGACCGTCATATCTAAATATACCACGGTACTTTGCCAAATACCACGGTAACTGCAAAAATGCCTTTTGACCGTGGTATCAGATACCATGGTATCTGCAAAAACGCAACTATTGTTCAGGTTTTTGTACAAAATTCTCAGTGCGGTCGCTACAGTGTTTTGTGATCCGACGAAACACGCTCATTCGAAGCAACTTTCAGTCTGAATTCTGTACAACTCTAGAAATGCGGAGTTTCCCATGGCCCTCACCAGGAGGCGCTAGAAGATAGTTCACGTTGTCTATTTCTCAAGTCTATCTCGGGCCTTTTGGCGCAGACGGATCTTAACAGAGACAGAAGACCTAACCTAACCACACAGCAAAATCACTTCGGTCTCAATGTACAAGTCTCAAGATATACCGGCAGCTTAAAATATTTATTTCCAGCATTTCCCTTATTACTTTGAACGATTTTTCTCTCGCTATTCATGTTGTTTCGAATCAAGGCAGCTCCTACCGCGATGCGGAGCTTAAGCCGGAAATCCACTGGCAAGGCCATAGTAACCGTTTTCGTCCAGACCAGGCGTGCTCTCATTGGCTGAAAATGGCCAAAAACGGCGGTTATGACACGTTATGATGGCTTCCGACAGCTTATGATTGCCAGTGGAGACACAACCAACGGCGAAACAAATTTTATCGAGGGTTACTTTGTCAGATTCGTCCAAAGCGATAGGGGGAAACACGCCGGAAACACGTGCTTTAAACAGCGTGTAAGCTGCACTCAGGCACAAAATTTACAGTCTATTTTGGTCATTGACCAAGCTCAACTAATCCTAAATAACAACTAAGAGGACGGATTTTTTTAATTATTTTTTTCTTTTCCGCTATTCATCTTCTTCTTCTCACGAAACACACTTCTAAGTATCTTTCGTTTGATTTTTTCCGCGTTTCGGCGTTGACGAGGGGATAGGTGCTTTTCGAGCAGTCGCTGGATATGCTTTTGAGAGTTTCTCTCCAGAGTAGATCTTTTATACTCATGTGGAGTCGGGACCGTTCGACCCAACTTGCGATTAGTGTCCTTAGGTAGGCTATTATGTGTGCTATACTTAATATCAACAGGGAGAACTCCAGACGCTGAAGTAGGGCAATCAGGGCTAAAGCGGCAACAAGCATGGCCGTTCTGAAACAGAAGAGATGATATGAGTAAGAAAAAAAACAACTGAACTCAATGACCGTTAGAGAAGATCAACTCCAACAGGGACTGAAATAAAATCCTAGGCCCAACAAACACTGGTTTAAAACCCCTAAAAGGTAGAGAATGTTATATTCTCGGTCAAGTCCAACTTGACTACTGCCTCTTTGTAAAGATTTGTGATGCCCGGAACTTCTACGTGAACGCCATATTACTAAACTCTGACGGTGCACTGCCCTATAAAGTCCGGTCTTCACCTCCCGGAACTTCCGGAATCTGGGCTTCCAGATTAACTTTGACGTCTTCTGTAAATTGCATCTGGAATATGAACCGGTCCGAAAGAATATCAAAATAATCCGTAAAAAAGGGGCTTTTGATTTTAAGTATCGCAGAAGAAATTCAAAAAAAATCTCGGAAAATCTGGGAACCCAGATTCCGGAAGGTGAAGACTCACCTTAACATTGTTCAAACAGGGATAATAAGCTGCGTGGTGCTGGTGTTTTCAAATTGAAGTAAAGGTTCTTTTACATGCGATGTGATGTTCCTTTCTTTCCTGGGCTCGCTGGCAGAACCCAAACAAGCGATTATAAGTTTGATTGGCTCTGCATGAGACAAAATAAGTTTCTCCTTCTGTCGCATAAACAGCACACTCCGAGTGTGAAGCCGTAACTGCAAACGTTATATTACGTCTTACTACATCTTTCTGAACATTGTTTATCTCTGGCAATGATTCATGTTGCATTCCAACCTCATACCAATATTTATATTAAACAACAACCATGTATGGCCATAACATCCCCGATGATAAATTGTCGAAAATTAGTTATCTCAAGATGTAAGCTATAGTAGCATGCAACAGTAACTGATGCCAATACACGCTACTATATCAAACCTGGATGGTACTAGCATTTAAGTATCCCATTCTGAAGCACGGTTAAATGAAAGCAGTATTTCGTGCTCCTACATATCACTGCATACGACTTCACGGATGAAGTTTATCATACTACACAGGCTGAGCGTGTTCCACCGTTCTAACAATAATAACTATTAGTTACTAATTTCGTTCCAACCTCGTGAAAAGTTACTACACTGACCGTTCGAGTCTTCTCGAAATAGTAACTAATAGTAACTATTTGTTTACCACGCTCGGGAGCGCAATAAGCGTGGTAACTACAATCTCTGGCACGATTAGCGCGTGCCGCGATATTTTGCCGAAAGTAGAAACATGCGTTTCAGCCTTGACGCCAACAAGCCACAAGCCGTGACGTCATGCGTAGTTACCACGGTAAGTAGGGTGGAACACCACCGTTACATTTAGCATCGGGACAGCTTGGAAGTCTTGGAACGACGACGGTCGTTCAAGCCTTACAAAACTTTGGTAAGAGGCAGGAACACATGATCAGTTCTACGAGAGAACAACAATAACCAGATAGAATAGAACTTTCGGTGGTTCTGCCAAAATGGAAGTTCTACTCTCGAAAAATTAACTTTTCTGACATAGCAGCCGTGATGAAACACCTACTTTTGATCGAATTTTAGGTTGACAAGGTAACTTGATTTCGTTTCCAAGGCTCATCTAGACAAATTATCGACCAGCTGGAAGAGAGCCAATCTTGTCCAACTTCACGGATCCCAAAGCAGCAAACAACGAGCACATAAAGACGACAAAAGCAATAACACCTATAGTACCCTCCCCGCAGCCTTCGCTATTCCCTAAAACTTCGGAATACTGTGTAGTTCTGAACTGGCTCGCCTCACACCGCTTTGCTCTCAAGACTCCCATTCGTAAAGAAATAATAAATTTTACGCAAGGGCACAGTGCCCAGCTATAATGGGTCTGTGTCCTTTTGATGGAGCATGCCTCAAATGCGAATCTTCATACCGCAGAACTGGGGATTTGTGCATGACCTGGTCAAACTCAACTTACAGACTCCAATTCGTGGCCTGAGGATTCAGGATACGGGAGGTTGCTGAAGAAAGTCAAATAAAATTTCCTGATTAAAATGTAATCATGTAGCTTAAATTTGGTGTTCCAGTTCCGTACTGATGCCACCTTTTGTTTTTACTTCGAAATAAAACTTTCTTTTCTACTAATATCTCTCTAATACTTCTTCAACAGATGCGAGGTAACACACCATCTGCCGACGTCACTTGAAAAACTGTATTATGAGCCTTAAGTTTTTTTTTTCCGTTACGCTTCTAAAGTGCTACGTTTCTGAAAACCTAACACTAAGTTTGCGACGTTACTTTCACGGGAAAAAAAAACCTTAAAGCATTCGTGCCAGTAAATATGCCCATCCATTTTTTTTGTTCCACTCCCGTTGTGTATTTTAGTCTCCAAATTCTCAGTTTCACAGAATTTCTGTACTAACCGGAATCGCAATCGGTATTTCTTTCACCACGTATGTGGATAAGTAGAATATTTGGGCATGATCAAGTCTTACTGGATCCAGTCCTTTTTCGGACTCTAATCATGCCGCACGTGTGGAGCCATCAACATCACACAAGGTATTAGTCTCGGCAGCCGGTAAGTTTGTAACGGAAAATGCAGCACTAAGCATGTTTCTATCCCAATATTAGAAAAACGTCATTTTCTCTATCACCCACTAGCCTAACTGCACTTTTGCAAGACCGATTTTCTCCAACGTATGCCTAGGAAAATACGCGTGCCGTAGGAGACCAAAATGTTTCGAAAACAATCGATCATTGTGGAAGCAAAAATCAGTCAAATGTCGTTAGGAAGAATCGAATGGGTAGCGAATCGAACGGACCGTGAGATTAGGCAAGAATTATTGGTCATTACTATATATAGCCTACTGCATCTTCTCGAAGGTACCCCATAGTCATTTCGACCTGGGCTTTAGCATTGCGATTAGTTAAAACGTTTAGTGCTAATTGGATATTTGGCGGTTTTAAACGGAGAGTCAGCTAATAAATCTTTGCGGCGGTACTTCAGCAGTTCATGGCAAGGGTTCTCTTTAAGTCCCCAGCTAAAATTGTGACTTGTAATAAATTTTTATAAATTTTTTAATCAGATTTTTAGCTACGACCTGAAAAGACCCTTGCCAAGAACATCCGACAAAAAATCTAAGCTGATAAGCTCTTTTCGTACTATCAAACATGGTTCGCAGTCAGCTTGGGTGAAGCATTGCTTGTGCTATGGTCTGGTCTTAACTTAGTCAGATTTAGATTTAAAATTGGAGTTTGTTTATTGTAGTTTGGTTTGCGAACTAGCTGTTGCTTTCACATTCGGTTTATTTAATATAGTGTATGTCCCTGGCTAGGCCTAGTATCTTCGAGTGTTCCTCTCTATAGGCCTAGCCAACTATGTATTGATTTAGTGCAAAAATAAAACGAACTTGAACTTGAACTAGTAGGAATGCCCCAAGGTTGACCGCAATCACCATATCATGCAGTCAGATTTTTATAAAACAGCGGATAGATGGCAGTGCGGGTGCGATTAGCGTAGTGCAACATTGACAAGGCGCCTGTCGGCACTCAGCGAGAAAGGTGTGCAAGAAGAACAGAAAGATAGCCAAAAGCAGCACACATAGAAAAAATGTTAGTCGGAAATTACCCATTAGACCTAGATGTCGCACCACTCCTCAAAAGTTGACACAAAGACTCCTGAAAAATGGGTTAGGGTCTTAGGGCAAGCAAATCAGGAATCGGAAGAAAAGGGGTTTCGGGACGACAGGGATCTAGGCTTTCTGTGATAAAATTCTTTTTGAGTAGCCCTTCTTTACTTCCCCAAGTAAAGGGTTCGTTACTCAAATCGGTTTCGTTTTCTGGACTACTGCCAAAACTGGTAGAATTCCCAACGTAGAAAATCGAATGAACTGGGTAGAAGGCCGATACTGAATTACTGATCGATTAGTTCGGTAGTAAGAAAATCAGTTGGGAAGCAGTAGTAACACCAGTCTTCCAACTGGGAGCAAAAAATGGCCATAAAATGGGGTCCAACGGCATTGGAAATAAATAAGTAGACCGTCAAACACTATTTTTTAGATTACCAGTAAATACGGTCGACAAATCCTGCATCCTGCACACTGGGTAAGAAAGGATAGAATATGCTGTGCAAGAATTTAAACTATACGAATATTTATGCCCAAAAATTATATGCAGGATTGGTGCATTTCTGGACAATTTAAGTAAGATAATTAAAAGTATGTGATATTAGTTTGGGGGATGTAAATTTCACCTGATCAAAAGTTCGCCCGCACACTAAATGTAAATGTTATTTTTTTTTTTTGTCATGGCCCAAGGGCTTCAATTAACATTCATCTATCTATTTATACTGGTTTCTAACGAAATTTTGGGATAATCCTTACGACAGCTTGACGATACCAAGGATTTAAGTTTCCTTTTAACGTATAAACCAAACCAGTTTTGTATATGTCCCGAATGCGCAGAGCACCATCTACTTACGTAGCAATGAAATGTTGTGCAAGGGACTTTCACAGTATTTCCAAAGCCAACTACGTTTACAAGACCCTCTGCACCTCATTGGCCTTTTAAGCCGAAAGTCGGGGGTTCAGACTCCACCTGAGGGGCAATTCCGTCTTTCAGTTCACTACTTATAACACCATCTACTTGTTATCGTAGCCACACATCATCTAGCGGAAATGAGATAACTCGAAGGGGGAGGGAAGAAGACGGCTGATAACTAATGCTTCAGTGGATAATTAATGCTACCCTGTTAATAACTTTCAACAACACATCATGAATTTCTTATGTTCTTAGTCCTAATTTAATCTGGTTTATTTTTAATTAGGTTTATATTATGTTAGATGCTTTCGCAGAGGCAGAAGCAGCCTAACTCGTACTCTTCAAAATACCTTTAATCAAAATCGCTTAAACTAGAGAAATGTTATTTGAGAATCCAACCACCACGACAGTCGAAATTCGCGTAAGCAGCAACGGCTGTGGGAACGAGAATGAGCCACGAACTTCGACCTCATCTGGGCTTTCCCCAAGCTATGAGCCAACCAGCATGCCTGCAGCGAGTTAGTAAAAGCCGCAGTGTTATAACAGCATCCGCGAAAAGCCAAATTAGGCCAATAAACAGGACAACGTGCAATGACCCCCCCCCCCTTAACATGATCCTGTGTAATTAAGCGGGCATTAAGGACAAAAACATACTGGCGAAAGGGAAACTCAAAGTTTAATCAGCCAAAGGCAGTCTGCAGACCATTTTCTAACAGGGAATTAGAGAGAGACACAAGTCTTCCCATAACAAGCTTCGCAGTAGGAATTCCTCCGTACAGATTTGCAGTTTGTGGCATAATGAACCCCATCTGGTTTGTGGCAATATAATGAAGGCGCTGAAAGACTGGACTGAATATGTTCGCTTATTTCAAAAGGCCCGATTTTGTGAGTTTTCGCATACAAATTCAGCTCAGTTTCCTCCATGACTTCTCTAAAACTCCCCTCATCAACCGGCAAGGGAGACTCCAAAGTCTTTTAGGTATCATGCCGAAATGCTATTAGACGACTGGGGTTCATCGTCAAATTAACCTAATCTGAACCAGATCCAGAAGTTGATGAGTAGAAAATGTGCAATCTGCTTCCCGAGCAACGGAAGTTTGGAGTAAAAAGTGAAAGCCATTATGTTCCACCTTACGGACTCCATATTTTACTATCTCTCTGTAAAAAGCGTTGAGACTGAAACAATAGAGGATTTTCAGAAACTAGTCCGCTTGTAGCACTGAACTGGGATACATTACAAGTTAGAGGTCTCGCAGCATACTGTATTTTTGTCTTCAGAGATTGTCCATCCAAGATTTACTACACTGTCAGAAGTTTCAGAACAAACAAGACAAGGATGCGCGGTTTCAACAGACAATACGTAACATACAACACCTTGGGATGCCATCTGTTGTGTTTGAAAACGTTATGCATGAGATGTTATGCATAACAAGAATTGCCAGGAAGAGCCAAAAAACAGCCAAAAAAGCATCTGCTGACTTTTTTGTTTGTCGACGATATGGATGCTGTTTTGAGGTTATTCGGCTCTTCCTATGGCAATGCTTGTTTTGCATAAAGTTTCATGCATAACGTTTTCAAACACAACAGATAACATCCCAAATGTTGTCTGTTACGCATTGTCTGTAGAAAACGCGCATCCTTGTGTTGTCTGTTATGAAACTTCTGACAGTGTACGCCCCCTAATTTGTTTTTTTGTCACTGATGACCCTCTCCTAAATCTCCCTCCAATCATAAAACAATCGCTTCTCTTTTACCTTGCAACTGCAGGACGTGCAGCGATCCTCCGTTAGAGGCCAACTGGCACCATTGGGATAGTGAACCCCGCCGTAGTGGCACCCCATCCCTCCATCTGTATCGCTAGTGGAATTTGTGAAGGGACTGGGTGAACATGGGTCATCGTGACAGCGAGGGCAGCAATCCCCAGGCGCTTTGATTGGGTTGTCACAGGTTACAGGCGGGCACTCGAGCGCCCAACAGTCGATCTCACCATGCTGAAAATATTTAAAAAAAAATCAGGTTCCATTTCCAGTGTAATGGGTGGCAAGTTCCATTTCTAGCACGAAAGAAGGGGCAAATCTGGGAAAAAAGCTAGCTAGCTTGAATGATAATTTTTTTTAAAGTTCAGTCTGATCGCTACTCAGTAGGAAAATCGCTTCTTCAATGCGAGCTCGGGTATCAAAGCCAACAAAACTACAGTACTAACTATTAAAAAAAACAAAGAACAGTTACCTCGAGCAGTCTAGTACACTAAGCCCTTTTTCATACCACGCTCTAACGAAAGATCATTCTGACATGGATGTGCATGGTGCTCATACGCGTGTGTACCCCTTATTCCCAGGAGAGGTACCAGTATACAACATTTTGGTGATCAGAGAAACCTATCTTATTTTGACTTGGAAAGTCTTGTATGTTGGTACCCCTCTGGGGAATAAGGGGCCTACATATGTATAAACACCACGCTCAGCCCTGCCAGCACGCCCCAGCGTTTGAGCACGGGTACCAAAAAAGGGCTTGGTGTAATAGATTGACCTAGAGGGCCTATGGCCAATGGATCCGGAAATTCCATATCAAATTAAACCTTTCCTGAAGCGTAAGTATCGCAACGAATACTAACCAAGCATTCACAGGTCTGGCACTGGTGGATCCACACTTCACCCGGATGCAGAATCCGTTTCTTATCATCCTGATGGAGACAGTACTCCTTTTCTCTTCTTTCGCACTTTTTACAGCAGCTCTTGGCCATCTTCCACCTTGAAACGAACTTCTCAACGACTAGTTGCAATTCCAGGCTGAAGATGGAGTCAGTCGTTACGCTGGCATCGCAGGAGCAAGACTGTGGTTGGCATGTAATTACGCCGTTGACACATGCGCACACTGAACAAGGATCGGTAGGGGACTGCCAGACGGCCAGATGTGTTTTGGGACCAGAAGGTGTAGCGCAGCCTGAAAAAGAGCGGTTGAAAAGGCTTCATCAGGGTATAGGCGCAAAAAGCCTCCTCCTCGCGGGTCGGACCTAAATCCATACCTAACAGTAAAACAAGAACATAGTTCAGAGGTTAAAGCATGAAAACGATTATTTTTGTATGTTTCGGGGGAGGGGGGGGGGTCGAGTCCTGGATACGGCCTTGCAGTGATGTCCACGTTTAAAGTCCCTTTCACACTGAGCCACGCAAGCTCTGCGTCGCGCTAGCGACGACACAACGCAGAGCTTGGACAGCCAAATACAACCCAACGCAACAACAGAACGAATCTCTACTCTTGCCTTGTGTCAGAGCCTGCGCACCAAATTTTTATTATTTCATCAGTTAAAAATAATTTCGTAAACCACATTGGCCTGACATATCACAAGAAAACAACCAAGAAACCAACGAAAATGGGGTTTGTAAAGGCCAACGAATGTACTGAAATAAACAGCGAATATTTCGGGAGGACAACCGCCTCCCTTCTTCAGCGCAAACAGAAAATTTTGATGAAAAATGCCAAAAGGAGGACTCCGATCAAAAACCAGAAAACCGAAACAAAGCAGAAAACCAACAAGAAACCAAAAAATAAAACCAAAATTGGAAGAATTCAAAGCCGAAAATAAAAACAGCGAGCCACTCACCAATACCTGCGAGTAAAAATTAAGACTGTTCTCGGTCGGTACTAGCGAGTGACTCTTTGCTTTGCCTTTACAAACCCCATTTTCGTTGGTTTCTTGGTTGTTTTCTTGTTCATTAGTTAAGAACGGGAAGTTTTTGAGGAAAAAAGCAAACGTTGTACAAGACCCTTCTGAACTATACTATACAAAAGCTCCCTGTCTACCGTAACAAATTTACACAAATATGGAGGTTATTTATGATGATATCAAGCTTCCCTCGCAGGTGTTAAAGACATGCAATGCAACGCAAGAGAAACGCAGATGCAAGATCGCATAACGCGTCTTTGTGAAAGGGGCTAAATCGTGGAAATGAAACTGGCAGCTTTCAGAGAAGAAAGGCGGAATACAGACATTTTCATGTGAGCTTTGCGTCTACGTAAGCAAAGGCAGCCCCCCTGCTTCCATTACAGTCATCTTACTTCCAGTACAGTAGGCAACGTTTTCCCAGGCAGTCCAACACGGACAATAAAGCCACAACTTAATCATCTAGCAGTTCTGCAAGCTCCTATCTAACCCATGAGAAGCTTTTGGTACAAAGCTCTGAACCTGGCGCCTCCTCCGAGCCCGTGCTCCTACGCGTAGATCTCCTCATACACACAAGGCGGGAACGCAATTTTGTTTGGCTGCTTCAACTTAGCGATCCATTCACGACGTCACTGCACTTGCTCCAACTACAGCGAAGTTCTTCCTCCCACCGCTCGTGTCGCATGGTTGTTGCTCCCACGCCACTGTGTCCCAGAAATAAATCGAGCTTGCAGAACTGCTAGATGATTAAGCTGTGAATAAAGCGAAGCACCGGCAAGTGCGAGGTCCCAGCCTCCCAGGCAAACAACTCGTTAAGCTTGACCATAAAACAAATTTCCTCCATTCGTGCAGGTCCTTACAGCCCCTCCTCCAAGTTTCAATTAAAAGTTGACGAAACGTAGCAACTTGGCAACCATAGTTTCGGAGAATTCCCTTAAAATCACTGAGTAATTAGACCAGAAAAAAAGTATTCTCTCGAATTTGTGGGTCGAATCTGACTGGGGGAATGTGGTAGTGACACATTACCAATATGCTAGATAAAACTTATGGGAAATGTAGCCTTGAGAACATAGCTTTGTTGTAACTTAACCAGAGCTAGCCGAAAAACGAAGCAAACGCAAAACAAAAGATAAACACGAGACAATGCGTCTGTATTTAAGATCTTAACTAGATAGACCTTCTTTATTTGTCTACTCACTGTCGGAAGTCTGGTCACGTTTAAAACAAAGTTGCAAAATCATAGCAGACTGTACTTTGGATGTTATCTGTTAATAACACCAGCACACTGAGCAGTGTGCTCCTACCCGGTGCCAAAATTTTCTGGTATTCCCCTGATGTTAAAAGAAAAAAGTTCCAACCGTGCGATATCACTTGTTATCGCACAACCAGCCATGCGATAACAAGTGATATCGCACGGTTAGAAAATTTGTCCGCTATTACCCTCAGGAAGGGCGATAATATATAATATTCCAAAAAGTTGTGTCACGAGCCTTTAAATGGTATGTTTCCTATAAAAAATTACCAACGCAAACCATATTTGACGTTAAATTTCGCGATAACATCCCAAGTGCTGTCAACAAAGAAGCAAACAAAGAAGGTCCGTTTAGGTAAGTTCTTAAATACAGACGTGTTGTCCCGTGTATCTTGTGTTGCCTTGTTTTCCGGTTTGCTCTGCTTAGGTTCATCTGAATTATTCTGGAATGTTAAAAGATAACATCGAAGTTGCTGTCTGTTAAAATTACGCATCCTTGTGTTAAATGTTATCAAACTTCTGACAGTAGTGGCGTTTTTGATTGCCGATGAAATTTCCCCGGTAGACGAAGGAAGTTTGCCGATTCGTGCTTATTTACGTTTTCGATAGCCGATAGCCGTTGGAGGCAACGTCTATCGCCTATCGGCGAGTCCGAGGCCGATAGGCGATGTACAGGAATTTAGGCGATAGACGTTAGCCGTTGAGCACAAAAACAGAACAACGGCTATCGGCCATCGGCTATCGGCTTCCGGCGAACGTCAAAAACGCCAAAAAGTCAAACGGCTATGCTATCGCCGAACTCATCGGCAATCAAAAACGCCACTAGTGCTCTTCCAGCCTTATGTGCTTGTTCCCTCGAAAACATTTCCGTTTTCGATTTTTTTTCTTCCCGGGAATTCAAGGTAGGGTCAATTCAAAAAATGTTTCCAAAAATGTTGAAACCGGAAATGTTGAAAATGCTGAAACGTTTCCGGAATATGTCACGTTGCAAAAATTCGAAGAACTACAACTGGTTTCAGACACACTGAGTAGGCCTACTACTTTCGTACCTTGATTCATATTTTACAGACATTTCTCTTTTTTTCCCAATATCTTTTCTATCTGGAACATGCCATCAACAAAGAGGCCATTTTTCTTCCAAGTTCACTAACTTACACAATTATTTGACCAGAATAGGCGGGGCTTGACTTTGGGAATAACAAGGTAAGTACACTGAGTTCGAACGGCACATACTTTCGAAAACAGAAAGGTCACTGGGCCATTCGCAAATTACTCGTATAAAGTTGGCTTTTCCCCGCAGACCAACTTCGAATTTCCCGACAAATATTTACAACTTTTTCTTCCCTCGGGACAAATATTTTCAACTGTTTCTCCTATTGGGACATGGCAACAGCCAAGTAGTTGTAATTGGCCAAGGTTGGAAATCGGAAAATCGACGGCTAGTCCTTCTTCAACATATTCTGAGGTCGGATCATAACCCGACCCAAATTCTCTCTACTCCAATTATTGTTCAACTTTCACTGCCGTTGTGGAAAAATGGAACGATGAACCTATGGTTCGTTTATTTTTTCATTTGTTTACACTAGTACTTGTGTGTAATATGTAGCGGTTAACGTGTTTTCCTATGGTGGTCTTGACATACCGTTTAATCATGTTACAAAAGTTTAGTCGTGTAAGTTTTAAAATTAATTGTATATATCAACTATATTTTGTTTAAATTGACAGTCCTATGTTATCATGTTGTAAAACAGATATTCAGGAATAAATACGATGGTTCATTGATTGATAACATACATGGATCCTGCTGAAGTATATAAATAAATAAATAACAACCTCTCGTACTTACGGGTAGCCTACACCGAAAAAACACCATTAAATGATTTTGGCAAAACTCACCTATTGAGCAATTTGAGCTTGGACCAGAGCATTTACAGGTGAAACCGCCATCTATGTTGACACATTCAGCCTCTTCGTTACAGGTATGCGCTTCTTCTACGCATTCATCGATGTCTGAAAAAATAAATTTTGGTATTACCCACGGAGCGGAAACTGGACTAGAAAAATAATACGCCAAACTTAAAAAAAAGTCAAGAAGCCATGAAGGAGGGGGAGGGAGTATGTAAGATTTAAAGAAAAATGTCACGTAGGCCAATAGAATTATGTCCAAAGGACAAGAATGTCGTTCGGAGCTGGTAACCCAATTTTGGAGCTTCGGACAAATATTTCCCTCGATATTTCTAACAATTATAATTCAGTTTATTTATCCATAAATTATCTCTCCCAGAAACTCTGGTTCTAATTTGGCATAAAACCGAATATGAGATTCTTCCAAAAATGGAGCTAATGCTTGGCTGAGCCACACGCGAATAAGAGATCGGGATCAGCACCGAGAGTCCAACATTTAAAGGTAGTCTCAAGGGCTCAGGAACCACCCTAGGAGGGGGGCTCCTAGATTAACGCATACAAGGTTTCCTCATACTGTCAGTGTTTCTGATACCCCCAGAAACAAGAAAGTAAAATTCAGACATAGATTCTGCATGTCTTACCAGTGTCTTACCCCTAAATTGACTGTTTCATTAGCTTGAACAAAACATTTTTGCATCTGAAACCACCACCCCTAAATTTAGACCCTTTGACCCCCCACACCAAGCTTGAACAAAGTAGCTCAAATCTTGCTAACAGACAGACGGACAGAAATAGCTAACGAAGTCATAGGTGTCCCGTAACTTACGGTTTGGGATCCCCAAAACACAAACCTCTTGCGGATTACACCGTCGCCACACATGTAACGGATCTACGCCGCGGTATGACGTCCCTAAAGCACACCTGCACTATTTACTGTTTATGTTCCAACCTTCAAACTATCTAAATAGGCTACTGTAAAACTAATATCTGCTTTTAACAAGCCTCCACGACTTTGGCTGTTTTAAGCCTTTTCCCAGATCCATTGAAAAACCTGGCAAGAATCAGAAACCGGTTTTACGCATCAGCAGCATGATTCGGGAACACTCGTCGGGAGCATAATGCACATGAAAAGTCGTGAATCGCGACAAGTGCAAATATTAGTGTGGTGTCGTTAGCGGGTTTAGATGCCACATATGAAATTTGGGCCTCCAGGTTTAAGAATGAAATGAGTCGGAAGTAGGTTGCATTGGCAACATAGGTACAACGGGTCCTTTAAAGAAATTAGCGAATAGAAACCAGACCTACGTTGCCTGGACGAGAGCAACACTTTGGTTTCGTTTGCTCTCGCTTAAATGCTGAGGTTGTCGACCCATCGACGTTTTCAAAACTGTATGTTCCAAGAGGAATTTTTTTCTGATGACATAATCACACGCCAACGACTGGGCAGTCAACGCTGATTGCCCAGTGGAAGACAGGATTCATCCTTTCAGGGTCAAGTGGCCACGAAACCACTGAAAATCCTCAAAACTGAACCAGTCTGAGGTAAAACCAACCGGCACAGGGATAGTCTCATCCCAAGAAGTGTTAAAACTTCGATAAATCTCGCGAAGTAGCGCATTTTATTTTGTGCTTAATTCGTTTTAAGGGCGGAATATAATATGTTAGTTAGCTATTGTTAGAGTTACTGTTTAGCACATGTAGCCTACGTTTGACGAGTCGAATCGTGGACAAGCCTATTTGGCTTTTCTACGGTTCGACTACCAGTAAAATAGCCTACTATTCTACTCTATACACAGTCATCTCGTTCTCCAGAGAAATCACAACGAGGAACACACACTTTTTACTTTCTGCTTCTAGAAGCCATAAGAGATTCACGGACCAATTTCCAGAAACGTCAACCAGTCGAAATTGTCTTTGTAATGTCTGGACGAGCTTGAAACCTCGATTTCTTTCCCATTAGTCTGGAGATCCACAATGGCTTTCTAAAGATCCTTTCAAGTCAAGCGTTTTTGCGGAGTAAGCTTAGTTTCGATGGAAACAAGATTCACTGGGGAGGGGTTGACGTGAAACACACCAGAACATTTCGATTTGTCGAAGTTTTCTTCCCATAGCAAATAGTTGGTAAGTGCATCTAGTAGCAAACTAATTAGGACAAATGTTCATTTTTCAGATAAGGTTTGCAGGTTTAGGTGAGTAAGTTCAAGTCTGGTGGGGTCAATGTAAATATTAATTATTTGGGGATTCGATAAATATGCAAAATGTAGAAAAGTCATTCTGTTCTAGTGTAGGTTGTCTTGTCAAGTTGGTATACAAAATTAGTAGAGGGTAGTGAAACAAAGTAAAGCGTAGTCTATCTAGATGACATGAAAATAGGCTTTGCCAAAACATTTTTTTTTAAATTAACTTTCATGCACCAGTCAAGCCTAATTCCCCCGGATAATAAGTAATCGTAAATTACTTTAATTAGTTTTTAACGTTATTTATTATCGTTTTGACTTGTTCAACGTATTTTCGGCGTACAAATAGAAGTTATAGCCTATATTTGTGTTAAAAAAATTGCAATTATAACTGTGAAACCCCAGATTGCTCCATTTTACCCTATCATTTACTTTATCCTCTTCCTCAAAATTTCCGATTTTGGAAAAACGTCTATGGTGGCATTTTAGGCCATGAATCAACTCTTAATTGGTCATGAATGTTCTTTGATCTTTCAGCGAAAGATATATGTGAGCCGCAACCGCTCGTTCGGACGGATCAGACACCATAGGCAACAAGACCAAAGGTTTCGATGGGATCCCAAAAATTTAATATTTGATCCAGACAACTAGGTCTTGTCTTCGCCAGGCTAATCATCTGAGAAAACCAAGTTCAGATATACCTGTATAAGCCATATCTATTTTGACGATACTGATCGAACTACTTGTCCAGCAAAAAAAAAGATAGTTCAGAAACGAATTCAGCGTATCTCCTTGTCCCTATAAAGAACATCTAATCAACTTCAAATAAAACTTTAATTTATAAAAAAAAATCCGGTTTCAACCGGATTCCGGACGGACTATATGTCCGGGTAAATAATGATTGTCATATACAGATTCAGCGTCTCTTCTTACACCTAAATCTGTCATCTAATCAACTTCATATTAAAATTTTGCTTTTAACAAATTTTCCAGTTTCGGCCGGATTCCGGGCGAACTACTTGTCCGGCGAGAAAATGGTTTTCATCATCGTGTTTAGCATGTCTTCTTACCCCATAATCGAACATCTAATCAACTTCAAATAAAACTTTTGCTTTTAACACATTTTCCGGTTTTGGCCGGATTCCGGGCGAACTACTTGTCCCACGAAAAAATGGTTTTCACCATCGTGCTCAGCATGTCTTTTTACCCCATAATGGACTATCACATTAGCTGTTTCAAAACATTTTGTTTGTCCTTTAATTTAAACCCCCTCCCTCACCCCTAAATGTAGGGCTACAGAGCCCATCTACGAACTCGACCTTACTCTCGACCCAAAGAATCCTCACACCAAGTTTCATCGCAATATATCATTCCGTTCGAGAGTTATCGTGCTCACAGATGGACAGACGGACGGACGGACGGACAGACAGACAACTTTTGCGATGTCACAGGTATCCGTCACTAACGTTTTGGGATCCCAAAAAGAAACGGTTGGAAAAACCCTACAGAACGCAACAGCATCCTAGCAACCAACGACTGCCACACTCTTTGTGGATATGCCGCCTACACGCTCCCACACACAAGGTTTGGAAGTGGAAAACCCTCGGTTCCAATTAACCTAGGGAAGCTAGGATATTTGCGGGCGAAAACTAAGAGGAAAATAAAGCAATTCAATCTTACAGTCAGACTGGACTGATCAATAGTTTTATAGCCAGACAGCCAGAACTAATTCCGTAAGATAAAACGAATCGGTTGAGAGCTTTGAAGACTGATGAGCTGCCTTGCCTCAGACAGACAAATTACGGTAGGACTTTAGACAGCTCAAAGAGTACTCTTCCATGATAGACTACAAATTATACCTTTGTGGCGGAAAAAAAACGGTCGCTTCAAAGTAATGAATTCTTGATCAGCCGACGCCAAATGATTCCCTCTGCAAAGTAGTACCGATTAGAGAAACGAGCTCTTTATTCGTATGTTCTCACCCATAGGCCGTGTGGCTTTCTCACGCGGACATAGTCTGTTTCCGGGAGTTAGGTGTTTTTATTTATATAAATCTGAATCCTTGATGTAAGAATTTAGTCTTAGCCCCGGCGGAGTTGGCCTTGTTGGTCCAACCTACGGGGGGCAGCCCTGACCCCGGGTGCGCAGCCCTGAGCCCTGACTAAGGGTGCGCCATCTTATAACATACCCTAACCGAGGTTAGGCATGGGCCGACGTCTGGGATAGCTAACCCAAAAAGCAGGCATTTTGCCATCACAGTCGTCGTCACAGACGGTCAGGCGGACAGACACAATTCCAACGTAGCAGGTATTTCAGCGTGTTCCACCCTGCTTACCATAGGCTGGATCAAGTGTTTTCTATTTTCGGCAAAATATCGTGTCACGGGCTAATCGGGCCAATCACGTCCCAGAGATCGGTAGTTACCATGCTTACTGCGCTCCCGCGAGTGATACTATTTCGAGAAGGTTGGAACGGTCAGCGTAGTAACTTTACACGAGGCTGGAACGAAAATAGCAACTAACAGTTACTATTGTTAAAAGGGTGGAACACGCTCTTTAGTGGCTGACGTTTGGGGTCTCCAGAACAATCACTCACCAACACAGTTAGTCTGCAAGGAAGGTCCATCATGATCAACCAGAGCTCGAAAACCTGGCCGGCACTTGCACTCGTACCATCCGTGCTTATTGACACACTCAGATGTCTCACCGCATTTGTGCATTCCAAGGGCACACTCATCTATATCCAGCTCGCACGTTGGGCCGGTAAAGCCGGCCCGACAGGAGCACTGGTCTGGGGCTGCGCAGAAACCACCGTTCTGACAGGGACTGCTGCAGGTCGCTGGAAAGAAATTGTGCTGACGTTTATCAGGTGACTTCGTCGGTCGGTTAAGTTTTACCCAACCTAATTGACCTCCAATAATTTGATACTAGTTGCGTTTTTGCAGATACCATGGTATCTGATACCACGGTCTACAGTCGTTTTCGCAGTTACCGTGGTATCTGATACCACGGTTAAAAGGCGTTTTTGCAGTTATCGTGGTATCTGGCCAGTTATCGTGGTATCTGAAAAGTCATATCACTTTCAACAGATTTTGTCAAATTGGTGAGAAATAAGTTTAGCACTTAGTGACGTAACTGTATATCAGTTTTTCTTTTGGGATGACTTCGAAAACTGCACTTTGACTGCAGATCCAGTTACCGTGGTAACAGATACCATGGCATCTGCAAAAACGCAACTACTGTCATTACATGATAAGCTTTTTTTTTACTGCGTTAGACGGATACGTCAGCTCAGTTCTATCCGAGCGATGTTCGGCCCTTCTTGGCAAAGGTTCCTCCATGCTCAAGGTAGAAAAACATTATTTGTGAAGTATTGGTCGATTAAAACTCACATGACGTATCCGTTTAACGCAGTCAGCTTGGGCTGAAGGAATACTCACTGAAAAGCCTGCTGTCTCATTATATTCTTGCCCATAAGCCGTTGTCAGATTTAAACTTCGTCCATCCTGGTTATTTAGTAAATCGTTTTCACATTGTATAAGTTAATAATAATATGTTTTCTGACCCCACTCTATTTTTGTGGTACAACTCTTCAAGGACTAATTTTATTTCTAATAATAATTAATAAAATTTTCGGATTATCCAGATCGGTTGAAGTACATCGACGACCTCTCTGCACTCGAACGTTTGCCCACGAAAGATTAGAAGTTCTACGATAAGCATTCTTGATGACATAACCAAAGAAGCTGCATTGGTAGGCATGAAAGTGAATCTCAAACAGTCATAAGTTATGACAATAAAATTTCTAAAACCCGCTCTTACTTTCACTAATTCTATTTCCCCCGACATTTCGGTAATACAAACTAAATTATTGGGAGTAGTCCTAACAGCGGACCTAAAATTGGACTCTACTGTAAGCACAGCAATATTTTAGAACAAGCATTCCCCAAAAATTGCCTTTTTGATACTCTTCGTTGAATTCTACTGCCCCCAAAAGGACCCCTCCAGAAAGGGTTTTCTTCCGTATTTTGTCTAGCTACACAATAAATCAAAACCATAGCTTGGGCACGCCCTTTCTTTTTCGTTTTGTTGTTAACTTTATATTTTACTCGTGATGAATCATCGACGTCATTTATAGGCTAAGCCTGTAATTTTTGTGAACGATAAAGTCAAATTTTCCGTTTTCGCTGCGGAAGCCCCTTTTTTAATTAAATATTTCCTCTAACCTCCACTCCAAGTGGAAAAGGATGCTTTAGGATTTTCTGAAGGGCTCATCCATCAATCTTCCCGGCCAGGGAACGAAATTTCCGGATTTTAGCTAGGAAGTCTCAGAAGAAAGATAAATCCGGTCCCTTGCCTCTTGTCATTCAAAATACACTAGACCCAGTGGGCCAGTGCCGTCTTTACCCTGAGGCCGGTGCTGGGGGCCAGGGGAAACGAGAGGTCGAGCGGAAACTGTTGAGAAATCAGGCTATGGTAGCTAGCCGTGTTGCCTTGTTCATCACGATCTAGGTGTGACCAGCTACGTTGAATCGTCATTTATGTTACCGAAATTATGCTCAGATGTGACCAGAGTGCGGCTCGACCATAATAGTTGCGTTTTTGCGGATACCATGGTATCTGTTACCACGGTAACTGGATCTGCAATTAATCGTTTTTGCAGTACCGTGGTTTCCAGGTGGTTTCTGATATACGGTCCACTGCAAAAACGACTGTTGCAGAAATTGCACCTTTCGAAGTCATCCCAAAATAAAAACTGATATCCAGTTACATCACTAAGTGCTGAACTTCTTTTTCACCAATTTGACAAAATTTGATGAAAGTGAGATGCATTTTCCAGATACCACGACCAGATATCACGGTCGGACCGTGATATCTGAATATCTGTTACCACGGTAACTGGCCAGTTACCACGACAACCGCAAAAACGCCTTTTGACCGTGGTATCAGATACCACGATAACTGCAAAAACGACTTTAGACCGTAAATCAGATACCATGGTAACAGCAAAAACGCAACTAATGTCTTAATGCGTATTTACGTTTTTGACTGATGAAAAGGGGCCAAAAACCCATGGATGGCCTAGGTTCCACCAAGAGTAAAAGGCGGCACTGACTAGACCTATAATAATAATAATAATTTATTGTTGCCCACATCTAACAAAAAAGAGAAAGCGGATTATATGGCAAAGAGACACAAAAACACTAGATAAGAAAGAAAAAACACACAACTTAGCTCAATAAGTATAAATAATATGTGTCAGGCAGGACTGACTCGTAAGAATATTCGAAAGCTCTGCGACAAGCCCGTGACTCTATCTCAGGACACTTTTGGCTTGGTTCAACAATACTGAACCGACAGCTAATTTGCCTGTTTGATTCCCACAAAGGGAGACGCAGTAGGAACTATGCGAGTTTGTAGTACTGCGTTCGCACCTTTCTTTTTTCAGTTACACCGAACCAATCCCAATGGGGGGAGATATATAATACATGAGGCAGAACGAGAGCATTAAACAACCGGCTAAGAATATGGCGGTTTGCCAGGTGCGGTGCGTATTTCTGATGAATCAAGTTTCGTCACTTGAGAGTCCAGGTCAATACTCCAAATATTTTTGGATTTGTTAAAAAACGGTCGAACGGCATATTCTCTTTGCTCTTTGTCAATTTCTGTCCCAAACAGGAATATTGTCGTCGTATCCCTTTATCCTGGCAAGCCAACCATACTCAAGGATCCGAGAAGTAAGAAAGTACACTATATGTTCTAACCTCAGATTTTACAAACAATATTGACAGAATTTGTCGGTAAATACTGTCTGTGATCGGGAACGACAATGAACGGGCGATTGCGACTAGTTAGTTAGAAGTAAGCTACAGTAGAGGTGTGATTACCGGAACAGTTGCTTTAATCTGAACATTGCAGTTTTAGGCTAAACTGTAAAATGAAGATCAAATACCTATTCAGGTGTTTTCAGGGGCCTTTAATTAGCTACTTTTGCTAACTTGTAGTTGACCTCAGTCACAGCATGTGCATGAAAATGGCACTGCTCTTAGTCAACAAGTGTTCAAATAAGATACCTCTGCTGCAATTGACCGTAACCACCATAAAAAGGATGTAAACTTACGTGTGCAGTTCTTTCCATTTCCTTCATAGCCGAAGGCGCATTCACAGCTATAGTTCCCCGCGAGGTTTGAACAATGCGCATTTACGTGGCAATCATGCACACCAGTTGCGCATTCATCTACTTCTGCGCATGTGAAATTGTCCAGTCGCGCGTGGCCTTGCAGACAACTACAGGAGTAAGAGCCGGCAGTGTTGACACATACTGTATTGTTTCCGCATAAACTACCACTTTCCTCGTTCGGTCTGAGGCATTCATCAATGTCTGGAAAAAAATCGTCACGTGTTTTGAGCACCTGACTTACATTTGTAAGCTTTGTCACGGATGAAACCGTAGAAGTCGAAATGTTCCTATACTTTTAAAATCCCAGCGGATATTAACGAACTTGAAATAAGAAAACACAGAAATCTGGAGAGTGAGAACCAGTCTACCACAAATTCCTGATTTTAGGATACCCTATGTCAAACGCTGTGTATATCGGCGTTCGGCCTATCTCCCAATGCCTAACGCTGGATACTCTATGCTTGGCTAATGCTGGGTACCCTAACCAAACAAAGTATTGATGGTTTGAGTGAAGCTCAGAAATCAACCAATCAGAATTCCTCCATAGATGAGTGGGTCAGGGTCATGATAGGTATAGTCATACACAAATCCTCATTTTTCGTCATGGTGCCCCAACGTCTGGGCATGCCTCAACGTATGGGCATGGTGCTCATACGTTGGGGCACCATGCGCTGGAGGAAGGACATGTCACCCAGTCTAGTACACTAGCCCCTTTTCAGGCATGGTGCTCAAACGTCTAGCACCATGCCCGGGTGCTGGACGTTCAAGCACTGTACCTTGGATTTCATGTATGGTGCATGGATTTCAGTACACAGTGCATGCATGAAAAAAACAGTTTCTGTCATCACAATTGTGCACCAGCTCGGACAGGGCTGAAATTACCACCACGAATTAGAGAATTCAAAGACAATCCTATCATATTTTTCATAACAAAAACAAAAGGACGCGACTGATGATGGAGATGAAAAATCTGACAGCACCCTATCTATTTTCCATGTAGTCTGCCCCAGTCAGGCCCCAGGAGCCAATATTCTGGTTGGCTGCTAGGTAGAAAAAGCTGAGGCACAGGACACTCTACATGAAAAACCCTCGACTATGGAGAAAAGCAAATGAGGTTTTTCATCTCCATCATCAGTCGCGTCCTTTTGTTTTTGTTATGAAAAAAATGATAGGATTGTCTTTGATTTCTCTAATTCATGGTAGTAATTTCAGCCCTGTCCGAGCCGGTTCTCAGTTGTGATGACAGAAACTGTGTTTTTCATGCATGCACTGTATACTGAAATCCATGCACCCTAAATGAAATCCAAGGTACACTGCTTGAATGTCTAGCACCCAGGCATGGTGCTAGACGTTTGAGCACCATGTGTGAAAAGGGGCTAGTGTACTAGACTGATGTCACCCCCATGAAAATCTGTTGAACAGAGAATCTGAAATGGAAACTAGCTTTTCAAGCAGGTTTTTATGGTGGTACCATAACCTTGCTACAGGGCACCATGCCCAAAAATTTCAGATTTGTGTATGAATGCTGGTACCCCAACAAAAACCTGTTAAATCGAGAATCTAAAACGGAACTTTGCTTTTCAAGCAGATTTTTTTTCAAAAACATAGATACCGTTTTCGATTTATTTTCGTATCTATTTTTCTGGGGCTTCTGCCTTTGTTTTCCCATTTTCCCCATTAGTGGTTTGGCACGTCCAAAAGATCTATTCGAATCGGTCCAGGTTCTTTACTTTGGTCAGGGAAACATAGGGCGACAACTAATTTCTCGTGCGTCTCAAACGGGGACGGGTCCGTTGTAGGAACAAGAACTATTTCCTCACTACTTTCTCAGTACAGGTAAGCCCTGTTCTAATTTTCTTCTTTTTCTTCCTTGAGACTTGAACCCCCCATAGGTCTGGAGCCATACCTAGCCTTCGAGGCACAATCCTACTGTGTTTTCTCCTGATCTGTCTAGCGAACGCTAAGAATTTATTTCCTTCTAGCACATTTCTTCCCCGTCAATTACACGGAAAGCTCAACTCCCGAAAGTAATTTCTTTTCGCAAAACCTTCTAGATCCAATCTACTAATCCCATTTCGCAGACTTAACTCCATCTTGTGCAGCCCAGGAGAAACCTGTCGCATTAGAACAAAACGTGCTACAAGAATCTCTCTTCTAGCTTGGAAACAATCATCCATTCTAACCACGTCAAACGCCCCAAAACAATATCTGGCAGGCACCTAATTTCCAGGAATTCTACGTTCCTGGGATCTGGAAATTCGCAAACCTCCACCTCAGAAACCGGCTTTGCAGATCTCCATTAGAGTTTACGGTCGATTAAAGTTTAGACTATCGGTAAGTGGTCGCCTCCGGGGAAGAATTCTGGAAGGAAATTAGAGCCAACCGCACGTAATTTCATCCCGATTTCCCCAGGCAACAGACAGATCTGATATTTTAATTCTCTGGAAACATGCTGGATATACGAGTCAGCCAGGTCAACTTGAAGGGAATATTCGAAGGTAAATTTGAACTGACTTCAACTTGGGTCCGAGACTAGCTAACCGGCACCCGTGTCCATTGCGAACGGCAGAAACCTGGCAAAGCTTCGGTCTCGGGAGCGACTAGCTGGTACCGAGTATCAGCTAAAACCCATTGTGAATGGGCCTTAAGTTTTCGTTTTTTTTCAACACCTATTCTTCAGAATCATGAGGTTAGCGCTAAGCGCGTAAGTCAGCTGAGATATATTCTAGCGATATTTCGGCCCTCTTGGCAAGGGTCCTCTTCAGGCTCAAGTTAGAACAAGATCAAAGATTTCGATGGGATCCCAAAAATTTAATATTTGACTCAGACAACTACGTCCTGACTACGTCTTGTCTACGCCAGATCCAGTCTTCGCCAGGCTAATCATCTGAGAAAATTAATTTCAGATATACCTGTATAAGCCATATTTATTTTGACGATACTGATCGAAACTACCTGCTTTACTTCTGCCGAATTTCAGTTTTCGGCCGAATTCCGAGCGAACTACTTGTCCAGCCAAAAAAAGATAGTTCAGAAACGAATTCAGCGCATCTCCTTATCCCTATAAAGAACGTCTAATCAACTTCAAATAAAACTTTAACTTATAAAAAAAATCCGGTTTCAACCGGATTCCGGACGAAGTATATGTCAGGGTAAACAAGTCCATCTACCCGTGATAGACATGGTACCGTATCGTTCTTACCATGAAATACACTGGCAAAAAATAAAGGGTATACCAACTAGCAAAAGTTGGCAACCCCTCATCACCAAAGATTCTAGCAGCCGATTCTTACTTACGAGTCCATGTCCTCGTGATAGACGTGGTACCAAATTGTTCGTACCATATAAAGCACAGGAAACAAATTGTAGGTACACCAAGTAGACAAAACTGCTAACCCCTCATTGCCGAAGATGACTTGTCTCACAATTGGGATCGGTCTATTTTTGGTTTCAGTGTTCACCCTTCTACTGAAGTTGTCAATCCTTCTAAACTTTCCAACTGTTATATAGCCCGCAACCACCTTCTCATTTACCAACCCCACATACCAACCCCTTCGACCTTCGAAAACAACTAGCTCTTAGGTTCATTGAGCTCGCGCTCTGCGCAGAGCTATACTATTATGCAGAGCTTATATACTATTTTGAAGAAAAGGGGTAGCCGAAAATTGGTCGACACATTTTGTGTCCGGTTTTGGCCGGATTCCGGGCGAACTACTTGTCCGGCAAGAAAATGGTTTTCACCATCGTGTTCAGCATGTCTTCTTACCCCTAAATCAAACATCTAATCAAATTCAAATAAAACTTTTAGTTTTAACAAACTTTCCGGTTTTGGCCGGATTCCGTGCGAACTAATTGTCCGGCGAGAAAATGGTTTTCACCATCGTGTTCAGCATGTCTTCTTACCCCATAATCGACTATCACATTAGCTGTTTCAAAATATTTTGTTAGCCCCTTAATTTGAAACCCCTCCCCCACCCTCAAATATAGAGCTACATAGCCCATCTTCGAACTTGACTTGTACTTTGACCCAAAGGATCCTCCCACCAAGTTTCATCAAAATATCTCAATCCCTTCGAGAGTTATCGTGCGTACAGACGGACAGACGGACGGACGGACGGACGGACAACTTTTGCGATGTCATAGGTATCCGTCACTAACGTTTTGGGATCCCAAAAACGAAACCTGTGATCATTCTTGTAAGCGAAGTTCTTCTCCGATTTTCTAAAGGTGGAAGCTTGAAAAAGTGGAAGCTCACAGGGACACAAAAAAGCAAACTACATACCGGAACAATTCTTTCCGTCTCCAACGAAACCGGGATCACACCGGCACATGAAGTCCGACCGGAGGTTGATACACGTCGCGTTGCTATGACAGTCGTGACCTTTCGCACAGTAGTCGTCGTCTGCAAAGTTTGACATTTTCATTGAGACATCTCATGCTCCGTCGGAAAGAAACATAAGAGCCTCGTTTTTGTTGCACGCTGCAGATCCACTTCTCGGCCGCTTCAGGACTGATTCTTTCTAAATCCGTTTTTGCACTGCAGTGCTCCCGAGGAAGACGGCAGCGCTTCTCGAGAATCGCGGACTTGCTCACCGACCAAGTCCGCGCTTCCCTGCAAGGTGCTGCAGCTGGCCGCTTCAACCAAGAAGAAAGGGAATCCAAAAACGCATATTGTGCAAAAGCAAAGACGTGCTGCAGCAGCGATGCGGCAGCGCTGTTCCGACAAAAACGAGGCTGAGGTATAACGGGCGTATGGATGCAACGGTATTTGGACAGCGGCAACCCAATGATAATCTCGCTTATCAAAAGATGCATTGCGGCCCCCCCCCCCCCTTTCAACTTGATAAGACTAAATACATGAAAGTTTGCTTTCGTCACCAAAATATCGTGAAAACACCTTCATTTTCCTAGAAATAGTATCTGCAATTCTTCAAACTGAACTTCTGGCTTAAAAACACGAGCTACGCGCCCACATGGCACTTGTTAAGGGAAGATTGTACAAGGAAGTAAATGAGGATGTTACACAATTTTGCCCCCTCCCCGGAGACTTGAAAATCGCCCCCTCCCTAACTCCCACAGTACGCCGCTCATTAAGACCGCCCATAACGATCTGATTATAAAGTCTGTTTTACGAGAAGACGCAACTGGAACCCCTTCCAGATATAGATGGAAAGTTATGACTCGCTTAAAGCAAAGCTCAAACCTGTCTGGCAATATTACCGTCCATGATAGAGGAGTCGTAGCAGAAAAAGGAGAATAAAGCCGCTTTCACATTGACGCGTCGTTGCGATGCGTTGCATATACGTTTATCTTGAGTTCCGTACAGGTTGCGTAGCGTATAGCCGCTTTCAAATTGACGCCTTGAGCCTTTCACACTAAGCTGCGCAACCTCTGCGTCGCGCTTGCGTCGACGCAACGCAAAGCTTACGCAGACAAATAAAATGCAACGCTAGAATAGAACCAAGTTCTATTCTTGTGTTGTGTCGACGCGTATGCATCAAATTTTTCAATGAAAAATGGAAGTTTCTGAAGAAAATCTAGAGGAAAAACCCAGTAATGGTGAAGAAAAACTTACTAATGATGAAAGGAACGAAAATTCAGCAGAAGAAACTGAGAAAGGAAAACCTAAATACGCATCATGTGTGGAAGCTTCTCGCACAGGTGTGAAAGATACGCTACGCAACGCAGGATAAACGCATACGCAACGCATCGCAACGACGCATCAGTGCGAAAGCGGCTTATCTTCCACACTTGCGCGAGAAGCTTTCATGCTGGATACGTATTTACGTTTTCCTTTCCCGGTTTCTTCTGCTGAATTTTCGTTTCTTTCATCGTTGGTAAGTTTTTCTTTAGTTTTTCTTCAAAAATTTCAATTTTTCACTGAAAAATCGGATGCATCATGTTTGATTTGTCTGCGTAAGCTCTGCGCGCGTCAATGTGAAAGCGGCTTAAACAAGAAGAGATGCTACGTAGGTGTAAACAAAATGCGCGATTTAGACATTTTACCACTACCGCCAACATTTACTTTTAGAATTTTCACTAAGATTTGACGCCACAAGCTTAGGCATAAAATATTTTTTACCCCCCCCCCCCCCCCGAAAGTACAAGTATTCAGAGTCATACACACTTACCAAGACAGACTTTACAGCACTCTCCGGGTTTCGAAACCTGCTCGGCCAGCGGGCAGGAAAGCGGCGGACAAACCTCCGCTGGGTTCAGGTTCGAACACTTCATCGATCCATCCTTGCATTCGCAGACTCGACAACTTCTCGAAGCTTCCAGGTCCCTTTCTCCGTGGTCATACCAGATGCCCTTTGATACGCATTTTTCTGAAACACAAGAAAAATGTCAAAGCGCGAAGGATTACTAGACATGCCCGACAAAGGGAAGGTGCCCTGTTCTTAGCTTCTTCTTTTAGAGACTTAAGGCGTATTCTCGCGATTCCCCGAGGACTCCTCGGGGAATCAAGGGGAACGGCGAAAATCCGCGTACGGAAAACAACGAGAACACGGGGAATGCTTTCAAAATGGATTTTGCTCGAAAAAAAAGTATGCAGTTGGCCAAATTAGTCTGGATCCACTTTATTTTTGGTTTTGTTTATTCTGATTGTTTTTAACAAATTTTACATTGCACCAACACCAGCAAAAATGGATTCCCCTCCGAATCTGAGAGCGAGTCCCTTTTGGTGATGGTGATGATAATCGGAGCATTCCCCGTCCGTAGGGACTCGCGGTAATGCGGGGAGTGAGTCCCTGGGACAAGCAAAAACGCAGGGACTCCTCAAAAGGAGTCCTCGGGGAACGCCGAGAATACGCCTTAAAGGATTGGGCGAAGAACTCTGCCGAAGCATTTAAAAATTTGCTGGAAACGGAGCGAAGACACAAAACACCACCACGATGATTAAAATTCTTCTGTATCACTGCCCAGTACTCGAGCATGTCTCCCCATTTGGGCGTCGAATTATCTGATTTACTATGATTTTTTTTTTTTTTTAATAAAACTGAAAACTAAAACTAAAACGAGAACTTGAACTATTGTCGGGTTGATCGAAATCAACTAAAATCACCCACTGAGTAAAACAGGTCCGACTAACCTTAATCGATCCGACGTGCTAGTTGAGGTAACAACACAAGTTTCATAACAGATAACACGATGCGCGGTTTCAACACATTGCACTTAGGATGTTAGCCGTTATATTTTTCAAACGTCATTAGCCGTCATTTATAACAAGCACTGCCAGGAAGAGCCGACAAACCACCCAAAAAGTATGACTCTAGCCGACAAACCACCCAAAAAGTATGACTCTTATGATATCAAGACGACCAACAAAAAAGTCAGCAGATATTTTTTCGGTGGTGTTTGTATGCATAACGTGTTACTGGCTCTTTATGTTGCATTTGGTTTAAAATAAACAGAACTTGAACTTGAACTGCGTAACGTTTGAAAAAAACATAACAGCTAACTTCCTAAGTGTTATCTGTTGAAACCGCGCATCCTTGTGTTATCTGTTGTGAAACTTCTGACAGTGTAATACAAACATCTGGACAAACCTCTGAGGATTCAGATATTCTTGTACCGGCAAGGCAAAATAACCAGCAAAACAATAACGTTAAAACCAAATTACATAGGGGCATAAACTCTCATGTGTCAGGCATTTCCTTTTACGACCTCAAGTGCCCTCTTTGCGGAAGTTATCCGAGGGGATCGTTTTAGCAGGGACATAAAAATGTTCCCGGATTGCTTCTGCACGTCACGGTACGCTGGAGGATTAAGGGATACGAATGAATACTGCAATACGAAACGACGTCTGTAACGGGAGGAAGGGGGTTCATAAATAGCAGCATGTCATATGCGGTGGTAGCGACGCATTTCTCTCTAATCGGTGGCGAGGACGTCATAATGTGTGTGTTAAAGAAGTTCAATCGGATGCATTCTACCATTTGTAATGTCTAGGTCACCACCGGCTCAAGTCGCAAGTTCAAACCAAGAATCGGTCCGACCATGGGATAATTTGGATATGCGATCCGGAAACCCTCAAACAGATAATATGTCAGCAACCGATCTACTTAAAGTTTAACTGAAAAGGCAGCTTATTTTTACATCTGATACTGAAATATTTTGACCCATGTAAGGGATTTTGTATTTTTTCACCCGAGGCTATAGTCATAACGTTCAGAATGTGAACTGCTTGCACGACAACCCAAAATTCATCCGGACGCGGAGAATTTGAATTTCGAAAAAACTGCATTTCCGGGACTGAAGGCACTGAGCTCGGAAAAGCCGTGGCTGGAGAAAGTAGAAAATGATGTTAAGATATGTCTTGCAAGGAATCTACCACTTTTAGTCTATTTTTTGGCAATAGCTTAACTTTGCAGTTGATAATTTCAAATTCAAATATTTTATTGACCTCCAAGATCGGAGAGTAGAAAATGAAATAAATACAAACTAACTGGCCCAACATGTAATACTACAATAAAAAACAATCTGGACAGATAATACTAAATATACAAGAAAATAAAATTATACACAAGCGTTAAACTATATTAACTCTTTAACCGTACCTTTCAAGCATACAGGAACAGGCGCATATGGGTACCACAAATCCGAAAGAGTAAGTTCATTTGATGAAACCGATTATCTGTAGATAGCGGACAAACGAAATAACGAATTTTCATTTGATTTTCAAGCCTATTTAAATGAGCACGTGATGTGTAACTACACTTCCGTTAAAATTTAATAAGTACAAACCCCATAGATACTCCTCGAGTCCAAGCTGACTGGGAAAAATATACACAGTTGATAAAACGGCTACGTCAGCTACGATGCTTTAGCAATGTTATTTCGGCCCTTCTTGTCAAGGGTCCTCGTCAGGCTGTCGAACGTCAGGAACAACGTTCGGGAAGAAATGAAACCAACACCCCATTGTTTGAATCTAAGTACAAACCCAATAATTATAGGCAGGATTGGTGCATTTCTGAACCATTTAATTATGATAATTAAAAGTACGTAATGTTAGTATGGGGAAGTTGGAAGTCGTACATTTCAGCTGATTAAAGTTCGCCCGTATACTGAATGTAAATGCTGACCAATGTTGTATTGTTTTTGTTCATGGCCTAAGGGCTTTAATAATCTATGTATCGAAACAAGAAAATCAGACAAAAGGAAAAGCCTGTAGCTGGTATATGAATCAAAAATAAAGCTGAATATTTGGTTTTATTTATTTCACTAATTTTTGTTTTGATTTTTACGTCATTTTTTGTGTTCCTTCTTTTCCATATGTGTTATGTACGAGTGTCCCTAGCTGGCTTTTAGCTTCACGAATAATAATCATGCCAGTAAAATTTTAAAGGAAAATAAAGAAATGAAAGGTATCCATCCGATGTTAGTTCATCTGTGATGATTAAGAAAGATTTTGCACTGTACTTGGCAACAAGACATGATCCCCTCCCCCCCCCCCCCACCACACCAAGCAGCTCTGCTGATTATCACCATCTTGGACGATAGCCATATTGCTGGATGTCAACAAAGAGAGGCAAATCTACTGGAATAACCACTAGCCTTTAAAGCGGACCGTGGTATTACTTTTCCCCGCCAGTTCTAAGGCCCCTGGTAAGGTGCCAAGACCATATCTCCTAATGGAATTATCACCCAGGGCTTCGTAGCAGATAAATGAAAACTTACTAAGGCACACGGGACAGCATTCTCCAGGTTTTGTGACCGGATTTCTGCAGGACACAGCAGGGCACTGAACTGGCTTACACGAAACCTCTCCTCGCTAGAAAAAAAAATAATCAGTTTATATCATCCAAACAAAGCCGAAGATTTGACTTGAAGATGAGGAAGAGTGACCACGAAACATCGTAGGTAGTGAACTGACTGAAGATACAAATTCTCCAAGGACGGAATCTGAGCCAAAGACCTTCGGATGCAGATGCCCAAACGTGTTTCTTATGCATGTGTCCGAGCTGCATTGACAACGGTGTGGAGAGTTGGAGTGGGGTCTCGGAAATCTCGTGGCACATCGAAATACTGGACGGTGCTAGGTCTTATACCCTTGATGCAAATTTTTGGGGTCCCATCCTGAATGTCCGTCCGTGGCCGAATGGTTATCGCGCCGAACTCACGAGCGAAGGGTCGCTGGTTCGAGTCTCGGTTGTGCCGACCGTTTGGTTTAGGGCGAGGGTTAGTGGCGTTTCCCCGTAAGACAAGCCAAAAGTCCACCCAGCTTCAAATGGGTACCTAGAGAAATCTAGGGAAAAGCACGGGAAAGCGTCGGATGACTTGCCCCCAACCACGCATTGCACCCCGGCCGAGGGCAGAGAATCAGGAGATCGGCACCTGCGCTACGCGAAACCTAATCGGTTTGCATACAAAAGTTTGCTTGCTTTTTTTTTTTTTGCATCCTGAATGTACGAAGAGATGCTCTAGATGTGTCGTTTATGTGTCCGAACCGTTTACGGCAACGGTTGGGGGAGCTGAAGGGGGTCCCAGAAATTTTGGTTCGCAGCGTAGACAGAGCAGGGTAGAGCATGCTCTTACTGAAACGGGACTTACTGTTGTAAGCGTATGAACAACTCATAATGGGCCCTTGTCATCGGCTAGATGCGAAGAGGGGTATTAGGCCGCTCCCGAAAAACTATTAAACTGTCGCCTATAACCGTTTGTAAAACGACAGTCTATACACATGAGACCCAGAATCAACTTACAACTTCTATGACACTCACAAAAGCAGTTTCTAAAAAAAGAAAAAAAAAAAAAAAAGTGAAATCAGACCGTGCAATATTCTGCATCGATATGAAACCTCTACCTTATTACATACAGGAACGGGGCGTTTCAATTCCACACCTATATCCTCAAAGCAATTCATCCACACACAGTAAATAATGGTGTAAAAACAATGAAAAGTGGCACGCGACATTTTTGGACCATGAGCTATCTGGAAACTTCTTTTTCAATCGTAACCTACTTTCGCACAAAGGGAGATGTTTTTTCAAACTCTAATCCTTGAGCATATTTCCCCTAGACTGAAATGAATGGAAAGACGGGGGGGGGGGTCTTCGTATATAGGAAGTCAACCGATGTTTCCAGATAAGGAGCCGATCGAACTGTGAAGGGCAATAATGATAGCTTGGTTTCTATTTCCCATACAGCGACAGGAGAGAGAAAATTTATGAAAGAGAGGCACTTATTTCAGGTTTCCGCGGTCATGGTAAGGGGCGTCACGTATGGAGGGACCCCCCCCCCCCCCCCCCCAATGTTGCACGGTGGTTTTTCATAAAAGTTGATTTTTTCACGAATACAGTCGTTTTTTCAGAAAATCATTCGATTTTTCGTCAAAACTGTCGTTTTGTCTTGAAAACAGAAGTTTTTCTGCAAAAACAGTCGGTAAAAATGACCAGCCAGTCGGTGAATACCCCCCACCCCCCATTTGGCTAGTAAAGCCTCTGGTCATGGTACCACTTGTATCTATCCAACTTTTGACGTCCGAAGTCTTTTTTGATTGGTGCTAAACTGATTCGTCAGCTAAAAAACAGTTCGGCCATTCTTGGCATGGGTCCTCTTCAGGCTACATTTTGACATAACTTGCGAAGAGCCTGAGGAAGGCGAAGATGACAAAGTCGAAATTCCGCACAATACCAATTTTAGGTAACGAAACCGGCATCGAAAATGCTGCCTTGTGTGATGAAATGCAAAGTATGTGTATCGCCTGACGCGGTTTTCTCCGCATTCCGCGACTCCAAGATTCCTAAATTCCTTCCATGACCTTGATGAATTATTTGTGAATAATTAGCTTTAGATGTCAAATTGCAAACAGTTAATATCCTTGCGGATATTTTGAAGTCTTGTTTCATTTCTGTTTTCTTTCTTGCCTGAAATGTGTTGCTGCGGAGAACACGAATGTTAGATGTCTGAAATCATCTCTTCTGCTTGCGGTGGGCCACGAAAGTAGGTAGGTTTGTCCGAAGTAAAAGTTGAACATCAGATTAGGATTAATCAGTCCAGGTTTGGATACGGACTTTAGAACCTTTGCCTCTGTGTGAGTGAGGACCTGTATTTATCCTTCACAGCAAGCCTTCAAAGAGAACTAGAGGGAAGTTTTTTTCGTTGTGGTTTGTTTCCAGATCTTCTGAATCAAGGAGCCCAAACCTTATTTGGTTGAAATTTTGAATGCGTCCAGAAAGCCCCAAAACTTCGGAATAACTTAGTCAGTTTTGACAGACTAGTTTTTAACAGAGCAAAATAACGCTAGGGAGTAGCGCCAGAACTTGGAAAAAGTGACACACACTCGAACAGCAGCGATACTAGCACTACTAGCGATACTGAACGTCCCTACTGGTACTCAATCAGCCGTGCACCAGCGCTGGCTCCAATAAATTCGTATTCTGAACATAGCAAAAAAAAAGATATAACCCCCACTGTTTCCTCGATGTGCGCAGACCAGATCTTAGCTTTACTACAAATTTCTAAACCCACAAGTTTGTCTCACTTTAAATCCCGCAAGCGTAGTGGGCAGCGCTATGAGTATGGCCCGTTTGCGAAGCGTGGTAAGGATAGGTCTTGGCGTTACTCCCTAGTGTTATTTTGCTCTGATTGTGAAGCTGAACCGTCTACTTTGTTTTTGCTTAATACATGTTTTGCTGTATGGCCTTTCGGTACTGACAAACATTGTCATCATCATTACGGGTCATTGCGTAACAGGAGTGAGGTAGTTTACTTGATAGACACCGCAAGAAACATGACTAAAACTGGGCCGCATGAAGGTCTTCTTTTTCCCCAAAGCTATATTCCAAGAACCGCGAGAGATCGTACGGCTTCACAAAAATATACACCTTACCCAATTAAACCACAAAAAAGCCGGTCACCCACTCCTAATGAGATCTCAACTGTTCTAATTAAAGGGTAGCGATGCGATACACCTTTCACCACGTAAAAAATCGCAATAAAATGAATTATGAGACATTGTTTCTGTTATGGCACAAGGCAGTGGCTCAAAGTGCCACTGGGCGATCGTAATGTCTGTCCGTCTATCGCTGTCTGCCCAACTATTGCTAACTGCGCAGGGACTAAACGGATAGTCATCTGAAACTAGAATAGCAGGGGCATAATTTTCTGCCGTTGGGATACAGGAAGGAAGTCTGGGGAGGGAAAAAGTAAGAGATGGTCAATATTTTTGCCCGATATGCGGTGAAAGATGAAGATTTGCTTCATTTTTTGTTATTGTGAGGAGTTGGGAGGGTTAAGAAAAGAGATTTCTGGAGATGAGAAAGGGGACGAGGATTCGGATTTTAGATAATACGAATCTTGTAAATATAGCCTAAAGATTTGTACTAGGTACATCCGTGTGGGTATGGATTATGGAACATCGTGAAAGATTCTTTTTCGTCTGGTGTTTATTTTTGTGTATTTACATGTCGCGAAAGGTTTTTTTTGTGATTACACATCATATCATATGACTTAAATGCTCTCTTGACGTGTCCCAACCACATCTGGTCACAGTGACGAGGGAAGTTGGAAAGGGGCGCGGAAATTTGTAACTATCTTGTAAAGTCTCTCCATAACAAGTGCCATACGAGCTCGTAGCTCTTGTTAGTGTATATATGATGGCTTCCTCTTTCTACGAGTGTTGAGACTGTTCTTCTGGAAAACAGGGAAATGCAATGGGAAGGACAAGGAAGGCTGTCCGATCTCCGACCTTAGAAAGGAAAGCGTGGCTTTTCATTGCCAGAATACATAGCAACGGTTGCACAAACAGACAAACTCCGTGGGTTTCCGAGAATATTTAGCGAACTGTCGTGAAATATGACGTGTGGAATAAATAGGATGAGACAGACAGTTTTTTATGTGGGACTGGACACGCTGAGAAGGTAGAAGCGACGACGAAGAAACTATTGTAGCCTAAAGAGTATCTGCAAAATATCTTCCGTTGCATTCTCCTGCTTATCCGGCTTCTGGATTAATTTACCAGAATAATCACAATCGGTTCGGAAACACGACTATGATCGAACTAAGTCCCATCAGAGCTAAGTTATTAGGTAGGTGACACGGAATGAGCAGAAACAGTCCGATAAGATTTCGCGTGCGAAATTCACGTTACCATGGGGAAACCTGCATGCGATGAGTAGCAATTTCGGATCGAACGAGGAAATGTGCATCCAACCGCGAAAATCGGACCGTGAGTGCAGGTTACTTCAGCCTAGATGTCCAGAAGCGGAATATGCGAAGTGGAACTTGTATACCCACCCAAACGCTATCAGATTACGCTAGTTTGGAAAAAATTCGAACTTCAAGGAGTTATTCAACTATTCTTAACCAAGGCATTTAGCCTAATCAGTACTTACCCGACAAATGCAGTTATCACAGCCATTACTCCAAGTTTCACCGTCCGTTCGTAAGGTGTCGTTCCAACTACAGGATTTCCGACATTCACATTCTTCGACTTGGCTTAATCTCTCCTCCGCGTTTTGTAACTGAAAGCATAGGAAAAAAATAAGGCGGCGACGATACAGGATTTTCCAAAGCACTAAAGAGAAGCAGAGTTAATAATCAAGACAACAATAAAATTAACGTTTTAATTTTTTACTTAAATGTATTTGAGACTTTGAAAAAAGTAGACGAACTGAAATGATTTTGAATTTTACAAACTGAAAAAGGTTTAGATGTTGTCGTTCAAAGACAATTTTCCTCTTTTAGACAGAGTAGGTGACGCTAGATGGTTAAAATATTGAGGTCAGCGAAAGGAGGAGTTGTAGCCCAAAAAGCAAGAACACGAGTTAAGGAAAGATGATATTCGGGTAAAAAATGAGGAAAGAGAAGTGGAGTTAAATTATGGTACAAACAAAAAAAAAACAGAAAATAGGAAGCCCTCCAATGCTTTCCATTCTCATAAGGGAGTGGACTTCGGCTCTTCTATGGCGTGTTAGTTACTGGAAACGAGTCTTCGTGGCAGTCGTCGATAAGCAGACACCAAAAGTAATCATCATATCATTATCAAAAGCTTTCAACGAATGCTGCTCTAACGTCAACGAGCCTTACATCGACCCTTATGATGTATAGAGTTTTATAACTCAGCTCGCTTCTACATTTGTTTCTTGGTCCATCTTGTAATTTCTACCTACAGACGAATACAAACTTGACGACAACTAGTCAATAAACAGATCATCGGACCAAGTAAAACCAATCTATTCAATTAAACTGTTGTTATCCATCTCGGTGATCCTAAAAACACTTGTTTTGATTCTTCTAATACTAGTAATTCATCCGTAAAGACGTAATTGTCTTAAGACTCTTCTTAAATACGCAATCATCTTATAAATACTAGACGCCGTTCAGGCGGTGTTACCTCGGATGTTACTCTAACGTGAAATATCCATGCCTCCACCATCAATCTCAAATTCCATCTGTATTTTAAAATCTGCGCCATTCGTGCATCGGGAACGTTCCTCTCTAACATGAAATATCCCTACTTTCACCATCAATCTCAAGTTCCATCCGTCTTTCATAATCTCCGCCATTCTTGGTTCGCGAAATGGAGCAACGACCCCCGGCAAATAATCGATTACCTTTCCAGCCAGTTCCTTGACATAACTTTCCAGAACGGAGACCGTCATCTGCAATGAGGAAAACTGGCCGCACGTGGGGCAGCTGGAATCGGCAGCTGGGCACTGGACTAAGTGACCGTTAGGTCCACCAACGATCCGCACGTCTTGCATGGATCCCTGGAAAAAATAATCAGAATAACTTGCAAATGTGTGCAAAAATTAAAAGCTTTCGCCTCCATCATTTGCAAAGGAACTTTATTAACCCAAAACAAGAGCTGGAAGCTCATATGGCACTTGCAAGGCTGGGTCAGAGGATGAAAGTAGGAATTCGTCAATTTGTGGGTTTGTTGTGATCATTTGTAATCAAAACTCTTGAAGTAAAAAACATGACGAACTCATCGGGAGCACGAAAATGTATATTTTGCTCAAAAGTATTGTTTGTACTTTAAGGAAATCACTTGTGAGGGATCATAGGGATCACGAAAATGTGTATTTTGCTAAAAAGTATTTTTTGTACGTTGTGGTTGCGATTAGTACTTTATAAGGAATTATTAAAGTTTAACCGAAAAGAACTGGGATAGGACAATCTAGTTACCCATCACTCATTCACTTAAATTGGCTTGAAGACGCGCTGAAAATGCGCTACTTGGTTGTTCCGCTATTCAGGAATAATCGATTTTCATATAGTGGAATTTCCGTGTGATTTGTGGTACCTCTAATTTGTTATATGCCTTACAAGAAAGATTTATGACTTTTTTTTTGTTCAGGCACTAAGCAATCTTCACCAGTATCGCCACTGCCCACTGAAAAGCCTTGTTTGTGTTAAGATAAAAATTTCCCGCGTCATAGTAGAATTTTCGCTGTGGGGACGGCCGCAGATATTCTGAACGTCATAACTAGAGCAGATAGTGGAAAACAAAAAAATCCCTTTGCAGAATCCAAATAATTCAGCGTATTCAACTAAATGACACAAAAATCAGTTGGCTTTTCAGTTAAACTTTAAGGAATTCAGTTGTAAGCAAAACCCTTGAGGCAAAAATGATCATGGGCTCATAGGGATCACGAAAATGTATATTTTGCTTTAAAATATTTTTTTTGTACTTTGCGGTTAGCATTAGTACTTTAAGGGATGGTCGGATCAGGGAACTGACTATTTCTAAGCCAATCATGTCAAGTCTCTAATTTTCAAGCCAAGTTTTATCGTCATAGCACGTCTGGAAGTACCTTAACTTGCGCTCATCGGAATTCCGGACCCCTCCCTCTAACTCCCCCACAGTGCCCGAATCTTGTCCGGTTTTGTCACTTGCGTACATAGGACTTGTGCTTGTTCTTTCCACCAAGTTTCATTCCGATCGCTTCCCTCCAAGCGTGTCACAAGTTTTCCGGTTCCCCCCTCCGACCCCCCCCCACCTTCATCGGATCTGGTCCGGACTTGAAACTGGGCATCCGAGACATGTGATCTTTCTACGTATCAAGTTTCATTATGATCCGATCACCCGTTCGGAAGTTATACATACCTCAAGATTCCGGATTCCCCCTCCCGTCACTCCCCCCACGATGGTCGGATCGGGAAGTTGACTATTTCCAGGTTAATCTGGTCGAGTCCCTGATTTGCCTGCCAAATTTGATTGTCCTAGCACACCTGGAAGTAACTTAACTCCTTATCACCGGAATTCCGGAACCCCCCTCCAACTCCCCCCACAGTGCACGAATCCGGTCCGGGTCTGTCAATGACGTACCTAGGGTATGTGCTTGTTCCTCCCACCAAGTTTCATCCCGATCGCTCCAGTCTAAGCGTGTCACATGATTTCCGGTTCCCCCCTCCGACTTCCCCCCCCACATTAATCGGATTCGATCCGGACCTGAATTGGGACATCTGAGAAATGACGTCATTCCAAATATCAAGTTTCATTAAGATCCGATCACCCGTTTGAAAGTTATGCATGCCCCTAAATTCCGGATTCCGGCTCCCCTCCCTCCCCCCATGATGGTCGGATCCGGGAAGTGACTATTTCTAAATTAGTTTGGTCGGGTCCCTGATATGCCTGCCAAGTTTCATCGTCCTAGCACATCTGGAAGTACCCTAACTCGCGATCACCGGACTGACCGACCGACAGACCGACCGACCGACCGCCGGAAAAGTGATCGGTATATGGCACTTGGCCGGAAGGCAAGTGCCATAAAAAGCCACATTTTATTCTGACAGTCAAAGACACTTTGTTGACCCGTAAAAGACACTTGACACAAAAGACTAAAAAAGACGCTTGTCAATTTTCGGTGGAGATATACAACAAGGCCATGTTAATGTTATTCTAAATAAATCACATCGTTTATTCATTAGGAAACTTACACACGGCGTGTGCCGACTAACTGATTCCACCGTCAATATAAATACAAACTAACCTAAAAAATCAAACATATGCACTTAAAAACCAATAAAATCATGTGTTCTCTTGAATGGAGGGTGAAGCGTTAAACAGTTTAACGAAAGCCGGAACAAAACTATTACTGTATCTTACGTGGGTGCATTGGACAGGTTGCAGTTTTGGAATTGGGTTTGCAACTAGTCTTGGAGGTCTTGGCCGTTCGGTTTCAAAATCATGGGGGAGGATGTTTCGGAGGATTGGGTGTTTAAGAGTTTTTAGACCAAAATTTACCGATAATTTTTCAGGACGACTCGCTAATGTACTAAGATTGAAAGTTTTTAAAAGGTTGACAATGAGAAGGAAGTTAATGATAAAATTATGCAAGCATATAGTTCAAAAGATAGTAGGGAGTTTTGGGTAGGTATTAGAGGTAGTGTAGGAAATGATAGAAGGATACAACCGCCGGATGCAGAGACATGGCCTAGTTTTCTATTAGAAAAGGAATCGTCATTGACAAAAAGACCTGTTTATAATTGTAGGGTGGATATTCCTTTAGATCCACAGGTGTGTTTTCCTATGCAGGAACCGGACTATAAGTTGTTAGAAAAGGTAACTCAGGAGGAGGTGTGGGCGAATTTAAAAAAAATGAGGGGAGGTTCTGCACCGGGGATTGATGGGATCCCAACATCAGTGTGGAAATGGGGAAAGGAAAGTTTAATCCCTATTTTGGCGACTATGTTTTCTTGTATAATTGAGAATTCTTGGTGGCCGGAATGTTGGGCCACTTCTATAGTGACGCCATTATTCAAAAAGGGAGACAAGTCGGAGCATGGAAATTATAGGCTAATACATTTAGGAAATGCAATTAGTAAAATATTTTGTAAGGTGGTGAATAGTAGGCTAAGAAAATGGTTTGAAGAGAGGGAATTGTTAGACCCTTTGCAAGCTGGGTTTAGGCCTAATTATAGTACTATGGACCAGATATTTATATTGAATGTATTAGCTCGGAAATATACACGGAAGAAAGGGAGTAAGTTGTATGTAGCTTTTTTAGATTTGAAAGCGGCTTTTGATACTGTTAGTAGGGATTTATTAATTGATTATTTGGGTAAAATAGGGTTGCCTGCTTCATTGATTTCGTTGATCCTCCGAATGTATACTTGTGTTTGTTTGGTGGTGAGAGTTGGTCGGCAGTGGTCAAAGTTATTTAAGTCAAAATTAGGTCTTAAGCAAGGTTGTACGTTGTCACCCACATTGTTCTCGTTATATTTGAATGATATTAATAGTTATATGATGGAGAAACAGGCACCGATGGTTAGTCTAGATATTTTGAAATTGTGCATGTTATTATTTGCAGACGACATAGTGGTGGTGGCGGATAGTAGCAAGAACCTTCAGTCCCTATTAAATTTGGTGGCGGAGTACCTTCAGGTGAAGGAACTGATACTTAACCGGGAAAAAACGGTGGTGATGGTTTTTAGGAGGGAGAGTAAGATAGATATGATGGATACTTTTTGTGTGGATGGAAAGGCATTGGCGGTGAAGGATGAGTTTGTGTATCTGGGTATTAAATTTTCAAGTAATGTTAAGTTTAGTAAACAGATAGGGTATGCAGAATCAAAAGGAAATAGAATAGCGAACCTAGTAGCAAGGAGCCATTTAAAAAATATAAGAAGTGTAGGGTTCCATAAGAAAATTTTTAGGTCTAAAATAGTACCTACGATACATTACGGAAGTGAAATTTGGGGTTATAGGGCAAGTAAGAAAATAGAAAGTATTCAATGTAAGTATTTCAAAAAAGTGATAGGTCTATCTGATAAATTGAACAATATAGTTTTAAGAGGAGATGTAGGTTTAACATGTCTTAGAAATGATAGGTGGGTTAGGATGGTAAAATTTTGGGAAAAAATTATTGAACTCCCTAGGGTACGTCCCCTAAAAGCGGCGTACCTTGAGGCTTTACGGGATGAGCGTCAAGATTCGTGGCCTTCCCAAATAAAGAAAATTTTGGATCATTGTGGCCTATCGGGATCATGGAGTGAAGGACACGGAACACACCCATCTGACCAGAATGAGGTCTCAAAAACAGTGAAGCAAGTGCTATACGACCAAGAACTACAGCAATGGCAAGTGGATAAAGCCCAGGCAGAGTCGTTGATGTTTTACGCCAAGGCCAAAGAGTGTTGGGGGGAGGAAGTTTATTTTAAGGTGGGTCTTTCTCAGGAGGAGCTTGTTTTAGTTATGAGTATGAGAGCCGATTGTTTGCCATTGGGAAAAAGAAGAAAGTATTTAGGTAAGTTTAGGGTTAAGTCTGGTCCTTACTTTTGCCCTATGTGTGGTTGTGAAAATGAAACTTTACAACATTTTTTGGCGGAATGTGTGGAATTGAGTGATTTGAGGGAAGAGCTGTTTGGGGTAAGAGTGGGTGGGATTGAGTGGATTGTGCAGGTAATGAAGCAGTTGAGTTTTGGAATGGTTAAGTCGATTGGAAGGTTCCTGAGGTTGGGGATGAGACACAGGGAAAATTGTTTAAGTTTATAAGGTAAAACGAAATATAGTAGGATGTAGAGTAGTGTACAGATGGATTATTTATACCATTTATTTATTTATTTTTGTGTTGTATTTTTGCGATGGCCCGTGTTGGCTTTTGGGCAATAAATCTATCTATCTATCTATAAGGGACTTTAGGAGATTTAGACACAACAAGTAGCGCTCTGTATTGGATTCTTTCAAGCGAATCGGATTGGTCGCGTGTAAGGCCAAAATGCCAAACAGGGCAACAGTACTCTAAAGTAGGACGGATAAACGAAAAATAAATTTTAAGGAGATGTTCAGTTCGAACCCCAAAACGAGAAAGTAGCTTAAGGGAGCGAATGGCCATGTTCCCTCGTTTCAGCATCGAATTTGTTTGTTTTTGCCACTTTAGATCTGTCGTTAAGTAAACACCAAGAAGTTTAATTTCATCAGTTAGTTGGATTTGGGATAGGGGTGGAAAAAACTCAGGTTGACGTTTTAAAAAAGAAAAAGTTAGCACAACCGATTTATCCATATTCACAAACATACAGTCAGCTGCCGCTTCATCACATATTTCATCAATTATAACTTTTGCTGAACTCTTAACATTCTTACGGCATACATCCAATACAGACAAGTCGTCAACATATTTCCAACGATCAGGAAAAGACGTTGCAAGCTCATAATTGCCACATTATTATTATTATTATCTATAATCAACATGTATACTGATCCAACCAAACCCCGTGACGTTTTCAAAACGAAGTTATGACCTCAAAGTCTATATTCCTAACTGGTTTTCGGCGGTGGGGGGAGAGGGCATGATATTTATAGAACAAAACTAGGTCTATTAGGTTTAGGTCTATTATTAGACAATTACAAGTAAGTACAAGCAGGGGCGTCCCGAGCCTTTCTTCATTGGGGGGGCGAACCTGGTAAAAATTGACCGAATCGGTACCTGATTTTGACCGAGTTTCTTAGTTTTTTCTTCAAGAAGCTACAGTGTAAAAAGTTGCATAGTATATACAAAATCAAGTCCAAAGACAAAATCTGGCGCGTTTTCACGCTGTTCCACTCCTGTTTTTCTGGGATACGCCGTCACTAGCCTTTTATCTTTGGGGGACGCCCAGTTTGCCAACAGGACTTGAAAATGCGCCGACAAAAAACGCCGTTGCTGTAAAGCCCCAAAGTCGCTAATGGGTGTAGCCAGGAAAAATTAAAGCCCCGCAGGCGAAATTTTTTTTTTATCCACCTTTTTCTAGCAACATTTAACTGCTTTCCATGCAAATTCTAGCTTTTAATGTGGTTCAAGCCCTCCAAAATTCCAAGCCTCAAACGCCAACTATTTGACGCACCTTTCTTATAAGTAGCTAATACTGCATGATAAGCCCCAGGCGAAATTTTGAGGAAACACTGATGATCAAAGTGCCGTTTTGCGATCCCAAGACTACCTATTAAACCACAGAGCTGTCTGGCGAAAAAAAGAGGGGACATCCAGGGTAAAGTAGAGGCAAAGTAGGCTACATTTATTCTGAATTATAATTTGCTTTTGCAAACAAAAGCAGGCTAATTTTCACGTCCAACGCAGTAACTGGGGTGAACCAAATGCTGATTTCCTACTACCTAAAAAATAACAAAAAAAGATCGGGAGCGGTATAACAACCGAATTTCGCAATGGAATAAAACCGAATGTGTCAAGTCTGGTAATAGATACGGACCGAACAAAAATCCGGTTCTCGGGTGAAACCGACTGAATTCGGTAACGAATCAGAACCAAATGAATCTGATTAATTACCAAATTATGAAATGGACTGACCGAATGCAATAGAACAGATACGGACTTCAGAAAAGTCCGGTGAATTACCGAATTCGTTAACGAATGAGATGAGGAATGAGACCAAATAAACACGTTAAATCACCGAATTTACGAAGGGACGGACCGAATGCGGTGAAATCAATGTTAACTGAACAAAATTTGGATGAATTGCCAAATTCGATGAAGAATGGGAAACCAATAAGCACGTTAAATCACCCCAATTTGAAAATGTGGCGACAAAAGATTTATAAAACGGGCATCGCGGCTTCGCCGCGATGCCCGTTTTGACCGGATTTTCGCCTTCGGCGAAAATTTGACCGAATGCCCAAAGCGTAGGGGGGGCGCTGCGCCCCCCCCCCGCCCCCCCTTCGGGACGCCCCTGAGTACAAGTAAGTAAGTAAGACCCGGTGTTTTCTATATTATTATAGCTCTTACATGCTTTCCTTCAAAATTTCTCACAAATATTTCGCAGCTTCAAGCAAATGCCAGTCGTTCTACTCTAAAGTGATTCGGCAACTGTTCGTTTCGGCCTATCATACTTTCAAAAGGCTAACTCCCAATGCTTGTAACTAATCTACTATTGATAAGTGATATATAGGGATTTCTTTTTATTTGAACTCGACAACAAAACCCGTAACTGGTTAGAAACATGCGTACTTTCTCAGGGAGGTTGCTCAGGGCTACCACAACAGACAAAAAAAATACAGAAGGACATTTTTTATTTTTTCGAAATTTTTAGTTTTTATGGCACTTGTAGCTTCGCTCAAGTGCCATATACCGATCACTTTTCCGTCGGTCGGTCGGTCCGGTGATCGCGAGTTAGGGTACTGCCAGATGTGATAGGACGATGAAACTTGGCAGGAAAATCAGGGACCCGACCAAACTAACCTGGAAATAATCAGTTTCCCGATCCGACCATCTGGGGGGGAGTGGTGGGCCGGGGAATTCTGAAAATTAAGTAGTTTTTGTCACACTTTTTCGAGTAGGGGTACTTCCAGTTGGGCTGGGACGATGAAACTTGGCAGGAGCATCAGGGACCCGACCGGACTAACCTGGAAATAATCAGTTTCCCAATCCGACCACCTGGGGGGGGGAGTGGAGGGCTGGGGAATCCGGAAAATGGGAGTAGTGTGTAAATTTCGAACGGGTGATCGGATTGGAATGAAACTTAATAACTGAATAAATGGCATACCTCTGATGTCCCATTTGAAGTCCGGACCGGATTCAACAGCTATGGGGGAGTTGGGGGGGTGGAGACCGGAAATCTCGAGAAACGGTTAGAGTGGAGGGATCGGAGTGAAACTTGCTGGGAAGAACAAGCATGTGCTCCAGATAAATCGTTTATACATTTGGAATGGATCCGGACACTGGGGGGGGGTGGAGGGGAGTTTCCCGGAATTCCAGTAATGGCGGTTTTGGGGATTTTCACGACGAAACTTGGGAGGCGAATCAGGGACCAGATCAGACTGACTTATAAATAAAAATTTACATGATCCGATAGTCGTGGGGGGAGTAGCGGGGGGGGGGGGAATCCGGAATATTGAGTCATGCGTAACTTTGGAACGGTTGATCGGATTTGAGTGAAATTTGTTAATTGATCAGAGGACATGTCTCTGGTGATCTTTGTCATGTCCGGACCGGATTCGACAACAATGGGGGGGAGGGGAATACGTGACCGGCTCAGACTGGGGAGATCGGGATGGAACTTTGTGGGAATGATAAAGAGATGCTCTGGATAAATTACTTACAGAACCGGATTGGCTCCGGCGACTGTGGGTCAGTTTGAGGGGGGGGTCCGGAATTCCGGTGATCGCGATTTAAGTTACTTCCAGATGTGCTAGGACGATGGAACTGGGCTGGAATATTAGAGATTCGACAAGATTGGCTCAGAAATCGCCACTTTCCAAATCCGACATTCCTTAAAGTAGGCTACCAATCTTGACCGTAAATTTTGAAAAATACTTTTAAGCAAATTATACATTTTCATGATCCCCATGAGCCCATTATCATTTTTGCCTCAAGGGTTTTGCTTACAAATGAAGTCCTAGCTCCCTTAAAGTGCGCATCTGAACCGCAAGGTCGAAAACTACTTTTTTATCAAACGATACATCTCAACCCATGATCATTTGTGCCACAAGGGTTTTGCTTAAAAATTTATTTTATCACCCTTAATGTGAACATTTTAATCGAAACGTGAAAAAAAAATCTTTTTACCAAACGGGTAAAAATCAATGATCCCTAAGGGCCTGTGATCGTTTTGTCTCAATAGCTTCTCTTACAGATGAATTTCTAGCGCCTATAAAGTGCGTATTATTACAGCCAAGTTTTAAAACAAAATACTTTTTCTCTAGCTCCCTTAAAGTGCGCATCTGAACCGCAAAGGTAACCTTAAAAGTACTTTCGATCAAACACTACATCTCAACCATTGCAAGTGCCATATGAGCTTACAGCTCTTGTTTAAGTTTTTATGTGAAATTTACCAAAACTGAGCAATTTGGTGATACGAACAGATGAAAATATTTGGTGATGAATCACCAGTGGTAATACTGAGGTCGCTGGCTCCACCGAAACCTCGCAGTAAATGCATCTCCTTCTGATCAACTCCAATTAATATTTCAGTAAGCTCCACTGTGAGTCATGTGTGTCTGTTTTTGGACAAACAAACAACAGTGATCATATCTGTTTTCCAGCTCTCCCCCTATTTTTATAGACTAAAACGCAACTGATCTAACATGCGATTCTAAATCGACGGCAATTTCCACATCCACGTCATATGTTTTGTGCCTCTCCACCTGTCTGATAGCACGCTTACTGTCACGCATTGTTCTTTTCTTTCGCCGCTTCAGTAACTACTACGATGCGATGTCTAATGTTCTTTTTTGGTGGGGGGTCGGGCTTTTCTGCTGAAGATAGTAGGACGGTGTTTTCCAAAAGGTTACAAGCGACGTTTTTCAAATTTTACAGGAATAGCGAAAAACCTATCCCCTTAAACCAGGAAGGCCCTAAAAGTAAAAAAAAGGTAGGGGTAAAAAATTGCAACCTACAATAACCTAACCACCACAAAAAAAACCTTCTTCATAGCCTTTTCGAAACATCGTTCAGGTTGTAGGATCCTTTTTAGTGCGTTCACTGACTGTTATCGTGCAAAGTGTGGTCTTGTAAGGACATAGTTGATGTGTTTAGTAGGGAGAGAAGCGTCAGCTTAACCTCTTTTTTCTCTTAACAAACAAATAAATAAGTCAAACAGAGGGCGAAAATACAAAAAAGTTTCTGCAGCCTTGCTCTTCGTTCAAGATCAGAATAATTAACTGTATAAGAAAGTTGTAACTTCTTCCCAAATAAGATTATTTTTCCACGATATAGCCATAGCAACGCGGCTACGGGTTCACCAACTTTTTAAACTTAACTATTCAAGGGTTACTTCTAACTTCCTTACTGGAAAAACGTGGAGCATAAATGACACCAATTTTGCTTCCCCATAAATTTAGAAAACTACCAGTTTCCGCAGGACGTTGAAACTCGAAGAAATAACAGTTCATCTGCCAGGAAGTTTATACGGAAATAAGACAAAATGGCTCCCAAGATGAGGAGTTAATCCCATCAAGTTGGGAGCTGAGAAACAACAGGGCTCTGGGGATAGAGACAGTCAAAGCATATTTTCAAATAAAGCACTATACATTTAAATTTTACGCTTTATTTTCTCCACTTCTGGCCCAGAAATGTTACAACGTTCCTGGTGCTCATATTCCAATTGGGTGAGGGGGGGGGGCAAGGGCGAACCTCCACCGTGCATGCAGGGGCTATCTCGGGTTATCTTTTTCGATCGGGGATGGTTCCGATGCGAGCTTGGCGCTTCTATTTTTGTATTTTAAGCTCCCGTATACAATATCATAAACCTCGGTATTAAAAGAAATCACTAGAGTAGGTTAAGGATTGTTGTATGTTTAAAGTAGTACCTAAGCAAATCGAAATAAAGTAGCCAGTCACGGCTATACAGAATAGGCATAATCGTTTTTGTTTTGTTTTTTTACATTCAAAATCCCAAGCCCGCTCCATGACATTCCCCATCCAAATAACTAGCCTGGTGATACCATATTCACATCGTAAAACATCAGGGTGCGCAACTACTGGGAGGTAGGAAACGAACGACAAACCACGTCGTATCAAATTCCACACCCATTAGTAAAGGCCTCTTCTGCGGCTTCTTGATTATCATGCTGGTCCATCATCAGTATCAAGCATGTATCAAATAGCCGCTCATTTAACCAAGCATACAAACCCTCGCGCGTTTGACGACGCCGTTTCTGCTACCGAAAACTCCCACAAGTCTGATGCCAAAATATACTGTTATAAATTGTTATTTTACTGGTGGGTGGTAGACTGAGTAAAATGGCGCGGGGAAATGGTGGTAAATAATGTACGGTTTCAGTTATAGTGGATAACCTGACAGTTTCCACAAAATGGAATTTCGGGGTAAGCAAATGTACATTTATATCATTCATATAAGTCTTAACGACTTACCACTTTTGGTGTTAATAAATAAATATAATAGTTTCCTGTTTCTCTCTAAAAGAACAGATTTTTTTTTTAAGTAAAAGGCTTAACAGCTGTGGTCTTATTGTTTTGGCAATACATTATTATTATTATAAATTTTTCGAAAATAACTCTCTATCACTGACACAAATGGGTTGCGAAATTTCATTGTCAGCTAGTATGTTGGTCCTACATCTTAGATTTTGAAGTTTATATTCAAACAATGGATAAAAACGGATTCACCTATTTTAGATTCTGAAGTTGTAATTTTGTACCCAGGACTAGCTGACTGATATAGATGGGGCGTAGGAAATTTCAATGTCAGGTGGTATTTTATACCTATATCTTCAATTTTTAGCAAATTGTCTCTCTGAACATCGATTTTTTCTAAGAAATTGTCAACAAACTGGAAACGGTAATTCATTGGTATTAAAAGCTTTTGCTGATAAAAACTAGATGCACATACCCGACACGGAATCGTCCTTGCGAAACAATATATGTTTAAGAGAAACTCTCTCTGTGCTGTAGAGACAACTGTATATACCTACTCAAATCTTAATACTAGCAAAATTTCTATACACCTTTTTTCTACCCATCTGCATTTATTCATCCTCATTTGGCCCAACACAACCTTTGTTAGCTCACCTATCTCTACACATTCACACACTATGCAACCAATGTAGGTGCACACACAGTCCGATTTTCGCAGTCGGATGCAAATTTCCTCCTTCGCTCCGAAATTCTGACGAATCGACGCAGCTTTCCCCAAAGTGACCACGAATTTCGCATGTGTATTTTCGCATACGAAATCCTCTCGGAATGTGTTTGCAGTGCACGCTGTGCACGTAGCTTTAGCATGGCCCAAGATGTGGGTTAGAAATGATGTTTGAAAGAGAGATGAATTAGATTTGGACAGACCAAAAAAAAGAAATACCCAAATTATAACTGATAACTGGTGCCCCAAAAAACAAAGGGCTACAAAACCTTGAAAAAAATTTCATGAAAGTGTCAAAATACACACCTGGAACATGAAGTGATCAGCTCCTCTTTGTCCGAGCCACAAGGACATATTCTTCCCACTCGTTTCAAACTTCCTGTCTGGAGTCCGGATCACTCTTTTATAAACTTGTTGACAGTCAACAAAAACGGTAACTTCTGAATCACTAATTGTCACTGCTAAGCGGTGCCATCTAGCGTCACTAAGTCTATAGGGAAAGGACTCAACGTGAACTTGACCCTTGTGGAGGTAGTGCAGGCGAAGCTCGTCTTTCCGGCCGCTAGATTGGAGTTCGAAGATTCTGGAATTAAACAACCTGAGTGATTTACAGTAGCAAATACACACTTTTTTGGATGTTATTCAACTTCTGACGGTGCAATCTCCATTTACCTGCTGTGGTAAGGGTCAATTTCCTGGAAGCCTCGTAATTTATTTGCTATTTCCAGAAAAACGGTAAGCTAGAAGCCTTTCGACTCTAACACATCTCTACAGTGTTAAAATGAATACTACGTCCAGTAACTTTTCTTCCAGGACATTTCAGAGCCCTGCAGCTAGTCCCCCCCCCCCTTGGTGGTCGCAAATTTATGGATGTAACATTCCAGCTTCCCCGAAGCCACAAGAACTCCCGCGCTGCTTCAAACTGCCTTCCTTCGTTTCACAGCCTGATGTTTCCAACCTGACCTTCTTTCCTCTTACCATTTAGGGAGAGACCATTCCTCGCCTAACCACGTTTTATTTTCTTTCAGTTGACTTACTTCTTGTGCAAATACTATGTTTTCTGTGTTCTGCATTTACCACGAGCCTCTGTATATTTTATATCTTCTATTTTCTTAACTACACAAGTCAATGACTTTTCCTGTGCGTTGCACAGGAAAACTAATTCATTAACAGCCACAGTATCTACTCGTTCAATCGACAACCAAGACGCCTCCAACAAGATTTGAACGCAAGGGGTCATACTCTGAACCGGATTCTATTGAGGGAACCCAGCAGACCCTTCACACCTAAGTATGGACTGAGTTGGTTGTGCTGTGTTGTGTGCAGTTGGTTGTGGTCCCGAGATATGGACATTCCTATGTCATTTGTATCCACACTATCGGAACTACGCTAATTTTTGCATTTGCCGTGTCTGGACCTTTTTGAGGTTGATCAGTTCCCGCTTATTGTTTTTGAGGAACTAACTGGTCAGGCATACCGATTATGCAGGCTTTTCCGTATTTCTCATCAAAGCTGAGGCTGAAAACAACAGGGATGGGTTTGTAATCTTGAGAACCCCGACACACATGTTTAGAAGTCAGGTATGCTAGAACGCTGAAACAGAAACTGTATCTACCGTGACTTGTGCTCCATTCAAAAAAAATTATCAACGCTTCTATCCCGATTGGCTTCAAATAAAGGCGTGGACGAAGACTGGAACATGCTGAATGTCGGCTTCACTGGGATGCCAGTGAGCCGATGCAAAAACAACATCTACACTGTCAGAAGTTTCATAACAGACAACACAAGGATGCGCGGTTTCAACAGACAACACGCGAAAGACAACACCTGAAATGTTATCTGTTGTCGCGACAAACGTTATGCATGAAATGTTATGCATAACAAGCATTGCCAGGAAGAGCCGAAAAACCGCCAAAAAGCATCTGCTGACCTTTCGATATCATGACGACAAACAAAAAAGCCAGCAGATGATTTTTTGGCGGTTTTCCCGCTCTTCCTGGCAATGCTTGTTATGCATAACATTCCGTGCATAACGTTTGTCACTGACAACAGATAACATTCCAAGCGTTGTCTGTTGAAACCGCGCATCCTTATGTTGTCTGCTATGAAACTTCTGACATTGTACCAACCAAGGTACAAAAGAGCGAGAGACTCTACAAAAGGATCGCCCCACCTTATCTCACTGGAAGCAGGGACCCATAAATCTCCTGTAATAACTCGTCATTCAGGGGCTTGTCAATAAGAGATTTCTGATTCGCTCTTGACCGAGCGTCAGATAGTTCGAGAAATACCCACGGGGATAAAATATTGCCTTGAGGGAGGGGTCTCTTTGGTCTCACGCCTAAGGAGGCCCGGGATTGGCTCTATCTGAGCAAGAACGCCGATTCGACCCAAGCGGAATTTTTGGAAACTAGGTCAGGCTCGGGCAACATAGCAACATGGAAGCATAGGAAATGACAAGCCCCCTGAATGGCAAGTCATTACAGGAAATTTACGAGTCCCTGCTGGAAGTGCGATTTAAGCGAAAGAAGACTCACCTGTCAAAATCTTCTGAGTATGATATGAGTGCGCCTGTATTCAGCTCCTCCTGCTGAATATGTGCGATAAAGGTAACGTCGGACGACGAACGAAGAATATTCACGACCCTACTTGCTTCAATATCAGGTACACGAAAATCACGACGGTCGCCTGAAAGAATGTCTGCTACAACGTCACGTAACGGAAACTGGACGGTTGACTTTTACGATCTGGCTTGCTTGGTTCTTTGAACGGCAAGTAATTACACTAGTGCTACTATCATCAGGCTGTCAAGATTCTAATAACGATGATGGTGATACAATTATTTTGGGTGCTTACAGGAGTGCAGTCCTGAAAAATTACGGGGTTTGCGTCAGATTTCTTGATTATATATTTGTGCTTCGATCTTTATCCTTCTCCATTTCTTAGAGGACTGGGACTGGTTGTGCCTGTGACACTAACGCAACCTACTTCGCTAATTTTGATTGCGAGCCATGCTCCCGACGATTGTTCATAAGAAACTCATCCATCACAAAACCGGTTAAGTAAATTTGCGAATGTAGTGGGTACTTTGTCGCAGAACCTAGCTTTAAAATATCCAACTGTTTTAGAATATTGGAACATAACCGGTAAATACTGCGAGGTATCGTTTAACCGTCTTCGTGATCTTTGGTCTTGCCGCATTTACTGCCATTCTTTCTGAATTTAAAGGCATGGCAAAAATATCATGATTGCACTTTCTAATGTAGCTACATGCTGGTAAAATGTACACTCCTTTGTTTTCCCAGTTTATCTCAACCGGAAGATAGTAAACATTAGCCCCTATAGACTACTTTATAGGTAAGGTATGGTAGGATAAACATTGAATGGACCCCTCGCACTATTTACTCTACAACTTCCAGTAGCCTATTTTAAAATAGTTGAATACTTTGAAACTAGGCTCTGCTCTCAACAAATTACTCACGATTTTGGCTGTTTTAAGCCTTTTTCGTGATCCGTTGACTTACAGCGAATCTAGGGAAGAATTTACATAACAGGTTTTTCTGATGGAAAACCTTCTAGCAGACAACCGTCGATCGCGTGATACGCATCGAACGTGGCAAAACACGGCAAGTGAGAAAATCAGCGAGGTTTTGTAGAGGGGTTAGAACGTGCCGTACGAAATTCGGGTCTCCGGTTTTAGAAATGGATGGAGTGATAACGGAAGTAGGCTGCGTTAGTATTATAGGTAAGTCAAGTCCTTTAATAAGAAAATGTGTAGCTTCCCGAGTCTACAGGAGAACACTCTTCATGCGTAGATGGAACTTGTACATGTGCTTGACATACAAAACAAGTTTGGACACGCAATAAGAAGAACATACAAAAACAGCAGAAGTGTCCAAACTGAAATCCCAGCACCTTTCAGCTCCAGTAACTCCTAAGAAGTAACTCCCCAAAATGATACTTAGAGTTACTAGAAATTTCATTTACTTCATCGCATGTTCCTTTTAGTAGCCTGGGCCCGAAGAAGACCCTTATTCAAGAAGGGCCGAAACATCCTAGACCAAATCTTAGCTGATTTCGTCAAATATGATTCACAGTCAGCTTAGGTTGAAGAAATGCTTGGGACATGAAGCATACAACACTAAAGTCATCAGTTGCGTTTTTGCAGATAGGCTACTATAGTATCTGATACCACGGTATAAAGTCGTTTTCGCAGTTACCGTGGTATTTGATACCACGGTCAAAAGTGTTTTTGCAGTTATCGTGGTATCTGGCAAGGTACCGTGGTAACTGATCATGGTACATGAAAAATGTATCTCACTTTCATCATCACTAACATAAGAGTCTAGTTTTTGCCAAATTGGTGGGATAAAAGTTATGTCACTCTAGATGTCAGTGGATATCAAAGTATATGGATGATTTCTAAAAACGCAAATCCGGCAGTGGTCGTTTTTACAGAGCAACCGTAGCATCAGATACCACAATAACTGCAAAAACGACTAATTGCAGATCCAGTTACCGTGGTAATAGATACCATGGTATCTACAAAAACGCAACTACTAAAGATCTGGGACAGAAACTAAAACCTTGGAACTAATGCAAATAGGAAACAAGCCACCCCCCTCACGGACCCTGCAAAAAGAAAGAAACACTTATCATGCTTTTTGCTCTTTTCTGACCTTTAGCAGATAAAAGCCCCCCCCCCATAAACGACTACCGGAAGAATGCTGATAAAACTAAAATATTCTGTTTTTTCAGCCAGACCAGGCATGGTAAACGCACCATAAAAAGGAAGACGATAATCACTTTTGGGGGAGACAACGAAACTCTTTCATCTTGTGACTTTATGAGAGAGACACCACAATAGCAGTTTGTGACCTAGATAGCAAGATACGGTAAGACATACTTTTAGAGATCTAGAGAGATGGAGGAGCTCTAAATTCCAAGAACGTTTCCTTTGTAAAGAGAGGAAATGGCAAGATGAAACACAGAGTGAGGATTAAAAAGAATCCAGAAGAAGAAGCAGAAGAAGCTGGAAAGTCCGAGTTTGTTGCGATATCGATATCACGAAAATCATAGGCAACAAAAATAATGTGAACTCAGGCTCAATCTGGTAAAATTTAAACCACCCTCATCGGATTTCTGCCTCGTCACAGCCAGCCGCCTTTATAAGGTCAACTGTCATTCAAACGCAATTAGCTATCTTATAAAAGTAGCCACTTATAAAAGTGGCTCCCCGTAACAGGAGAGCTACCATCAAGTCTATCCCACAAGTATACTTTGTAAGGGTAGTCGCCCTTACAAAGCGAGCCAGCAGACTATTCTTACTATATCCGGTTTTGATCGGATTCCGGTCGGGCTATCCATCCGAGGCGAGAACTAATAGTATTTCTAGTTCAGCATACCCGCAGGAGTTCGACTATCTAGAGTTGAGAGTTTTAACTGGCCTGAACAGGCCAAGCTGGTTTCCATTTTTCTTTTCTTCAAATACCTCCTTGGCCGTGGCCCTATTCAGGTATTTTGTTCTCTACAATGATTGACACAAAGAGTGACCCCAAGGATTCAAAGGACAAAACTTCATACAGTACTCCCAATTTTATTAGCCCATGCAAAATCACTTTCCTTAATTATTTTGCTGCATTACGAACTGCTATTATTTCCGAGAAACTACAGAAAAGTCCCCTCCTTAAGTCGCTGGCGTTCCCTCACAAAATAGCCCTTCTCCTTTATAGCAGATCAAAGTGGGCAATCACCCCCATCACTCGAGTTCTCCATATTCCAGTTCAGAGCGACTATCTGGTTCAGTTCCTAGTACCCCCCAGTGACCATCACTATCATCAACATTTGGTTAAAACTCTGCTAGCACATACGTTTAATTATATTCCTTAAGCATAAAAAAAGGTGTGAACCTCCCAAACGATGAGAGTTTTGCCCTCCCTTGAATTTAAACAGTGAAGCTTCTCTTTTCTGTTCGTTAACTTATGAATCTATCGTACTACATCTGTGTGACGGATGCTGATAATGAGGTGCGGAGGGACAGATATTAATCCGCTTAAAGCGCAGAACTAGTACCGGTATAAGGTTCCTGTTTCCCAAATTTGACACCAAGTAGAGAGGACAATTCGCCCCAAGCTGAAACCACTCTATAAAGTTCAACTACAAATCTCTTCTTCACTCCCTTCAGTATTGTTTTAATCTTTCTACTTTCGAGTGTGTTCGTTCGTATTATCAACAAACCTGATTATCGAACATAACAGAGGAACAAAACTAAGAGTTAATTACTGTTTTGCTTCAGCACACAATTTGCTTCCCTTTCCTGAAGCGCTGACCTTTCCTACCAAACTGCCGTGTCTATGTTTACAAGGTCAAGGTTACAACTGGTCTTCCGACAAATTTTATTCCGTCTGATTTCAGTCGCGGCTTGGCAGGCGATCAGACGACACGCCATCGTCGGTGCCGGTGCTTATACTTGTAGCAGTACTTTTATAATGTAACATTTTCAACCTGAGCTCTGGCAAAGCCCTGTTTTCCTATAGTCGCATCGAAAAAAATTTCCGTTCCGCAACGTGGGCAGAAAAAAGATACCAGATGCAGAAATGGTCCGAATGGTGTAACACTGCATTTCGTTACGAAATATGTCACGGAGTGAGGTTCACATGCCATTTAACTTACCGAATAGTCTAACAGCTGGTCGACTTCCGTAAGGTCCGCTTGTGATGGCAACTCCGGTTCTATTGATGAATCCCAGCGACCTAAGCAAGTCCACTTGAGGCCGAGATTCAAACTCCATTGATACTGAAAGAGGCACATTTCAATTCAAGACATTACCGGACTGGCTGACAGAAAAATGTAACTAATACTTTAGACGACAAAACAAACTGTCATTTGTGAAACCAGTTTCTGGCAGGTTACTCGGACATCAACCAACTAACCAGTTCGGAAGGGGCGGTCTCCCCTCTACAATCATTATTAAACAAGACCAAAGGTTTCGACGGGATCTCAAAAATTTAATATTTGATCCAGACAATTCCGTCTTGTAGATCCCGTCTTCGCCAGACTCCTTCAATATTTGTACTATTTAATATTTGACCAATGAATGGTCTTCTGAGAAAACAAAGTTCAGGTATGGATTCAGCATATGTGTTTACCCTATTACGTTGATCAAAACTTCCTGCCTTACTTCTGTCAAACACCCGGTTTCGGCCGGATTCCCGGTGAACTACTTGTCCAGCAAAAACTAAATCTCAAAATGAATTAAGCACATCTCCTTACCCCTATATCGAAACTCTAATCAACTTCTGATAAACTTTAACAACAAATTTTCCGGTTTCGGCCGGATTCCGGACGAACTAATTGTCCGGCGAAAAAATAAGTTTCAGATACAGATTCAGCATGTCTTCATACCTCTATATCGACTATCTCATTGGCTTTTTAAAACATATTTTTTAGTCCCTTAGCGTCCCTTAGTTTGAAAACCCTCCCCCATCCATAGGTATGGGGCGACAGGGCTCATCTACGAACTTGACCTGTACTTTGACCCAGTGGATCCTCGTCCAAGTTTGAAGAAAATATCGCTACCCCTCGAGAGTTATCGTGCTAACAGACGGACGGACAGACGGACGGACAACTTTTGCAATGTCATAGGTACCCTCCACTTACGTTTTGGGATCCCAAAAAGGGACTATGACATTAACGGTCTAGGTTATGGGAGAAATTCACCTAGGACAAACTCGGAGAGATTTTTCTTAAAACGACAACCTAGGTAATGGCCAATCAAATTGCGAAATGGCTTGACTGAACGGCAAAGTATTAAAAGAGACGCATTACTTTTAATACTGTTTCACTCTCCTTCTCCTATAGGTCGATCCATTATTTCCGAGATGCTTTGAATCTATTGTGATGTTCCGATCCGTCTAAAGGACATCTGACCAGGTTAAGTACTCTAAGTACCACGATCGACTTTTTCGAGACCTCTTAGCTTAAGCGGAACGCGTATCTTCATTGCCATTCACTTGGAAAGCCAATTTTGTCTCTGTCTCTGCTCTAATGCGAAAGGAATCTAAAGGTAGACACCGCCCTTAAGGAGGTGTGCTAGTTGCTGAAGTTAGATGATTTGAAATGTTTTAAAATAGTGGGAAAGAAACAATATCTGGAGTAGAGTTTCCTTTACCGGGAAGGGTTAGGTTGGGAGTGACCACGCGACAGACCCCCCCCCCCCCCCCACACACACGCCTAGTACACAACTAGCAAGACAGCCAAAGAGGTAATCTGTAGCCTTACAAAGCAATTCCTATTTCTCTTCTTAGGGCTAAGCCCCCAGGCTTTGCAGAAATCTGACCTAAGCTAGTCCATGACAATTGCAGCTCGATTGCAGCATCCCTCCTCCCCTTTCACGCAATCTGTCACACTCAGGCGAATACCAAATCCATAATCGTTCTAATCGTGAGGATTATCGGCTCCCCCCTTCCAGATTTTCTAGGTCTATCAATTACTCGTAGAGACTGGATAACTGCTGACCAAGAGCTTGTTCACGTTCCTAGTAGCAGAATGAAGAGAGCGCTGAGGAAAGTTGTAAGGCAAATTACAACAGGGGCAGAGATGGAAATAAAGTAACAAATACAGCATGACCCATTTCATATGTTGGCTGTGCCAATACAAGAAATTACTTTCAACAATCGCTGGGGTCGTCGTGCGGCGCCAAACTTGCCGAGCACCAGCAACATTCCTATGAAGTTGGTAAGGAATTCTTGCGAGAATAGCGATAACTCCCATAACGTCTTCGTTCTTGGCTCTAGCTAATCGTCTCACATTCATCAATGGTACAAGCAACGTCCCAGACCTACCTACTGAAAATGGGGACTAACGCTAAAACCGGTGACTTCTGGACCGATAGGCCTAGTCAATGTGTTCGTGAGCAAATGGAACAGACACAGATGAATGAGGGGAGGGAGTCGTTCGCAGCTCCGATGGTAAAGGGAAGATTCGAAGGACGACAGACCGATCCAACTACCAATGCTAGCAATCTTTATGTTACCAGGTTTATAGGGAAAAGCAGACGTGGGCTGCTGGTCTGGAGAGTGCGCTATTGGCTCAAGAGACATAGGGTGCGGAATCCTTTCTAGTCGGACTAACTTAATATAAATAATCTTTAAGACGGACCAAGCCCCTGGTTTGTCAATCATTCGCAACATTTGAGAGGGCATTACTTCTGCTCTGGCATTGTGTTCTTCTTCAGTCACAAACTGGACGCGTGCTTCCAAGATGTAGGCTCTACGACAGTCTCAACAGGAACCTAAAGGGAACAAAAAAAAGGGAACCAACCTACTGATATAGATTGGAAAGAAGGACAACTGACGAACAGTGATGCTATCAAGGCACGGACTGGTGGACATACAATAGAACTAGTATACATACGCTAGTATAAGTGCCTTCAGCCAAAGCCAACTGCGAACATGCGCTAGTGAAACCGTTAATGGTTTGCTTACGAAAGTTTTTTGTGCCTAAGCTCAACAGTTTTCGGAAAAGCCTGCAACTTGGCGAAACCCAGTCGAACTTTGTGGGAACCAGACCTTGGAAATCGAACACCAGACTAGGCCAAAACGACATGTAAATGTTTCAACTAATCAAAAGATCTGCATCCAAACCGCACTGGACTCTGTGGGAATCCAGGATCAGCAAGTTGAAAGATATCGCCGCCGTTTCAAAGACTGTTGACCAAACTGGTGCCGCACGGGCATTACTTTTAAGAATCCGTTAGACAAACACCAAAATAACATCGCCAGATTATCGACGTACGGGCTGAGATTACGGCGAAATAACAGGAAACACCTTATCGGTTTCAAGTTGCGTGTTTCTGGAGCGTCAAAATCGATTCCCGGCCAAGCGAGCGGAATCCAGATAAGAAAGCAATTCGCCAAACATGACATGAAAGCCGGGAAATACCAGTTTCTCCAGACGAAGAGGAAAGTACCACTGTTCGATACCAAAACCTGACGGTCGGCCGCAATATCTTTTGTAAGATGAAAGAGGGTGGCTACAGGAGACAGATCCATTTCCTTCCAAGTGAGAAAAGAGAGGTACTTATTCGAGGTCAGAACCTATGGTTCGGATTTTCGACTAAAAAGTCTTGCCTGATATTTACTATCACGTGCCGTCGATATAGGAACATTATAAATGTTTGCGGCCAAAACTGTTTGGTAGGTTTAACAATTTCCGGCGGTTTGCACAGAAATAGTACAGCTCCTGCACAAAAGATTCCCAAATTCCCACGTGAAACCATTTTTTGACGATTTAATGTATATGTCCCTGCCTTTCTGGAAGTTACACTTTGAAAATGATCAAACTAAAGATGGATGTCTTCGATCCACTGCGGCGCTGCTTTTCGAAATTGAGCCATAACATCCCAACTTTTTGTTACTATTTACATTGCAAAAAAAAAGTTACTATCATTATTTTTCCATGTGAAATTTTGCTCGCGAAACTGGTCGAAAAAGAAAATCATAAAGTTGCCGCCTGGTAACACCTGAATTATTTCGAGTTAATTCTCACTTATTTCGCATGCCAAAAACTTTAAAATGTATGCTATTGCCTCTCAGGCAGGTCCTAACATAGATATCTAACATAGAGATCCAAAGCCCAAAGGCAGTTAAAAGAGTCGCCCCCCCTTTTTGGAAATTTAGCAATAAATAAACTTGACTTAATTTTGTTTTATATAACTTTTGACTTAGACACGCAGACTTAGAAATGATAGATAGGTAAGATAGATAATCTTTTTACCGACCAAAAACCTTTCATGGCTAACGCCGTATTTGTTTGGTATAGTCAGTAGCCTATGAAAGGGACAAGTACCAACTATACTTTTTTACACACTATAATTACCACTTCGGCTCGGATCCCTTCTGAGGTTGGGGCCTTTGGGTAGCTGCCTAGTTTTCCGAGGCAGCAGTTCGTCACGGTTCATCATTTCCAATCGGCTTACTACAAACAACGTTTTATAGTTCAAGTTTCGGATACTAGATGTCTCCAGTGATTCTTAAGATCCCGGCGTGTCAAGGGCCCGGTCTCAGGTCAGGACAAAAGGAAATGGAACAAGCATATCTGATGGCATGGGAGCTTTTGACCTTACCACCCTTCACTCGTAGGCAATCTGATAATCCCCCGATCCTAGCCTGGATCGGGAACGAATCCAACGAGTCGTAATCAAGTCCAGCTATAAGATTGCCCGGCGGTTTACAACACTCCCGATTGGGGGCCTATTAGAACCGCAATCCTCGCGGGCGCCTATTAATCGTTGTTGTGTGGGGGACGCACATCATTAATTTCTTTAGTAGAAAACGAAGCGGAAATGTCACCCCTAGTAACGACACCAAACATATGTAACGGTCGAATACACAATAGGATTCGCAGGCACAAGCTGCAAGAACTGACGGGCTTTTCGGGGCTCAAGAGGAATAACAGTCTACAACTAATAGGATAGAGAAGAAGCATCCAAAAAATAACATCCCAAGAAGCTTTTACATTTTCACTAGTTCGAAAACATTATTTTTCCACTATCTTTTCACCATAGATTGTGGAGTAACGAATTGACTCCTAGCCAATACCGATTCCTGACCATACGAATACAAGCAACAAAAGGGCAACACAGGCAAGCAGGTTTTTGAGCCGCCAAACTGACAGGGAAGACAAAAGTTGCTGACTTTAGCTGTCCAGAAATCGAAAGCAAAAAAAAAGCAAATTGCTTTTTCTCCAGTCGTCAGTTTAGCAACTAAAAAACGGTCATATTTGTATGGTCAGGGATCGGTACTCGCGTGGAATCAATTATTTTTTAAGATTTGATAGATCCATATCTATCTACACAGTATACCACGAACCCTTTGATTTTATCATCATTAGCAGAGCAATCGGGCATACTTTATGTAGACAGATATTTGGACAGATGTTTCCTACATTATTCTACCTGTAGTATATAAACAACACAATAACAAACTATTTATTTGTTTCTTGCTCATTTCAAGGCAATGTTTTGCACCCACTCCCTCTCTCTACCACAGACATTGTTGATATTTATGACTTAGCTTTTTCACTTATTTATTATTATCATTATTATATTCATATTCTTATCACTCAGATAAATAAAAAACATCCAAGTCCAGCTTAGATAAAATAATTAACTTTTATGGAGAAGAAAACAGAAGAAATGAACTAACATTTATGTGTGGATGTTAAAGAGAACGACAGACCAGATAGGAATACAACCTCTGATGACGCACTTACCGAACTTTGCTCACAGAATTAGAAAACAGAAGAAACGAACTAACATTTCTGTGTGGACGTTAAAAGAACGACAGACTAGATAGGAATACAACCTCTGATGACGCACCTAGCGAACTTTGCTAACGGAATTAAAAGTCATTAAATTCTACACCCTCAACCAGGGCTCACCCTTTCTAGAGTCCGGAATAGTTATGGCGCGACTGTCCCATTAAACCAACATAACATGAATATGAATGAAAAACTGAATTCTTATTCTTTCGAAGGCTCATTATCAAGCGCATTTGATCCCAATAGGTTAACGCTGCTTCCCCGACGAAATAAACGACCTTGCCGCTCATACTTGACTTGAAGGCTTCAATAAAACTTGAATTAACCGATAATCTATTCTGAAAATGTTTATTTGACTAATAAAATATGCAAATGTTTTTGCTAGTTCCGTACACGAAGACGCGTGTGATTTGGAACTTGCTAGTGAAAGTAAGTACTGAAAGTAATAAAGAAAATAAAGAGTTAGCTAAAAAAAATCCCCTCAGCAACAGAATTCCACTTAACCTTGTTCCTTAAATGTACACTAGACGGAAAGTCGTAAAAAGGGAATAAATATTCAAAGAGGTAAACATTCCTCTGTTAGTGACCAAACGTCTAACAACGGAGGTAGGTTGAATTCTTAAAGTTTAACTGAAAAACCGGCTTGTTCTTTAATTTAGGATTTGAATATCACTGAATTATTTTAAGTCTGCTAACGGATCTTTTACTTTTTCATCTTCGGTAGTGACGTTCAAAACATGCACTACTGGCCCGACAAGACAAAGTTCATCCAGACGCGGTGAATTTGAATTTTAGACAAATTTGCATTTCAATGGCTAATTGGGGCGAAGTACGGTACATTGTCAATCCAAGATTGTAAGGTCACTTCTGACGAAAGCCGGCGTTTAACCAAAAACGATCAACAAAAGTAAACATCGGAGGTACCATGCAGTTAAACTTTAACGGCATGGTCCTATGTTATTTTCTAGAAATGGTTTTAGAAACAAAGTGGGAGTGGATATACAAAAAAAATACATTAAGTACTTAATGTACTTTCTAATTGGGTCGACGATAAAATGTGCCCAAGCTGACTTATTTCATTTTCATTAATCTGTACTTAAATGTGAACATCACTAATATAAACCAAATTCAACTTCCCAGGAAAGTAGTGTTTGGCCAGGGAATGCTACCAATGGTTAAAAATTTTAATGAAAAAACAGATCCACCGATTATATAAAAAAGAGAAAAAATATAATTATAGGCTATAGAAGATGCTATCGAATAATAATAAAAAAATGAACTAAGATGATGGTCCCAAAACTGGCTAGTCAGCTGAATTTCGCGCGTCATTTCGGCCCTTCTTGACAATGGTCCTCTTCAGGTCGACGAAAAAACAAACAAATAAAAACTTGGTATGAAAATGTGCGCAGAAGAAAGGCTTGAAAAAATCAAGGGGCAAATTGTCACCCCCGGATCATTTGTGGGGGGGACTATCTATGTCTTCAAAAAGAGTGTTGGACTTCCAAGTCTCTCCAACCTCAAATGCAAGACCAAGAACTTAGTGAAAAAAATGGCCTAGTCCACTCTCGAGTCCACTAGGAACCAATTATTAAAAGCAGTGCAAGGAGTACACCACTTGCAAGACTGTCAAGCACATCGAGCTGTATTGCAAATTCGAGGAAACCAGGCAAAGTGCTAAGACTCCAAGAAACCTGAGCCTGGTTTTATTTTCATCCCATTTGCCATTATCTGGGCTTTATTTGTGGATCACCCCAATAACGCTCAAGGATTTTTTAACTGATCGTCGATTTTTCTAAAGTAAATATGTTTTACAGACAGTTCGTCAAGGAAGTCATTCATTCTAAACAAATTCCCAGCTCGTTCGGGGAAAAACGTTTGGGTTTTTTTGTTTTTTTTTAATAATAATTAGGCATGCTCTAAGAAAAGGTGCTTAGCCTAGAGTTTTTTCGTACGGGTACGACAAAAGTGGAAGGAAACAGCAGAGACACCTTAACAGATAATCGAAGACATTTGGGTTTCTTTACTTTTTATGGCACTTGCAGCTTCGCTCAAGTGCCATATACCGATCACTTTTCGGTCTGTCGGTCGGTCGGTCGGTCTGTCAGGCCACTCATCTCGAGTTACGGTACTTCCAGACGAGCTAGGACGATGAAACTTGGCAGGCATATCAGGGACCCGAACTAATTTGGAAATAGTCACTTCCCCGATCCGACCACCGTGGGGGGAGTGGAGGGATGGGGAATCCGGAATATTGACGTATTTATAACTTTTGAACGGGGAATCGGATCTGAATGAAACTTGATGTTTGGAAAGACCTCGTGTCTCAGATGTCACATTTCAAGTCCGGAATGGATCCGGTAATCATGTGACATATTCAGAGTGGACGGATCGGGATGAAACTTGGTGGGAAGAACAAGCACAAGCCCTAGATACATAGTTGACAAGACCGGACCGGATCCGAGCACTGTGGGGGGAGTTGGAGGGAGGGTTCCGGAATTCCGGTGATCCCGACTTAAGATACTTACACATGTGCTGGGACGATGGAACTTGGCAGGCATATTAGGGACCCGACCAAACTAAATTGGAAATAGTCATTTCCTCGATCCGACCACCGGGGGGGATGGAGGGAGGGGGAATCCGGAATGTTGACGTATTTATAACTTTTGAACGGGGAACCGGATCTTAATGAAACTGGATATTTGGAAAGATCTCGTGTCTCAGACGTCACACTTCAAGTCTGGGATGGATCCGGTGACTTTGGGGGGAGTTGGGGGGGGGGGGGGTGGAAATTGTTTGACATGTTCAGAGTGGACGGATCGGGATGAAACTTTGGGGGAAGAATAAGCACAAGCCCTAAATACATAATTGACAAGACCGGACCGGATCCGAGTACTGTGGGGGAGTTGGAGGGAGGGTTCCGGAATTCCGGTGATCCTGACAAGACGCTTAGACATGTGCTAGGACGATGAAACTTGGCAGGCATATCAGGGACTTAACAATTTTCACTTAAGAACAGTCAGATTTTGCTTACAAATGATCACAGCAAACACACGCATTGGCGAATTCCTACTTTCATCATTTTACCAAGCCTTGCAAGTGCCATATGAGCTTACAGCTCTTGTTTTTCTTGGTCGGAAAAGTTCTGGTAACCAGTGTCGTTAGGCCTACTAGTCAAAACGTTTGGCGGGGGGTGGGGTATTAACCGACTATTTTTCACAAAAATTTACTATTTTGGAAGAAAAATCGCGGGGCTTCGCGCCGACTCATTTGATTTTATACTGAGTAGCGCCGACATCTGTAACGCCTCTGCTGGTAACAAGATTCCAAGATCCAATCTTGAACTTTTCTATGTACAAACCTCCTTTTCTGGCGCAAAAAAAAAACGACCCACAACAGAAACATTCAATTTCATAGCCTAGATTTTTTCAACTCAGTCAACCGGTACATTCCGGGCATGCTACAAAGTAGGACTACTCTTTCATACTCGGGGACGAGAAACAAATTGATTTTTTGTTTTCAATCCTCCGTGCTTTAGCATGAACTTGCGGACTAACCTGCACTTCCGAACTCCTTAACAAAGACCATTATCCACATTGTAACTATCCAAGCAACTCCAAAGTTCATGGTATCCAAAAATCTAGCATAGACGGTCATTCCACAATCCCGGAATGCACTGAATGAAATACACAACTTTTTCTTTCTCCACAAACATTTCAGTGCAGACTCCCATTCCTTGCGGAACTATCCACACTTAAGACATTGTATTCCAAGTCACTATTCCAAACAGCCAGATTTTTCACCCCTTTGGCTCACATCCCATTCAAGCGCCACACTAGAAGCTGAATTCTGACTAGTTCACTTTACTGCCCGAAGAGCTGAACTGCCGATACTGACTACTGGGAACGCAAGCCGGACCAATCAGAGAAGCCGTCCTTTCCCTGTCCTATAGAGTGGTACTGGTGTACTTGGTAACGAGCTTGAAATGGAATACGGTTTTGTATTTCTCTTGAGAACTACGGAAGAGGAGAAAAGCTGAACTTCAGCCCCGAAAATCGGAACAAGCTTCTTTTCTCACTTCCAAGTTTAAAGTTTAACCGAAAAGCTAGGATAGGACAATCTAGTTACCGTCACTTATTCACTTAAATTGGCTTGAAGACCCGCTGAAATGAGTTATTTCGTTGTTCCGCTACTGAGGAAATCTAGGGAAAAGCACGGGAAAGCATAGGATGACTTGCCCCCAACCACGCATTGCACCCCGGCCGAGGGCAGAGAATCAGGAGATCGGCACCTGCGCTACGCGAACCCTAATCGGTTTGCATGCGAAAGTTTGCTTTGCTACTGAGGAATAATCGATTTTCAAATAGTGGAATTTCCGTGTGATTTGTGGTGCCTCTATGCGCTTGTATTTTTGCTGTATGCCTTACGAGAAAGATTTATCATTTATATGGCTCTTGCAGCTTCGCTGAAGTGCCATAGACCGATCACTTTTCGGTCTGTCGGTCGATCGGTCTGTCAGGCCACTCATCTCGAGTTACGGTACTTCCAGATGAGCTAGGACGATGAAACTTGGCAGGCATATCAGGGACCCGACCAAACTAATTTGGAAATAGTCACTTCCCCGATCCGACCACCGTGGGGGAGTGGAGGGATGGGGGATCCGGAATATTGACGTGTTTATAACTTTTGAACGGGGAATCGGATCTTAATGAAACTTGATGTTTGGAAAGACCTCGTGTCTCAGATGTCACATTTCAAGTCCGGAATGGATCCGGTGACTTTGGGGGGAGTTGGAGGGGGGAGTCGGAAATCATGTGACATATTCAGAGTGGACGGATCGGGATGAAACTTGGTGGGAAGAACAAGCACAATCCCTAGATACATAGTTGACAAGACCGGACCGGATCCGAGCACTGTGGGGGGAGTTGGAGGGAGGGTTCCGGAATTCCGGTGATCCTGACAAGACGCTTAGACATGTGCTAGGACGATGAAACTTGGCAGGCATATCAATTTTTTCACTTAAGAACAGTCGGATTTTGCTTACAAATGATCACAGCAAGCACACGCATTGGCGAATTCCTACTTTCATCATTTTACCAAGCCTTGCAAGTGCCATATGAGCTTACAGCTCTTGTTCTTTTGTTCAGGCACTAAGCAATCTTCACCAGTCTTACCACTGCCCACTGAAAAGCCACATTTATGTTGAGATTAAAATTTCCCGCGTCATAGTAGAATTTACGCTGTGGGGACGGCTGGAGATATTCTGAGCCTGATAACTCGAGCAGATAGTGGAAAATCAAAAAATCCCTTTGCAGAATCCAAATAATTCAGTGTATCCAGTTAAATGACACACATGAGTTGGCTTTTCAGTTAAACTTTAATCAGTATCACAGAACGAAGAATAGAGTCGGTTTAAGTAGAACTAACGTATTTTGACAATTTTAAACAAAAAGGGGGTAATTTAAAGCCGTCAGCTCATTTAGGCGGACGGAGAAGTAGGATTTCCGAATTGAGTTCAGGTTTTTTTATTCTTATAAACTTACACATTTAAATAATAATATACTCCCGGCAGAGAGCAAAGCACGGATGACACGGGAGGAACTGAACTGGAATGCACTGGTGTACATGGCAACAAGCACGAAACTCAATACAATTTGGTATTTCCCTTGAGAATCTTACATCAGGAGAAAAACTGAACTGCAGACCCGGAACGAACCTGGAACGGACCGAAATTACTTTTTGGGATTACCAAAACGTTAGTTAAGGGATAGCCTTCCTAAGGCTTCATAAAGTTTCTCCGTCCTCCAGTCTGGCTGTCTGTTCGTCCGTCCTTCTATTCGCCTGATAACACTTGAAGGAGTTGAAATATTTTGTTCAAACTTGGTGTGAGGATCTTTTGGGTCTAAGTACCGGTCAAATTCGTAGTGCTGGTCCTTATCCCTAGACTACAAGAGTGATGAGGGGTCTCACATTAAGGGATGGAAGATTTTTGTACTCAAACTACCGTGACAGTCGACTTAGCGGTAAGGAGACATGCTGAATCCAGACCCGAACTTTATTTTCTCGCGGGACTAGTAGTTCGAACGGGACTAGTAGTTCGACCGGAATCTGGCAAAAAAGTAAGTTTGACAAAAGTAAACGTTCTTTTTTCCAACGACTTAAGTCGATGGGAACATCGATATAGCGGTAAGACTACTTACGGATTATTATAGAAGCTTTATATTTTCGCCGGACAAGTGGTTTGACCGGAATCCGACCAAAACCGGAAATTGGGAGAAGTAAAAGCTTTTTTCTGAAGTCGATCAGAGCATCGGTATAGGGATAAGGATACATGCTAAATCCATAAGAGAACTTTTTTGTCTCGCTGGACCGGTGGCACAACCGGAATCCGACAAAAACTGGAACTTCAGTTTAAGTGAGTTTAAGTTTTGATTTGTTCGATTAATATTTTGATGCGAAGAAAGATTATACACGTCGAATTCATTCCTGTTCTCAGTTTCTCAGAGGATGAGTCGTTCATTTGCAGGTGGGATTTTCGTCTTGAAAGTTCGGGGGGGGGGGCTTAAATTACCGGCATATTAATTCTCCGAGAACAAATGTTAAAAAAGGTTGGTGCACACGGAAATGACGCGGTGGGTCGGGAAATATTATATTAAAACTGGATGCTGCACTCAACCGATAAGCTAGTAGGCTACGCAAATTACTATACATGTCTAATAAAACAATTAATTCCAGATTTCCGAAATTTCTATGAAGACCGGAAGTAGTTACCAACATTTGTTCTAAACAACTGCATGTGGGTGGTCTTGGTGAGAATTCGAGGTCTATGCAGAATTCAAGAATCGAACTAAATTAACGATAGAAATACCTGCACTTTGACGGATAAATGTGTCGCAATCATCACCAAGACCTACCTCACTTTCAAGCGAAGAGCAATCACCAATTAAAATATTTCCCTCGTACTCATTAGCGATCACACTCTCCCCAAATATATACATCATTCGCACTCACAACCAAAATTCATGAAAAAAAGAAGATAAGTCATAACTCACACAGCCGTTACCTCCTTCTGTCATAAGGCATTTCTGTAAATGGGAATTGTAGAAATTAAAGAGATGTTAGAAATCTTATTTCTTTCCGGAGGATTAGCATCTTATTTCAATAAGAGCATGCCACAATGATTGCTTATCCATATGATAATCTTTAGAAGGTGTTGCAAAGTGCATTTAAATTAGGACCAAGATAATCTCTGGGCTTTGTGTTTTAACCAATTAATCAGGTTTATGTGAATACTAATCATACTTCAGAAAACAAGGAAATGATGTTGAACAGCCTGGAGGATTATTCATACCCAAAGCGTATCGTGGGACATCAATTTGCTTAGCTCGGCGACTAGGATATGGTATGTCTAAAATAAAGGTATCGAACTGACTATTTAAGCCTATTGCTAGGCCCCGACATCAAAAGCAGTGCGGCACGATAACACAGAAGTTTTAGATAGCGGCAGACCTATCCTAAAAATTGACTTCCTTTTCTGTTAAAAGTTTGATAACAGATAAGACAAGTTTGCGCATCCTTGTGTTAAATGTTATGACAACGTATTTGTTATGACTTTTTTAAAGGTCATGTTTCGCTAAAAATGGATGCACTAGCACGTGTCATCTGTTATCAAACTTCCGATAGTGTTATATCGGCCTTTCGAAAGATTTCGTTTCTGTCATGAAGTCTAGTCGTTAGATTCAGGCAATTGCGAATCAAAGTGATAGACAGGTGAATTTTTTATGCCTTCCAAAAATTACTCAGGGGTTTCTAAGCGTCTAGACAATTCAGTTAACCTTGCTTTCCCCAGAGTAGCCTATATATTTTCAAATGAAGTTTCAATTTAATTTGTATCCAGTTTTAACTAAATCCGTGTTAAACTTTCAGTCGTACCCGGCAATATCCAGTTTCACTCATTTTCCAAATTCCAAAGTTTTTCCCTAGACACAAAACACATGTCAATCTGTGATTTCAAAAGGGCCGTTCAGCTCAACACCTGAATCGCAACAAATCAATCAACACTCGACTCAAACGTCATTCCTCCCACCAAGTTAACAACCCCCCAAACAGCTGGGCAGTTAGTATGTTCAGTAATTTCAAGAGGAAATGCCATGCAGATGTTACGGGCGTCACAAGCCGGTATTGCTTCGGTGGTGTCCGAAAAAAAAAATCTTGGGACCCTATGGAAATTCAAAATCCCCAAAGTTTCGGTGGATCGCCTCAATGTCGGTTCCGCCGGGAAAAGAAAACGGATTGCATACGCGATAGCTGGGCGCATATGCTGCTTATACATACCATATCTCGCATCAGTTTGCTAATTTCTTTCGAATTGGCGATCTGGTGAGAAACCAATCGAAAGAAAACATTTTGTATCTCTTTTTATTCCGCTATAACTGCAAATCCAGGAACTTGATAAAGAAATGCATTGCTTTAACAAATTTACGGTTTTCACCGGATTCCGGTCGAGCTATTACTCCGATGAATAAACGACGCAAAGCATCCTGGCGTAAGAACTTTCTGGTTACCTGAATTTAACTGATGTAGTGTCTAAAGGAATCCCACTTGGAAAGTCAGTAATATTTTTCGAGACAACTTTTAGATCACCTTTCGGGAGATCGTCTAGGTCCTCAGTGACCAGTTAATTCGGTCTCCTTGTTTTTCGGTTTCAGATTTTACACTACAATTGCAAGGAACCTTCCATCAACTGGATAGACGGGCGACCAGAAGAGGAAACATAATTTGGAACTTAACAATATGGTCGGGAAATCGATACTGTCAAGGCCAATAGGCTACCCGGACACGGGAACAGTCGCGTCCCAATACTGTCGTTACCTACAACGCACCAGTGAGATGCTAAGTAGTAAACCTAAGTTTCGCCTCAGATTATTATTAAATTAAATTAGTTTTTTTTTATTAACTTTATTTAATTAATTAGTTCGGGTAAGGTTTAATGTAATATTCGGCAAGTACAACATATTCGGCTTGTCCAGGATTTGAGTATTAATAATGAGTATTATATTTTATGATATTCTAAAGATCGACTTTGCAGATTACGCCGTTTATGTATGGTATATATCTACTCCAACTTCACGGTCGACAAAGCCTGCTCCCCTGTGACAGCCACACCTGCCCGGCACGTGCATAAAGAGATAAAATGATCAGCATCCGGAAGGCTGCAGAGCTGCCGAATTCAGGTGCTATTCCGGAACTGCGGAAGTCCACCAGTTTCCGTCATTCCCAAAATCACGGAACTGATGTGTCCAACTTGGATGTAACTTCCACAACGCGAAAAAGGCGATTCTAGGAAAGTGCAAACAAAATGGCATCTCCCGGAGGAAACGGCGTAGTAATGTCAAAGACAGTGCAGTTAGCAACGACATTCCCACGAGAACGAGTAAAGGGATACCAACGAAATTCACCCAGAGACGACCAGTAAAATTATCGTACAGGCCTCAATTTCAGAACGGAACACTTGATTTCAGGGCCGTATCCAGGGGGTTCGACCCCACCCCCGAAAACCACAAAAATAATCGTTTGTTTATAGGCTTTAACCTCTAATCTATGTCTTTTTGTACTTCCTGGTCCGACCCGCGGACACCCCTCCCCCCCCCGAAATAAATTCCTGGATATGGACCTGCTTGATTACTACTCTTGTGCTCTTAACTGCTTCTCGATTTCTTAATACTCAAACAGATATTTGCTTTTCCTAAGGATACCAAAGTGTGCATTTTAAGGGGATCGGTTTGATGGTTCAAACTTGCGGTAGCCAAGAAAGAACTGGCCAGCTTTCCAGACTACGGGCCAGACTAAGATCGTAAATACAACTATGGATAATACCGAGACAAGAACCATCACGCGTCACTGCATGGCAGCAGTCAGCACCACAGTTCTAAAGCACAGACGATATCATACCAAACCCAAGCAAGTCAGCAAGAGGTCAGGCTATCGAGAGGCCTCCTTCAAATATTCCTTTGAGCGGATTTCATTTGTGATCCAGGCAGAGGAAGAATTTGGTTATTTGGTGCCGCGGGACCCGTGAACTTCGTCACTCACGACCGACAAGTTCAGATTTACACTCTCTAAATTTTAAAGCACATGCCTCGAACAACTAAGGTGTGAACCATAGTTGATGGCACTAACCGATACGTCAGCTGCGATATTTCGGCCATTCTTGGCAAGGATCCGCCATTCTTGGCAAGGATCCTCTTCAGGCTCGAGCTACAATGCGAACCTGCAATTTTTTTCTGGGTCAGAAGTCACTTCGGGCTGAAGGAATACATGGAAGGAAGGCATAGCCACACAGAATAAGCCAGCAATCGGACTCAATGGCACAGCACCAGGGCTGCATCCGGGGGGGGGGGTTAGGGGGTCCCCCCCGAAACTCACAACAAATAAATCGTTTTTTACAGGCTTTAACCTCTGATACATGTCTTTTTTGTACTTTTCGGTCCGACCCGCGGGCACCCCCCCCCCCGAAATAAATTACTGGATAAGGACCTGCACAGCACCCATCTACGCCACGCGCGACATAACTACCGAATCCATATCCTCTCCGACAACATGCCCTCACCAATACATTGTTGATGATGACTAATCCTCATAAACAGCCCTAATGTCAGCTACCGCTGACCATATGACATCGCACGAGCTAAATGTATCAGGTGTTAGAGCGGTCATATCTATTACAGGTGATAGTACCGGGGTGGCGAGCCGTGAAACTGCCAGAAGCCCATTAATTAGGGGGCAGCTTTATTGATTGCTTTGCTCATGAGAAGGGACAGGGCGAAAGCGAATGCAGTAATCCTATCCAAACCCGAATCCTTGGCTAGAGCACTGAAGCTTTCGCACCCGCCCCCCAAACTATAATGTTGGAAGTTTTTTCAGACCATGACTACACAATGAATATTTCATACCTAGTCCATGTAAATTAAAGAGCAAAAACAGAAGACGCGCGAAAAAAGACAAAGAAAATAACACAAAGAAAACATTACGTTGTAATACCTTAGAGTTTGTCCACTCAATAAAACAGTTATTTCTATTGTAAGTAACGGTAAAAATATTACAAGTTGGTTCACTTCTGGTCAGCAACGAGGACTTTTGAGCACGCGAATGAATTTCCAATCACACAAATATAGTTATCAATTTCTGTGTGACAGGAGTAATTTTCCCGAAGAAGTTCCATGTCGTTTACAGATCCCAGAAAAATCAACTATCACAACTTGAAAGAATTCGGAATGAAGCACTTCGAAACTCCACGTTCTTGCAGGTCTGGTCAAACTGGGGCATATGTTTCACGGTTATCTCCTGGTTGGTAACGAGAAGCTGTTCAACACAAGTAATTCCGATCACACGTATGAATTACCATTGTGTGTTATTAACGATGTATGTTTTCTTTGGATTACCAGTTACTAAGTATCTGGCCGGTTACCGTGGTATCTGAAAAGTCATCTCACTTTCATCACCACCAACACAGGAGTCTTTTTTTTTTTAAATTAGTGCGCAAGAAGTTTGTTACACGATGTGAGGGGAAGTAAGTATTTTTCTTTTCGGAAAGCTTCTATAAGCGCAAATTTGGCAACTGTCGTTTTTGCAAAGCAGCCTTCTCGGCAGCCTTAATATCAGATACCATGGTAACTGCACAAACGACAAAATGCAGATTCGGTTACGTGGTATCAGATTTAATACAATACTGAATTAAAGTTAGCTTTTATTCTGTCTACATTTATAGAACACCCCCACTCCCACTGTATTCAAACCTGGAAACAAATCCGTATCCCCTGACCGTCCCCTCCGTTGCATTCACCGGCCGCAAATTGACTCCGACCAGCAGGGCTCTTCAAAGCTGATATATTTAAATTACACACCTTTGGTCAAAGTCGTCAGTAACAGAATAGTCATGGGAAGAATTTTAATGAACTCTGTTGTAGAATTCTAACGGAAAGCTCGTGGGATAGAATGGTGGAACAAATGTGAAACAAAAAGCGGCGTGTTATTGCGATTTGTCGCAGTCCGCACTTCAACTGGGGATAGGAGGGGTAAGTTACCCGTGATAAAAAGGACAAAGGGGGTAGAGCGAAATTTGAGTTTTATGAGGTGACAGCGCTTCGGGAGTATTCTTTTGACAGGGTAAAAAGTATTACTTTTTAAGCTGAAATCGGATTTTTTTGTGCTTCAGCATGCCTTACGTTACAGCCCTGGAAAAAGAAAAATGCAACGTATCACTCCTGTTAAAATGTTCCAACGCACCTGGCAACTCCGAGGGTTACTCACTCCCAAAATGGCTGTACAGTAAGCAGGGCCGTATCCAGGGGGGTAGGGGGTTCAACCCCCCCCCCGAAACATACAAAAATTGTCGTTTTTTTACAGGCTTTAACCTCTGATCTATTTCTTTTGTGTACTTTTTGGTCCGACCCGCGGGCGAGCACCCCCCCCCCCCGAAACAAATTACTGGATACGGGCCTGACAGTAAGTGACAAGTGCCCAAGGAGGCTGTACAGTGATGGTCACGGAGTGAGTAACCCCTCGGGAAACCCCAGGTTTAGAAAATGCAGACTTTTCCGTTAAAGCTTGAAGCTGGGTTCTCGTTTCTCTTAAAGGAACAGAAAACTTGACTCGGGGAGCTAGCTAACATATCAAGAATGTACCCTGAGTCGATATTGAGAGTAAGAAAAATTCTCGTTACGACCATTGCAGTTTCCGGGCAGTTTCCAAGAATTCGACTTTAGAGCAAAAGGTTTGCAAAAGCAAAACGTTTGTGTGCCGCGACTAGGAATCGAACCCCGGCCGTCTAGTCGGGGAGGTCGTTACTCTGTAGTCTACATGTAAAAAGGCGAACTTTTTGAGTGCATAATTACAGTGCATAAGGGGCAAGGGCCTGCCAGCTAGCTTTGGGAACACTAAGCAGGGGGTTCGAGATGACAAAGAAGGGGGCCTGTCGACAATAAGATCCTGTATATTTATCCAAGCCCCCCGGGCGATTCGATGGCCGAAAGTTGCGTAGTCAAGTTTACTGTTCATTTAAACAGAAACTGTTACCGTAGTTACCGAAACTGTTACCGTTCCCCTTAGCATTGACTCCATATTTTGATTACAGGATTTATAATTTTAATTACTGAATTTCTAAGTGAAAACCTTGACCTCTCAGAATGGAGAATATTTCTATTCCCACGAGCCTCTGACTCCATTGAACCGAAACTTCACACTTTAAGTTCCACAGAAACCAAAAGCCTCTCTCCAACACCGGAAGCTCCCCACCGCCCACTAAGCCGCTACATCTTGATCAACCCCCTATTATCCTAAACTCCCTCATAACCTAGCATGACCTAATCCATCAGAATACCCACAACGCGGCTATCACCCAATCAATTTGGCCTAAATGACCAATACACCCCCAATGGGTTGCAAGTCAGCTGCCCCCCTAATACCCGGCAGACTGGATCAAATGGACCATTAAAGCGATGGCAGAGCAGTTGACGGCACCAGCACAGCTGGAACCGAGGTCACGCGACCTGGATTGAAGCGGAAAGAAGAGGCGCCCTTAAGCCGGACTGGCCGAGATTTCGTGGGGCAAATACTCGTTTTGAAGTTTATGATTGTGTTCCAAAATCCCGGGTGATATGTGCTATAACCGTTAGGGAAGCAAAGAGCCTATAACAATTTGATAGTTACTTAGGACGTACTGTTACTCTTTTTTCGCGTTACCCCTGGTGTATAACCATACGAAAAGATCACGTATGAACCTTGAAGCTTGTTATAAGCGTGTTTTCCGTCGTTTAGCAAAGCTACAATTCCGAGCTAGCATCAGCCAAGCATTTGTGTCGAACCATTGTTGCACGTTTATTGAAATTGAAAGGAAGTTAAAGACATCGTTTTGTTGTCGTCTAATGAAGTCGCGGAACGATTTAGTGGAGTTTGCTGCAAACCCACTATGCTTCAACCTTCCGATATGGAGTCATTTGCTCGATCCTGATCCACCATGATGTAGATAGTTTGTACTCGTTTGTTACTTTTTTATTTTTTGTGTTGTTTATATGGCTTACGCTGAAACAAAAGTGTTATTATTATTATTATTATTAGTTCTTCGCAACTGCCTTCAACCCTATATCCTTAAAGCATACCTTGTCCTACATAATGCACCTGCTGAGATGTTCTGAGATAGTTAATTACTTTAAAACTTAGCTGTGTTTATAACTTTTTAGTATATAAACTTATGTATAAACTTTATATATAAACTTTATGTATATAAACTTAGCTCGTTTATAGCCACTTTTCATGTAACTTATGTTGGATAAAAAAACTCGGCAAAATTTGCACAGCCGGTCTTCGAACCGCTAAACTGTTAGAAACAACGATCGGGAACCTGGTACGTCACGTAAAGAGAACAAACCTGGCAAGCTTGATAATCAGTGCAATGCTAATAGAGGAGAGAGGATACACCTATGAAGTGTAGAATCTCGGGAACGAGAAACTAATGAATTACTGTTATAAGTATGACGTATCCTTTAATTAAACCGATCTTCTCCCACCTTTGTTTAGAGTCACCTTTGTCCACTACCTTGAATTTTTTGTTTTGTTTTATTCATTTTTTGTCATATGTCTCAATAAAACTAAATCAGTTAGGTATATCCAAATGTCAACAGTTCCCCCCTTTCGTCGCAGCTGCGCGTCACCTACCGGGAATACCCCCTATACTTGACGCTCCTGATCCCAAGTAATCTTCAAACCAAAATTGAGGCTATCCATGCCATCTCGCGGTTAAAGCGCCAATCGGATGCTAGTTGCGCTATCTAATGGCTAAACTATTCATAGCTTAAGTTCCAAAATTACCGCGCAGATGGCTGACACGAGATTTCATCGCTAAGGGCCCACGAAAGTGTCTGTTAAATGAAAAATGTATTATTTAAAAAATAAATACAATAAAAAAAAAAGTACAGTGACGTTTCACGAAATATTGCCCCTACCCTTCGTGACTAAACTTATCCCCAACGACACAGAACCCTTATTTTAACTTCTGGTCTGGTTACCCCAATCATAACGATTTCAACGTGGCGATCCGAGTCAATGTTACAAGAGTTGCGTTTTTGCAGATACCATGGTATCTGATACCACGGTCTAAAGTCGTTTTTGCAGTTATCGTGGTATCTGATACCACGGTCAAAATGCGTTTTGGCAGTTATCGTGGTATCTGGCTAGTTATCGTGGTATCTGATATTCAGATACCACGGTCCGAGCGTGGTACTGATCGTGGTATCAAAAAGTCGTCTCACTTTCATCAATTTTTGTCAAATTGTGGGGAAAGAGGTTTGGCACTTAGTGATGTGACTGGATATCAGTTTTTCTTTTGGGATTGATACGAAAACGTAATTTCGGCAATTGTCGTTTTTGCAGAGCAACCGTATATCAGATACTACGGTAACTGCAAAAACGACTAATTGCAGATCCAGTTACCGTGGTAACAGATACCATGGTATCATTGGAATCTGCAAAAACGCAACTAGGATTTGTAAAGGGTACTACGATGACGTTTAGCAAGAACGTCTGCGCGGACATGACTTCCAGCTGAAATGCTGGCGATTCTCTAATGGCATTGGCAGATGGTCGTTCCAGAATAGGGTGGTTGACTGTTAGAAGTACGCCCTTCCACCAACGCTTTCAAGAATTCCTTGATCAATCTGTACGCCGGGCTCTGTAGGGGCCCGATGGCATATTTTGTGCATTATATTATTATTATTATATGATAAAGGATAACTTTTTCGGTCAGATAGGATAAAGCAGTTCGTGCACGAAAGTCCATTTTCTTTTCGTGTTTTCTAAAAGACCAGATAAACCCACAAATCTGTCAAAACTAGAGAAAGCACAGCACCATCAACTTTTTTGTCTTAGTCCAGTGAACAAGGAAACTTACAAAGGGAGAGGAAGATCGCCGAGAAATAAGTCTGGTGGAACATTCTGGATTATTACCCAAAACACACCAAGGACCCTGGATTGCCCTACGAAACGTTCAATGCACCCGGTGCAATCGATTGTGTCGCAAAAACGATGACACAGTCTAGTGAGCGCGTGGCCTAAATCTTGGCCGCTTGTCTCTGTGAAAGTACAGTAGAGTATGCTTCTACGAATGTCGCCTAACTTCGAACGGCACAGAAGAATATGACGGAATTGCCCAAGAAATACTCATGCTACTGCGTGCAAACAACAGTTTATGTAGGATAAAGTCAAATTAAAGACACCCACTGCAATTTTCTGAATCTTTTGCTAAGTTGCTCGTTCACCTTTCAACGGCAAAATTTCATCGTCGGTAGCACGGAACAGTTCTTTATTACTTTCCCAATCGTCCGCAATATCCCATCAAGAACAGAACATTAAAAAATTAATAGCAGACGAAATTAAACAGGTCTGATTCATTCTTTGTGTAGAAAAAAACAAAAAAACAGAAATACTTGGGTCGTAACAGACATGCGTCTGGAGACCGATTAATCAAATTTTGCCACGATTGCCGTCCAGGGCTAGGGCCTTAGAAAGAGGCTAAAATCAGCTGAAGCCGTGTATATTTTTCTGTAAGCACAGCTTAGTTGTAAAGAGGTCAACTATTTCAGAACATCCGAGCAGGATCATTATGTAGTGCCAGGTGTCCTTTAAGTTCTTAATTTATCCTTCCCATCTGACAGTTTCAGATACGAAAAGCAAAACCTACGTAGTGTAGAAACTGGAGAAGTTGGGAAACCTAAAGAAGCCTACCTCTAATGTTATTATTCGGTGGCTAATCCGCCGTTTTTCTACCTCTTCAGACAAGCCAGATTTAAGTCGTCACAGCACATAAGCTACCTTGAAGAGTACACCCTCACGTACAATATGCTAGATCAGTGCTTTTTATTCCAAATTATAAAAGATCGCCACGAGTTTTCAGTTCTTTGTTTCACGTTTACACATTTATAAATAAATACGTCCGACTGTCAGACATACAATCACATGAACAGTCTGAATCTATGAGAGCCTCTATGGATTTACTTTTCCAAATCCAGTGTAAGATTTAAGCGCTAGGGGCACTGCGTGTTAAAAATTCGGCCCTATTGATGGTAGTGGAATAAACTGTTCAAAATTCGTCCGAGCTGTGCAATCTTTTGCCTATCGGCACTCTCAAGCGTAACATTCAGAAACAGACTTTGTATAAAATCGTACGTGTCATTTCTGGACAACGGATTTTACAACCGGCATTCGGTAACCCCTGGAAATGGGGCGTTTCATTCTAATGCACCGAAAATGCTCTTACACGATTAGCTGGCAAACGTTATTAAGACTAGCTTGTACTGTTCTGCAACTGAACCACTCACGAAGTATCTTACTTGTTCTTCAAGATCTGCGTCAGATGACGTGAACTGCTAAACCGCAACTGCCTGGCAACAAGAGCGGACAGTTTCAAATCCGGGACACATTTTGGGATAGTGAGGCGTTTCATTCTCATGCGAGATAAGTGCTTAGCTCAGTGTTTCGCACAATTAGTTGGCCAGACATTATACAATTAATCTGTAACCTCTTGCCTTTCATTCCCGGACGGCAAGGGGACCAATTATATGGTCTTCGCTTTCGCATCCGAATCAGGTGATCTCAACTGACAAACCCAGAAATGTTCACCCAAGTTCCAGAACAACGCGCAGCAAATGAGGACAGTTCTGGATCCAGCACACCTGTACATAGGAGGCATTTCGTTTGAATGTGACGAATTGTTATATTCAGTGTTCTTCCATAATAAGTTAGCCGATTGAACTGCAACCTCTTGCCTTTCCTCCTCAAACGGCAAGGGGACAAATCACAAGGTCTCAGTCTTAAAGCTTCCGAATCAGATGATCTTCGTTGCCCAACCCAGATCTGTTCACCTGCGTTTCTGCGTAGCGAGCACAAAATGATGATATTTTCGAATCCAGCGCACCTGGACACAGAGGCATTTCATTTTAATGCGACGAAATGTTAGATTCAGTGTTATTCCACAATTAGTTGGTCAGACTAATCGAAATAGGATTAACCTCTTGCCTTTCATTCCCAGGCTGCAAGGGAACCAATCACAAGGCCTCACTAAGTCAAACTTTCGCTTCCGAGTCAGACGACCTTACCTGCATACCCGGATATGTTCACCCGCGGAATGAGCAACAAAAAAGTTCATGCTCACCTAGCCTGCATGGTTGCCGCGTCAAAACTTCGGATTGTTCGCTATCAACTTTCGGCTCAGGTCATCCAAAATCACAGAAAACTGCCACTGTTTTTCTTCGCCAATTTCAGGCAAAGGTTCATCGTCTATAACAATAAGTTTTCCGAAGGGTCCCACAGCAATTTCATCGGGATAGACAGGGGGTTGTTCTACGACCCGAGGTTTCCGGCCGCGGCGCTTTCGGGCTTTCACGGGCGATTTCTGCTGGACTCTCTGTTCTTTCTCCTCTTGTTGCTGAAGCTGACGCTGAAATCAAAAATGAATTAATAGGCTACAAATATTGCTCAAATTCTCAAACCATTCCCCTTTTACTTCACTAGAAACAGAGTAGGCTATCAAACAAATACGAAAGCACTCCTAGGGCAACATTCCAGGAGAGATTAACACAACCTTCCTCGATATTACAGTCCCACAGCAATTTTTTCTTAACCAGATATTCTTACCCGCGATGTCCAAGATATTCTTACCCGCGATGTCCACTCCAAAACCTCACTCTTTCATTCTTTCCACTCTTCACATTAACGTCCAAACGACCATAACAGATCTATTCTCATAAAGTTTGACACAAAGATGCACAAACACGTTTTATCTGTTATAAAACTTCTGACAAGTGTACGAAGGAGAAATTTGGAGGAAGAATTGGGTAGAAGTTAAATTGTGAAGATGTTCTTTCGAATTAAATAATGTGGAATTTCTATTATATCCGACGGGCTTTTGTGAAGTTTGAGTTACTTATCTATCCATATTACTATCTAGGGCTTTAACTTATGAACCTAATACAGACGAAAACTGTACGCCAATATATCGAAAATCGGCCAGATCGTGTAGGAGCTCTGAAATAAGGAGATTTTGGTATAATTTTGAATTTAAACTCTAAACTTGCGAAGAAAGGCCGAAATGGCGACGAACGAAGATTCCAGCTTAGCAGTTAATTTAAATCAACATTTATTCTTCATAGAACATTCCTCACGGCACGGTAGTAAAAATGACCGAATTTTGTCTTCTCGTAAAATACACTATTTACCACTGGATTTTTACATCGTCGAAAAATTAAGTAGTAACAACACAAAGACACAAGACCTAAGAACTGGCTGTGCTGCCAGTCTCTGGGGTTTCTGGTTAGCAACAGCAAACGTGATTTGCAGCTTGTGGTAAAGGGATACCTATCCAGTCATCCCTCTGACCTCCCATCCATGAACATTTTTTCCTAACTTACCTTTAGCTTCTTTTCGCTGATAAACTCTGAGGCATCATAAAAGTTTGGCCTCTCTCTCCTAACCCTCTCTGTACGCCGGATAGATGTCGCCTCTGATTGCTTTGCTCCAATATCAGGCGAAGGTCCAGGTTCACTTTTCACGGGTATATACTCCTCAAAGTCTTGATTCATCTTCTCAGGGGAAGGACTTAGAATCTTTTGCGAATAGAAGAGATACCCGCAAACACACTTCTTGCTGGCAACAGCGCACTAGAAAAAACAACAACTGTAAACTTTCCTTGGGGCTCAGCCTGCGCGACCCAATTCCCACTACTTGACTGACGAAGTGAGGACATCCTCCCTACTGCAGTCCTAAGCGTCGTAAGTTTGCCAACACCCGTATTTTAAGAGTTGGAATGGAATACAGCACTGGAATGGAATGATAGCGCTGGAATGGAATGGAATGACAGCACTGGAATGGAATGGAATGACAGCATCGGAATGGAATGGGATTACAGCATTGGAATGGAATGGAATGACAGCATTGGAATGGAATAGAATGACAGCATTGGAGTGGAATGGAATGGACCACATTGGAATGGAATGACAGCACTGGGATGGAATGAACGACAGCACAGAATGGAATGACAGCACTGCAATGGAATGACAGCACTGCAATGGAATGACAGCACTGCAATGGAATGACAGCACTGGAATGAAATGGAATGACAGCGACCGCGACGTGGGTTCAAGGGCTCAGGTGTGCCGGAAGGCGATGTGTTTAGAGAAAGTACACTGTCAAAGTTTGGTAACGTAACGTATCAAACGTTATGAGACCATATCTGGTAAGAACCTTTTAAGTGTTAAGTTTCGTGAAAAGACAACATTCAGATATATTCCCATAAGATTTAACGCAAGGACGCACAAACATATGTTATATGTTACCACACTTGATAACAGACAGTGAGACAGTGTGGTAATTTTTTTTTGTCGAAAAGTTGCGAACTTTCATATTCCGAACGCAAATATAAGATAGGCTACACAATAAAGCACCACAGAATTAAAAATAAAAAGTCAAAGAACAATTCATAGGCCATATGAATTTTTCAATACAATAAAATTCATGTAGCAATATTTTTTAAATAAAACGTAAAAAACAAGAGCTGGAAGCTCATATGGCACTTGCAAGGCACAGGTCAGAGGATGAAAGTAGGAATTCGTCAATTCGTGGGTTTCTTTTGATCATTTGTAAGCAAAACCCTTGATATAAGAATGATCATGGGTCCTTGGAAATCACGAGACTGTATCGTTTGGCAATGCATTTGGCTGTGCGCACTTTAAGGGCGCTAGAAAATCATCTGTAATCAAAACTCTTGAAGCAAAAAAAGATGATCACCAGGAGCACGAAAATGTATATTTTACTCAGAAGCATTATTTGTACTTTAAGGAATTCAGTTGTAAGCAAAACCCTTGAGGCAAAAATGATCATGGACTCATAGGGATAACGAAAATGTATCTATTGCTTAAAAGTATTTTTTGTACTTTGCGGTTAGCATTAGTACTTTAAGGGATGGCCGGATCTGGGAACTAACTATTTCTTAGCCAATCATGTCAAGTCTCTAATTTTCGAGCCAAGTTTCATCGTCCTAGCATGTCTGGAAGTTCCTTAACTTGCGATCACCGGAATTCCGGACCCCCCCTAACTCCCCCACAATACTCGAATCCGGTCCGGTTCTGTCACTGATCTACATAGGGCTTGTGCTTGTTCTTCCCACCAAGTTTCATTCCGATCGCTCCACTCCAAGCATGTCACAAGGTTTCCGGACCCCCCCCCCCCCTCCGACCCCCCCCAGCTTCATCGGATCCGATCCGGACTTGAAATGGGACATCCGAGACATGTGGTCTTTCTACATACCAAGTTTCATTATGATCCGGTCACCCGTTCGGAAGTTATACATGCCTCAAGAGTCCGAATTCCCCCTCCCTCCTCTCCCCCCACGATGGTCGGATCGGGAAGCTGACTGTTTCCAGGTAAATCTGGTCGTGTCCCTGATTTGCCTGCCAAGTTTCATCGTCCTAGCCCACCTGGAAGTATATTAACTCCGTATGACCGGAATTCTGGAACTTCCCTCCAACTCCCCCCCCCCAGTGCACGAATCCGGTCCGATTCTGTCAATGATGTACTTAGGGGTTGTGCTTGTTCCTCCCACCAAGTTTCATCCCGATCGCTCCACTCTAAGCGTTTAACATGATTTCCGGTTCCCCCCTCCGACCCCCCCCCCCCCACATTCATCGGATTCGGTCCGGACTTGAGTTGGGACATGTGAGACATGGTGTCTTTCCAAATATCAAGTTTCATTAAGATCCGATTACCCGTTCGAAAGTTATGCATGTCACTAAATTCCGGATTCCGGCTCCCCTCCCTCCCCCCACGATGGTCGGATCGGGCAAGTGACGATTTCCAAGTTAGTTTGGTCGGGCCCCTAATACGCCTGCCAAGTTTCATCGTCCTAGCACATCTGGAAGTACCCTAACTCGCGATCACCGGACTGACCGACCGACCGACCGACCGACAGACCGACAGACCGACCGACGGAAAAGTGATCGGTATATGGCACTTGGCCAGAAGGCAAGTGCCATAAAAACTGTTCCGGAATGCTTCCTCGGCGAGAATTTGTCGAAATTTACGAACTTCCCTTCACCCATGCGAAATTAATGAACTCACACGATAGAGCGTTGCAGCAGTATTTTGAAGATACGACAAAGAAACATTTCTCTGACTTCTTCTTCATCCCGAGTTTGTCTCCGACCTTTGTGTTCTAGTAAGTTTCATCTGCCGGCACACTCTAGGCAAGAGAAGATAATATGGTCAGTCCTAGTGCCAACGCTACGACACGCTGCTAGAATCGGCACGAAGTACATTGTCGCTCGGAAGGGGTGAGAGACCCTCTCGTGATGCGCCAAATCAAATATAACAAGATCAGAGATCCATTCGCCGTAATAAAGATTAACTAACTAAGTCCTTATTAATCATACAATTTAATTTACATTTAAGAATTCCGGATTGTACACTGGAACCACAGCCGTTCGGTTTCAGTTAAGCCCCGTCTGCATTACCGTAAACCGACCGTTTTACGGCCGACCGTTTGACCGTTACGGCAGTGAAGACGGGTCTTTCTCTACGGACGGCCGTAACCGTAAAACGGCGGTACTGACCCCTCCGTAACCGTAAAACGGACGTAGTGAAACTGCTTTTTTGTCAAAGTCCCATGTAACTGTTTTTCAACTGTTTTTCAAGTCACATATAAACTGTTTTTTAAATTTTAACCCAAGATTCACCTATTTGGGACTAATGTAGACCATATTTTTGCGGTTACGGACCTAATGAAGACCACATTTTTGCGGCTACGGACCGTCCGTAAAACGGTCGGTTTACGGTAATGCAGACGGGGCTTTACTATATTTTATCTAAGGTTCAGAAATTCATTTCGATTCTGATTGGTATTTGACTACACACACCAACATATCTTATGCCTTTACTCATTTATTTCAATATATTGCCAACGAAGGCCGCTACACTACAACTACACGGAAAAATATGTGAAGGGCATGAAGCCTCCAACAATCGAGACACACTCACCTCAATCAGGATGGATAGAACGGACGGTAAAGTTCTCCCCACCCCAGTCTTGCCACAGGGGCAGAGAAGACGCATTGCAGTCCAGGCACGACCAGAATATGCGAGAATCCCTTAACGTGTGACCTTTACATGGTTATGCTGATGAAGCACTTCCCTCGGAATTCTGCCCATACTCGAGCATTCCGATTACTTCCAGCTCCCCATGCCAGAAGTTAGAACTAATTTGCAAATCCCTAATTTACCAGCTAATGTTCCCAGGCTACTTAAGCATGCCATCAAACTAAAAAGAGGATAAGCTACCAAAGACGCCAAGTGGCCCAAAGGCTCCTTACCTGGTTTGAACAGCTTGGACAAACTTTTCTACTAAACTTCCTGGGACCAGCCATTGTGTCTCACGAACTTTCCCTGCTGGTCTATATCTACTGGTGTTGCAAAAGCACAGAATTATCACCCAGGCTGTAGATAGCCAGAAACAAGACCTAGAAAGAACAAGATGAGGGAAGGAAGAAGAAGCAAGATTTTCCCAGCGTTGCAAATGCATTACATTGTCTACTTAATGCCAAATCCCTCTTAATACAAGAGGGAAATACTACTCAAGTATTCAGCCCAACCACATTTCCCAACTTTTAGTTTACAGACTATTTCAAACGCTGCCGATGCCAAACACTGGTCACCATAACTCAGTAGAACATTGACGATTTTAGAGAAACTCAGAACATAGGCTAACTATTTAAAGTTATTCTTAATGGGTTAGGTTGGGGTGCACAGCATTAAGCTAACCAGCATTTGGCATTGGCAGGCTACTGCAAACTGTGAATGTACCCAATGTTTGGAAGAGACTATCCAAAATCAGGGATAGCAGACTGATTCAGCCTCAAATATTACCCTTCTTACTATGTTGACAAATTACTTGAAATACCATGGTCAAGGACACCAAAACAGTCACTGGAACAATGAAACCCAATCACAGCAGCCATGTTAAGGACAAGCCAATTTATGTTTTTTTCAACAAGAACACCCATTACAAGCCTTAGTTCTCTTTCTTTACCACAAAACAAAACAAGACCCAAGATTTCAGAGGAATATCAAATAGGGGTATACTTCGACTATCTTTAATTAATGGAACAAAATAGAAGCAGACAGCAGGAGGAGATCAGCAGATATTGGCCTACTAGCAGTTTTGTCCGACTTCGGTTGAACTATTGATTTAGTAAATTAACTTGAAGAAAATATTCTTTTAAGTCTTCTCTCCACATGTCTACACATCCAAAATCCTGATCCATAAATATTTAGATCTTTGAAAATCTGATTTTCAAACAAATCTGTATGAATTACTGGTCCGGTAAGAAAACAAAGTACCGATGTATTTCTCAAAGTTTTCTAGGCTCTAAGTCTTCTCACATGTCTACAGATACAAAATCTTGATCAATAATTATTTATTTCTTTGAAAATCTGATTTTCGAACATTCTGTATGAATTAACCTACTGTTCTGTTAAGGAAACAATTTACAGATATAAATCTTCTAACATCCCAGACAACCCCGGCCATACAACTGAAGTTTTTCAGTGTATGCCCAGCTTCATTTTCTGAAAGGGAATATCCTGAAAGTGCTCCTATTTGAGTGAAACTTGATGGGAGGTATGAGCAACTACTCTAGGTGTAATTATTATGTGTCCGAATCAGTTGATTTAATATTATGTTTCCAAGTCAGCTTGGTCTCAAGGAGTATTTATAAGCAAAATAATGCTTTTTCGTCAGGTCTACAGGCCTATTTAAGTGAACAAGTGGTAAATAGAGTGCCTTATTAGTTCTTTTCAGTTAAACTTTAAAGCCAAAGCCAAACTTTAAAGGACACCTGAATGAAGAGTACCAAGTATCATCCCTATCTGTATGACTTCCGTTAACATTGCCTGCAGAAAACCCAATCCAAATACGAAATAGTGTTTCCAAGCTATGATTTTTGCTCCATTTTGCATCTGTCCTTATTTCAGTACCGAACAATTTTAGAAATGAACAATGTCTCCAATCAACCCTTCTTCTGGAATATTTTTTAACCATTTAAGCCCAAACGTATATCTAGAAGAAATTCCAATACGATCCGGCCAGCGCTGTACAAGATTTGAATGAATTGCGCTTTTTGTCTTGGAGTCTGCATGTGCAAACCTCCAGAAACGAACATCCCTATTTTGAAGACGACACGCTCAGGAGAAGAATGCTCTCCGTGGCCATGTCTGTAAATGCATTCTCCATGGTGTGTTCAAGTATGGTTTCATTGTTCAGGTGTCCTTTAAAGAATACTTTAAAACTAAAATCTGCTTATAACAAATTATCCATGGCTTGAACTGAAGCCAAAGCTAAAAATTTTAAAACAAATCAGGGAATGGCTACCCTAATTACTACAGGATGGGTACCTGACCTCATTTTTACACAGCCTCGAATGTTGCCACGAAAGGAAATTCCATGCTGCCCTGACTGTCAAGAGGCAAAATCCAATTTGTTTCAACAGTCACTGTCTAAAAAGTTCAAATTATATGCCTTTTGTTTGTTTTGAACCTGCTTTAAAAAGGGATTTTCTGGTTATTAACTTTGGTAACTCTACCTTTTTCATCACTTTGAAAATTACGGCAATGAATACGAGCTCAGGTTCAGGTTCAGGTTCTTTTGATAATAAATTAAATAACAAAATGTCCAGAGCCCAGCTGAGAAGACAAATTCGTAATGCACGGGATGGAAAGACTTCTTTAACTAAATACAACATTTATATTCACTACATGCCATTCATACTAATGGATATATGCGGGTTCTCCCATCAGCACCCAGGGGCGTCGCGAGGGGGGTGGGGGGGGGGTGCTGCACCCCCCCCCCCCCAGAAGGCCCGTGGGAAAAAATTCCGGTAAATTTTGACTGGTGCGGCGAAGCCGCGCCTGTTAAAATTTGACAAATTCACCTGAACTTGACGATTTTGAGGGAATCTACCGGATTATTGTTCAGGGAACCTACCGGATTTTGCTCAGGGAATCTACTTAAACCTTTCACAAGGAATCTACCGGAACTTGACTTCGGGAATCTGTCGGAACGTGTCTCAGGGGATATACCGGAATTTGCCCCGCAGAATCTTCCAGAATTCGGCTGAGGGAATCTAGCCTACCGGAATTTTCGCTCAGGGAATCTAACGAAACCTTTCACAAGGAATCTACCGGAACTTGACTTAGGGAATCTGTTGGAACGTGTTTCAGGGGATCTACCGGAATATGCCCCGCGGAATCTTCCAAAATTCGGCTCAGGGAATCTACCGGAATTTTGCTGCTTACCGCTCACAGGGATGACCCCGAAGCACAACTTATCAGAGTGAATCGTGCAGACGGACAAAACAGCGTACCTGGACGTTCACTGGGTGATTCCGGTAATCTCCAAAATTTCTGTAGCTTTCAAAAATTAGGCAACCTACCAAAACTTACACCATTTCCAGCTACAAATATTGTTCCAGGAATAAAATCACAGTACCGTCTACTCTAGATTCGACAGCCTTCTCGACTCACAAGTTAGCCTTGTTCCGACATGATCTCGGAAGTCCCCAGGACAGCCTCGGAACAAAAAAAAGTTTGAAGAAATATGGTATTCGAATTCTTTCGTGAATTTTAGTTAAAATTTAACGTTCGTCGACTAGATCGGTTTCACATGCGATTAGTAACAGACTCTCAAGACGATGGTCGGCCTCTATTGAACATAGCGTCACCAGTTTCAGCTTACTATCCGAAAAATTATTTCCTCTTTTGCTGAGCTAACAGAGATTGTCTTAGCCAGATTTAACGCTTTCCATACTAATGATAAGACATTGTTCAATTCACGAAAGACTTACATCTTCGAATATATATCTTCAAACTTTTTGTTTGTTTCGAGGCTGTCCTGGGGACTTCCGAGATCACGCCGGAATAAGGCTAACTTTTGAGTCGAGAAGGCTGTCGAAACTTACAGATTTGTGGTACCTCTGTGCGGTTGTCCCTCTACGCTTGAAACATTTACCAACTAGAAATGAAAGCCATAGCCGAAAATTAAAAGAAAGTATCAGATTCATTTCTCAATTCATTTGCTCAATTTTTGTATTACTTATGAAAGAGTCAGAATATTTCAGTGTTTTCAAATAACAGAAGTAAAAATAAGCTTTGCCTTTGCAGTTAAACTTCAACGAGCCTGTCTTTGTTTACCGTTGTTTGTAACACACAATCCAAGTCAGAACACAACAGTATTCTAGAGTTCCTGCAGACAGAGGCGTTACTAGCCAAAATGTTTGAGGGGGACAAGGTATTTACCGACTGGCTGGTCATTTTTACCGACTGTTTTTGCAGATAAAAACGACTATTATTGAGAGAAAAAAGACTGTGTTGACGAAAAATCGGCTGATTTTAAGAAAAAACGACTATTTTTAAGAAAAAAACGACCGTTTTTAAGAAAAAACGACTATTTCTAAGAGAAAAATTGACTGTGTTTTTACTCAAAATCGCGGCCCTTTGCGCCGACTCGGCTATTTTTACCGACTGGCCGAAAACATTTGGGGTGTCGACACCCCCCCCCCCCCCCCTAGTAGTGACGCCTGTGCCTGCAGAGATATTCACTAAGGAAAATTTCCGGTAAAATCTTGAAAAATTCCGGTAAAATTCCGAAGCCGCACCCCCCCTATCAGGAAGGTGTCGCGACACCCCTGTCAGCACCCGGTCCCGAACAGGCAACACCACCCGTTGACACGCCCAGCGAAACCAACAATAAAAAATAAAAGATAACAAGAACCGAGGAAAAGTGATTTCAGTCCAAGGAAAGATCCTGGAACGAGAATTCACAATCTCCAGAAAGAGTCCAAAGTCCAAGGAAAGATCCTGGGCTGAGTGTTCACAATCTCCGGACTGAGTAACAATGAGAAGGTATTGTCTGAAAATAAAAAAAAATGTTTAACTAAAAATATTGAAGCAAATTTATTTATCGAGTATTTAAACCATTGTACTAGCTTCAATGTAGTATGTTTGTCATATTTTTTGGTTCCTTTCTAAGCCAGATAGATTTTTCTGAAGGAGGACTTCTCTGGAAATTTGAAAACTTGTTTCAGGTTGAGCGCCCCCCCCCCCCTGTTTTTGGCATTCAGTAAAATTTTTGCTGAAGGCCAAAATTCTGGTTGAAACGGGCATCGCGGCAATAAAAACTGTTGTCCCATATTTCTAAACTAGTTCTAAACTGGGTGATCTAAAGTGTTTATTGGTTCCTGTTCTTTACCACAGTACTTTGCCAGATACATACCATGATGACTGCAAAACGCCTTTTGACTGTGTATCAGATACCACGGTATGTAGGACTAACTTTAAACCGTGGTGTCAGATACCATGGTATCTGCATGGTACAGTAGAGGTATGCTTATGTGAACGTATGTTGACTTCGGACTTTGCCATTTCTATGCACCTGCTGTGTCTAAAGCTAACTACCAGTTATCCAACTTGGTAAGAAGGGCAGCTGAAGACACCTGTTGGACAGACATTTTCGATCTTCAGTCTACCATTTATTTAGCCCGGAACTTACGTGGGCTAAGCAGAGAAGCATAGCCTACCTCTTCTACTGACTGTATCTGCAAAAAAAAAATTTGACACTGCAAAACGTATACGTCAGCTTTTGGCCCTTATTGGCAAGGGTTCTCTGAGCCTGAAGAGGACCCTTTGGCTTTGGCCTTGCAAGAAGGGCCAAAATATATGTATGTAGCTCTAAATAAAATTTCAGCTGACGTATCCATTTTGCATTGTCAAATATGATTTGCAGTCAGCTTGGGCTGAAGAAATATTTATCTGCAAAAACGCAAATCATCACATTAACAGATCAGAGTCAGAGCATTTTTTAAACCCAATGTTAGGGTAGCCACTAAAAAAAAAAAAAAATCAAATCGGAGCTTTTGAAGATCAGAATGTGATTCTCCTATCTTTTAGCTTTGATTTGAGGCTGATTTGAGGCCAAAATCACCTCTCTATCTTGCCTCTAAGCATCTTAAATCTTCTTTAGAAAACAGTATTTTACATAAGGAAATTCCTATGTTCATCCATTGACTTTAGGGTTTTGTCCATCAAGTGGCCAGCTTGGAACTATGTGCTTCAATGAAATTCTATGAAACTGGGTGATTTTGAGCTGGTTTTGAGTGCATGGGGAGCCCCAGCAAGTGAGTTAGATGAGAAAATATGAATATGATCATCAAGGTTATGGTCCAGTACAGGTCCAGTAGACCTATTGCTGCTATAGTGCCTATAGGCTGCTGACTTTTCCTCCTTAGTATCAACAAATTTGTGTAGGCAAGTTCAGCTACTTTTTTTTACATATAAATTTACATTGAATATTAAGAAATAATATTAAATAGCTAGGACATCTTAGTGATGGCCTTACAAAACAGACAATTTTAATGTTGTCCTGAATGCAATGGTATTTTAAAAATATTTTTTGGAGATGTTTTAGATAGGTAAAAATGATCAGGAAAATTCACAGCAATTCATGCATTCATTACAAAAAAAATCGCCAATTTTTGCCACTAGGTGTTTTTGTGGCTACCCTACCAATGTTGTTCTGCCCGAATCTTGGCTGCAATCCTCCGGCAAGGCTAGGGTAGGGTAGCCACAAAAACACCTAGTGGCAAAAGTTGGCGATTTTTTTGTAATGAATCCATGAATTGCTGTGAATTTTCCTTACCATATCAGTTTTACCTATCTAAAAAATCTCCAAAAAATATTTTAAAAATACGATTGCATTCAGGACAAAATTGTCTATTTTATAAGGCTAACAGTAAGATGTCCTAGCTATTTAATATTATTTCTAAATTTTCAATGTAAATTTAGATGTAAAAAAAAGTAGCTGAACTTGCCTAAAAAAATTTGTTGATACCAAGGAGGAAAAGTCAGCAGCCTATAGCCTATAGCAGCAATAGGTCTATTGGACTGTAACCTTGATGATCATATTCATATTTACTCATCTAACTCACTTGCTGGGGCTCCCCATGCACTCAAAATCACCCAGTTTCATAGAATTTCATTGAAGCACATAGTTCTAAGCTGGTCACTAGATGGACAAAACCCTAAAGTCAATGGATGAACATAGGCATTTTCTTATGTAAAATACTGTTTTCTAAAGAAGATTTAAGATGCTTAGAGACAAGATAGAGAGGTGATTTTGGCCTCAAATCAAAGCTAAAAGATAGGAGAATCACTTTCTGATCTTCAAAAGCTTAGGTTTTATTAAAAAAAAATTTAGTGGCTACCCTAGCTAGGGAACCCAGTACGTAATGTACTAGCAGTAGAGGCAAAAAGTAGCAAAATTCAGCTAGGTAAAATACTCACGGTCTAACTTTTTCTCTGGCACTTAGCTTAGGCAACCAATAAACAGAGAAATAATGAATAACGACTGGACTGGACCAAAACAGAACAGAAGATAAATTCTTCCTTTCTTCTTTTATGCTTTGATCTTTGGCTTTGATGGACATGGAGCGGCACGCAGCGGCAGCCTATGTTCTCCAATAGAAAATAACAGATGGCGGCTAATGGCGCGTTGCAATCCAAAGCTTTTGATTCATTTAGACAACAAAATTAATTGAATACTGTAAAACTAGGCTCTGCTTTGAAAAAAATATCCACGGTTTGGGCTATTTCAAGCCTTTTCCTAGGCCAATTGACTTCTAACAAAAACGCGGCAAAATTCAGTTAACCGGTTTCGTATGATACGAGATAGCATGCTACGCGAACACTCGTCGGAACCATAATACGCATGGAAAATAGTGAAAGTAGTGCAAGTAAAAAGATTAAAAAGGTGTCGTTACTACTGTTACCAGATTTAGATGTAACATATGAAATTTAGGTCTCCAAGTTTAAAGTTTAACCGAAAAGGGCTAGGCTAGGACAATCTAGACAATCTGCGTTGTTCCGCTATTCACCAATAATCGATTTTCAAATAGTGGAATTTCCGTGTGATTTGTGGTGCCTCTATGCGCTTGCATGCCTTACGAGAAAGATTTATCATTTTTTTTTTCAGGCACAAAGCAATCTTCACCAATCTCACCACTGCCCACTGAAAAGCCGCATTTGTGTTGGGATTAAAATTTCCCGCGTCATAGTAGAATTTACGCTGTGGGGACGGCCGAAGATATTCTGAGCCTCATAACTAGAGCAGATAGTGGAAAATAAAAAAATCCCTTTGCAGGATCCAAATAATTCAGTGTATCCAATGAAATGACACACCAATAAGTTGGCTTTTCAGTTAAACTTTAAGAAATTAATCAATGCCATCACGAAAGTAGGTGGCATTGGCATTACAGATACGATGGGTCCTTTAAGTACATACCAGTCGGATTTCCAAAACATCAACGCGTCTATCCAGCCCGAATGGGAAGATGTATGGACAGTGGCCCTTATGAGAGACGACTGGCGACTCTTCTTGGATGCCCTAAGCGCCTCTGGAGGTACAGGAGGAACTAAGGTCTAAGGTAAGGGTAGGCCTAACCCCGCTGTGCAGATTCTGGCATCCAATGCAAAGCAAATTAGTATTATTAAAATAGTGAGTGAGTGAGGGTCAGAGAATCCCAAACACTGTACCATAGACGAAAGGATGGAATTTGTTTTTACCGTGCCTCTCGCTAAGATGTCTGCTCGGATGAGATAACGTTCACCATGTTCACCTTTTGAAGCCAGAATGTCAGTTTATGGCCGAGCCGAGATTGCTGATTTATTTGTTCGTCTCCGTTATCGTATCTTTGATGGACAGGGTGATCTTTTTTCCCCTTTTTGGCAAGCTGCCTTGTTTATCATTTGATTGGGAATGATTTTCAGCACGCAACAAGAAGGAGGGTAAAATATGTATCCGTCCGTAGCTGAGAATCTGACGATGCACACGTTGCCCTAGTTGGTGCAGCGGGACGAGCAGCGGGAGGTGCAGTATCACCGTGTTGTGCTGCATCACCTACATCCCGAACAAATGTAAAATCTCACCTAAAGACCTTTCTCCACCTGTGGCCATCAAGTTCCACCATTTAAACCCAATTTCAGATCAGTATTGAGCTGAGCAGTAAGTCAGCTTAGATTTTTCGAGCCTTTTTTTTTTTTTATGCTCGTTTTCTACTTAGGGCCTGAAGAGGACCCTTGTCATGAATTGCCGAAATATGGCAGGGATAAATCCCCCTTGAGTTATCAGTGCCATCAGAATGAATCCCCTAATTGTTGATGTCGTGACCCTGGAATGCCTCCCAATGGTTTAATTAACTTAATCCAGAAAGGCCATGGCGAAACAAAAGTAGAACACTCAAACAAAGAAAACAAATACAAACAAAAAAACAACGTCTAAAGAAATCTTTCTCCGTGGGCTGATTTGAGCCAGAAATTTCTCGACCAATCCTCACTCCAATCCTCTTTTATAGATGACGGAGAAATTCAATGTTCGGCTTCGTCCGTGAGCAAATTTTTGAAAATAAACTGAATTGAATTGACTCTGGCCTTTGACCAGAGGCCCAGAGTGCGAATCCACTAAAAAACATTTTAGCTCGGATGGACATTACCACCGAGTGCGCGATCCCTCACACGTCTGCTTCCTTGATTTCCCGACAGTTTCGGGGATTTAGAAGCGCCTGAACAAACATACGTGTGCCACGGCGCCTGGAGAAACAATTTGAGATTTTCGAGAGTTGATTCCCGGCATGCAATAGGGAAACTACAAAAAGGATTTGCACGACTGACATGTGATTTGCATAGTTGATACCCTTTTATTTGTAAATGGTAAGATTTTTCTTGGGAACGTCAGTGGCGATATGTTTGACCTCGTTAAGTTTCTCCGTCCGTCTGTCTTCTGTGTGCACAATAACTTCCGTGCGAGTCGAGATATTTTGATCAACACCCTTTTGGTCAAGATCGTGGATGTGTCCTGCAGCTTCTAACGGTTGGAGAATGCGAATTACCTGATAGTCAAAGATATGAAGACATCATATCTATCATATGTGTTAGGACGATAACGGCAAGCTTAACCTTTAGAAGAAGAAGACGTGTAGATTTTATGATTTGCGATTTGTTGACTGTTGTCCATTCTCAGACGAAATTTCTTCAGGAGTCGGACTTTTAGATCGATTAGATTAGAGTGCTAAGAAGACATGTGGAATATGAAACTGCACTTTGTTGGTTTACGGTACCAGGCGTCCAACTGGAAGCTCTCGAAAGTTGGTTTTCTGTAAGAAAATATCTTCAACGAGGGTTGGTAGAAAAACTTAAGATTCGTAATTTTTTTTTGCTATCCTTTTTTTGGGTTTATGGTTCTAGCGCTATTCTGATTGATATTTGGCTCTTCTGATAATACATATGTTCTTATTACCTACCAAAATTAAGTTTATCTTCTTGTCTTTCGCCGAAACTGACGATACATCGCAGTACACATGCGCCGCATGCTATATGTAGTGAAAAATTATCACGCTCAATAGTACGAACACTCGATCAAGATTTCTCAAAAAATCTCGACTTTTCCAAACGGAACTGATGATAGTGCCGTAAATCAAGCCGGGAATACTGTTGATTAATAACTCTTCGTCCCGATGAAGGATCGCCGGTTGCCTAGCGAAGACCAGGAAACGTCGCCACAGCTATCCCCAAGAAACGCTGTTGATTGGTTGACATAGGGTTTGAATCATCGTTCGGGTGACGTTTCTCGTTCTTCCCGAGGTTCACTAGGTTTCGGACTTAGTCATATAGAGTATTCCAGGTCGCGAGCACCCAACCTTGGTCGTCTGTTCAAGGCATTACTGTGGATAAAGAGCGTCTAGTCTTCGCCTTTGATATCGCATGAATCGTCGAGTCGCGCAAAGAGGATACCGGTTGTACACAATTTAAACCAAATCGTCTAAGCAACCCCTCGCCGCGTAAGACTTCGGCAGAGTAAAGCCGCTTTCACATTGACGCGTTTGTCTTGCGTAATCTGATGCGTACGCGTCGATGCAACGCTATTCTTGCGTTGCGTCGACGCGTACGCATCAAATTACGCAAGATAAACGCGTTAATGTGAAAGCGGCTTAATGCTGCGGATACAGGATTAGGATTTCCGGCCACATTTTTTGGGCTTTCATCATAAAGAAAAAAACTCCACTTTTCCTTATGGAATTGATGACGGTGCCGGAAATCCTGGTAAGAATTCTAATCATCTCAGTCAATCAGCATTGGAAGACAACAGTGGATGCAAATGTTAACTCCTTTTTTCTAGAGTTAAAATAGACGCTAATAATGTCAAGTAAGAGAAACCAGCTTCTCTTGATGGGCAAAAGTGGCTCCCAAGGATCTAACGATGTACACATTGCCATTGTTGGTGCAGCGGGATGCGGTAAATCAGGTATGTTTTGCATTATACACCGATTCAGACTATTTCAGACTTCCCTAAAAAATACTTAGCTGTTAAAAGAGGGAATTACGGCGTAGACTAGGGGAGTAACCATTACCGGTCAACAGGATAATAACTGTAAAAAATACTGTACCTCTTCTTTCTGAAATCTTCTAACACCAATAGAAGGTCTGAAGCTGCAAGCTGATTATTCGTTGCAAAAGGAGAACGCTCTGCTGGAGGTGTAACCGAAATATCCGAAATTAGGTTTTATTCCCCGCATATCATCTTGGAGACAGAACTAGCTGCAAAAAAAAAAATATCGTTTAAATAAAATACGTTTTACCAAACGATACATTCTCGAGATTTCCAAGGGTCCATGATCATTCTTATCTCAACGGTTTGTTTACAAATGACCAGAACACACCCACGAAAAGGCAAATTCTACATTTCATCTTCTGAACCAGCCTTGCAAGTGCCATACGAGCTTCTATCTCTTGTTCTATTTCTTCTTCTAACACCAGCCGGCGTTATCAGCAAGTCGCAACCAACAGAACAAATGAAATAATCAGCCCTTTCTTACACGGAGTCGGTCGATTCAGCCGGGTCATGATTTGTCCAGCGTGTCAGGTCTTGCACCATAGTCTAAAGTCCGGTCTTCACCTCCCGGAACTTCCGGAATCTGGGCTTCCAGATTATTCTTTGACTTCTTCTGTAAATTGCATCTGGAATATGAACCGGTCCGAAAGTACATCAAAATAATAGGGAAAAAAGGGGCTTTTGAACTTCCAGATTTCCGTAATTTTCAAGTATCGCAGAAGAAATTCAAAAAATCTCGGAAAATCTGGGAATCCAGATTCCGGAAGGTGAAGACCCGACTTAACAGATCCACATTTCTTCTTAAAGAATTGGCTTAATGTAGGCAGAATTTCCATAAAATTATCAAAAGAAATCATAGAATAGAAATAGGGATGCGAACTATTTATTTTTACTACATTTTTACTTTTGTAAGTTTTGTGTTGTTTGTCAATACTGTCGTTTTTTTCTTGAAAACAGTCGTTTTTCTGCATAAACAGTCGGTAAAAATTACCAGCCAGTCGGTTAATACCTTGCCCTCCCCCGAACGTTTTGGCTAGTAACGCCTCTGGATCTCACTGATGTCAGGGTGGGTCACACTGCTTGGTTCGTGTATGCAATGGGAATGTTGCGTTGCTCATATATTCAGTTATTTTTACCTTAAAACACAGCTCTTACTAGAAATGATATTTTCACGATAAAGTGGTTCCATAATATGGTGTTTAAAATGCCTATACTTCCCATAAATTTCGAGATTTTCTTGTTGATGCTTGTCGACTCGGCCCCGCTTCTCGTTGTCAGACCTGGAGGCGGTTCTACGCAAAATATTTGAAAACCTTGGGCGTCGCTGTTAAAAATAGGAAGAGCCAAGCAAAAGAAAAGAAGTCCGAAACACAAAATACAACTGCTGGCCTACCAAGTCTTCCAAAATAAATATGAAAAAAATTAAGCTTCTCATGGCCTTCGTTTTCAAAGAGTTGTTGGTGGAGCTTGAATATTTGGGGGAGTCTGCACTGCTTGACTGGAAAACTCGACTCGGCCGAAAAAGTCGTAAGCGCAAACGAAACAGTGGCGAAGACCTTGGATTTCTGAAGACAAGGGTCCTTTAAAGCGCAATAGCAAGTGTCAGGGAGGCCTTGTTGGTTAGGGTCACGCCCCCACCTGCTTCAGAAGTATGGCCCACTCATCTTGCTTCTCTTCCCATTTGTTTTTCCATGGTTTGGCAGCCATCTACTTGTCGACACCCTTCTTGAAGTCTTCGTAAAAAACAATAAAAGACGGTACCTTTGAAAACAAACAAGGGAAGGTCACTGTCCGTTTCCTTGTCACGACATTTGCCACCTATCAATCTTTCCTCATACCTGAAACAATTGGTCATTCAGCAAAATGGCTCGCATCCCAAGAGGAACCATGGAGATAAACATACGTCTCACGTCGTAGGAAACAGTGCCGGCCAAAAACTTAAGTTCAGTGCCCTTTGATGAGCTACAGCTGTTTGCCTTACCTCAACAAATCAGCAGATATTTAGTGACGAGCAGGTCCGTATCCAGTTTATTTCGGTGGCGGGGTATGCCCGCAGGTCGGGTCAAAAAGTACAAAAAAGACATAGGTCAGAGGTTAAAAAACTGTACATGTTTCAGGGGAGGGGGGCGATGCCCACCCTGGATACGGCCCTGGCGAGGAGTGATTGATATTACGGAAATTCTGGGAAAACTCATTAGCATTGCGATAGGAATGAGCGAGCATTATGAATACAACTATACCCTTTCTTTCTGCAAAATCTTGACACCGGCCAACACTATACACAACTAGATTTGTGTTGCCTGGGTAACGTGAGGTATTGTAGTAGATTCTGGTCGGTTTCACCGACGAAAGGGTTGCGAAGTTACGCTTTTGTTTATTATCTTCTCTTTGCTACTGTTTTAACACTTAAAGGGCCCGTGGTACCGGTACGTATAATGTCAATGCAACCTATTTCCGAGTTGCAGTCATTAATTCTTAAACCTAGAGACCCAAATTTCGTATGTTACATTCTAAACGCACTACTCACACCACACTAATCTTTGCACTTGCCACAATTCACGATTTTCCGTGCGCATTATGCTCCCGACGAGTGTTCGCGTATCAGGCTACTGATGCGTAAAACTAGTTATCTGAATCTCGCTGAGTTTTTGCTAAAAGTAAACGGGTCTGGGAAAAGGCTTAAAACAGCCAAAGTCGTGGATAATATGTTAAAAGCAGAGCTTGGGTTTACAGTATTCAGATAGTTTTGAATATTGGAACATAAACAGTATACAGCGCGAGGTGTGCTTTAACTCGACACTAACAATTAACTCCCTAGACAATTTAAAATGGTATATCACAAGAAGATTTTTGTTTCACGCACTGACATTCAGCTAGATGCGAACATTGCAGATGCGAGGATGCTAACTCCATCTTTCATCACAAGAAAGCTCATGAGGTTAAGGAAGTTCCAGCGGATGCTGCGGAGAAAATGCCGAAATTCCTGTCTCGTTTCCCAAAATGTATGTTCGCACTATCATTAAAAGCTGCGAAGATTCCAACGTTTCTTTAAGCAATCGATAAGGCGTTCCGGACGACTGAATTCTATCTGGATTTTTCGATTCTGATTATTCTTCTCGTTTCAGCAATGACGGTTCGCTTTATGACGCGTCGTTTTATAAGCGAGTACGATCCTGACCTTGAAGATACGTACGTCAAGCACGATGTGGTAGACGGCCAAGAAGTGACGTTTAGAATAATGGATACATGTGACAAGGTAAAAGACTGGTGTTTCCCTTCGTAGGGCAGGTGCAGAATAATGGTCTCTTCCCTGGTATTTTCAATTATATGAATTATAAAACTGAAGAAGTTTGGTAGAGCAGATTAGTTAAATAGGGATAGTCCTGACGTTGAGCTTATTAGGAAGTGTGATTGCTCGGAAGTCCTAAGACGGCATGATTTTTCCCTAAGAACTAATCTTGGCTGAACAATTTGTATCTCTTTCACAGCTTCGTAATACTTCGCGGATAAAAAGTGAGCTTTTGCTTATCAGTTTCTCTGTTCAGTAAGGTAGGAACTGGAATTGGCCTGAAAACTAGGAGCAGATCCGTAAATAGTCTAGCATCAAGAACAAGTTGCTAGCATCTAATAGTCGAGTGTAGCAGCTAAATCTGCTATTCTGGATCCCGTTGCTTTAAATGAGATAGCCCACACAGCAGCAAAAGAACGACTCTTCTCGGACCGTATCAGACACAGGGGAGCGACCTTCCGAGGGGTTACCCACTCCCCGGCACCTGCTGTACACCTGTTCTCGGCACCGGCCGGCACCAACCGAAATAGGCGGTGCCGGCACCGGTGCCGACAAGAAATTGGGCGATTTATGTTTCAAACGCTTCCAAAAATGCTTATTTTGATGTTTCAACACGTGACACCCGGTGCCGACAGGTTTCAGCCGGTGCCGGCACCGACTGGGCATCGCGGCACCGGGCACTTGCTGTACACTAAAATTGAGAGTGGGCAACCCCTCGCGACCTTCTCTATCTCCTGGTTTCGCGGCGTGCCCTTGGTGCTCTTTACGTGACGTCGCGTGACGTATCAAGTTCTCGATCGTTGGTATTATATGCCGCTTCTCTCCGGTCACGGACAATTGGATTAGTAACGGATGTGTAGCCCAACGGTATCGCTGGACTTGAAGATTCAACTGTCCACGACCAAAGTTTTTTGCCTTCCCTATACACTTCCCCTTTTTTTTTAATAACTAAGTTACACCATGCAATGCACTTAAGCCTTCGGCCTTACCATGCCTCGACGCTTGATCATCAACTGGTTTGTCCGAGACCTCCGAGCCGCGCCATAGTATTATATGCCGCTTCTCTCCGGTCACGGACAATTGGATTAGTAACGGATGTGTAGCCCACGGCCACTCTAGCCGTTCTGTTACAATATTTATACCGATACCCTACTCTAAAACTCCAATCCTCATCTCACACACAACACAAAAATGTATATCCTCCAAAAACGATTAGTATCTTCCGTTTCAAATCTACAACTTTCTTTCTGTGTACAACTACTCAACTTTCTATCGAAATTAACTTTTCACGAACTAAAAAACTGTTGAAATTACATGAAAAAGGTACTATTCTGAACTACTGGTGTCTCTTCAAATTTTAATCAGAATTTGCCTTGTCTCCTCAATCCAACAAATTTCTATAAATGTAAACTGTATCTTAATACGACTAAAATCCTTACAACTTTTTCTTCTTTTTTTTTTTTTCACGCCGATCAACTACAAACAAATCAAACAGAAACGGACCGAAACCATGTCTTCTTTTTTTTTTTTTTTTTTTAGACGGGGCAACTACCACAAGTGATCTCCTTTTCATCTACTGAAATTACACACAATTATCAGCCACAAAACAGACGTTACAGGTCGAACCTATGGACTATGATGTGACCAAATTCGTCACTGCTTTCTTGAAAAAACACCATAAACCATACTGGAAAAAGGACTTTGCTGTAACCTCGGAATTCAATTCTATCAAATCTCTTATAATTTGATTAACTTTCGTAACGGACTGCTCCACATAAACAGGCCCACCTGCGGCCAAATAAACAAAACATATTTTCTCACTTATTCGGACGCCCCTACTTGGCAAATACATTTAAATATTCACAGCATTTTTTTTTTTTTTTTTTTAACTGAATCTAATTTTTTCTTATTACCTCTATTCCAAAATACAAGAAAGTTACTTTTCTACTTTCCCAAGTTTTCTTGTCTCTTATCTCATCCCCACAACCGACAGCATACATTACCCTTGCCAAGAACGGCCGACATATCACTGCCAAAACGTTCTAGGTGACATTTCCGTTTCATGCATTATTTTAATATACATTACCAAAAACCTTTCATTATTTGACTATAATATTATCTAAAAGATCATCTTCCCTCCAGATTTCCCTCTTTCTTCTATTTATTTATTAATACATTTCGCGATACTTGCCGCCACGGTGATACTTGTCGCCAATGCTACACAAGTACAAATGGATTACATACACTTTACACACAGAAACTGATACACTACAGGAGCAAACAACAATACCATGCTCTACCTCCACCGCGCCTGCCAACCCAAAATTTGACGCATCCAAATTCAGATTTACTTAGTTAGGCTATACTGAATATCCCTCCATTAATTCCAACACAATATATTAATGATATGAATATATATATATATATATTTTTTATTTTTTTATCATAATCAAAACTCTAATTTCATTTCCTCCTTAAACTCATTCCATTTCACACATTTATTTTTATAAGCGTTGCTAATGATAAAACTTCCTCGCATCTCAAAATAGCCAGCATCACATGCGGAAAGGTCACCTGCAACAGTATGACTGTTTCCGGGGATTTTAAACGACCTTACCTCCAACCTTCCACAAAATCTGAACCATGAAGTTTGCTCTATTCTGCACTTTATCATCAAAGACTAATATTTCGAATTGAACCGTGTATACCTCCATTCACCAAAATGCATTCTCTTGCATGGCTGCAACTGTTTATTTGTGTTCTTTTTTAACAAAAAACAACTTAAGACCGAAACAAATGCTGCTTTAATTCCGGATATTATCATTGTTTTCTTTTCAGTCTATTCAGCCGAAAATGTGTCATTAAAAAATGCAACGTAAAACCCTCATTCCCAAAAGCCATGGCAGTAACGCCACCTATCGCTCCACCATTCAACAAGGAACTCATAGCCAAAATAGTACGATTCGCATACTAAACAAAATCTTACAAATTACGCGAAAAACATATTTCGCCGTCTGATAACCCAGTCCTCCCATTGTGTGACCTTCTAGTCTGAACATCCTGTCTTTCGTCCACGAATTCATCAACGTGGTAAATACGCATAACTTGGGCTTATTCTGCTCGACAATTAAAGCTAGCGCCACTGTCGGTTGACTTTCTTTTTCTACCCAACTCAAACATATTCTGTCCTTATTTTAAATATATATCAAATCTTAATACAAATTTTATATAAACACATATTTCGAAAAACCTCAACGAACAGCCATTAGTTATTTAATTTCAAGGCAATCCGAAAACTAACGCTTTCCTTCTTCTATTCTTGAAATATGAATAAAGTGACTTGCGACGCCTCAACCGTCCAAAATATAACATATTGCATCATCTAGCCCTTCCGGTACTCCTCCTAAGTATCATAATTTACTACGTGCATTTTGCTTTAACTTCCCGATATAAATTCCTTATTTCCTTTTAGGGGGAAACGGCGAAAAAATTCCTAATGACTTTTCTTTCACAATTTTATCATCATAAACTTTTATTTGGCCATCTTCTCTGGCACTCTCCTCTCTGTTGGGTCTGAAGACTAACAAATATCAAAATCCTCCTTTTTACCTTATTTATAATTATTTTTCCTGTAAAGGCTAGTATTCTCGAAATCCTTCTCACTCCTTCTTCCGCCCCCACGCCCTTACCTCATGTCTATTTTCATGGCTCCCTGAAGGCCTGACCACTGCTTCTTGTTTGGTCTCCTACTTTCCGTTTTAAAACTCAGACTTATCATAAAAATTCCCTTTTTCTTTTTTTTTTCTTTTTTTCTTTTTTTTTTCGCATTGGCGTAACCGGCAAACTCCACAATCATTGAGCAGCGCCCAATATGTTACACCAGCTCTACCTAGGCAGCTAAAAGTCTGTCCCAACCCTTCTCCATCACCCACAACGTCAAAATACGGGCTTGAACCAGCCTAGAATATTGCCACCCCCACTTCAACTCAGGTCGCCTACGGCATTTAATATACAGCTACAGAGGTCGCTTCGGTTCCTTTTCTTTTATTGCACGGGCTCAAAACACCAGCCCTAACTGAACAGCTTTTCTCTGTTATTTTGCTACTGAAAACTGTTGAAATCGATCACTCATAATTGTTACTCAGTGTGGCAACAACTAGTGATCTATCCAAGTAGCTACAAATTTGTGAGGCTCTGCTTTTACCCTTCGCGGGGTTTCCCTACTTTCTTCTTAATTGCGATTAAACAACTTAATCGTCTGGGAATATCTATCACACAGGCTTCGTCAGCACGTTCTAAAATAACCGAGTCACAAACGTCTTACCTCGGACCAATTACATAGCGTACATAACTCAAGCCACATGAGTCTAAAATTGGGCAACAGCTCCACTTAGGCAGCTTAATTTAACCGAGCAAAATAGCTGTCGGAATCGACACCGGTAGCTTACAATAACCGAGCAACCTATATCTCAGATTCGACACCAGCTCCCCTTAGGTAGCTCACAATAACCGAGCCACATATGTCTCAGATTCGACACCAGCTCCACTTCCGTAGTTTTCAGTAACCGAGCCACATAGGAGTCAGACTTGACACCAGCTCCACTTAGGTAGCTTACAATAACCGAGCCACATAGGTCTCAGATTCGACACCAGCTCCACTCAGGTAGTTTTCAGTAACCGAGCCACATAGGAGCCAGACTCGAAACCAGCTCCACTTAGGTAGCTTACAATCACCGAGCCACATAGGTCTCAGATTTGTTACCAGGTCCAGTCAGGCAGCTGTCAATTCTGTGTAGCTTTTAGCTTTGAACCCATCTTCGGCAGCTTACTATAATCGAGCCAAGTATGTTACAGATTCTACAGATTTCTGTTTCTTTCTTCTCGTCTAGTGCGTAAATAAAATTTCATCATCATCATCATCATCATTCTACACCAGCTCTGCTTGATCAACTTAAAATAACCGAGCCACATAGGTCTCAGATTCGATACTAGCTCCAGTCGTGCCGCTATAAATTCTGTTTAACGGTTTTAAACTTATTCAAAGGATATTGAGACCTCCAGTGCCACGTAGGTCGCTTGTGGTATCTGTAATAGCTACGGAGGTAGCTAGGTCAACATTTTACTTTTATGCTCAAAATATCCAAAGGAGTATTCCCATCAACAGCGCTAAGCCAAACCAAGCTACTAAGCCCCAAAAAACACAGCTTGATTATTATCTGGAAAACTAAACCTTAACAACTAAAACGTATAACCCACAATCGCTACTCAGTATGGCAGCAATTAGGCTATTTTTTCAATCAGTTTGACTCACTTACATCATACTAAGTTTATTCTCTGGCACCAAAACTTTTGAAGAAGAGAAGTGAACTCTCTTTAACCCCAACTCGGTACATTAATGACTGCGTCTCAGTATGGCAGTCATTAGTTAGCCATCCGCACAGGCAGCTAACCAGTTACAGATTTGATGTGACCTTTTTCTGTCGACAAAAAATTCGCCAAATTACGCGCCTAACGAGGTGAGGATGTTGCCATCCATAATGCCACTCAAAACGCCTGCAGCGTATCTAACAGAGCCACGGAGTCCTGCACTTTCTGCAACTGAGGACTCTCCATATTGCTACACTTATAAATTTCTTCCAGTAATTAGTTTTATCGATCCACCTCGGCAATGATACATGTTCTGCGACATTTTTCGATCATCAAACGGCTTAACTTACGAGCCTAACGAGGCAATAACATCGCCATCCATAGCGCCACATAGGTCGGTTGTAGCATATAGTACAGCCACATAGGTCTCAATTGTTTGCCACCTTTAAATTACATGGATAAACTTACAATTGTTTCTCAATTTGGTAGCAATTACAGATCCACCCACACATCTATACATTTTACGTAACATTATTCCAGTACTATGAAATGAATCACATTGCAAACCTAAAGATTCAAAAATATCACCGCTCCTTGTGCCACTTAGGTCGCCTGTGGTATCTAACAGCCTGAAAAAGTCTCTATTTCTGCCACCGAGGACTCTGCCACTTTGGATCAACCGCCATTTTTAACTTGTTTAACTTAATATAGTCAAACCCTCTGAATATTCATCTTGTGACGTTTACCAGGGCGCCAATAAATCATATAAAGCAAACTTGGAATCGCTGCTCAGCATGGAAGCAATTAGCGACATTTCGTGCTCTCATTCATGGTTCTCAGAATCGATCCGGCCCACCTCGCTTGCACCCTACTTAATTTATTCTCAAACCGGCGACCCCCACCCTTTTCAACAAAGGAACAAACCGGACTCACTTTCACTCGAACTAATTCACTCCCCGGTCATTACCCGTTTCAACAAAGGTTGGGCGAACCTGTTTTGACCGTACTAAACTTGTTCACCAAAACGTGCTTGCTCTGACAATACTTGGAAATGGGCCACTCCCTGTCCAACCTGATAGAATCATGTATCTATCGTGCCTTAACTACGCAAGCAAAAATTGTTGTCATAAAACAACAATAAAATATGAAAACATCTTACTTTTTAAACATGATTTAAAAAACCGTAAGTCAATCTGGCCTACAAAATTCATTCTTCAGATAGATTATCTCGTATCATAATAATTCTTCACATTCCAGTACCAACACAAACGTCTGTTAGGACATCCAACCCACCCCAGTCAAAACACTGGAATAACAACACACAACACTATTGATATTCGCCTCGGGAGCGACAAAATCCATTTTTGAACAAAATGCCAATTGCAAATTCCCTACCACATTATCAATCATTTGTCTCGCTTTTAATTTCTCAATCTGCCTTCAGTGTCCTTACGTCCCACCTTGGCTAGCCCGCGAGGATCCAATTAAATAAGAGCTTCAGGACCTTAATGCCGCTAGATAATGATCCTTACTAGGTAATCCCTCTGAAGTATGCCTTCCTGATATCCATATCTTTACTAACACAACTTGAAACTCCTCCATGGCAAAAAACTTTCAGGCACACTAGTCTTACGTCCGACGTGCTCGTCGCTTGATCATCAACTGGTTTGTCCGAGACCTCCGAGCCGCGCCATATTTCGGAGAAGCTGATGGTCCGGAGACCGGCTATGCAAATTTTGTCAAGTGTGCCATCCAGGGCAACGGACATGGAAAGAGGCTAAAAACAGCCGAAGCCTTGTGCAGTGGGCATAACTAAGTTTGAAAGTGGTCAACGGTACTCTCTCCTACTCCGCCACCTACTCCGTCTCCCGCTAAGTACCCCCGCAAGGATCATCTCGGACTTCAATCCCTCGGAAAATGGCTGGAAACGCCCTCGAGGAAGGCCACGCACTAGATGGGTCGATGTAATAAACCAACGCCTGCTCAGCCGCAACATCAACCCAAATGAGGCCCCATCCTTAGCCCTGGACAGGGCTACTTGGAGAAGACTGACGGCGCTGTCAACCAGTTCCCTCTACGCTGGCGACCCTGCTGAGCAAGAGCGTTAAGGCAAGTAAAAGGTACTCTCTCAGAAAATTCTTAGCAGAAACAAGAAGTAGTACGAGGTTTCCTTTAAGTGAATTAACAACATCTGAACGTAAAGCGAGCAATATATTCACGAAGACTTCCGGAATGAAAATATTTTGTGTAAAGAGTTTAGACATATTCGGTTTTGCGCCTCGTCAACTATATAGGTTTTAAAGCGGTTTTACATGTGTAGCTCTGGGCCCGCTTGGGAAGCCAGGGAGCAGCTCCCCCCCCTAAATGGCGCCCCTGGCAGGGCTACAGATCGAAAGTGATCCTGTGGACGGAAGATTTGTCATTAATGATCCGACTAGCCTTCGGACCAGCCTAGAAAGTTTTTTAGCGATGTGGGTCCATTTCAAGGACCGAATGAAGCAACCCTGCTTTGAGAAGATACGTATTTTTATATTTTTAGGACGGCAAGGACGCATCCCGTTATATGCAATGGACAGATGCTTTTATTGTTGTCTACAGCATAACCGACCATACCAGTTTCGTCGAGGCTCAGAAGTATCTGGAGCTAGTCTCTCAAAAGGATGTCTTTATTGGAGTCGTAGGAAACAAGTCGGATCTCGAAAACTCAAGGTGAGTTTTTAGCCTATGTTTAACCTGAAGAAGGGTGAGATGGATGTCTACCAGGCCTATCCTCAGCCCTAAAGGCGTTTCCAACAAAGAGACTTTGTCTTGATTGTGGCCCGACATGAGTGTTTCCGCGGTCGTTTGAGTGGCCCACAAGCCTGTTTCCACGACGAACAAGGGTTTTGTGGCTAGCAGGGTGGCTTAAATTTGACAAACCACTTTCAAGTGGGTTTTTGATTCTGTGGCTCGAAAATTTTGCGGGAAAACTCAATTCCAAAACTGTAAAAAATTGTTATTTTTTGTTAAAGTTAAACTGAAAAGCCGATTCATTTTTGTATCCTGAATTCAAACAGGCTACATGAATTATTTTGACTCTTCTAAGGGATTTTTCTTTTTTTCAGTCTCGGGCTCTAGTAGTGACGTTCAGAATATGTGCTGCTTGCACGACAAATCAAAATTAATTCAGCCGTGGCGAATTTGAATTTCAACAAAAGCCTTCATTTCCATGTGTTAGGGACGCTAGTACACGGAAGCGTGGAATTCAATAGCCAACAGAGGGAAGCTTATGATCAAGTCTGAGAGATGATCAAGGCGAGAGATAAGGGTGTATGTGGACTGAAAGTAAAATATTTTGAGCATAGGCTACAGTTATAAACGACGGTAGATAGTCCGGGATCCAGACCGCGCTATCGTTCAAAAACAGGGGGGGGGGGGGGGGGTTAGCAAACGAGCTGCAGAAGGTTTGAAGAACTTTTCCAGAACAACTTTTTGTGCTGAGAACGAAAATCCTACCGCACCACTCCGCACCGATGTACGTCACCGACTTTTTAGCCTATAAAGGTAGATTTGGCCTATAAAGACCAACACTATAAAAACAATTTTCCTAGCAGGACCGCATAAGCTAAATCAAACAAACTATACATATTCTGAATCCTCTTTTTATCGTCTATCGAATGGTTTATTTTTTATTTTTTTAAACGTAAGTATTTTTCTTAGAAACGTCTTAGAAACCAAGAAAAAGCGAAAATTATTTAACTTTTTTAACTAAATTGTCATTTATCTCGGAAAAACTTCCAGCAAACTACATATTTTTATTATTCAATTAGAAAGATAAGCTCCTTGCCAATCGTTTGAGCTATTAAAACTTAAAAAACATTCGGTTTTAAGAAGGTCTAGATTTTTTTAAAGCACAGCATCCACGTTTTCATCAGTGAGTGACGGTAGAAATTTTAAAGGAAATATATTAGTTTGACGGTAAGTTTAGGGTTAGTTTTTGGCGTGGAATCCAATTATGACAGTAATTTTTCCCTTAGCATATGTATAGGTCATGTAGGCTATATAGCCTATAGGCTGAATGGTCTATAAATCCTATACTGATATTTTTGTTTTAAAAACACAACTTATGAGTAATCTTTACAGACCTGCTTTTTGAGCCGAGAACGAAAATCGCGTCGGATAATACAGCACCTGTGTTACCTGTGTAGGTAACCGACATTTTGGCCTATAAGGTGAAATTAGGCCTCTAAAGACCAGCTCAATGAAATCATTCTACACAAAATTTAACTTATTAGAGAGGAGTGCTAGAATCTAGAATCTAATGTAGTACTAGAATCTAATTATGATATAAGTTTCTTTCTTGGTACGCATATAGGCTATATAACATATAGGCTAAATAACCTACAATGAACAAACCCGTCAGATCTCTCAAATAAATTGACATTTTTATTGGAAAAATTTCCAGAAAACTGTTTTTTTTATTATTATTAGGCTACTGTCCTAAAAAGAGAAGATCTTTCTCAATCGTTTGAGGTATTAAAAGTAAAAAAAAATAATTTAGGATTTCTGGAATTTCTGTAAGCAGGAAATCCAAGTTTTTGACTATGAGGTGCAGTAGAAACTTTATACTAAATATATTGGTTCGACGCTAGGTTCAGCGCTGATTTTTTACTTGGAATCTGATTATTTCACTAGTTTCTTCTGTAAGATAGTAGGCTTTAGGTCATATGGACTATATAGCATAAAGGATCAATAGCATAATGAACAAATCTCCGGAAAACTTAGTTTTCGCACGCCCATAGGTCAGTTTTTGTGCTTAATCCAGTTTGTCATCAATTCCAGCATCTCATAAGTTAGTCGCGTTTCACATATAAATCTGCTCGCTCTAACTTTTAAGCCGTGTTTTAAACACGGGCCTCGAACCGACTATAGCCTTTAGGAAGGGTCAGAGACTAAGGGATATTCAAAAGACATCAGTTCTGACGTTCAACACGGACCTCGAACCGATTGTAGCCTTTAAGAAGGGTCAGAGACTATGGGAGACCCAATAGCTAGCCTTGATGACTAAGCCAGTTGTGCATGAACGCCATGAGTCAAAGGAGACATGGCGTCGCTTGGTGGTTGCCACGAAGAGCAATCTAGTTTGGTCGTGAAAGAAAACTCCGTTGCAAGCGGGTGAGTGCGGGTCAATAGTTGAGAACAGCGTCCGGCCAAGATTTTCGTCAAGCAAGATTTCGCAGCAAGATTTCGTCAGCGTCCGGCCCATCAAAGGGCAAGCGTGGCATTACGTGGCGACAAGATACCTAACATAATTTGTAGTTAGAACACGCATCACTTTGGCCTGCAGGGAATACAGGATGTTAAATTTTGTCTAGAATATTTTCATTGGGCTGGTCTTTATAGGCCTAATTTCCCCTCATAGGCCAAAATGTCACAGATGCTGTCTTATCCGGCGCGATTTACGTTCTCGGCTCAAAAAGCAGGTCTATAAAGATTATTCAAAACTTATATTTTCAAAAAAAAAATGTTTATAAGATTTGTAGGCTATTCAGCCTATAGGCTATATAGCCTACATGACCTATACGTATGCTAAGGAAAAAACTGATGTCATGATTGGACTCCGTGTCAAAAACCAACCCTAAACTTACCGTCAAACTAATATGTTTTGTAATAATATATATTTTGAGAAATATGACGGGTTTGTTCATTATAGGCTACTGCAAACCGCAGAAGCACGCAAAATTACCTTGTTCTACCAAAGGTGCCTGCGATCCATACTGAAAATTAAACCTGAGGATTACAGGTAATGAGGAAATGATAACAATGGCAGATCACACCGACTGCTTTGTCGAACCCAGTCAGAACCAGAGGACTAAACCGGTTCATGCACGTGTTCCGATGACCTGAAGTTGCTCTGTCCAGATTGCGCTGCAACCTCCCCCCTCCCCGGCCCAAAGGGTGGAAGAAGCGAACAGGGGTACAACGAAAGACATTGGTTCTACGGCGAACACGGGCCTCAAACCGATTGTAGCCTTTTCAAAAAAAAAATGTTTATAGGATTTGTAGGCTATTCAGCCTATAGGCTATATAGCCTACATGACCTATACGTATGCTAAGGAAAAAACTGATGTCATGATTGGACTCCGTGTCAAAAACCAACCCTAAACTTACCGTCAAACTAATATGTTTTGTAATAATATATATTTTGAGAGATATGACGGGTTTGTTCATTATAGGCTACTGCAAACCGCAGAAGCACGCAAAATTACCTTGTTCTACCAAAGGTGCCTGCGATCCATACTGAAAATTAAACCTGAGGATTACAGGTAATGAGGAAATGATAACAATGGCAGATCACACCGACTGCTTTGTCGAACCCAGTCAGAACCAGAGGACTAAACCGGTTCATGCACGTGTTCCGATGACCTGAAGTTGCTCTGTCCAGATTGCGCTGCAACCTCCCCCCTCCCCGGCCCAAAGGGTGGAAGAAGCGAACAGGGGTACAACGAAAGACATTGGTTCTACGGCGAACACGGGCCTCAAACCGATTGTAGCCTTTAGGAAGGGTCAGAGACTAAGGGATATTCAAAAGACATCAGTTCTGGCGATCAACACGGACCTCGATCCGACTGTAGCCTTTAGGAAGGATCAGAGACTATGGGAGACCCAATAGCTAGCCTTGATGACCAAGCCAGTTGTGCATGAACGCCATGAGTGAAAGGAGACATGGTGTCGATTGGTGGTTGCCACGAAGAGCAATCTAGTTTGGTCGTGAAAGAAAACTCCGTTGCAAGCGGGTGAGTGTGGGTCAATAGTTGAGAACAGCGTCCGGCCAAGATTTGTCGTGAGGGCCCTAAGTTCTTGTCTTCCAAGGCTGATGTTGTTTCGTGAGTCAGTGGCTTCAGCGAATTTGACCGGTCTGAAATTGAGCCAGGGTTTGAAAGCTTCCCATCAAAGGGCAAGCGTGGCATTACGTTGGCGACAAGATACCTAACATAATTTGTACTTAGAAAACGCATCACTTTGGCCTGCAGGGAATACAGGATGTTAAATTTTGTCTAGAATATTTTCATTGGGCTGGTCTTTATAGGCCTAATTTCCCCTCATAGGCCAAAATGTCACAGATGCTGTCTTATCCGACGCGATTTACGTTCTCGGCTCAAAAAGCAGGTCTGTAAAGATTATTCAGAACTTATATTTTCAAAAAAAAAAAATCTTTATACGATTTACAGGCTATTCAGCCTATAGGCTATATAGCCTACATGACCTATACGTATGCTAAGGAAAAAACTGATGTCATGATTGGACTCCATGTCAAAAACTAACCCTAAACTTACCGTCAAACTAATATATTTTGTAATAATATATATTTTGAGAGATATGACGGGTTTGTTCATTATAGGCCTGTATGACCAATATGAATCCCAAGAGAGAAAATTATGTCATAGCTAAATTCTACGTAAAAAACTAACCCTAAACTTACCGTCAAACTAATATATTTCCTTTAAAATTTCTACCGTCACTCATTGATGAAAACGTGGATGCTCTGCTTTAAAAAAATCCAGACATTCTTAAAATCAAATGTTTTTGAAGTTTTAATAGCTCAAACGATTGGTAAGGAGCTCGTCTTTCCAACGAGATAATAAAAATATGTAGTTTGCTGGAAGTTTTTCCGAGGAAAATGACAATTTAGTTAAAAAAGTTAAACAAATTTAACTTTTTCTCGGTTTCTAAGACGTTTCTAAGAAAAATGTGTAAGTTTAAAAAAATAAGAAATACACCATTCGATAGACCATAGAATAAGGATCCAGAATATGTATAGTTTGTCTGATTTAGCTTATGCGGTCCTGCTAGGAAAATTGTTTTATAGAGTTGGTCTCTATAGGCCAAATTGGCCTTTATAGGCTAAAAAGTCGGTGACGTACATCGGTGCGGAGTGGTGCGGTACGATTTTCGTTATCAGCACAAAAAGTTGGTCTAGAAAAGTTCTTCAAACCTTCTGCAGCTCTCCTGCTACCCCCCTTGAACGATAGAGGTGCCTGGATCCCGGACTAAGAGGCACGATAAATCCGAATAAGTTCATTAAATCGATTATTCGGAAACAGCGAAGTAACGCAATTTCGTCGTGTCTTCAAGCTTATTTAAGTGAATAGATGATGGATCACTAGCCCTTTCGGTTAAACTTTAAGCAGATAGACAGCTAACTGATGATTTTTCGTATACAGAAAAGTAAGGTTAGGTTCTGACGCTGAAATATAGAGAACCATACTAAGCCGTACGGCTAATGTATCGAATGGGTGTGTGCTTGGAATCCACACACCCAAGAACGGACTGTTAATAACTGTCAATTGACATAAAACCTTGGAACGATGGACAAAAATCATTGGCCGTTGCTGCCAGCTTACTGACACTGTGTCGAAACCCCTATCTACAGCGACTATTTCAGACAAGTAACCTTTACGGAAGGCTCAGACCTCAGCGCCCAGTACGAAGCAACCTTCCACGAGCTCAGTGTCGCCGAGAGCTATGGACACGTCGAGTCCGTTTTCTTCTCAGTCGCCAGAGACTTTTTGAGACTCCAGGAGAAAGGTAGTGGAAGTTTCATGTCATCTTGGAGGAATCAGTCATCGATAGACGACAAGTCTGTAGGTAAGTAAAACTACCGATGCCTCTACCGGCGGAGGCCCCGCTGATCACAACAGGGGGGCCAGATTTCCTATCATAGCTTGTAGCTCTCAAGGGTACATTCGATTTAGGTACATTCAGTTCTACATCCAACTTCGTTCCATTCTCAGATTTCGGGGTTTTAGCATATTCCGACAGAATGAGCAGTAATCAGACTCATCGGGCAATTGTTTCCATTCGTAAATCTGCGGCTTACAACGGATATCGGCCGGATATGAAAGAACTGAACAAATTTCTCGATCCAACATGTCCCTTTTGTCCTGCGCCAACCTTCGAATAAATCTGATTGAAGAACATTTTGAGAGAGGGACTAGGAGGTTTTACACTTTCGCGAATCTGTATTCATTCACGTTCAGTGGAAGAAGTGCCCAATGCCTTGGTCAACACACACTTTTAAGCGGGCAGCAGGTAGGTTTATACCACATAGGCAAAAATTCATGCACAACCTTTCATCTGGTTCTCTTTACCTTTTTTTTGTAAGTTTACACATTTTTAAATTGCCGCGTAGTATCTTTTCCGTTCTTCCTGTCCAATATGATTTGGCCAGGTGACTACGCTTCCACTTTCCCTCGGTGACGCCGACGGTCCTAACATTTATTATTTTTAAATTATTTTTCCAATGACCGACCTACATATTTAGCGACACCTACACTTTCTCTATCTCTACATTTAATTTTTTTCATATTCTTTCTCATTTCCTCTTTTTCCCTTATTTCTAATTTTACCATATTCATCACACCTTTAAAACATTAAAATTCTCTTTACTTTTTCCTTCCTTTTTTTTTACCTAAAATCTTTACTATTCTATTTCTATCACTTAACATTTACCTTAATATTGTCAACTTTACTTTTTACAACAAAAGAAACTATTAAAAATCAAAATCGATGAAAAGCATTCAAAAATATTATTGTAACATGAAAACGAGTCAAACACATTAAAGTCTCCTTACCTTAAATCGCACTTGCTAGCGACAATGCTGTGTTGTGTTGCCTGTTGACGTCACCAGTTGTGGGAAGGTTCACACTTGATCCTTGTGTCACGTCTCTTCAGTCTCGACCAGCATCTTTCTGGAAAGCAGATATGGTCACTTTGTCTTTATGCAGCATGTTCTTATCACTTTTACATACGACAGAATTTGTATTTTTTCCGATTTTTCTAAGCCATCTATTATTTCCAGGTCTTGGCGACAGGCTGAGAATTCTTGGCTCGTCGAAGTTGAATTTACCGCGGGACCGTGACAACAAATTCTCATTATTTAAAGGAAAAAGCCTTAGAAACATTTTCCAATCCTAGCCAACAGAAAACGTTGCTTCATCTTCCCAGTGAACCGGACCGTGGGACAGTTCGGACATCCAAAACTTTCAGAGAAGAAACAGAATAATTCGGACGACCGCTACTGTCGTTTTGGTGAAGATGATGTACAATACTGGATGGGATGCCCACTGGCCGAGTTGGTGCACGGTGCACACACCGAGACATGTGTCATTGTACGTCAAAAGGCTTTAGTGAAGTAAACCTGGCCGTAACGAAACGTTTATGTGCATCTGTTTCTGCAAATGGGTCCTTTGCCTATATTGTAATGCAAGAGGTGCCTTAGAAAGTCGTGCATGGAACTACTCAGATTTCTTCAAGAAATCTGGCCTGCTTTTTCTTTCTGTCATGACCGGATTTGCTGGTCCTCTCTATTAATTGTGGGGCCGTTTCAGTGCCTAGAATGTAATAATGGATTCCTTAGAGAGTGCTTTCCTAGTGTAAGGTAAACCGGTGAATTAAACGTATGTTGCTCCCCGTACCCCCATTTCTGGAGGTGTGGCAGATTTCTTCATAAACCTGGCCCATTTTTTCTTTTCATCATGTCCAGGTTTGTTGATTTTCTGGCAAGATTTCGGATTCGGTACAGTGCCTATATTGTAATGAAACAAGTGCCTTAGAAAGTGTAACGTATACCGGTGAATTAAATTTTTGTTCTCCCTTTAGACTATTCTAAAAAAATAAAAGAATTTTTGTACCTGTTCTGGGGAATCTACAGCTCTGGTTCGATATTACCCCGACTATCAAGCCACTCTGAGGTATTTCTTTTCGAGATCCCAAACGCCTTGAGCTCCTGTTTCCAAGTAGTATCAATAACAAATAAGAAGTAGAACCTCCGTCTCCGCTTCTCTGTACTACGACCATACGGATTAGAATAGATTCCCGATGCAAACGAGCGGAGTGTAGGAGCTACGCGGAATATCATAATTCGTTACCTCTACAAACAGCTCATCGCAGTAGAGCCCCGGAGATTAGGAGTCAAGAGTAAACAGCCTATTGGGTGTATACCATTGTCAGTGTTGGGAAGTACTTCAAGTATTTGTACTTCAAGTACTACTTAAGTACAAAAATCAATGTACTTGGGTTTTACTTAAGTACAACTTTCCTAGAGTACTTAATACTTAAGTAAAATAACCAAGTACTTGAAGCCCTCAAGTACCAATAAATCTTCAAGTACTATTGCAAGTACATTTTACTTAGATCACATTTTTTTAAGATCGCGAAAAGGGTTTTTCAACCAAAAGGGAATTTAGTTAAGAAACAGAAAAATTCAAATTGAAGATAAACATGACATGTGATAGGTTGCCGTTTGATCTGCAAGAAATGTTAAATGTTCCATAATAGCGATTGCCATGTCTTTCGCTCTTTAATTACTGCGCTTGGGACTGCTAGTTCTGGCATTTCCAAATAAGCTAGGACGACGAAACTTGGCACGCCTCTAAAGACATAACGCTTTAGGAAACCCTCCGTTCCCGGATCCGACTATCGGTGGGAGAGGGGAGGGGGAATCCGGGATCTTTTTGGCGTGCACAATTTGCTAACAGGTGATCTTATTCGAGCGAAGGGTGGTAGGAGCAGATGCCCTAAATGGTCTATTTATGTGTCCAAGCCGGATTCTGCCACGGTGGGGGGGGGGGGGGGGGGCTGCAAGGGGGCCTGGAAAATGTGTGGCAAGCCTTAGCTAGGGAACAAAAGAGTGGATCGATTGAGGTAATCCTTAGAAGGTACATCGTCACATGCCCTAGATGATCCATTTTTGGGTCCCGACAGGATCCGAGCTCGGGGGAGGGGGGTGAAGGAGGGTAACGAAAATTGCAAGGGAATACTCGGATTCCAAAATGCTCAGATTCGTGGTAAGAGAATGTGCCCGAGATGACCAATTCATGTGTCCAAAACGGATTCGGATGCGGCGATAGGGGTCGAAGGGAGCACATTAAGCGTATTCGGTTACGGTGGGAGGAAGAGTTGGAGCGGGGTCCCAGAAATTACCCTTTGTTACGTCCAAGGATCAAACGAATCGAGCAATTGGGATTGAACTTGAAGGTATGAAGACTGAAGGACATAGTATACACTGGATGGATCCACTGCTGGATTTGGTCTCGTTGGGTGGAGTTTGGGGAGGGTACAGGAAATTACATGGGAATGCAGTGCCTAAAGCAAATGCCCACTACCTACACCAGAAGATAAGCCTGCAGTTTAGTTTATAGTGTTCAATCTTTATTCTTTATTCAAACTTCCAGATTTGTTATCTGACTACTAAATGACGTAAACGAAGTTATTCTTTATTATATTGTATGAATGAACTTGATATTAAGTACAAAATTGGGCAGTACTTGATACTTAATACTTAAGTACAAATTTGAAGTACTTGTCCCAACACTGACCATTGTGACGCGCTGCAGAGGCGGGTCATACAAGCCTGCTACGTTCGTCTCCAACTTAAAGCTCAGCAAGTAAGTCTAGCTCTGCTCAGTGTATCGGGTCGGTTCATGGGACCAAAGACGGAGGTTCTACTTGATTTGTTCTTGGTAGTTCGGCGTCCTCTCACCCAGCATGTTTCGAACGGCGTCCACGGCTTGACTACATGACCGGACGGTGAGACTTTGTGCCCTCTCATGCGCGATCCCAAAAAATACCAATCAGCCAATCACTGCAAAAAATATAGGTAGCCTTAATTTTTTGGCAGGTTTTAAAGGTGGAACAGCAGAAGAAAGGAACAGAATCACAAGAAAAGGGGGACAGAGAATCTCACCAGGTAAAAGATGCATTCTTTATTATACGACAAATTTTCCAAAGATAAATCATACTCGCACTACTGTCGCAATACGTAAACATTAAAAGCAAGTTGACTTAATTCTAACGCAACCATTCACGACACACTAGACCACTGATATTCTTTTATCCGGGGATATTTCTTCATTCTGGGTGGTTAGTAGGCACTATACACACGCTTGCAGTTGAAGTGTAAAGTACGGCTTTCTATATAGGCCTGATACATAACTATCGTTCTGATCCTGCAAATACTAGCCAGATTCAATAGTTTTGTTGAAGTACAGTAGAGGTATGCTTCTTTGAACGTTAGGTAACTTTGAACAGTGCATTTGTGGGCTAAACGGTGAAGACCCCAAAACACCCACTCAGGAGCACTTAATTAGCTACTTTGGCTAACTGGTACACTGTAAAAAAAAATCTTGCAGTATTTGCTACTGGGGTGATTCTTGTCTCTATTGAGATAAGATTATCTCGAATTCGGATCTTATCCCAGTAGAGATAAGTTTAATCCCAATAGCAAATACTGCAGTTAACTTTAATCCTTACTCGGAGAAATTTTTTACAGTATAGTTGACGTTCGTCCCATCAAAATGGCACTGTTCAAAATTAAGTAATGTTAAAGAAGCATACCACTATAACTGGAAGTTCGATGCTTGTCTCCTCGGATCCAAATTCCGAAGGTAATAGCTTAAGTGTTCTTGACCCTTTCAAGCCTCAAAAGCTGCGTTCGTTGCACTCCGGGCTGTCTCTGGTGTTTTGTCACCAGTGTCCAGTTCTTCTCTTGTAACGCGTTTTTTGGTTCACCCGTGAGTTAACGAAAACTTGCTAACTCCTCGGTAAAGCCGGGCTCCCCAGCAGGTTCTGGTTAGTCCGCACCGGTGAGGTAAAACCGGACACCGGTTGGTTCAAAAACGGGTTATAAGAAAAGCCGGAGACCACCGGTGAGAACTTCCGTGACAAAGTACACAGCTAATAAAAGTGAATTATCACAGTATTTCTGCGACCTTGCCAATGTACAATGCACTTTCGATTTTGTCTGCAACATCGGTCCTATAGGATATTAGATTACAAAGAAGCCGCAGGCAACTCGCATATCGTCTACAAAGGATCACTTATTTATTCCAGCCTTCTCTTTTCTTCAGAAAGAGGGTGCATGAACCTACTATTCACCAACCAGTATTCTGTGTATCACCTTAAATGAGGTCTTACGATATTCTGAAAATCATTAAACAATAGGCAAAAACGGAAAGTCAGCTACGATATTGGTCGATATCTATATTATATCGATATTCCGATGTTCAAAATGTAGCAGACGAAAATAATAGCTGACATTTCGTTATTAGCCATTGTTTAAGATATGTTGTTTTTTGTCTTCTGGGAGGGGTGGAAGAATGGCTAGCCTATCCTAAATCATCAAGCAAACACAAAGGCACAGATATTTGTACAATAACGCCTCTCAGGTATGAGATATGCGGATTCTCTAGTAAACTTCAAACTTTTGGGTAAAACACAAGGCAGGGCCTCAATAGTTTCGCATGTCACTGCAAGTTTCATATAATCGACTGGTACTGCAACTTCAGCAGGCTCTCCGACCAACAACCGAATATATACATGCTACACATTTGGCGTTCCCATACTTTCGCATGTCAGTATACGTTTCATATAATCGACTGGGGCTGCAACTTAAGCAGACTCTCCGACCAACAACCGAATATATATATGCTACACATTTGGCCTTCCTGCCTTGGGAATATTTTAACAGAAAATTTCCAATACAAATCAGAAATCTGGACTTGGTTCCGCCGCAATTACCCTTCGGCTTCTCGCGGTACACGGTATAGCAACAACGGGAATCACAAGCACCAGTTTTCCCAGCTCGTAAGCAGCACGGCGACTTTCAACACTGAGCAAATTCCTCTAAAAGATTTAAAGTAAGGCACAAACTCTGACACAAAGTTTAGATTCGCCACACTTTCATCGAAACTTCCTTCAGTACGCAGTATCGCCAAACTTGGCATCGCCAACACTACTCGTCTCGGTTCGTAAACATGAAGGTGGCATGCGATTTGCCAACGCGAGAATTCCTCTAAAAAGGTTAAAGTAAGGCTAAAAACGTCCCGACATAAATTGGCATTCGTTCAACGGCGGGAGCTCATACTAGAATTCAGATTTCCAGGAGGTGTATTCCAGATGGCACTGGACGTTCGTTTGAAGAAACGGCGCCTTTGGATGGGGAAAATCTTGGCCAAATCAGGCGGTAGAATCAGCAGTTCATCCGGAGGGAAGACCTCTCTCAGGTCTGGGGGAGCTAGGGCTTGTTTGTTCAGCTGCTCCCGAAGCGCGCGACCTAAAAGACACAAAAAAAATCAAACAATGGCTAGGAGTGAACTGAAAGGAAGGCGGCCGGTTCAGGCTATAGGGAGGGAGCTCCGAAGTCAGGCTCCCACAGCCCTGGCTCCACCAAAATCTGGTTTTGATTTTTCTCTTCATCATGATCCGATCTGTTGATTTTCCGACCATAAGAGTTAAAAAAAAAAAAATCGGCGATAACCAGTCATTTTTTTTTTTTTTTTTTATCCCCGTAGCATCTTTTGTAATTTAACTTATTTTTTATATTATTTAAAATAAAAAAAATCACATTTCGTACTTTTTGTGGCTACTCCTCCATCCCTGAGTGACGTTAATTTAATCTATTTTTACCCACTTTTAACTATTCACGTCACCTAACTTTTTAAAATAAACCCATATTTTATTTACTATTCTTCCCCCTAATATTTGGAAAATAATTCGCTCATTTAAATTTTTTTAACTTCTCTTTAAACAACTCAATCTGAATTATATATATATATATACATACAAATTTAAATACTTGAATAAAATTCAAAATCCTCATTTAGACACACCTTCACACACAAATTCATCAACCCCAGCTAGGGGTCGGCACCGTTTCTGTTTTTGGCTAAAACAGAAACGGTAAAAAACGGCAAACAAAAAACGGAACAGAAACAGAAACGGCGAGAAAAAAACGGAATATCGTTTCTGTTTTTCCGTTTTTTTCGGGAAAAACAGAAACGGCCTGTTTTTGCAAAAAAAACGGCCGTTTTAACAGGTATTTACGTTTTTTCACTTCATTCGTGCGTACAGTACCCAGCAATACTCGGAAGACCACGTGTCCGGCTAAAAAATGATTGTCATATACGGATTCAGCATCTCGTCTTACCCCTAAATCGGACATCTAATTACTACTAATACAACTTTTGGTTTTAACAGTATTTCTGGTTTGGGCCAGATTCCGGTCAAAGTAATCGCTCGGGTAGAAAATGATTGTCACATCAGTTCTTGAGCTTGCCTTCTTAGATTCCGGTCAAAGTAATTGTCCGGGTAGAAAATGATTGTCAAATCAGTTCTAGAGCATGCCTTCTTAGATTCCGGTCAAAGTAGCTGACGGACGGACAGACGACAACGTTAGCGATGTCATAGGTATTCATCCACTTACGTTTTGGGATCCCGAAAAGCGGCAATTCCACGGCATCCTTGAACCAAAATGAGGCAAAATTCGCGGCATTCAGTTTAGGGGAGAGAAAGGGTGAAAAATCTCGTTTTAACATGATGTTGATTCAGTGGAGTGTGGTGTCAGAAATGCGAGAAAATAATATATTAGAGAACAAGACCAAAGTTTTCGATGGGATCCCAAAAATTTAATATTGACTACGTCTTGTCTTCGCCAAATCCAGTCTTCGCCAGGCTAATCATCTGAGAAAACCAATTTCAGATATACCTGTATAAGCCATATCTATTTGACGATACTGATCGAAACTTCCTGGTGTACTTCTGCCAAATTTCCGGTTTCGGCCGAATTCCGAGCAAACTACTTGCCCAGCAAAAACAAAAAATAGTTCAGAAACGACTTCAGCGTATCTCCTTATCCCTATAAAGAACATCTAATCAACTTCAAATAAAACTTCAATTTCTAAAAAAAAAAATCCGGTTTCAACCGGATTCTGGACGAACTATATGCCCGGTTAAAAAATGATTGTCATATATAGATTCAGCGTTTTTTCTTACCCTTAAATCTATCATCTAATCAACTTCAAATACAAATTTTGCTTTTAACAAATTTTCCGGTTTTGGCCGGATTCCGGACGAACTATTTGTCCGGCAAGAAAATGGTTTTCACCATCGTGTTCAGCACGTTTACTTACCCCTAAATCGAATATCTAATCAACTTCAAATACAAATTTTGCTTTTATCAAATTTTCCGGTTTTCGCCGGATTCCGGGCGAACTACTTGTCAGGGAAGAAAATGGTTTTCATCATCGTATTCAGCATGTCTTCTTACCCTTAAATCAAACATCTAATCAACTTCAAATACAACTTTTACTTTTAACAAACGTTCCGGTTCTGGCCGGATTCCGGGCGAACTACTTGTCCGGCGAGAAAATAACTTTCATATTCGGATTCAGCGTGTCTCCTTACCCCTAAATCCACTATCTAAACAGCTTTCAAAAACTATTTTTTTGCCCCTTAATTTGAAACCCCTCCCCCACCCTCAAATATAGAGCTACAGAGCCCATCTTCGAACTTGACTTGTACTTTGACCCGAAGGATCCTCCCACCAAGTTTCATCAAAATATCTCAATCCCTTCGAGAGTTATCGTGCGCACAGACGGACAGACGGACAGACAGACAGACGGACAGACAGACGGACAACTTTTGCGATGTCATAGGTATCCGTCACTAACGTTTTGGGATCCCAAAAATAATATTTTGCGTTCAGCCAGTTGCGTCGGAGAGCAGAACTGCTAAATGGGGTCGTCAAGTGCCAACAAGAAAATTGCTAATTTCGAAAAATTATCCTTCTTAGCTATTTCGTCGTGGTGATTTTGATGAGGTGTTCTAGTTAGAGTCGGGCTTTCAAAAGTGTCAGCAAAAAATACGGCTGATGAGTAAATATCAGTGGTTGAATAGTAACATGAACAGTATTTTGAAATGATGAAGTGACGAACTGGTAACTAGTTCAAACATGATGTTTTGGTAAAAAGCAGCCTACCACTGGCATAGGCCAGTACTTTTCGGGTCAATAAACTCTCTCTAACCTGATGACATCTACATATGGTTACGACTTACCATCAAACATCCTGTGACGTAAGAGTATAGTATAGTCCTTATTGCTAACTTCAAAACGAAAACACTAAGCAGAAATGCACTGTTTGGATGGGCTGACAAAGGTCACGAGATGAACTGAGAATTTCAAACGTCAGTAATGCAAAATCAACTCAACCCACTGGCGGTCACAAAGGTCTCCCAAGGGACCATCTACCGCCCGACAAGATCATTAATTAAGGTCCGAGGTTGCCTTCCAGGAAACGAATCGGACGCGGCTTTGAAATACCCTTTTTCTACAACAAAGACATAACCAGAAAACGGAATTCGGGAAAAAACAGGTAAAATAAAAACAGAAACGGCTAAAAACGGTCATATAAAAAACGGAACAGAAACAGAAACGGCACTTAAAAAACGGCTACCTGTTTTCTGTTATTCTGTTTTTTTGGAAAAAAACAGAACAGAAAACGGTGGTAAAAAAACAGAACAGAAAACAGAAACAGAAACGGTGCCGACCCCTAACCCCAGCTATCTTACTGGCATAAAAACAAGGACAAAAGACAACACGATAAAACATAAAAATTATTTTCGTTATATGTACAAATTCCGGCTACTCAAAAAGATAACCAGTCATAAGGGAAGGCACTGGCAGACCTTTAGGTTGAATCTCGAGAGAGCGCTGGGGATGAAAGGTCCCGGTTATTTAGGGTAGCCTATGTTTAAAGGAACAGTAAACTTGACTAGGCAACTTTCGGCCATCAAACCGGCCTGGGGGGCTTAGATAAATGTACAGGGACTTATTGTCGACAGGACCCCCATCTTTGTTATCTCGAAACCCCTCTTATTGTTCCCAGAGCTAGCTGGCAGGGCCTTGCCCCTTATGCACTGTACTTACGCACTCATGCACTGTAAAAGTTCGCGATTGTCTGTGTTATCAACATACAGGGTTGCCACTTTACTAAAATAAATTCACTATGCAAAAGGAAAAAAGTAATACCAAACAAGAAAGGTACTCAGAACGTGTTGCTGGGTCATAGTCACCTTGGAAATAAAACCTGACAACTACTTTTTTCTTAAAATCTGCTGCCAAAGTAAAAAGAAAGATCTATTGTGAGCACAATTGTACTACCGGTGGCAACCCTGTTGACATACATCGTATTACTGTGTTTCAAAAGGCCATTGAGGCAAAGATCGTGGGTTCGAGTCCTACTCCCGGCACACAAACCTTTTGCTTTTTTTTTTTTCTACTAACTCAAAAGTCGAACTCTCGGAAACTGCAATGGTCGTAACAAGAATTTTTCTAACTCTCAATATCGACTCAGGGTACATTCTTGATATGTCAGCTAGCTCCCTGAGCCAAGTTTGAGTCAAGTTTACTGTTCCTTTAATGATTCCGTATTTAAAATAAACTTTTCACAAAGAAAACCTTTCGCTGTTGATAACTGAGACAATAAATATAACAGTATTAAATTTTTTCTTTACATATTTATTAAAAATTTCTGTGGTTAATTTATAGACGTTGTGCCCTAAGTTTATAATGATTAAATGAGTAAAACAAAATTTAGTACAAATTTGGTTCAAGGTTAAAGCACAACTCTTACTAGAAATAATCTTTTCCCTATGAAATGGATCAGGAAAAAACATTTTCGAAAATACCATTATTTTCCATCTGAAATTAGCGATTTTCTTGTTAGCGCCTGTCGACTATGTCCAGCCTTCCTGCTCTCCGACGCGGCGGCTGGGCGCAAAACATTTGAAAACTGATCGCGCCGTGGTTAAAAAGTGTGAAAACTAAGCAAATAAAAGAAGTAATAAACAAAAGCTTCTCAGATCCTTATGTGTGAAAGTGTTGTCAGCAGAGGTTGATGATCCCGGCAAACGTTTCGTTGTGTGACGGGCAAAACTCGGCAAGGCCAAAAAAGCGCTAAAATTTCGTAGGCACAAACCGAAACAATGGAGAAAGGTGGGGATTTTAGAAGCTTATAATTCTGTATGGGAGCTAGATATATTATAAAAAGCAGAATAAGTAAGAGGGGTCCTTTAAAGGAACTCGGCAAAAAAATGTCCGCCTGTTTAACATAGACATGGCCTAGTCCACATGTAAGGTCTAGCCTGTCACTGATTATTTGAAGGGCCGTGGTATTTTAACCGTGCGAAAGTAGCATAACCATTTGCCTTTTAATGACTGTGATACGATGAACATGCAAATTCCGTAAAGTTTCGTTTTAGCCGAAATCGTCTTTTAGAAAGTGTACTTAGAAATCGTCTTTTAGAAAGTGTACTTACAAAAGAGAATAGTCGAAAGCGTTCGTCGCTGAAACTATTATGTCCTGCTGTGAAGATTTGTGGAGTCTTACGCTGTCAGAAGGTAAGCTGATCCTTGTATTGAATGCTATGACTGATACCGACTACTTATCTTTAAGTGTTATCTTCGCGAAAAATAAACCTTAAAAGGGTCATAAAATAAATATCGTCTTTAAAATAAATAATAGCACACTCACCTGTTGCCCAAGAGGGGATTGGCTTTCTTGGCGCATCATCATCATCGGTCTCGTCGCCCGAGTCCAAATCGTTGATGTTATAGTTATTTGGATCAACGAGGAAGTCAACTTTCTTCTTTTGGTCTGGCGTAATTACGTAGCCTACTGGGCTTTCTGTAATAGAATAAATATTTCGATCAGTCTTTTCTCTTTTTCCAGTTGTACATCCAAAATACTGGGTCACGTATCACCGATTGGTGAAGGGATTAAAGTCGCAGCAGATAGCCTACAGTTGCTATCCCAATACCACTTTGACTCCTGAGAGTGTAGAATTTAATTTGAAAATGACTTTCACAGCAATCATGCCGAATTTGCATTTCTCGTCAACATATCATAAACGAAAACATTGTCAATGAAAATTTACAGCAGATATACAGATGTCAATATATATATATATACAATTACAATGGAAACGCAAATGGAACAAAACAAATTCATTTTTAGTCGTGAGAATTAAAAAGTGTCACGAAAGATGGAACGAAGCTTTTCCTGTATCTTTCGTGAGTGCAAATTATGGCGTTAATTTGGGAACTTTCTGGGATTTTTCCCGGGGGGTCTACTTCTGGGAGGATCATGAATGGGTGGGACGAGATCACGAAACCTGGGGTCAGAAAAAGCTCGTGTTCCGTAACCATAGCACAGAACTCCTTTGACACTCTTGCTGGGTTTCTCAAAGATTAGAAGCCCGTCCCAACTGGTGTCAGCCTCCTCGAACCCCTTGGTTTTGACGAGAAAACTTGCGCAGCCTAGCCGATATTTTTTTTTTTACCAATGAGTTCCTCGGAAATAAATCGGAGCTTGAATCGCCCCGAAAAGAGCTAAACATGGCAAATCCAAAAATGAGCGTAGTGCCGTCAGGGCGGATAAAGCTGACCGACCGACGGAAAAGCGATCGGTAAATGTGCCATAAAAAAGTTGTAAAACGGTATTGCCCGAAATCTGCGCCCGACACAAGCAAAGCTGAAGAACAAAGGTCCTAAAAAGGAGTCAATCTTCGAAGAGGCAAAGAACAGTAAAAAAAAAAAAAAAGGCGTACAGAATGTGTCGGGGATGAGAATAAATCATAATGATGATGATGATGAAATTTTATTTACGCACTAGACGAGAGGAAATAAATAATAAGCTGACAGTACCGGAGCGGATCCGCGCCAATTACTGGACTTGCTTTAAAACAGAACATACCATTGTTGTACGTTGCATTCAGTTTCTTCAGTGCTGATCCCGGTGCTTTCTTCTGACTTTGATCCTGGTTGACTTCTTCGTCCTTGAAAAAAAAGAACGCATTTTATTACTCACTACAGATTCTACAAAGAAAGTAGACCAAACAGGCTCGCAAGGAAGGGTCTATGGGTATCGCGATCTACGGTAAGGTAGAATTTTTAATAAAGTGAAACAAAATTGCCAAACATGCCAGTGGCATACAATAATTTCGGACCGGGAGAAAAAATAATCGGGCACTGACCACGCAAAATCCACATACCTCGAGCATAAATATTCCTTCAGCCCAAGCTGATTGCGAATCAAAATAATTCTGTCAAATATGATCCCCATACCTTTTTCTTCTTGAGCTTTGCTTTCTCCTCTGCCAATCTTTTTTCTTCCAGCTCTCTTTGTTTGGCTCTCCTTGCCTCATTCTCTGCGGCAGACTTCAGTTTCTGCATCTCGAAGACCTTCTGCATCTTAAGATCTTTTTCTTTCATTTTCTCCGCCTTGTCATCATCTGCTTTGCTCATCATCTCACGACGGAGCAAAACTTCTTTCGCTTTCTCCTCTCGTTTCCTGGAAGAAGAAGAATAAAACCCGATGACTGCTACAGCACTGCCAAGCACACGTGGCCATCCCTTGACCAAATCCAAAACTGGAACCTCTCATTCCAGATCCATAGCGTATAAACCAAATAAAACTCCCCGGTTTAATTATAGCGAATGACTTAAAATGGGAACCTGAAACAAAGGAAATGGTAAAGCGTGGCCATACCGGCCTTCAGTATGTAGTTGTTGCTACTATAGTAAAATTTTTAACAAGCACTGCATGTTCGAATGTTTGTCCTCCACAGTGCTTGTATTGTGTATTTAAAATTTTTGTGTAAAATTAAAAAACTTGAACTTGATATGTTGAAGTTACTTGCTAAAAACAGGTTCCTCGAAAAAGATCTCACCCGTTTCATTTATACGCCCGAGGCTATAATACCTGGTGGAAGCTTGGCATTTTTGCCTTACTGAGGACCAGGCTTATCGGAATTGAAAAAATACAGAAGCGTGCCCTATTGATTGTGTCTAGATCCCCCAAAATTGCTTATAATAAGGTTCTCCAGAAATATAAACTTGAGTTCCGTAAACACATACTTCCACCACCATTCATTGATCGCGAACGACCTACAAGAGCGGCCTCAATGGCAATCCCAAAACTCCAATAGATAAAATGTGACCATACGCGGTGTGAAAAAACAAATTTGGATTTTATCATGATAGTTTCGAGAAGAATAAAAGCGATATCCATCTATCTATCTACCAGTAACCAAAACAACCTACATCACTGATTGATATAGATGATTCGCAGTCAGCTTGGGCTGAAGCAGTACTCGCTACCATTACCGAAAAAGGTCTTCAGCACTTAAAAACCCAGAGCTGAACTTCATCAAGAGGAAATGTCGGTTATGGGAAGAATAAAAAAAATGGTCCCAGGTGAGCTAAAGCAAGAGTACAGAAGATTCTCAAATAAAAGCAACGTTCTTAACCGCCGGAGTACACGCTAGTGATAACTCTTCATTCGTACAGAGGTATTTTCAATTTTTCCACCAACAGGATTTAGTAGGGACGCTGAGAATATAGACGGCATCCTGACAAGAGTGGATCCACAACTGAACCGCCAAATTTATACAAGATAACAAACGGGATTTTTCTGGCCTCTCGTCTGATCGAGGTCGAGTTTCATGGCTAAGGAATCAATTATCAGACGTTGTATATATCAAGTCGATCTTAGTCGTCACAAATCTCAGACTCACAATTTTCCATGTTTTGTTTTCTTCTTATTTATAGATATTTTGAACGTCTCCGAAGTGTCAGTGTCAGAGAAGAAATAAAGGTAACAGCTTTAGGACAAAAAAAATAAAAAAAATATGTAGTATTAAATGCAGCTTTACAGCACCAAGAAGCTTTCGGACACGTTCTTTCTGGGAATCCTTTGCCGTTGTAATTTCTTAATATTCAAGGATTGAGGCATAAGCACATAGAGGCACAACAATTCCGAAACGGAACAATGCGCGAATAAATGATGTGAAACTAGATTGTCGCATCTCAGCACTTACGGGCTAAAGTTTAAAGGGTTAAAGGGAGATCAATGGAAAGCGGCCAGCTTCCAAGAATCTGGAAAACTGCGGTCGTCGTCCCACTGTTCAAGTCTGGGAAAAAAGAACTTCCTTCTAACTATAGACCTATTAGTCTCACCTGCATTACTTGTAAGATCCTAGAGTCAATAATTTCAGACCACATCCTCAATCATTTGAGGGAAAGAAAGTTACTCTCAGATAAGCAGTTTGGATTTCTCAGAGGTCGCTCAGCCGAGATTCAGATGCTGCTTGCTGTGGAGGATTGGAAAAAGAATATCGACAAAGGATTTCAAATAGACCTTATCTACCTGGACTTGAAAAAGGCATTCGACAAAGTTCCTCACCAAAGACTTATTCAAAAGCTGGCTAAGTACGGCCTCGGCTCACCACAAACATCAAGCCTTGCTCGGTGGATAGGGAATTTTCTAACCAGTAGAACTCAGACAGTCTCGGTAGAAGGACATCTTAGCGACTTAGAGATAGATGTACTTAGTGGTGTCCCACAAGGTTCCGTTCTGGGCCCGTTGCTTTTCAACCTGTACATCAATGACCTTACAGATGGAATCAAATCCACAGCGCTTCTCTACGCGGATGATACGAAACTTTATAGAGTCATAACTTGTCAGGAAGACTCAGATACACTCCAGGCTGACATCAAACGGGTTGAGCTGTGGATGAGAAATTGGCTGATGGAGCTAAACATTCCTAAGTGTCACCACCTTGCACTTGGAAATCCATCGTTTTCCACATCATACTGCCTGGGAGAGGAAATTATATCCAAGAGTGAATCGGAGCGAGATCTAGGGATAATTGTGGACACAAGAATCGATTTTAGCCAGCATTATGCCTCGATCATAGCGAAGGCGAGCAGAGTTGCGGGCCTGATACGTCGTTCATTCAGGTTCACTGATGAGAAAATGCTGGTAGCTTTATACAAGTCACTGGTTCGACCAATATTAGAATATGGCCACTGCTCAACGCGTCCGTTCTATAACAAAGACCTGGAATCCCTGGAAAAGGTACAACGAAGAATAACAAAATTTCCAGCAGGCCTTTGCTTACTCTCCTACGAAGAGCGTCTCAAGCGTCTTGGTCTACCGGCACTTGCATACCGATTCCTGCGAGGCGACCTGATTGAGCTCTATAAACTTTGCCACAATTTTTACGATAATGTTTCAGCCGAGCAAATCGTACAGTTCAATCAGAGCCACCTTCGTGGTCATTCACTCAAGTTGAAGGGACAGCGATTTGTCAAAGACATTGGTCGCTGGACGCTCCAGAACCGAATAGTGGAAGAATGGAATGCTTTGCCGGAAGAGGTCATCAGTTCCCCGTCCATTGACGCTTTCAAATCCAGGCTCGACAGCTACTATGGCCCAAGGGCATTTAGCCCAGAAATGTTTAGAAGAGAAATTTAGTTTATAATTTGTTGTTCATTTTGTAGAGGCCATGTGCCTTATTTTTGCATTATATTATTATTATTATTATTCTCCCTTTTCTTACCTCTTAGCTTCTTCAGCTTTTCTTCGATTCTCTTCCTCCTTCTTCCTTAGCGCCTCTGCTTCTCTTGCTTGCTTTTCTTTAAATTCTTCTTCTTTCTTGCGTTTCACTTCATCCACGGCTGGCTTCGGTGGAACGGGATTCGAGGGTAAGAAAGACTGAACTCCTGTGATGATATTCGTAGGTTTGGCCTTGAAAATTAACGGATTAGATCACAGGAACTCTGCGATGTTGCATGGTTCTTTCGATGATGCACAAGTTCATTTTTTCAAAAGAAATTTTCCCGCAAGTTCGTTCTACCAACTTGGGCTGCTCTAATAAAATTCAGCTTACGTATCTGTATTGCTCTGTCAAATATGATTCGCAGTCAGCTTCGGCTGAAGGAATATTTACTAATGCACAAGCCAACCAAGGCATAAAACCCTATCGTTAAAGCCCGGGGTTAAAGTGTACTATACTATCTATACTTTGACACTTGCGATACAACTCCTGAATATTTGTATGGTTCGATCACGTGAATGGGTATATTTGTCTTGTTATCACCCCCAAACAACGCATGGATGGAACAATTGACTTGGAGTGAATCCGTAACACAGGTAAGAGGGGTCCTTTAATTACTTCTAGACTACTACAGAACAACCTCAAGTATACAAAGAGTGAAAGGGAACAACAATTAATGAAACTGTAGACAATTTCAATTCTGCATAAAACTTAGGCAGTCTATGGACAATTTTGTGCAAAGCTCTGAGCCGAACAGCCAGCATTCATTTTTTTTTTTCGGTTTTAGAGATTTAGTAGACTATGCTGACGAGTAAAGTAAGACTGATCTTAGCGGCAATTTGACTTGATCTACGCAATTAACAGCAATCATTAATCGCAGATAACTCGGTCATAAATACAAACTTAAGAAAAACAGCGTGCCAATTTTTCACGCATTGGAGCAATTGGGGTTAATTTAGAAATTTATTCTGATTTCACGTTCTGATCCAAGCTGTAAGGGTGAGAATCCTTTGGCAGTAAAAATGGTAAAGTGTCTGACAACCTTAAATAAATGTCGCTTACCTTACTCGCGCTAAGCAATGGAGCCCGGGCAAAACGCGTGGGCGCTTTGACGCTGCTGCCCCCTGTTCCTAATACTTTCCCGGAAGAAGAGAATGGAATCCTCGACTGAAAAATCAAATAAAAATCAGTTAGTTACTTGACGCCATTCAAAAAGTTAATCTTCCGTCGGCCCCATCGCATATGTTTCAATTTTTACTAGGGACTGAGCAGAAACCTTAACCGAAGGATTACCAACTCATCGGCAATCCCGGAACCGGGCACTTGATCCATACCAAAATCGAGAGTGGGCAACCCCTCGCTCTTACAATGGTAAAGATAATCAGTTTTTTTTTTTTTTTTGCCGGCTATAGCAACACCAGGTTCCATTAATAAAGAGAAGAACGGCACCCTATTTTTTTCACGGACAAAGCGCCGTATAGTAAGTAAGTATATACATATATATTTATTTTACTTGTAACCCGCCAAGTATACGAGGTGATAGCGGAGTGAAGAGAACAACAAAACAAAACATAAGATAAATAACAGTATAAACACACAAAATACAGACGAAATACTGGACCTGATGAATTCAAAAAAATCATCATGTACTCGATGACCTGGATGACGAGATGTACATAGTATATCTGTGATCCACTAGGTTTACACAACTAACTGTGAATAATAAGACAAACAGAAATGAAAAAACAAACCCATGAACCAAAAACTAAAATAACCCAAGAAAGCGGTTGTGAGATTTTAACCTCAACAGGCATCATCCGGTAAATCCTCGTGTAAAAATTTCATTGCTACGACAACAGTAGTAGCACCGGTTGCTGTGTGAACGAGTTATTTACAGTACTGAAAATAATCAATTATAATCCTTTTGAAGTCGCGTTCTTTTAGGATAAGCATTGCTTGAGCTAGTGTAGGCTACATGTCTTACTTAGGCTATAGCCTATAGCCTAGTGTTTATATAAGTGTTTTATCTTCTACACGAGCAGCTACAAACATCATCATTATTTTAAGCCAAGAGCTTCAAAAGCTGGAGACTCGTAAGTTTTGAACGGTGTAAAGCTTCTGCCCGTGCATACAATTTAACGCCTTTCGAATCCTGTCCAGTTGTTTCGACTAATTCACACAACGGGAATCTATTCTGGAAACGTATGTGTGGAATGTGAGGAAGCGGGGGTAAGGAGCGACACTCACCATGGACTGCGTCGTGGTTTTCGGGGACGGAGTCTTTTGCTTCTTGGAAGATGTCTCGCCTTCCGAAGCTTCATCGGATTTTCTCCTGTTGTTTTCAGCTCGGTCGTGGGCTTCCTCTCTTAATGTCTGCTCCATCTTGATAAAATAATACTTAATTATCGTCCATTGAGATTAATTTTGCTTGACAAGAAAACTATCTACCGTGCCAAACTTTTTGAAAAAAAAGGTTGAATTTCCAATTTACAGTTAGCTCGGGAACAGGTTCAGAGGAAAGAAACGCGGAATCCATTTGTTAAAAAAGAAAAACACCTAACCACCAAATCGGAGCTACTTTTACAAAATCGCTGTCAAATTCAAAAGGGTTGCCCCATTCAAGTTTATATTATTTTTTTGCCAACGCATTCCTTCTGCGGTGTAGCAGCCTTGCTACCCGACCCGATTTCCCTTCAAACTTTCCTTTCAGTCACACTGATGTTTGCAGGAAGATTAAAGCACTAGTGGGAACATTGAACCTTTCCAATGATCCAAATAATGCCAGAACCACCGACATTGCCATACTACACGTCTTCTCATCCAAATCACGTTCTCAGTCGTCTTCAGTAAATCTGGACTTGACTCTGTACCACTAGGCTAATATGGAATCTCGTTTTCCCGGATTAAAGAGTAATAATAATAACTGGCCTTATGCCAGTTTAGCGCTCCAATCGGATTAGTCTCTGTTTGTCTCCTCTCGCCGCATCATCAGCATCCCTCACACAGAGATAATAAAACAGATCCATGAGTTAACACCAGAAAAGAGAAGATTTCACTTTTTAAAGTTTAACTGAAAAGCCAACTTGTTTTTATGTCTTAGACTTGAATGGACTAAATTATTTTGACTTTCGTTTGTGATTTTCGATCTGTCCACAGTTGTGTTTGGTAGGGATGTTGATAATGTGGACTCTCTCCTGAGAAAACGCAACCACAGCTGACGCGGAACATTCAAACCGTCGATCAAACATGATTTTTCTAGATTCGTACTAAGAGGAGACGGAAATCGCGAAGAAGAAGAGATAAGAAGTTTCTAACTTTCTTTGTTTATTATCTGTTTGTATGCTGGTGTCGCTGCCAAATATTCCAGGTAGCATAGAGCTATTAAAAATACGGCAAGAACGCAACCAAAGAGGGATAATAGCTTATCTGGTATTAGCAGCAAAACAAACTAAAGTTTTCATCGGATTTTCAAGATTATTAAAGTGAATAAGTGATGGGTAACTAGATTGTCGTATCCTAGCCCTTTTAGGTTAAGCTTTAAATTTAAAAGCAAATAAAAAAAAATCAATTTAAGACCTCTTGTCTGCTGAAGGAATACAATTAAACACGTTTCCTAGCAGTTTCAGTTAAACGTGATGGTGATGGTAATTAGGGGAACTAACAGGAAGAAAACCACATGGTGGCTCTGAACTGGAATATGGGGGATCTCTCTTCGACTGTCACACACGTCACGTGAAGTCAGAAAAAAAACTATGAAACCTATTCTGTCGTAATAATGCAAATTTGATCTAACGACCCATGCGAATATGCGATAACCCAGGATAAAAGCTATATATATATATATGTCTATATAGGCTATAGGATACGAAGCGTCAGCAAAACTATCAGGAAAACACCACTAGGGTCATAAGCTTACGGTATCGGAATCCTGTCGCTCACTCCTTTTCATTATCAATAAGAACCGATTATTCTGTAGGAGAATTGACTTCCTTTCTTTACTTAAATGCAACTTATCTATATTTAAATATATTATTAATAAATTATTTGTACTGTTTGATTAATCATCTTTTAAGTTTCCTCAGTACCCGCCCACCATCACATCAACTCCCTATCAGACCTAGTAACCAGGAACCAGAACTTAGTCGACAGCCTCGAAGTAGTCAGATGGTTAATGCGTTCGAAAAACCTGCATTTGGGAGACATGTTTTCGATCTAAAGATTTCACGGATATCTTCAGTTCTTGGTCACGCCAATTCCGTAGTCTGACATGAGAAATGTGGTTATTAATTACTGGAGAATTATCATTCAGTTCTTCACGAGATCATCAGTTCTTTACCGTCCTCATTCACAATGCTACAGCACGACCAACACCACAAGCTAAAAAAAAAAAAATACGACAAGCTACGATCTTAATGCCAACTCTAACAAGACCAAAGGTTCCGATGGGATCCCAAAAATTCAATATTTGATCCAGACAATTAGGTTTTGTCTTCGCCAGGCCAAACAGCTAATCATCAAGAAATCCAAGCTCAGATATGGATTCAGCATGTGCGTTTACTTCTATAAGCCGATCGAAACGATCCTAGCTTACTTCTGTGAATTTTGTGGTTTTGGCGAAATTCAAGAACTACTTGTCCGGCGAAAAAGTAAAGCTCAAAAACGGATTCAGCGTATCTCCTTACCCCTATATCCAACATCTAATCAACTTCAAATACAAATTTAACTTCTAACAAATTTTCCGGTTTCAGCCGGATTCCGGACGAACTATATTTCCGGCTACAGGGTGATTGTCATATACGGATCCTGCATCTCCTCTTACCCCTAAATCTATCGTCTAATCAACTTCAAATAAAACTTTTACTTTTAACAAATTTTCCGGTTTTGGTCGGATTCCGGGCGAACTACTTGTCCGGCGATAAAATGGTTTTCGTATTCTTGTTCAGCATGCCTTCTTACCCCTACATCAAACATCTAATCAACTTCAGATAAAACTTTAACTTCTAACAAACTTTCCGGTCTTGGCCGGATTCCGGGCGAACTAATTGTCCGGCGAGAAAATGGTTTTCATATTCGTGTTCAGCATGGTTTCTTACCCCAAAATCAAACATCTAATCAACTTCAAATAAAACTTTTACTTTTAACAAACTTTCCGGTTTCGGCCGGATTCCGGGCGAACTACTTGTCCGGCGCGAAAATGGTTTTCATATTCGTGTTCAGCATACCCCATAATCGACTATCACATTAGCTGTTTAAAAATATTTTGCTTGTCCCTTAATTTGAACCCCCTCCCCCACCCCTAAATGTAGGGCTACAGGGCCCATCTACGAATTCGACCTTACTCTTGACCCAAAGAATGCTCACACCAGGTTTCATCAAAATATCTCATTCCCTTCGAGAGTTATCGTGCTCACAGACAGACGGACGGACGGACGGACAGACAGACAACTTTTGCGATGTCATAGGTGTCCGTCACTAACGTTTTGGGATCCCAATAATAATAAGAAAGAAGCAACATGGATAACAGAACTATAGCTTGTGTGCATGGACCAGGTGGTTGTCTCAGAATGTGGTGCGGACAGACAGTTTGGGGGTGGGTGACATATTGGAATTCCTGCATAGGGTGCAACGGTGAAAATACGCACAGAAAAACCTGATCGTCTGTCAGCACCACTAGCCAATTTTTCACAATTTTCCGGACGGATGAAAAGTCAGCTCCCAGCCAGGATTCCCTACCATGGATAACCGGACTCCGGGTCGCATGCACAACTGATCAAACGAGCAAAGAAAGAAAAAAGCATACAAAACTTCGTGAGAGGCTCGATTTCAATGCCTTCTTCAGCAACTTCTTGGCCATCTTGGCATTGGGAGTCATACGACCGGAGCGCCGCTTCTAGTTAGTAAAAGCAAAAGTAAAAAAAATGCAGACACAAAAAAAGCACTGTTAGAACCCAGGGTTGGTTACTGCGTTTTTAATACATTTGCCAGTATCGTAGCCGGTGAAGCCGCTTTCGGCTTCTCTGATTTTGTCTAAATCAGCTCGTAAGCTGTGACATGTACCAAGTGCTTATTGGCATGGGGGTTTAGCTTCGTCGCTTCTTGTCAAGGGTCATCTCTACACTGTCAGAAGCTTCATAACAGAGATTTCATAACAGATGTTTCTATGGTGTTTCAAATCTTCTCATGTCCATGGCGTTACAATACGTAACATTTGGAAAACATCCTTGCGTTATCTATTATGAAAATTCTGACAATATAGAGAGATTTCAAACTACCCAAAGAAAACGGATATTTCTACACCGTCATCGTCGGGATCATAACAAAGAAAATTAACATTACGAGGTATAGGACTTTCAACTTTGAGACTAAATTACCGGCCTTGGATAGCTGCTGTGAGTCAGAGAGTTGTTGGAATTGTTATCTGGCTTCTTCTTAAATTAATGTTCTTTTTTATGAGAGTTTGAAGGCTTCAAAGTTTGTAAGCAAAGAGGAAGTCTCGCGTCCTATTGGTCAGCTATGACGCGTTCCTTGAAGTCCGCGTCATAACCGACCAATAGGACGCGAGCCTCCGTCTTTGTTTACAAACTTTGAAGCCTTCAAACTCTCATAAAAAATAACATTAATTTGCAAAAGTTGTAGTATTCCAACAAGAAGAAGCCAGATAACGATCCCAACAACTCTCTAACTCACAGCAGCTATCCAAGGCTGGTAATTTAGTCTCAAAGTTGAAAGTCCTATACCCCGTAATGTTAATTTTCTTTGTTATAATCCCGACGATGACGGTTTAGAAATATCCGTTTTCTTCGGGTAGGGTGAAATCTCTCTATAGGTCGTAGCAAGCAATGTATACTAGCGAAATAAAAGGGTTAGCAACATGGACCTTGATCTGCAGTTCGCAAGAGCCACAGGAACACTTGTCTTGTAGCGTTGTAAATCGGCGAATTGAAAGTCAAATAAGTTTTCAAATAAGGTGAACGATAATTTCTACGATTTTGGAGTTATACTCATCAGCTTCTCTTTATACCACCACTTCAGTGCAAGGAAGAGCTCGGTTAGTATATATTTTATGTGAAGCGGATGTTTTTCAGAGCCCACATAACTGAGCAAAATGACGAAACTGTGGTAGAAGCGTCTACCCACACTCTTCTTAAGCAGCAAAAACATGCATGCACTGTTAGAAGATACACATCCGTGTGTTAAATGTTGTCGAACTTCTGTTACCTTTCCGGAAGACACAACACATGAAATCAGTTGAAGTGTTATGTTACCAAAACTATAACAGTGAAAACGGTCATAGCTCAGGTTTAGCGCTATATTTTCGCGAAACATAACAAGGTAACAGCGTTTAACACAAGGATGGGCGTCTTGTCTTAAGTATTGTCGAACCTTCTGACATGTTATAGACGAATCAGGATGCCGGGTTTTGGCAAAGGTACTTTAGCTGCACCATATTGGCAAGAAGGAGAGAAGAACTCTAAGCTAGCGAAAAGCTGGTTTTCCAGAGCAGCGAGTGCAGAGACAAATATACGGAAATAATGATATTTCTGCATAAGCTATGGTGTTCGAGCGGACTTGCTAGACCCGAAGGTTTCAATGAAAAAGAAATTGCCATCGAAATAAGGAAGGAAATACAAATGGATAGCGAGATAAAAATAGGCAACCCTAACACAACAAGCTAGGAAACTCGAGATAAAATATCTTTGAAGGCAAAGATGGTCTTACCCTTCCTTCGTCTTCTTCTTCGATTCTGTCGCCTTTTTCGAAGGCGGTAGCCTTTTGCTTAACGGACATTGGCTTGTGTGGGCTGTAAGAACAAATTAGATGTAGCGACTGCAGAAGCAGATGGAATCAGTTGTATAATAGTAGAGCAAGGAGTTAGAAAGACGAACCGACGAGTAAGCGCCTGGTATACACAGGCGGCGTTACCTATGAGTCATTTTCCGCAGTCACTAAGGCATAAATTTGCTTTTTGCCAACGCGGGATGACAGCTCGAAGAAACATACGAGGATTGTTGGCCCAAGCCGCACAAACACAACACTTCTCACACGAACCCAAAATATGTTTGGAGGCAAATAGGATTCCCCCACAAAACCTGAGGGTGCGACCGTTTGTACCGTACCCACCGTAGAAACATCTTTTCGGGAATTCTCGGAACTGAAGTCTATCTACTTACCGCACTTACGGTTTTCCGCTTTCCGCCTTTAAAAGAAAAAGGCTGGCTTTTCGGGCGACTGACGAATAGAGGAAAGTACAGGAGACGAAAAAGTGGCTTACCTGTTACTGAATACAGGCTTCGGTGAATAGATCTTCTTTGCAGCCGCAGCCAGAATCTGTCGAGGCGACTTCACTGGTTTCGGCGGCGTGCTGGCTAAGCTGGGCTTCAACCTCATTTTCGCGATGACAGGGCTCTGTGGCAGGATTTCCTCAGGCTCATCAATTACAGGGATTTTGAATCCATGCGCCGACGCCGTCTTGTGGTTTTTGGTACGCTTCCTCGTGGGCTCTGAAGAAAAATGACGGTTCGGTTTTGGTTCAACATAAATTATACGGAGATGGTCAACTCGGAGAAGTTGACTTAAGGTCGGGCTTCACTACCCAGATTTTTCGCCCGGATTCTGGGTTCCGTTTTCTTCGATATCGGTATGGGTAGTGAAGACAGGTCTGAAACGGTCTGAAAGCACCCCGGACGCGTCCGGGAATCTGGTAGAAAAATCTACCAGATTCCCGGATTCTGGTTGAAAAAAAAAGGGAATTTGAAATTAGTTTTCAATTGACTGGAGAAATTATTGTGCTGAGGTGGTAAAATCTAAGAAAATGACAGAAGTGCTGAAATATACCCAAAAGTGGACTGTTGAAAAGACATTTGATTTGATTTCTGTTTGGGACCGTCTTCACATAATCCGGACCCCAGATTCTGGGGCGTCTGGGTAGTGAAGCCCGACCGTTAGAAGTAATTCCAGTGCCGAAATTACAGCCGCACACGCACAGCCGCACTCGTTACGTGAACAGCTTTGTGCCTAGTTTCGTAAAATTGTATAATAACACGAATGAATTGTAAATGACTTTAGTGTTGTTGTTTGTTAGCTTTCGTAATCATATAGTTTTCGTCTAAAGTTTTTATTGCGCTACTATGTATTTTTATGCTATATTTATACTATTGTTAACCATATAACTGTTGCAAGTTGACATATTTACTGACAGAGCTGTTGTCAGCTTATATTTGTTGTATTATGTTGATGTGACACGAAACCCTACTAGTCGACTTGTCCGTGTTATGTCTTTCTTGAATATAACTGAATTGAACTGAACTGAAGAGGAATATTTTCGCATCCAGCATCTCGAGGATAAATATTCCTTCAGCCCAAGCTGACTGCGAATCATATTTGACAGTGCAAAAACGGAAACGTCAGCTAAATTTTATTCGAGCTATATTTCGGCCCTTCTTGGCAAGGGTCCTCTTCAGGCTCAAAACCGCTGAAACGGGAAAAACGAACTCGTGGAAAAACAAACTTTTCCAAACTTGTGTTTTACCACACGTTCGTTCTTCCAGTTTGAGCGGTTTTGAGCCTGAAGAGGACCCTTGCCAAGAAGGGCCGAAATATAGCTCGAATAAAATTTAGCTGACGTTTCCGTCTTTGCACTGTCAAATCCAGCATCTATCCCAAGGGTGGACGATATCATACGTCTATATCATCTTACGCCTCTAATCGTTCCATGCGTTCTCATTTCAAAGAATTCGAACTACCTATGTCAGTTTTATCCACCCTCGAATGATTTTGGATTTATCATATTGACTCTTTTCAAGGCTTATTGGTTAGAGCCTGGTTAGAACTACCAGTTATGCGTTTTTCCTGGTTTCTCATCAAAACTAAGGAAGCAGAGTAAGCCCCACCCCCCATCGTACATGCAAGTTACGAAGGTTACAGAGTTGTGAGCGTAAGAATCTACAGAACAGGTTGTCGCCGGAACTGTGACAGTTAGGCAAACAAGTTATGTGTGACACAAGTCAAACTGATCGACCGTGACCGTTCTAGGACTTAACAACTCTACGACGACTAAAACTTACACCGCAGATATAAAATCTTCAAATACCTTCTTCAATAAGCGCCTCTGGTTTCTGCTGCCTAGTTCTCTTCCCGTTTACTGGGTCCTCCTCTACCAAATTCGAAGGTACTTCAACCGGGATTACTGTCTGGGGTATGACTCTCGTCCGCTTTCCTCTTGCTGGTTCTTCTTCAACGAGATTCGTCGGCTCTTCAACAGGGGCAACAACAGGCTGAATTTTGACTCTTGTCCGTTTCCCTTTGACTTGTTCTTCCTCAACAATATTTGTCGGCTCTTCAACAGGGGCAACAACAGGCTGAACTTTGACTCTTGTCCGTTTCCCTTTGACTTGTTCTTCCTCAACAAGATCCGTCGGCTCTTCAACAGGGACAACATCAGGCTGGACTTTGACTCGTGTCCTCTTGGGTTTTGCCGGTTCATTCTCTTCGACGGCAGGTTGAGGCTTAGGTGATGGCACTGATTCCTTTACCTGCTCATCAACAGTTGGCTGCAAAAAGAACAAGAGCTGTAAGCTCATATGGCACTTGCATGGGTTGAGATGTATTGTTTCATCAAAAGTACTTTTAAGGTTATCTTTGTGGTTCAGATGTGCACTTTAAGGGAGCTAGAGAAAAAGTATTAATTTTTTAACTTGGCTGTAATGATGCACACTCTCAAGGCGCAGAATTTCATCTGTAAGAAAAACTATTGAGACAAAAACGATCACAGGCCCTTAGGGATCATTGATGTATACCGTTTGGTCAAAAGTATTTTTTTTTAACTTTTCGGTTAAAATGCACACTTTAACGGTGATAGAAATAAATTTTTAAGCAAAACAATTGTGGCACAAATCATCTTGGGTTGAGATGTATCGTTTGATAAAAAAAAGTACTTTTCGACCTGGCGGTTCAGATGCGCACTTTAAAGGAGCTAGAACTTCATTTGTAAGCAATACCCTTGAGGCAAAAATGATAATGGGCTCATGGGGATCATGAAAATGTATATTTTGCTTGAAAGTATTTTTCTGAATTTGCGGTCAAGATTGTTGGTCGGATTTGGAAAGTGGCGGTTTCTAAGCCAATCTTCCCAAATCTCTAATATTCCAGCCAAGTTTCATCGTCCTAGCACATATGGAAGTACCTTAAATCGCGATCACCGGAATTCCGCCCACCCCCTCAAACTCCCCACAGTCACCGGAGTCAATCCGGTTCTGTAAGTGCATCTGCATCCAGAGCATCTGTTTGTTATTCCCACAAAGTTCCATCCCGATTTCAGCAGTCTAAGCCGGTCACGTATCCCCCCCCCCAATTGTTGTCGGATCCGGTCCGGACATGACAAAGATCACCAGAGACATGTCCTATGTTCAATTATAAAATTTAACTCAAATCCGATCAACAATTCCAAAGTTACGCATGACTCAATATTCCGGATTCCCCCTCCCGCTACTCCCCCCACGACTACCGGATCATGTAAATTTTCATTTATAAGTCAGTTTGATCGGGTCCCTGATACGCCTCCCAAGTTTCGTCGTGAAAATCCCCAAAACCGCCATTACAGGAACTCAGGGAAACTCCCCTCCACCCCCCCCCCCAGTGTCCGGATCCAGTCCAAATGTATAAACGATTTATCTGGAGCAGATGCTTGTTCTTCCCAGCAAGTTTCACTCCGATCCCTCCATTCTAACCGTTTCTCGAGATTCCCCCCCCCCAACTCCCCCATGGCTGTCGAATCCGGTCCGGACTTCAAACGGGACATCAGAGGTATGCCATTTATTCAGTTATTAAGTTTCATTCCAATCCTGTCACCCGTTCGAAAGTTACACATTACTCCAATTTTCCGGATTCCCCAGCCCTCCACTCCCCCCCCCCCCCCGGTGGTCAGATTGGGAAACTGATTATTTCCAGGTTAGTCCGGTCGGGTCCCTGATGCTCCTGCCAAGTTTCATCGTCCTAGCACATCTGGAAGTACCCCAACTCGAAAAAGTGTGACAAAAACTACTTAATTTTCAGAATTCCCCGGCCAACCACTCCCCCACAGATGGTCGGATCGGGAAACTGATCATTTCCAGGTTAATTATATCGGGTCCCTGATATGCCTGGCAAGTTTCATTGTCCTAGCGCATCTGGAAGTACCCTAACTCGAACATGTGGGACAAAAAAACTTGGACGGACCGACCGACCGACAGACAGACGGAATTGCGATCGGTATATGGCACTTGAGCCAGAGGCTGCAAGTGCCATAAAAATGATGCAATTCAAGGCGGTGCATGGAAGGAATTATCTGACCCGATGCAGAATTCAATGAGCACAAATCTTATTCAGGGAAAGTATTACAGGTAAGGACAAAGTGAAAATGCCAGGTTTGTGCCTTGCCCCATTCGACGACCGAATAACATGGGCGTATGGATCCAACCTGTAGACTTAAAGTAAACGTGACAGTCTGTTCTTGGAGGGGGGAGGAGATAGGTCCTCTTTTTAACGACACAACACGGATGTTTAGGAATACACTGCACGAAGTAAGGAATATTCGTTGCCAAGATCTGCAGATTTAGGTACAAGTGACAGGTGGCCCTCCTCGGAGGAGCCAAGTTTGTCATAACTCGGACTCTACTGCAGATGCCGGCCGATGGCCGGCGGCTAGTTCCAAGACCCTCAGTCCCTGCTGCGGCTGCTAAATATCAACTGACTTTTCGGTTTAGGTTTGGGCTGAAGGAACACTGATAGATTCCCTGAAAATACGGTACCCTGTTAGAGAAATGCATGAATAGCAACGTCCCCACCAAGTCGTGTACTTAAACCAAGAAGATCAAATTCCATCCTGAACAGCGTCGAATTCTGAACAGCGTCGAATTCTCGCTGATTATCAGAACAATTCCACATCAGAATCGTGGAAAACCGCGCTATCTCAAGTTGGCAATTCAAATAGAAAGATGGATATCTCTGTCAAATTTGGCCGACTAGGCTACGTCTCATTTAACTCAAATGTGCATTTTCTTCTCAGATCGAGCTTACTAAAAAAAAAACCTCAAGCTATTCTAATGCTAAGAGAAATTCCCCCGAAAATACTAAAGTCTCACAGAATATACGGCTCACGTAAACGGTTTCGAGCAAGACTAGGACGCACTTCCAAAGATACAGCCATAGGTCACGGGACAGCTAAATAATCTTTTTGATTATTGATTACTTTTTGACCATAAATTTTTGAATCTGATGTCGACATAAATAATCTCCCTGTACTCGGTTAAGTGAAACGTTTTTAAGCGAGTACGATGTTAACCACCTGCGCTTTTATAGCTCAACTTACCTCTTGCGTCTGAGCTTCCGTCGGAGCCTTTGGATCCTCCTCATCCTCTGTGATCGTCGCTTGCGGTGCCTTCATTCGCGTCCTCATCCTTCCCTCCCCGGCGACTTGATTATTTCCCAACTTTCGACGCGTTCTCGGTTTTGGCGGGATAACTGGTAAACTTGGAACAAGGAAGATCGAAGACCCTAGCCCATCTGTTTGACTCTCCACGCCAGAAGTTCCTTGGATCTGAGCTTTGGGTGCCTCAGGGTCGAGCTGGTTCTCTGCAGTCTGTTGTGCTACCTTTTTATGGACCAATCGAGTTTTCGGCTTAGGGGGGGCTCGTGGAAGGTCTTCAGTTGACAAAGAAGCTGGCAACGACGCAACAAAATCAAAAGCTGGATTTGGGTCGCTGACAGACTCGATCTCTGCGGTTGCTTTTTTAAGAACTCTCGTTCTCTTCTGGGCAGTCTCTTCGGCGGCGGTGGTTGGCAGTTCATCATTAGCAGCTTTCACCAAGACTCTAGTCCTCTTGCTACCCTTGTCTTGATCATGTGGTGCTTCCATCACTACCTCAGATAAGACATCAAGAATGCTTTTCTTTCTCTCTGGTAAAGTCTCCTCCGGGTCAGTAGGGGGGGCTACCGCCTTCTTAACGGCTCGAGTTCTCTTCTTTTCAACCTTCTTTGGTTCAGGAACGGCTTCTTGGCTTTCCTGATTGACTTCAATAACGTTCGGTGTCTCCGTTGGTCCTCGAGTTTCTTCGTCAATAGTTGTAGGCAGTTTCTCGTTTTCAGGTTTCCTCTGCACTCTCGTCCTCTTGCTGCCTTTCTCTTTGTCTTGCGGAACTTCGACCACTACCTCGGAAAAGAAATCCTCATTACTGTTTGTTCTCTCTTCCATGATAGACGAAGGCGACACTGCCTGCCCGACCGCTCGAGTTCTGTTCTTTTCAGCTTTTTCAGAAACGACTTCTTCAGCATGAACCCTGGCGATTGAAGTTTCAGAGGGTAGTTCTGCTCTCTCTCTCAGATCAGCAGCATCTTTCGGCTTGGTCTGTACAACTATATCGTCGGGCCGTAACGCCCTTGCCGATTTTCGCTTGAGCTTGGCAAAAGAATCATCATCATCTGCTACCGAACTGTCTACTATTCCAGTCTGGTCAGGGTCCTGAGGAGTGGCTAGAACGAGTACTGGAGGGGGAAGAGGGAGCTTGAAGACACCTTTCGTCGGTCCGGCTTCAGGGGCTTTTGTAACGGCTTTGCTGTTCCGTTTTTTCCCTGCAGGCTGTAGTTCCTCCGTATGCACTGGGACTGGGGCCACTGTTGAAGAGGAAATGTTAGTTGAAATACTAGTACAAATACGACGAAAAACCGTAGGCATAAGTAGTATATGCTCAATATCCAAGTAGGCCTAAGGAAGGAAATGCTCGCCTGGCTGACATTCAGTTTAGTGTTATCAGTGTCCTCAGAAATTTGTCGAGGCAATCCTCTGATTACTGCCCTACCATATTACATTATTTTTATCTAGAGGTCAACCTTTCGAGAGCTGACCGGGTTAAAACAATGCAAAAGAAGCGAAAATAAGAAATGAAACACATATTAGCTGACACAGATGGGGATTAGGGGTCAGACCTACTATTCTGCCGTGCGTCCTCACGTCTAACCTAGTTTTTTACTTTCTTTCTTCACTAAATTTGTAGTTACATTGCCTCCAATGGTTATGAACTTGGTTTCTTGTGAAGTAAGAGGCGTAAGGTAAGGTAAGGTAAGATTGACAAATATAAAGAAACATCATGTTGCTTAAAAGCGTCAGACATGCCAGTGCGATAAGAAAACGACGCTTCACTAATTCTGATTTGTTGAACTAACACACATCAACACTAGAATTTTAGGACAAGATCATGGAGCAGTCACCAGTGAATGCAAAAACGCATTATACGAAGCACCGGTGTGCAGTCACCGGACAACCACCGCAGCTTATGATTGGAAGCCAGACGGGAGAAGAAAGCGAGGACTCCCCCAAAACACACTGAGGCAAACAGATGACTAAGGTCCTAACTTAAGGTCCCTCTATGTTCTGGACAAACAGTAATCGAAAGCCAGTGTTAACTTCAGTCTTGTGCTACTTAGAGTCATTCTATGGCGCCTGCTATGCGCTTAATGCTATGCGCGTATTATCAAATCATTATATTAATCCTTTATTCCAATCAATGACATTTACTAACTCGTGATGACTCAGTATCTCGCATATCAGTGTGGAGGGTTGGCACAGAAACGGTTACCACGCTCACAAAGTTACACGATTACCCTTACCTTCTGTTGTGACAGGAGCTCCAGAGCTCTCCTCCAACAAATCCACCGCTTCCTGTCGCGCAACTGCACTCGTATCGAACAAGTTCGGACAATGACTCTCATCAGCGCTTTGTTTTGGCTCCAAGGATTCGTCATTGGTAGGGAAGGGTTTTTCCTCAGGTACTATGACTTTTTTATTAACTTTACCCCGTTTATTCTTTTCTTTCTCCTCATTTGCTTCCTGCACCTCGTTAGCACCATTTTCATATTTCGCCTGACCTTTGGAAGTTATGCTAGACCCTATTCCTGAGTCAGGAGTGGGGGCTCTTAGGCTTTCTTGATTCTTGGTTCCACGTCTAGAGGGTGGTTTGGCAGCCGTCTCGAGTGAAGCCTCACGCGACGGTTGGGAGCTTCGCGTAACTCGACGACCCCTTTCGGGCACGTCAAGATTAGCGGATTGACTCAGGGTCGAATCCCGCCTCGGCGGTGAATCAATCATTGCTCTGATCTTGCTCTCTGAATTCCGAGAAGACTTTTCGGGCGACTCGGTAGTAGGCGGTTCAATCTCAAATATTTCTTCAACGGCAGGTACAGACGTCACTACCGTCTGGGACGGTACGACACTACGAGTCTTCGCCTTTGAGAGTTGTTCTTCGTCTTTCAAAATGACCGAAGGCGGTGCTTCTTCAATACTCTTCCGTTCAGCGGAAGCTTTTGTCTGTTTTCCCTTTTTCTTTGCTTTGGTCTGAACTGAAGGGGGGACATCTTCGTAAACCTCAGCGGCCTGAATCTTTCCTGCGGTCTGCCCGGCTTCACCAACCCCATGGATATGCTTGGGACTTGGTGCAGGAATTTCAACCTCGGCAAGAGGCTCATGGGATCTGGTACTGCTTCTACTCGCTCTAGCTACCTGTTCACCTCCTCGCTGGATCGATCCAGAACGTCGAGGAGTAGACCTAGTAACGAGGAGCTCCGCTGATTCGCCCCCACCTGAAAATGGGAAGGTTTGGTTTTAAGATCCCTATTCAGAACTGGCAAAACGCTCATCAAGGTTTGTAACTTTGGAAAGTACGTAAAATGTTTAAACGATTTTCTGCGGACAAATCCTTATTCGAAATTACGTAAAGTAATTGGATACCTTGAGTTTTCAGCCAGTATAAGTTTTAACAGTCTAAGCCAACAGCGTCAGGCATAGGCTGTGCTGAATTCCGGAATGAAAAGACGGTCCACCACATTGGGCAGCCTAGCCCTTGAATACTATAGGCTACTTAAGTTATAATATAATAATAATACAATGCAAAAGCAATAAGGCCACGAAGCCTCTACAAAGTTCTCTTGAAACACTTAGGGGCATACATTTTCATTTACAAATATTTCGTTATTATTGCAATTATATTATTATTATATTATACCAGAATCTTCAGTAATCCGGTACAGAGCCAAGCTACTAATGGAAAGGTTTTTAGCACCAGACGCACCCATAAATCCAGAACACTAGCTGTAACGAATTCTTCAATAGCCAGATCGTCAGATTTCTCTTAGACACGAAAGCTCGACATCAATAGTAACAGGAGAAATTTATACTCCGACTAATGTAAAACTCAAACGAAGAAGCTTGCCAATAAATGTTGGAAGCATAACCTACCTACGCCCGAAGGATCCGAGACTGAAGGCATGTCCAAGATGGTTACTTCTACTTCTTCTTCAGAAGACGACGGCAAAATCTTATTTTTTAAAGCACGAACTCTGGTCTGCGCACGCTCTTTGCTTTTTGACTGCTCAGAAGCTTGTCCAACAGCGTCTACGAAGAAATGAATAGTATTTACATGAATATAATCTTGCCGGATTCAGCAGATTTTTAGTTTGTAGGTAGCACAAATAAACTTGTCGGTTTGTCATCATAATCGCAAAACATAAAGCCCCGGATGCGGCTTAATTAAAACGCAAAAAAAACGTCGCAAAAAAAAAACGCCAGAAAGAAGGGATGAAATTATTATACACATATCTGGTACGTATCGTAAAAATCCGTCACGATTCTGGGACCGACAGTTTCTTGCAATCTGGATTTTGGAGACTAAAGTTGCAGTAAATAGATTTGTTCCTAAGCCCATTGCTGGTTATTGACGTCAACAGAAAGCATTTATAGAGGAAATGTCAAAAGGGCGATGTAGCGGAATTCAGGAGACCGCAATATTATGAACAGGCAGCGATACCAGATTGACAAATCGTTCTGCCCATCCCCTCCTTAGGTCGAACTGGTCGAAGTACCGAACGGTATTACTGGAGAAACGGATAAATGGAAATAAAACTTTGCAGAAGATGCTAAGTACAATCCAGCATTCCGAGAGTTTCAACCGCTAAACTGGACACTGTACGGTGAGTTGGCTGATGGTAAGAGGACCAAGATACCGAAGCAGAACCCTTAACATCCCGCCTTACCAAGCACAAGGGAACGTGTAGTGCATGTCGTTCTGTTTCAATTCGTAGAACCCACTGCGAATGACCGGGAAAACTAATTTATTAGATAGACGATAATCTATAACTACAGAATTATACCTCCTATAATTTACTATGCCCAGTCTATAGATTACTTACAGGTATTCGTGAAGTCAAATTGGAACGGTAAAATCAAACAACTTAAACAATGCAACGGTAAAAAAGAAAGTTAAAGTTTAACTGAAAAGCCGACTTATTTTTGTGTCATTTAGTTGAATACACTGAATTATTTGGATTCTACAAAGGGATTTTTTTTGTTTTCCACTATCTGCTCTAGTTATGACGTTCAGAATATCTGCGGCCGTCCCCACAGCGAAAATTCTACTATGACGCGGGAAATTTTCATCTAAACACAAATTAGGCTTTTCAGTGGGCAGTGGCGATATTGGTGAAGATTGCTTAGTGCCTGAACAAAAAAAAGTCATAAATCTTTCTTGTAAGGCATACAACAAATTAGAGGTACCACAAATCACACGGAAATTCCTTTATTTGGAAATCGATTATTCCTGAATAGCGGAACAACCAAGTAACGCATTTTCAGCGGGTCTTCAACCCAATTTAAGTGAATAAGTGATGGGTAACTAGATTGTCCTATCCAGTCCTTTTCGGTTAAACTTTAAGTATAAAGGAATCGCAGTCGTGACTGCTACACAAATAAACTATCCATTCTAACTGCCACTATAGCGAGGCCTTGATAGGAATACATTCATAGGCTTGCAGAAATTCCCAAAGCAAAGCTACACATACTTACTTTGCACGACATCGGCGATGTTCACAGTGCCGCTTACGACACCTTCAGGACGTCTGAGTTTCTTATTGTTTTTCTCAAAATCAATCTGATTTTTTATTCTGGTGGAGGCAGCCTGCAAAAAGAACAAGTCGAATTTACTGCACATCCGTAACATCGTTTTGCTTCTAGCTAGGATAACTCTAAAACTGCTAAAAGAAAATCGATATAGGGCAACTACCAATAGTTTACTAATAATACTGTCTATTTACCCAAAAGGTTATACAACAGAACCGCTCGACGCTACCAAGAATGGACTGAGAGCTCGGGCTTAAAGAATAAACGAAACAACCATTCGTTTTAGAACGACACAAAATAAAGCACTACACCTTACAAAAACGAAACTACCCTTCGTTTTAGAACGACACAAAATAAAGCACTACACCTTACACAATCTTTCAAGATGAGATTGGGGTTCATATATTTCAAGATACAGGAAAGCAAAACCATTTGCAAAACCATCCTTATCAACCTTTTGAAGAGGGTTAAGTATCTCTTGGATCACTTTTTTTCTTCCAAAAAGTATCATCTTACTGAGGATTGGCCAACTATCAAACGAAACTAGTGATATACACTGTACAAAAAAATCATGCAGTATTTGCTACTGGGATTAATCTTGTCTCTACTGAGACAATCTTTTGTCTGATTCGGATTAATCTTATCCCAGTAGAGATAAGATTAATCCCAGTAGCAAACACTGCAGTTAACTTTGATCCTTACTCGGAGAAAATTTTTACAGTGTAGGTCCCACTAAAATTTGAACTACATCTGAACGATAGAAGTAGGCTAGCTCACCTTGGAGGCTTTCCTTCCGCGCCTTGGCTGATCCTCTTCAAAATCAATTCCACTTATGACTGAATCTGCACTATTATGCCTTTCCAACACTTCTTTCTCTTCGTCTTCAAACATCATTTTGGTTGCCAGGTCTGCTTTGTCTACGCGACTGACTGAAACGGGAAAGATATGTATTAGTTCACGTCCCCCTAGCGTACAATGATCCCATATAAATTCTATTCTTAGGAGTAAAAAAATCTGGTGGCAAAAAAAAAGGCAATATGAATGAATGAATGATATTTTTGCACATTAAAGCCAAGGCGATCACGTAACAAAAACGGTTCAATCTTACATACGTAAATACACACTAACACACTCTTAAACAGTTTTAACGTACTCTCAACAGTTTATTTACACTATAAACACAACTTCTCCATCAAAAGAAATTTTTCCGGTGTTTAAAAACTATGAAGAAGGTCCTAACATTTCTTATATCTTTTAAAATCTTTGCTTCCCATCCTTTTAATAATAGGCTACATTTCTCATCCCTTCCCCCCATCCCAAAAATCTCCTCCTTCAGTCCCTGTAACTCTCTATAATCACACAAAAGGTAAAGGACTAATGACCAACTGGCCACACATTGAGTTACCACACGCTCATGGGGTAGTTAAAAAATAAGAAGATGAAACAAAATAATATACGTAAAAAGCTAAATAATACTTCCAGGGGCTGAAGTTACCTTTTAACTCTTTGAAGGAAAGAAAGATGACAGACATTCCAGATATTGACTTGGGTCCACAAATTAAAACAAATAAACTGTATCTCCATAAGGCTCACTCAACTCGTCTCAAAGACAAAGATATGTAAATATTTTCTAGCTTTAAGCTATTTGGATTAAATTAGACTGATTGAAATAATTTTATTCAGCCTATAATTGAGAAAAAATTATTCGGGGGTGTCAGAATGTGACTTCATAGAAAAGCTCAGACAAGGTGCTGACAATACCAACAGTGAAAGGGGAACTTTAAAGAACGGGACAAATGCTGGAGCAGAGGCGTTACTAGCCAAAATGTTTGGGGGGGGGGACAAGGTACTTACCGACAGGCTGGTAATTTTTACCGACTGTTATTGCAGAAAAAACGACAGTTCCGAAAAAAAATTGACTGATTTTCAGAAAAACCGACTGTTTTGACGAAAAATCGACTGATTTTCAGAAAATACGACTGATTTTCAGAAAAACGACTAAAATCAACAGTTTTGACAAAAAATCGCGGCGCGTTATTTTTTACCGACTGGCAGACAGCATTGGGGGGGCCTCCCCCCCCCGTCGTGACGCCCCTGTGCAGAAGGACAAATAGTTAATATTAAAAACAAAAATTGGAAACTCACCCTTGTCTTTTGCAGCCTTTCTTGTTTTATCAACAGCTTTCCTAGAAGGCGTCTTCGGCAAAAAGTCGAATTCTTTCTTAGAAGTATCATCTTTCAGGACCTCTAATCCTGCAGCCATTTGGTCATAGAACCACAGGATTTCAGACTGGAAAAATAAAATGCAACATTTAAAGTTTAACCGAAAAGGACTGGGATAGGACAATCTAGTTGCCCATCACTTATTCACTTAAATTGGCTTGAAGACCCGCTGAAATTGCGTTACTTTGTTGTTCGCTATTCAGGAATAATCGATTTTCAAATAGTGGAATTTCCGTATGATTTGTGGTACCTCTAATTTGTTGTATGCCTTACAAGAAAGATTTATGACTTTTTTTTTCAGGCACTACTAGTGCCTGAAAAAAAAAGTCATAAATCGCAGGGGCGGTTCGAAGTGCTCGGGCATGGGGGGGGGGGGGGTGACGACCTCAAAACATACGACCAAGTAATCGGCAATTATGTCGATTAAAAAAAACTGAAATAGAAAACCACAGTACCACAGGCTCAAGAAATATAAATATGGGTTTTTAAAAGGTTATGAGTTTCAGCATGACGTTCATTTGAACTTTCGCAGGAAACAGCCAATCTTCGGTACCAGCTTGACGGATGTGCTCAAGACATAAACTGAGCGCCGCAGGCGATTTTTTTTTTTGATCCAAGCAAAATTCAACTGCTTCCCCTAAAAATCCTAGCTTTTCATGTATCTCAGATCCCAAAACCTCAAGCTTAAAACTCCACCTAATTGACGCACCCTTGAAAAAAAATCTAATAGGATAGGCCTACTACGAAAGGCGCCTCAGGCGAAATTTTTTAAATCAGCCTTTTTTCTGGCAAAATTCAACTACTTCTCTGCTTGTAACGTGGCTACGATCCCAAGCATCAGTCTCTAACGTATTTACTAAAGAACAACTGAGCGCCGCAGGCGAAATTTTTTGAAATTGACTTTTTACTGGCAAAATTCAACTACTTCCCATCCAATTTATAGTTTTTAATGTTGCTCAGACCCCAAAATCTCAAGCTTAAAACCCACCTGAATGACGCACGCTTCAAGTAAATAGTGAAAGGGTTGCTACGAAAGGCGCCGCAGGAACTTTTGTGGGAAAAGTTCAACGACTTCCAGCACAAATTATAGCTTTTAACGTGGTTAAAATCTTATGCCTAAAACGGCACCTAAATGACGCGCCCTGCCACTAGATAGAGAATAGACTACCATGAAAAGCGCCGCAGGCGAAGTTTTGGAAACATTTATGGGTCTTTTTCGGAACCCAAACAAAAGTAAGTGCTACAGATCTATCCGTAACCCCGTTAACTCTAGAACGGAGTAGGATATCTTGCCGGATGTTGGTACGCAGCAGTGCTTCCATACTTAACCCCTTCCGAAACAAGACCAAAAGTTTCGATGGGATCCCAAAAATCTAATATTTGACCCAGACAACTACGTCTTGTCTACGTCCAGTCTTCGCCAGGATAATCATCTGAGAAAATTAAGTTCAGATATACCTGTATAAGCCATATTTATTTTGACAATACTGATCGAAACTTCCTGCTTTAATTCTGCCAAATTTCCGGTTTCGGCCGAATTCCGAGCGAACTACTTGTCCAGCCAAAAAAAAGATAGTTCAGAAACGAATTCAGCGCATCTGCTTATCCCTATAAAGAACATCTAATCAACTTCAAATAAAACTTAAACTTTTAAGCAATCCGGTTTCAACCGGATTCCGGACGAACTATATGTCCGGGTGAAAAATGATTGTCCTATATAGATTCAGCGTCTCTTCTCACCCTTAAACCTATCATCTAACCAACTTAAAATATAAATTTTGCTTTTAACAAATTTTCCGGTTTTGGCCGGATTCCGGGCGAACTACTTGTCCGGCGAAAAAATGGTTTTCACCATCGTGTTCAGCATGTCTTCTTACCCCTAAATCGAACATCTAATCAACTTCAAATAAAACTTTTGCCTATAACAAATTTTCCGGTTCTGGCCGGATTCCGGGCGAACTACTTGTCCGGCAAGAAAATGGTTTTCACCATCTTGTTCAGCATGTCTTCTTACCCCTAAATCGAACATCTAATCAAATTCAAATAAAACTTTTACTTTTAACAAACTTTCCGGTTTTGGCCGGATTCCGGGCGAACTAATTGTCCGGCGAGAAAATGGTTTTCACCATCGTGTTCAGCATGTCTTCTTACCCCATAATCGACTATCACACTAGCTGTTTCAAAATATTTTGTTTGCCCCTTAATTTGAAACCCCTCCCCCACCCTCAAATATAGAGCTACAGAGCCCATCTTCGAACTTGACTTGTACTTTGACCCAAAGGATCCTCCCACCAAGTTTCATCAAAATATCTCAATCCCTTCGAGAGTTATCGTGCGTACAGACGGACGGACGGACGGACGGACAACTTTTGCGATGTCATAGGTATCCGTCACTAACGTTTTGGGATCCCAAAAAGGGAGTAGCCATCCATATTAAAATAGACACAAAGTAGATTTGGTTGAATTAACAGTATGGTGCGATCATCAGGCCCGTCCTTGCAATGCGTAAAGGTTTTGGTACAAAACCAGTTGTATTCACACTGTGCACCACCGGGTGAAAATCAGATTCGGTAACTGTATTTATGTCATTCTGACAGACTCGAAACATACGACTGTCATTCTAACAAGCTCAGTCAAAACATACGATTGACTCGTGACATATGAGTTACAGAAAATCTATACGTAACCATACGACCAGAACCAGGTCATCTGCGACTAAAATTCAGGATTAGGTGCCTTATCTGGCAAGCTCAAAACTTACGACTGTCTCTAATATACAACTAGAAAATCTGTTCGTAAATGCGACAAGGAACAGGTGATTTGCGTCTGGCGAAATTCACGATCTGGTGTTATTCTGGCACGCTAGAATATACGACTATCATTCTGACAAACTCAGAATACAACTACTGTGAATCTGACAGACCTAAAACATACGACTAGGAAAGATCTTCGTAGCCATCCGACTAGAAATGTCATTTGCGGGCAAATTCACGTTTTGTAACTTTTCTGGCAAGCTCAAAACAAAGACTGTCATTCAGACAAGCTCAAAACATACGACTGAGAGTACGATTCTCTGAAGCATGGGGGGGTGAGTCACCACCCCACGCCCCCCCTCGAACCGCCCCTGGGCACTAGGCAATCTTCACCAATATCGCCACTGCCACTGAAAAGCCTTGTTTGTGTTTAGATAAAAATTTCCCGCGTCATAGTAGAATTTTCACTGTGGGGACAGCCGCAGATATTCTGAACGTCATAACTAGAGCAGATAGTGGAAAAAAAAAAATCCCTTTGCAGAATCCAAATAATTCAGTGTATTCAACTAAATGACAAATAAATCAGTGTATTCAACTAAATGACACAAAAATAAGTTTAATAATTCAGTGTATTCAACTAAATGACAAATAATTCAGTGTATTCAACTAAATGACACAAAAATAAGTTGGCTTTTCAGTTAAACTTTATCATAAGACTGATATTCTGACAAGATCAAAACATACAACTTAAGAGTACGACTCTCTGCGGTATGGGGGGGGGGGTCACCGGATCTTAGGACGGCGTCGAGATTGCACTGTAGTTCAGAGTTAGGGATAAGTATATAGCGAATAACTATGGACTGATTTTCGGGATTCGGTAGGCTAAATATGTCGTCGGAACTGGACCGAAGTTCGAGGTTCGTGTTAACTACCGAATCCTGGCAGTTATACCGAATAAATTACTGAATCCCAGTTATTATACCGAATAATTTTTGACCGATAGCCTATTCGGGATCCTGTATAACTAGTCTAGTCCCAGTTATAACTATGCATAATCTCGTCGAAACTGGACCGAAGTTCGAGGTTTGTTACAAATTTGACCGAATCTCAAAAAGTTGGGGGGAATTTTCGGGCGGGGTTGCGAGGCTCTTGTGCCCTTGCAATTACTGAGATAGCTACATGGCACAATTGATTTCAGAATCGCATGTTTCGTGTGTACCCAAATCTGAGATTTACTACGTATAGCCTGGACAGTATTGAAGCATTTTGGAAAATAATGGTTATTGTGAATCTTTTTTTACGGTACGGAAATCATTCTTAAAGTTTAATTGAAAAGCCAACTTATTTTTGTGTCATTTAGTTGAATACATTTAGTCATTTAGTTGAATACACTGAATTATTTGGATTCTGCAAAGGGATTTTTTTTTGTCTTCCACTATCTGCTCTAGTTATGACGTTCAGAATATCTGCGGCTGTCCCCACAGCGAAAATTCTACTATGACGCAGGAAATTTTTATCTAAACACAAACAAGGCTTTTCAGTTAGCAGTAGCGATATTGGTGAAGACTGCTTAGTGCCTGAACAAAAAAAAGGTCACAAATTTTTCTTGTAAGGCGTACAACAAATTAGAGGTACTACAAATCACACGGAAATTCCACTATTTGAAAATCGATTATTCCTGAATAGCGGAACAACCAAGTAACGCAATTTCAGCGGGTCTTCAAGCCAATTTAAGTGAATAAGTGATGGGTAACTAGATTGTCCTATCCCAGTCCTTTTCGGTTAAACTTTAAGAGCTTGCAAGAATGACATAAAGTTTGTTACCAAACCTTGAATTTCACAGCTGGGTTTTGTACCGAAATCTTTCTGTCGGAAAGCAGAACGAGGCCGATTTTTTTAAATTTTTGCTTGCGGCGCATAGTTTCAACATTATTTGTTTCTGTGAAATAATCATACACTTTTGGCAGCGGAGTAGGTTTTAAAAAAAATCATGCAGGCATGTTTCCAAAAATTCCGCCAGCGGCGCTTTTCGTTGAATTCTTAATTTTGTGGAAGGGCGCGTCATTTAGCTGGGGTTTTAAGCCAGTTTTAGGCTTGGGATTTGAGAAACTTAAAAGATAGAATCTGCATGGAAATAGTTATATTTGGCAGGAAAAAGCAAACTTAAAAAAATCTCGCCTGCGTCACCAACTTTATGTGGTCATGGGCAGGGGCGCCACTATAGGGGGGGGGGAGGGAAGGGGACTCCCCTCCCCAAAGGTCTTGAGAAAGTACTTTCGTCGGGCGAAGCCCGGCGAAAGTTCACTTGTTTGTCGGCACGGAGCGCCGGCAAACCCATGAGAAATAAAATATTGCATGCTTTTGTCGGGCATCGGTCGACTCGTCGGCACATCGGGTTCATTTCATACGCAAGAAGTCAAATTCTGCACACATTCGTCGTGCATAACACATAAGAAATCGAATTCTGTATCCTTTTGTCGGGCCTCCATATTCTCGTCGGCACATCGGGTTCTTTTTATACATAAAAATACAGAAGAAATTCAATTTTATATGCTTTCGTCGGACGTCGGTAGACTCGTCGGCATATGGGGTTCTTTTTATACGCAAAATCGAATTTGGCAAATATCTGTCGGGCAAAACACAGAAGAAATTGACTTCTGATTGCTTTTGTCGGGCGTCGGTCGACTCGTCAGTTCTGTTTATCTGTGATAAATCAATTTCAGCAAACATTTGTCGGGCGCACCCGAGAAGTTCAAGTATCGTCGGCACATCGTGTTCTTTTTATACGTAAGAAATCAAATTCTGTAAACGTTTATCAGGCGCATCCCGAAAGTTTAAGTTTTGTCGGCTCATCTTACATGTAAGAAGTAAAGTACTTTACAGTCTTGTCGAGCAAAACATAGAAGAATTCGAATTCTAATGCTTTAGTCGGGCGTCGGTATTCTTGTCGGCACATCGGGACATTTTTATTCGCAAGAAATCAAATTCTTCAAACATTTGTCGGGCGCACCGGAAAGTTTAATCGGGATCGGTATCTCATTACACGTAAGAAATCATATCCGTAAACTTTTGTCCAATCCCGAAAGTTTATGTCTCGTCTTCCATACTATTTTGGCGGAAAGATCTGTGATTTCACAGGTAGCCTTACTTTTATTTGAGATCGCTCATAAGCGTTTCCAAAAAAGTTCGCCTGCGGCGCATTTCGTAGTACTCTCTATTTGGAAGAATGGTGGTTCCTTTAGTTGGCGTTTTAGGATTGAAATGCTTGGGGTTGGAAACACATTAAAAGCTAGAACCTGTAAAGTATAGGTATAGAATAGCCTAAAATTTTTCAGAAAAAAATACAGATTAAAAAAATATTCGCCTGCGGCGCTTGATTTAACTTGTCCTGGGTTCGGTCATTTTAGCGAAAGGTCAAAAGAAAAGCCGAATATGTGAATTTAAACATATGAATTTACATTAAAAAATAATCTCAGCTAATGCATTACAGTTGGTTTACACAAAATTTCGCGTGCGGCGCATTTCGTAGTATTCTTTAATCGGAAGAACGGTGTTTCATTTAGTTGGCGTTTTAGGATTGAAATTCTTGGGGTCTGAAACACCTTAAAAGCTAGAACTTGTAAGCTAAATTTTTCCAGAAAAAAGGCAGATTTAAAATACTTCGCCTGCGGCGATTAATTTAACTTGTTCAGGGTAGGCTACAGTCGTTGGAAGCTTCAGTTTTTAGCGAAGCTGCAATGAAATCCCGAATATGAGAATTTAAATTTAAGAATTTACATTCAAGGACTAATCTCAGCTGATGCATCACAGTTAATTTTACACCAGTTCAATTATGTGCTGGCGGCAACGGCGTTTTTTGTCGGCATATTTTTTAGTCCGTCGGCACAAACTGGACGTCCCCCCCCCAAAGGTAAAAGGCTAGTGGCGCCCCTGGTCATGGGTGGTATTGGCTAGCCTACAGGAGCTACAAGCTGCTGCTGGGACGTCGCTTAATCCGGTTTTAATGGTTTCTGTAAATTCTTAGGATCTTGGTGTTTTACCGACGGTAAAAGATAAAATTAGTATGGGAAGCAGTCAAATCTTGCAAGAAAAAACACATCGGATTTATAAAATTTTCGCCAGCGGCGCTCGATTTAATTTTGGCTTGGGTATAGTAAATAGAAGCTGCTACTGGAATCGTGCCCCGCACATACTGTCCAAGAATGGCTTCGCAAAATGATGCCTACTAACTGCTTAATCATCTTCCATGCTGCCCTTTAGTTTTACACTTTGTACTTGATCTTTTCTGTTTAAGGATTTAAAATAGTTTCAAGCTCGAATCCCCAGTTTCGAGGATGCAGTAGAACTTATGAAAGATTCAGTAAAAATGTTGCCTCTCCCCCCCCCCCCGAAAATGCACTTGCCACGCCCCTGCAAGGGCATTATCAGTATAGAAACAGAAAATTCAAACACTACTGGACAGGCAAAAAACCTTCAACAGTATTCTTCAGTGGACAAACCCAGACCAGCCAGGATATTAAAATGACATAACCTAACCTTTGTTGGTTCTTTGCAAGTCAGAAGAATAGGGATTATTTTTGTTATAGGATGCTATTTTCTAAAGAAAATCTCCCACAGTAAATTTGTTACCGAAAGAAATGGAGCAATTTCGTGCTGTCTATTTAATGCGTTGCCATAATTTAAAAAAAAATGCTGTTGCTCGACTACAAACATCATCTGTCTGGGAATGCTAGCAAAATAGGCAACTAGGCAGTTTCATATGAAACACCCACAATTAAACAGTCTAGTTTCCCTGTATGGTCTTCCCATCAAAAGCGTCATGAGCTCTAAGCTCTTTTTTTCCAACTGCTTTATACTAGCCACTCCCAGAAACTCATGAATCTTTCATTTTTTTCTCCAAAGTATCTAAGAAACATAACAAATAATTATGAACATACCTCAAGTCCAACCGCGATATCAGCAACTGCCCCGTGGACAGCATTGCAGATAGAAGTTTTGGCACTCTCTAAATCAAAAGCAGTTTTCTTTTTTCTTGGCGCCATGTTTCGGAATTCAGGATCTTGCAGTAACAATCAGCTGATCAGATCGCCTCTTTAGAACCCTTGGTGCTAATCTAAAAGGAAAATGTTTGTCAAAGACTATGAAAGGATAAGCTGGCTAGCAGAAAGGCATCAGGTCATTTCCTTTGGTATCTATTCTGAAGTAGGCAAAACAAGTAAGCCATGTTTGTGGCTATTCTTCTCTCTCAAGCCTGCCCTGTGCTACACATATATTTCTGAAGAAAAATAAGTGATCAGTTGACAATTCCAGTGTTATTTCTTATCAAAAAGAATTCTTGGAAAAATAAGACAGACTGAACTGAACTGTACCTGACCTAACTAACACTGTAACCTGAGCAAAGCATAGCCTATACAAAATATGCAATAGTAATACTTTATTTCAACCAAAACTGTATTTAAATTGCATTGAAATTCTGTAAACTAACACTATGTACTTGTATGTCAGTGTATTTCTATTGACATTTCCTACGCTATCTTTCTCAAAAAAGAATTTCGGGAAAAATAAAGTGAGCTGACTTGAATTAAATGCCTAGGTCCATTTTAAAGCTACCAACCTGGCAACCCCAACCCCAACTAATCCCAGTACTTGCCTTCATGCCCAAATAACCCCCCCCACCACCTTGTCCCCAAAAGTCATACATATTACTATCTAGAGGCATATTCTCGCTGTTCCCCCAGCACTCCTCCTGAAGAGTTTCCGCATTTTTGTTTGTCCCAGGGACTCACTCCCCATATTCTCCAGAGTCCTCTTTTAGATTCAGAGGGGATAAATATTCCTAAGCCAGAATCTTTAGTTTGCTTATCCAAAAGTTCATTTTCCAACTTCAGCCTGAAGAGAACCTTTGCCAAGAAGGGCCGAAATATAGCTCTGATAAAATTCAGCTGACGTATTCGCTTTGCACTGTCAAGTATGATTTGGAGGGGAATCGCTTTTCGAAGTTTCTGACGTTCTTGTTTTTTTTTTAATCAGACGTTACAGATTCTAAGACAAAATTTTGAGTTTGCTTATGGTTTAAAGCTGATTTCGAGAAAAAGACATCTTTATCATTGTGTTCAAGATTTTTTTTTTGTAAGTAATAACAGTGAAAAATTAAGTAAAAACGGTCAGAATAAAAAAAAACGAAGTGGATCCGGACAATTCCATCACCTGAAATTCTTTTTGTAGTTCTCTTCTCGTTGTTCTCTGTCCATGGATTCCAAATGGGTTGATTCTCTCTATTCTTGCTGTTCCTCTTGATTCCCCAAGGAGTTCTCAGGGAACAGCAGGAATACGCCTCAGGTGGCACCTGGCGTCTAGGTAGTATTTTACACAAATCTTCAAGCCACTCAAGGTATTACTTTGGCTCACCAATGTCTTCTATCACAGAAAGTGAAAGAAACGGCACATGGAATGTTAACTAACATGAAAAGAACTACCTAGCCAACTATAACATAAACCAAGTTACTAAAGTAGAGGTACATGTCTCTTTGACTAGGTTACACTTCCAAACCTGTTCCAAACTAGCCTGTGAAGGCAATAGTACAGAAGATGTATGTTTATGTGAACAGTTACTTAAATGTGAACAGTGCAGTTTTGGGGTGATTCTATGGGTAGATTCAAAATACCTATCCAGATGCTTTCAGAGGCCAAAGACAACAAACGCTCACATAAGCATACCTCTACAGTACTGTACCCACAAACAGTGTGATGAAATGCAGAGGCGTTACTAGCCAAAATGTTTTTGGGGGGACAAGGTATTTACCGACTGGCTGGTCATTTTTACTGACTGTAATTGCAGATAAAAACGACTATTATTGAGAAAAAATGACTGTGTTGACGAAAAATCGGCTGATTTTAGGAAAAACAACTATTTTAAGGAAAAAACAACTGTTTTTAAGAAAAAATTGATTGTTTTTAAGAAAAAATAACTATTTCTAAGAAAAAATCGACTTGACTCTTTTTTACCGAATGGCTGACAACGTTGGTGGGGGGCGTCCCCCTCTCCTCCTAGTAGTGACACCTCTGATGAAATGTAACCTAGCAAATATTTATAGTCTTTTTGTAATCTTTTGCTCTGTTTTGCTCAAGATGATTTTTGTACCTTTTAATGGTCAGTCATAACTTCAGGTCACTTTAGCCTATCACAAGTGCAACTGATCTGCAATACTCTCCTCATTGTCTCAACCATAGGCTATGGTTGAGACAATGAGGAGAGTATTGCATATCGGCATAGCTGTAAGCCCAAACAAGTCCAAACAAAATTGAAAAGAAACAGAGAAACATCAAATGAAACTGAAATAATCATCATCTGATCATGAAAAGATCCTTCCTTCCTTCTATGGTCCTAAATAGCACGGAATCAATGCTGGTACACTCAAGCGCACTCAAGTACACTCTATTGACATTGAGCGTGTTCCACCCCTCTACCAATAATAGTAACTATTAGTTACTATTTCCGTTCCAGCCTCACGAAAAGTTACCACGCTGACCATTCCAACCTTCTCAAAATAGTGACTAATAGTAACTATTTGCTTACCATGCTTAGGAGCATAGTTAGCATAGTAACTACGCATCTCTGCAACGTGATTGGTCCGATCAGCCCGCAGCATGATATTTAAAAAAAAAAATAAAAAAGAGTTCCAGCCTAGCGCTGGTCGTATAACTACCGCGAACTACCATAACTAGCATAGTAACTACGGTAAGTAGGGTGGAACATGCTCATTGTCTCTAGTCTACAGCCTTTTTTATAACCATGCTTGACCACCAGTTGATGGCAGTTGAAGTGTTGAACACTGACTTCACTGAGTCTGACTCTGAGCCTTCTGAGGCAAACCAGCAAGGATGAGCATCATGATCATATGTGTGTTCACCTCGTACTCATCAGAGGGGTACTAGGCTATGACATAAGTCTAGTCCTAGGGCTAGAGACCTACTCATACTGAATTTTAGCCATATTTAGGGTAGTAAAAAAAAGATAACTTCTGAGTTCTGGACTTCTGGCAACATCTGGTAGCCTAATGTAAATTCAATCTTACCGTTTAGGCCTTAAAGTGAGTGGCTAGTCGGTTTGATAATACTGATTCTTTAAGACAGTATCCTAATTCAAGTTAATTCCATTCATTCATTTTTCATCACCGTTATCATCAACAGGTGGGAGCCAGTCCTGTTTTTGAATTTGTGTTTCCCGCCGTTGCTGATGCCGACTGAAACGAAGCATTTTAACTCTATGACAGAAAAGATATGTTTTGTTTGAGCGTGAGATTCAAACTTCCGGTAGAACGTGCGCTAGTATAACATAAATAGTAAAGTACCCACTAACGAAGACACGTCGTGAGCTCACGAAAGCAACGTTAACTACAACAGCTACAAATATCAATTGTTTTCAAATAAGCCTCGACTAAGTTTCAGCTGTTCCAGCACCCAACACAGTGTCACAGTACTTTAGACAGTTAGTTAGGCAAATCAACAAACTAAGCCTTTTTTTTTTATAACCATGTCCATGCTCGCGATATGCTAGCAAGGTGTGCATGGTGCTCATACATATGGGTACCCTTTATTTTCCAAAGGTGTAGGCTACAAGTATAAATAATAGGTGTACAACACTTTTTAAGAAGTTTTAAGTTGAACTTACAGTCAAATAAGGTAAAACATTGAAATTCAAACACATCGGAATTCAGACACATTGATCGAACAAAATCGGACGTTTTCTTTCATCTCTCACGGCGAAGTGTTAGCACTTGCAGACAAAACGGAATTGCCATTAGTAGCGCGAGCTCAAAACTCGATCGCCCCTGTTTTATGGCAATGCTGTAACAATTCGGCGAGGGGAAATTCAACTAAAAGGTTTGCCAAATTTTACTTTTTAATTGTTTGAAGTTGTTCCGTAAAGCGAAAAATTGCCGGGAAAAGGTCAGTGCTTCTGTTGAAGGTGGCTAACGTAGCTAAGTTGCTAGAATTGGTAAATCTTGCACTGATTGCGATATATCGTATCATTAGTTTTGTTCGAATAGTTATGCGATAAAATATTTATTCGGACACCGTATTCGACGACGTAAAGCTATTCGGACAGTTGTATTTTGTCTGTTCGCGACTAAAAGCATAACGAACAAGTGTATGTCCGTAATGTCCAATAGCTGTTCGAGATGGTTACTCACTGTTCGAACACAAAAGCAGAGGGGCATCCCTTCCATGCCAGAAAGCTTTTCTTCTCGTAGAAATAAAAACCCCGGTAGAGGCCCAGAAAATGTCCAACATTCTGCTCTTTCAACAAACCTAATTCATGAAATGATATCGGCAACACTGTCCTCACGAACATCGAAGAAGAAAAAGAACGTAAATATGTGTCCGAATTTCAATGTTTTACCTTATATTATTAGTATTGTTATGTGGGGTAGACCAAAAGCTCAGGCCACACATGGCCCATTGTCTCAATCCCCCAATATACAGTTCGTGGTAAACCATCATTCTAATCACAATTGTGTAATTTGTAATTGATGATGGTAAACCATCACTCTAACTAAAATCTAAATACAATTGATGGTGAACCAACAATCTAAGCACAATTGATGAAAACACCACTCTTTCAATGGGGGTTTTCCCTAAAAGTTCTTTATTGCATGGTTTTCGGGATCTTCCTGCATATTTTGGACAGTTTCCTTTTTCAGTTCGCTGGATTCCAGCTGAGCCTTGTCAAGAAACTGACTCTTCATTGATGGATTCTAATTGTCTTGGATCTGAGAGACCTTACAGGCATTTAAGTTATTTTTAGATGACAGAGTTTCATTGCCTTTGAAAAAGAAGTAGCAGGCAACTGTTTCTGTCATTGATGACTTCAACTCAAGAGGTCTAGATCATGGGCCACAGCCAGCCACCAACAGCTGCCCTAGCTGCCAGCCTGGCCTCCAGCCCCTGCCAGAGGGGGGTTGGTTTAGGTTAGTGGGCTGAAAGTGGCATTCATGGGCATTGTATTGATTTCAAGATGATTCTTTATTCAAGCCAACCGACCTAGAACAAAATTATATAAGCAAAGCAACAAGCACAAAATATGGCAAGCAGCACAGTCACATGCACGAGAATACTACATCTCCTTTCTTTCGCACATGATGACATTTGTGACACGCTAATGCCATAACTCAAACAAAATACTTCTTCAATTAACTTTAACGAAAACGTACACTTTCACACGAACAGGTCAGACCTGGGTCAGACACTGTAAACTTAAACGTCCATTATTTTCCTTGGCTTCACCACTCGGCCATTTCTTGTCACATAAGGTCGTGAGGGACCATCTCCATTTCCAGCATTCCTGTCCACTTGGGGAGGGAGTGTTGCAGCTCTTGGGGTTCTGTACGGGCTATCTTGGAAGTCTTGCCAAGTACCTTCTGTGTTTTCTGGAGTCTTCGGAACAGCAACTCGCGGAGAAGAGAGCTGGGGCGAAGCGGGTTGAATTTCTGGTGGCAGGTCCTCACCGCCTGTGGTTACTAGAGACTGTTGAGGATAGTCTACAGATGTAGACCGGGTTTTCAAATGGACTCGATTCCTTCGATAGACTCCACTGTTTTCAGCCTGGATAAGATAGGATCTTGGGGCAACACAAGACATCACAATGCCTTTTGTCCATCCTGCAGAATCCTTCGATAATTTGACCCAGATGGGCTGGTTGTCTTTCAACTCCGTTAGGTCCTTAGAGTCTTTGTCGTAATTCTGTTTCTGTTTTTCTTGGCGTCGGGTTCTGGCAGCGCAGAACTTTGTTTTCTGAACTGTCTTTGGCTGCAATTGCTGCCGTGTGCAGGGAAGGACGGACCTTAAACTTCTACTCATTAGAAGCTGTGCTGGGAATGCATTTCCATCTATCGGTGTGTTCCGATATTCTAAGAGACCAAGATAAGGGTTATCCACGGCTTTCTCTGCATGGCCATTGGACTGGGGAAAATTTGGGCTTGAAGTCACCTGCTGAATATCCCATTTCTTTAAGAAGGTCTGAAATTCATCTGATGTAAATTGGGGTCCATTGTGAGACCGTATTTTCTCTGGGATACCGTATCTGGCGAAATGGGCCTTGAGCTTCTTTATTGCATCGGCAGATGTCGCAGGACTGACTCGATCAATTTCTATGAAACGACTGTAGTAGTCACTTGTTATCAGATAGTCTCTACCTTTCACCTTGCAAAAATCGAGACCCAAATATTCCCAAGGATACTTTGGGGTTGGAGTGATTATCAGTGGTTCCTTCTGGTGATCTCTTGAAAACTTTCCACAAGTTTCGCAGCTCCGGATCAAATCTTCAATAGCTGAGTTCAATCTTGGCCAGTAAACAGCACTTCTTGCTCTTTGCTTGGTTTTCTCCATCCCTAGATGTGATACATGCGACTGCTGCAGTATTTCCTTTCGCAATGCTTCTGGGATGACGACTCTGCTTCCTTTCAAGATGATGCCATTGATGCTCGACAATTCATCTCTAACGTTCCAGTAAGGCTGTATATCAGCAGAACACTGGTGCCTGTGAATCGGCCACCCTTTTTTTATGACTGAGATCAGTTCTATCATAACTGGGTCTTTCCGATTTTCTTCGCAGATTATCCCCATCTTCTTGTCGCTGATTGGAATGCTTTTCACAACAGAGTGAACATGGAATTCAATATCCAGTGAGCTTTTTTCGTCGACGTGGGGTGGATGCAGTCTTGAGAGTGTGTCGGCAACAGGTAAGTCCTTTCCTTTAACGTACTGAGCCGTAATGTCGTATGGCTGCAACTGTAACATCATTCTTTGGAGCCTTGGAGGGGCTTGGCACAGAGGCTTGGATAATATAGCCTCTAACGGCTTGTGATCTGTATGTGCAATGATTCTCCTCCCATAGACAAACTGGTGAAACTTTCTACAGCCATAAAGAACAGCGTACAATTCTTTTTCAATCTGGGAGTAATGTTGTTCTGTCGGTGTAAGAGCTCTTGATCCGAAAGCAACAATTTTTCCACCAACACCTAGTTCTGCACCGAGGCCGTGCTTGGAAGCATCAGTTTTCAGCTGAACAGATTTTGCTTTCGTATGAAAAGTTGCAAGGTTGCTACAAATCGAAGTTTTGATCTTCTCCATTGCCGCAGTGTGCTCGCTGGTCCACTCAAAGTCCTTTTGTTTTCCTAACTCTCGGAGTGGATAGTTCAGAGCTGACAAGTCCGGAATGTATTTGGACAGGAAATTCGTCATTCCAAGAAACGTTGCTAGTTCATCTTTGTTTGATGGCTCTGGCATCTCTCTTATAGCTTGCACTTTCGAGGGGTCTGGTTTAATGCCATCTGCGGTAATCAGGTGGCCAAAGTATGGTACGCTTGTTGATCCGAAGATGCATTTTTCCAAATTAAACTTGACTCCAACTTCTCTGGCCTTTTGTAGGACTTCCTTCAGATTTTCATCATGCTCCTCATCTTTTCCAGACACGAGAATATCATCAACTATGACACCCATACCTTTCAAGTCGCCGAAGGTCTCTTCCATCTTTCGTTGGAACTCGTCTTGTGCACATATTATGCCAAATGGCATTCTTTTGTATTTGTATCTGCCAAATGGAGTGTTAAAAGTTGTGACAAGGGACGACTCCTTGTTTAATGCCAACATCCAATATCCGGACCTTGCATCCAGTTTCGAGAACTTATTGTGGCCATGGGTTCTAGCTGCAATATCTTCAAAGGTTGGCATTGGGTAGTGGGGCCTTTGAACTGCTTTGTTAAGCTCTCTTGGGTCCAAACATAATCGCAGCGATCCATCTGACTTTTCCACTGCCACAATAGAGTTAACCCACTCGGTAGGGGTTGTCACTTTTTCAGTGATACTTAGACCTTCAAGGCGGTCAAGTTCGCTTTTTACTCTCTCGTGTAGGGAAAACGGGATTCTGCGTACAGGATTAACAGATGGGATTGCATTGTCTTTGACATAGATGTTCACTTCACCTGGGAGTTTACCAATTCCAGTGAAAACATCAGCGAACTCTTCTTGAATTTGTGTCTTCTGGTTACTGTGCTTGGTAGACAAAGCAGAAATAGATGCAGCAACTTTCACCAGTCCCATCCCTGTGCATGCTTGGTACCCTAATATTGGGTTCGATTGTCAATCAATCAATCAATCAATAATTTTATTAACCCATATAAAAATGGCACAGAACGTGCCCATACGGAGTATATGAAAAACAATAAAAGGAAAAAAAAAAGATCAGACTAAACTAAATGACTATACAAACGCATTATAATAAGGATGGCTCCGGTCTAGAGAAGAATCAAATTCGGCACGGCGTTGGGCTACAGCCACAAAAGGATCTGTAACGCCGTATAGTCGCGTGACTTTGTGGTTACGAGCCCACAGGGGAAGGCCGAGTAGGTACTTAGCATACTTATAGTACAATTTACGGATTGTCCTTTAAATCAGTTATGCTAAATAGCTTCCAAAATGTGTTTCCACTACAAAGAAACTGTACTTTCTGTTTGCATTTCCGTCCTGTCTGCAATTCAAGGGGCAAACTCCAGCAATTGGAATGTGGGTTCCTCCATAAGCTACAAGAATCTGGCTCGTCTTGTTTAGTTGTGGTCTAGGCTTAAGCCTCTCATAGACCGATTTCGGGATGACGTTTGCTTCGGCTCCCGTGTTGATTTTGAATCGAGTCTCCCATGCTGAATTGTTCAGTTTGATGGCCACAGTCGGTTGGCTTGCTTTCTCAGCTACAGATCCAATGAATAATGTATCTATATAAATATCTTCTTCTTGATTTCCATAAAATTCTGTCACATCAATTGTGTCTATTGGCTTGCTACGACAGACACGAGCAAAATGGTTTGTCTTTCCACACTTAGAACATGACTTGCCTCTTGCTGGACATTTGTGACTTGGGTCATATGCCCCACCGCAGAAGTAACACTTCTTACTTGTTGTGGGTTGGTCAAACTTCCTCTGTTTCTTCACAAAGTCCACTTCTTGTTTCACGGTAGGTTCCCTTGTTATAGGCAGCATGGACGTGGCTGACATGGACATGAGCTGCTCTTGAGTTGTCTCAAAAGCTCTTGCGATTGTCACTGCCCTGTCAAGAGTAAGGGTTCCACCCTGAGACAGCAGTTTTTCTCGAATTCTGTGTAGTTTCAGCCCACATATCAATCTGTCTCTCACCATCTCCTTCTCGAAGTCACCCGTAAACTCACACTCTTTGACCAGCACCTTGAGAGCTGTGATATAATGTTCAACTGATTCATGCTCTAATTGGTCACGCTTATGAAACTTATAACGGGCAAATATCGGATTGTTCTCAGGGGCAATATGCTCCTTGAATTTCTGGAGATACACATCAAGCTTGTCTTTTTCCTCTGTAGTTAGTGTCCAAGTACTAAAGACATCTCGTCCTTTTTCTCCTAACCACAACAGGAGGTATGCACATTGTTGTTTGGCTGTCTTTCCACTCAATGGTCCACTGAATATGAGAGTAACATGCTGTTCAAATTTCGTCCATGCTTGTAGACTGGCCGATTCCCAGTTGAACGATGGATATGGAAGTAGGTTGTCCATCTCCGACTTCTGACACCTTGTATTGATTTCAAGATGATTCTTTATTCAAGCCAACCGACCTACAACAAAATTATATAAGCAAAGCAACAAGCACAAAATATGGCAAGCAGCACAGTCACATGCACGAGAATACTACAAGCATGAAGACCATTATGCAAGACTGCCCCAGGTCACTGAAGACTTCATGTTCCTATCCAGGGGGGCTAAAGGTAGTGCTAACCATGCCACAAATGCAAACAAACTGAAGCAAAGAAAATATAACAAAAGCAAAAGCCAAAAGTACCAAGCTTAACTACCAACCCCCCAGGGGCACGACAAGGCTGTCACTTACCACCGCCCCAACAGTCAAATATACAAGAATGAAATACCTACAGGCAGCCGATAGATGCAACTGGTTTAGTAATTGCAGCAATAAATAGCAAGCTTTGTGCCTTTGGCTCAACATACTCACATGTTTGCTTTATTTTGTTTCAAATCACCTTCCTTTATTCTGCATTCCTTCAGTGCCTTGCACATGTGTTCCACTCTGGATCCCTTCCAGCCTCTTTTGCTTCCAATTCGTCATTGCTACTGTTAAGGCCTATGTTCTGTAATTTGACGGTGGATTTTTTTTTTCTTGCCTGATTGGAGTAGTGAAGTCCATGGTAGTTGTGATGTGTTCTGGCTGGTTGGCTGGCACCTCTTAGATGTCAATATTTTCTCCATGAGTTGGTCTTCAAAATAGTATGCTAGAAAAGATCAGACCTGAAAAAAGCTTGACTTCGAGTGACTCCTTGACTTGTGAGAGTTCAGTAAGGGATCCTCCTGAGAGCAGATTCTACAAAATTCAAATAAATGGATGCTGGCCACCTTTCGAATTTCCGGGATTGTAGCCTAATTTCTTTGGTGAATAGGCTACCATAGTGTGAGGCAAGGAAGTTACAAGGCAATGAGGAAATAATGTTGAGTTGTTTGTGATTCTAGAATCTCAAATTTTAAACAGAATTGATTTCGTTACCAAAGAAAGTGCAATAAGATAGATTGTAACCCTGATGGACTAATTGATTGCATGGACTAAGTTTAGATGACATTTTGTTGCACATAAATTTAGTTAGGGCTCTGATTCTTGTTCAGCACAGACAAAGCAAATCATGCCACCCAAGAAAGTGTTGCAATCAGTTGCTGCTATGTAAATGTTAGGTGACTCAATTTTTTGTTAACAAAAATATGATCGATTATTTTCAGCTAAATCAGGAGTACCAGTTACTGTAATTATTGAGCCAGTTGCACCTGTAACTAATTTGTATTTTATTTTGATATGGAAAATGATGTAGCCTAGGCTATACTGATACATCTCTGGGGACTAAGGGGGACACATAGGTATGAGCACCATGCACACCTAGGCCATAATGTCCCAATGTTTGACCATGGTTATCAAAAAAGGGCTTAGTGTACTAAACTCTCTCACACAGGTCACACATGACTGGCTGAAAACATTAAATCACTTAGCAAGATGACAACTCTGTTCCAGTATGTGTTACGTCAAAAAGGTGAGATAGCAACATCAGTGTATACAGATCAGGGTTGCATAGACCATTTGCAAAATTAAGATTGCACAATTTCTAAGTACCCCGTCTTTGATTGTGCATGTGTATCAGAAAGAAGCAAAAAATCCTGTAACATCCAGTCCAAGCTCAGGCCATGTTGCCAAAATCAAATTACTGTTTTTCTTTAAAAGCAAATTTTGGACAGGAAGAACTGAAAAGATACTACGCTGCAAAAAAAAAAAAATAAAAAAAAAAGCAAATTGGGTAGTGTATCCCTGTTTTATATAGCTTTTGATGTATTATGGGCATATTTTTAGCAAGAAAAATAAGTTTGTACTGAAGATTGTTTTTGGGACTGGGTCTTTTCTGACAGCCTAATGTACCATGTTGTTTCTTACAGGCCTGCACAGAATTGGCCCAAACATCGGAATAAACAATCGGCATACCCTGAGGTTTCTTCGTCAGACTCGAAATAGCGGCGCAAAAGAGAAGTTTCATCCACGAGACCTTGTTGATACATCAGCACTGCCACCCGAACAGAATCGGTTATTAAAGCCAGTTGCGTTTACAGCGGGGGTGAGTTGTGGCTTGTAGGCTAGAAAATTATGTAGCTTTCCAAATATGTCATGAATTCCGAGTGGCAAAGAAAACATTAAATATTAATTGCCAAGACAGTTAGTCTACAGTCACATGTGCAACAAACCAAAGCTAGTTCAGAGGCTGGTTTTCGCGAGATTTCGGAATCACTTTCCGGCGAGCGAATTGCATCGCGAAAACTGGGGGAAAGCGATTCCTGGAATCACTTCTCCACTGGACTGTTTACGAAAACGCATGGAAAGCTGATATCGCCGAGAAAAATCTTACAAACCTTTTAGAATAAATATGTTTCACTTGACGTTTCTTTGGTTCTAATGATGATGATTTTATTACAACCCGTCAAAATAAGCACAAAGCACGAGGACACAGTAAATAATAGTTCCTTCTTCTTCTATTGGTTATAGTCGTTCCTTTTGATCTGAATTCTCAGTTCTCGCTTCTCAATTGTCGATTCTTGTCCAAATTACGGTTTTTGCTCTTCTCAATGCTCCATTCTCGCGTTTGACAAAAACACTGATTTTGCTACCTTTTAAAACCTGTTTGTACGGGTCGAACATCCGCCCTTCGTGGACCAATCAGGATGGAGAACGGAGAGGGACATTCGAGAATTGACTATCAAAGCAACTTCTCGATTCTGAAGAATCGCGAGGATGTCTTTGTTCTCGACTCTGAAAAAGACGCAAAAAAAGGATAATTGGCTTCATGTCAATAGTCATAAAACGCGAAATAGGAGAATTGAGATAAAGAACGCAACTAATAAGGAAAAAAGGGAGAACAAGAAAGGAAAATACGAAAAAGAATTAACTTTAGAAATAAACAAACCAAGAGCATATATTCTGTCGATCATCTTTTAAAACGCTTGCCTTTTCTTTTTTTTTATTAGTGGCACTTGCACTGTTTTTCTTGTTCAGCACTTTTAAGATTCCCGCTGAAGCATTCAGCTTTCCGCGGAGCTTTCCACTAACCTTGTGGAATAAAAACTGGGTAGAAAGTTCGGCAACTTCCCGAAGTAGCGCGAAAACCATTGTAAAGTGATTCCGGCTTAGCTTTCTAGCTCGCGAAAACCCTCCTCGGAACTGAATTAAAAATAACTGCACCACCTAAAGTTGCTCTCTCCTAAACATACCGATTTCACTACTTTCCTAGAAAATTCCCTCGGTAGGCTACATACAAATTTAAGTGCCACTGACTAACCAGGGCCACAGGGGTGGTAAATCACTACATTCCTGAGGCCAATCAATACTTTTTTTCATCGGTAATTTCGAATGCCTGAAAATAAAAGTAAATCCAGGTTCATTAAGTAGCTCATTACTACCAGGCTCATTAAGTAGAACAACTTTTTTTTTGCCGCAGCCTCTTTGTGAGATCATGAAAAAACGCCTTATGTATCCCTCATACTACTTGGAACGACGATAGTAGTTTCCGGTAGAAGGTCGGAACACACCACGAGTTGTTTCCGCTCTTGTATCTGATTGCTTAAGCCCCAAATTTGATTGCCTCGCTAAGGTGATTATAATGAGGAAAGAATGTAACCTCTTCTGCTGTGTTTATATTCCTTCTTAGACTCGTAATGACAGCAAATATATTTGTAGGTGTGCATTGCCAGCTATATAGGTGCAACTTGTTGGCAGTATGAAAACATCAGGAAGATAGCCCTTGGAATAGCTGACCCTGCAAGAAGGACTGTGAATAGCTGGTATGAAGGCGCAAAGTGGGTAAGATGGTTGTTAGATGTAGTTCAGTATTTGACCAAACGTTTAAGACTACATTGTATTTTGTCTGCAAGAAATGATCATGAAGTATTGATTCGTGAAATAGCGTATCTTCGAGCAACCCCGGGGAGTGATCGGCTGGTGGCCTGGATCCTTTGTTGTTTGTGTTGTTTAATGGAGCTTCCTGAATTTCTTCTCTATGCTCCTGGCCTGGATCCTGATCGCTTGCCTAATCTCGGCTGAAAAAAACCGGGGAGAATTTCACTGGCTTGTGCTGAGTACTGACAGTGCTTCAAGTCAGGGTATACTCTCACGTGAGCACAGTGCCTAAACGTTGGAGAACAGTGCTTCGGAGCAAGAGGACAATACACCAATTAAAGTATGTAAATCCCCATAAATTAAGTACCGTACCCGGATTTAGTGGTCCAGACAAAATTGGATGCGATGAGGCTGAGCTTCCCTGCGGACGTAGGTCTGGAGCTGGTTCTGCCGATGTCTTAGTTAAACCTTTATTTCTTTTTTTTTAGTCAGAATGGAGAAACCAGGTGAATCGATGGTGGAAAAATTTACCTGAATATGAAAAACTGTTTTACCCCCTGCTCTTTGCCAATGGACTTGTCTTCCTAGCCTGGAGAGTTGGAAGGTGTCACATGCTTATGACCAAATGGTTTTGCTCTAATCCAGGAGGAAGTAAGTATGGGTATTTTACTTATTTGATATCACCATCCTTCCATCTATTAACTGACTCTTTGGGAGTCCCACATAAAAGTGAACATCAGTGCACTGTTAACACTGAAGTGAGTGTCGACCAAGTGACCGTCCACACTTACCTTAAACTGATTTTTATGTGTTCACAACGCTTTTTAGGAACATTATTCCAACGGTCCAGTTCGATTTGAAAACTATTATTGTACCCTTTGGCTTTGCTGATTTAGATTCGAATATTCGAGCGAGCTCAGTGCTTTCAGTAGTGATCTGCATCGAGCTTCCGGTTACGGGACGATTCGCCATATTGCAGTTCACTTTTCCCAAGCGGACTAGTTTATGTAAGTCTCGATCCCCGTGCCTCATTATTAGAACTTTTCCATAGATATGATAAAATCGATCCACAAGTTGATGAGTAGAAAATTTGCAATCTGCTTCCCGAGTGGTGGAAGCTTTGCACTGTCTTTGGAGTAGAAAATGAAAGCTATCATTTTCTGCTATTACCTTATTTATATTTAACTACCGTATCTCTTTGTCACAAGTATTGATAATGAGACATTGGGGGACTTTTGGAAACTAGTCCGCTTGGAGTGCTGAACTAAAATAACTCGAAATAGTCCTGAGCAGTTCATTCTTGTAGAATTCTTCCCAAGACAGTTCACCACAGACAATGCGTGAAAATTCATCCTACATAGATAGATAGATTTTGTGTGTTAGTTTTAGACTTCGGATGGGGCTACCGTGATACCAAACCTTAAATTCTTAGTAAAAGGGGCCTCAGAATACGCTGTTTCTGAGTAAAACCGAATCCTCTGCGTATATCGTGATACCAGCAAACTCTCCCGTCCACGAAAGCGCCATAAGTAGTGCAGAACTGCAAGTAAATTCACTTTCTAGGTTGCCACTCTCAAGTGGCTTATCCCTTTGCTAAATTCCTCGATACGCTTCGGCGACGCCGAGATTCTTAGTTTCCTTCCATGAGCATAATGGATCTTATTGAACAACTAACAATGCAAACTCTGTGATTTTTTTATGTCAGAATATAAGTTCATCCTTGCCAGCATTTTCATGATCTCCTTTCATTTTTATCTCTGCTCTTGCTTTAAATTGTTTGCTATGTGGGACAATAGCAATGTTTCAGATCTGGAATCTTGGCTGATATTGATAGTGGCCCACAAGAGTGGGTAGGTTTGTGTCAGTTAAGAAGCTGAAGATTGTATTAGGACTAGCATGTCCAGGTTTTGATGCGAACTTTAAGATAATTTCTGGGAACTTTGAACATAGTACTTCAGAGACTACACTGTCAGCAGGTACACAACATATTTTTTTGGTTGAGACACTTTTTTCATAACAAAAACGTCTCGTTTTGCTTATAACTCCGGTATTTTCTGTCAGATTCAGTTCAAATTTAGGGTGCAAGTATAAAATCATGTATCTATTTATAGAACACCAGAGGATGATCTTTGAGATAAGACGGAAAGGCGACTATTTTCATTTACCCCTTTCGCGGAAGATTCCACAGTGATGATCTAGCAAGGCGAACGGGAAACTGTACAATGTGAATGCTGCTGATGTTTTATGCAGAGTACATATGTCGCTCAGTGGTCTCGAACAGTTTCAAGTTCTGATTCCGGTTGGACAGTTATCGATTGAGTTTGTATGGGCTACTATGGGGCAGCTCGTATTGTTTCTACGGATAACTTTTTCTTTCACTTTTCAGAGGCGGTTTGCTGGCCTATGCTTCTATCCAATTTTAGTCACTATTCTGCATTGCATTTGGCTGCCAACATGTTTGTTCTGCACAGCTTCATGAGACGTGAGTAACTTATGGTTTTCTAGTATAGCTACGTTCTTCAAGCAATTGTTCAAACTGGTGTAATAAGCTGCATAAGAGCTATTATGTTTCTGTTCTGCAGCTCTGATGAAATCGCCGCCTGTTCAATTCAGTTCAATTATATTCAAGAAAACCATAAAACGGACAAGCCGACTAGTATAGATATAAAACAGATATAACATACATAACGGATATGAAAATTCAGCTGACAACAGCTCGGTCAGTACCCTAGCTAGTCAAGAAACGATGACCCGGTAAATCCTTATGCTTATACACCCATTTGAACAATGCCTACCGCCAGAGTACTTACTACACTATCAGAAGTTTCATTACAGATAACACAAGGATGCGTAGTTTCAACAGAGAACACTTAGAGTGCGTTCAGACGCATCGGAAAATTAAAAAAAAACGATCGGGACCAAGGGAAAACCGATGGGTTTTACGTGCTTGAAAATAATCCAAGCTCAAAACCCGATGGGATAAAACGTAAAACCGATCGGTTTTTCCCTGTTTTTCCCACCCGTCTGAACGTACTCTTAGGTTGTTTTCAAACGTTATGCACACAAAAAGAGCCGAAACACCGCTGAAAAAAGATCTGCTGACTTTTTTCTTTGTCTTCGTGATATCGGACAAGTCAATAGATGCTTTTTCGGCTGTCTTTCAGCTTTTCCTGGCAATGCTTGTTATGCATAATGTTTTAATGCGTACCGTTTGAAAAATATAACAGCTAACATCCTAAGGGTTTTCTGTTGAAGCCGCGCATCCTTGTGTTATCTGTTATGAAGCTTCTGACAGTGTACACTGTCAGAAGTTTCATAACAGATCGCGCATAACACTTTCAAGAATAACACCTTTTCACTTAGAAATAAAGTGTTATGACCAATTAAATTTACAGTATTCCGTGCCTAGATCTCCAACAACACCTTCAATTGGTAAAAAATACTACACTGTCAGAAGTTACATAACGACAACAGAAGGATGCCCGGTTTCAACAGATAACACTTTGGGATGTTATCTGTTATGTTTCTTTCGTTCCCATTAGTAGTTCTACCAATTGAAGGTGTTGTTGGAGATCTGGGCACGAAATAGTGTAAACTTAATTGGTCATAACACTTTATTTCTAAGATAAAAGGTGTTATTCTTGAAAGTGTTATGCGCTATCTGTTATGAAGCTTCTGACAGTGTAGTAGGGACTTTCGGGCCTTTGTGGATGATCATGCGTGATTCCTTTTGTGTTTTCGATTTGGCAGATTGGATCATTGATCGAATTTGTCATCTTCTTCTTTTTTAGCCAGTGTTGGTTCATTGGGGGCGGAGCAGTTCCTTGGTCTCTACGTCTCCGCTGGAGTATTTTCCGCCCTAGCCTCTCATGTTTACAAACTGGCCATTAGGAAGAATGCCCTTTCCTTAGGAGCGGTAAGTACCTCTGCCTCATGTCGGCTTCAGTCCAGTCAATTCTTTTGTGTCAAGAAAACAATAAATCTGTATTGCGAAAAAAGGAGAAGTTAATAAGATCTACAGGGGAAAAGGTATACATGCTACATGCTATGGCTGCTAAGATAAACCGTCTGTGTGGCTGGCAGATTATTCAAATGCTGTCTTTTAAAACTTGTGTTCTTTGTAGTACCAAAGAAAAGTTTGGATTTTTGAATGTGAATTTACGCGTGAAGTGTTAAAAACGTACAAATAAAACAGACTAACTTGTAGTTAAATTTATGATTTACAAGGAATTCAAAGTTAATACTATCAATAGACTTATTTGTGTAAATAATAAATACATGTCATAAGTTTCACATTTAAGGCACTTTTTTGCTTACCATCAATCGAATCGGAGTACTTCCGCCGCCGAAGCCGGATCAGGCCCGGACGTCAAAGTAAACAAATCCGGCAGCCATGACCTTTGTGCCGTCCAAGTTTCGTTGCACCCCCTCCATCCGTTTGACCCCTACGCATGCTATAAAATCTCCAGGCCTCCCCTCCAGCTTCCTTCACCGTCGGATGCGGCGCTGACACATTATCTGGGGCATCAGCAAAAAGGTGGCGGTCTACTAATATACACACATGAGAAAATCAGGGCAACCAAAATGGACATTCCATGCCTAGACAGTAATGATGAAATCCTGTGGATATTTCTGCAGCCAAAGCGCCTTCCACGAAAATACACTGGTATAGCCATTTGTGCTTACTACTATTCCCCTGGACAGAGTGCTACAAATAGAGCATCTTTCCTTGAAAAACTTCAAATTAGTGCAGATTTTGTGACAAGTAAACATCCTAGCTGTGGAATATTCATGATTGGAGACGCCAATGAACTACGCCTCGACAGTTTGAACAGGGGATTTTCACTAAAGCAGCTTGTTAAAATCCCTACAACCAAAGGCGGTACTTACCTTGATCGTATTTCAACAAACATGGAGGAGTTTTACAGAGAACCTGTTACGGGGCCTCCTCTAGGCGGTAGCTACCATTATACCCTTGAACTGTACCCCAAGGCTTCTACTAGAATAGAATACACAACAACGCATAAAACAAGTAGACCACTCACAGACAAAGGATTGTTACAATTTGGAGACTGGCTCAGTAAAGAAAAATGGGATGGGGTGTACGCTACTGCTAGCCCTAGCGAGAAGGCTAGTCTTTTTCAGGCTGAACTGCTTCAGAAATATCAGACCTGCTTCCCGGAGAAAACCAGGAAATTTTTTTCGTCGGACAGACCTTACATCACGAAGCCTATCAAAGACTTGATATACGAAAAAAGACGTCTTTTCAGTCAAGGCAAGCGACATCAAGCCAACATTTTAAAAAATCGTACAAGGAAAATGACTCGCCGAGCCGCAACGCGTCACTATGAAAACAAAGTCGGACACCTTTTGAAAGCCAAGGCTAGCCAATGGTACAGCAATATCAAACAGATGATTGGCAAGACCGAAGTGGGACTTGATTTTAACTTGGATGAAGATGCGGCTGTCACAGCTAACAACTTAAACGTCCATTTAGCACACATCGTTCAGTCACTCCCACCTCTACCCAAGGAGGAAATCCCCGCTCCTCCTCCCACATTCAATGGTTTTCCCGAGATATCAAAGACAGAAGTCAGAACAAAGCTGGAGAAACTAAAGCGAACAAGTATCACTCCAGTTGACATTCCAGTCGACTTGATAAAAGCTTTCCCTGATTACTTGAGTTCACCTTTAGCTGACATCTTCAACCAGATAACCAAAACAGGCGAATATCCGTCCGTGTGGAAGAATGGATTCATCACACCAATTCCAAAGAAGGACTCGCCGAATGACTTCTCAGGGGTTCGGCCTATAACAATGACCCCGATCTTCAGTAAAGTGTATGAAAGTTTTCTTTGCACTTGGCTGAAACATCACATTCTGGAAAGCATTGATCCCGGACAATACGGTAACATGCCACACACCTCAACTTCACACTACCTGATCAGTTTATTGGATAAAATTCTCAGTCACCTTGATGAGCCGGAACGTTGGGTCAATCTGATAGCGATAGATTTGAAAAAGGCATTTGACCTTATTTGTCATAGTGTTCTCCTGAAAAAACTTCTTGCAAACTTTAATGTTCAACCTTTCCTTGTAAGAATAGTTGCTAATTTCCTATCAGATAGAACCCAACGTACCAAGTATAAATCGTGTTACTCAGACCCTTTACCCATATTTTGCGGGGTTCCGCAAGGAACTCTGCTGGGTCCACTATTGTTCCTAGTAATGATAAACGATCTGGCAAATACCATACCAGATCGCTGGAAATACGTAGACGACCTGTCCGTCACTGAATGCTGCTACAAAAACATTCGAAGTAGTGCAGCAGCACTGATGAGTGACATCTGTGAGGAAGCAGCAATTGATAAAATGATAGTCAACCTCGAGAAGTCAGTTGTTCTGACCATTTCATTCCTCAAAAGCAGCCCTTCCTTCTTCCCAGAACTTCCGGATTCCTGCCGGGTAAAAGAGATAAAACTCCTTGGAGTATACCTTACATCAGACCTAAGATGGGATAAGCAAATTGAGGCTATGCTCAAAAGGGCGAATATGGCCATAGCGTCCCTGAAACTTTTATCCCGCCATGGAGTACCACCTAAACACCTTCTTCATGTTTACTTTTCATTCATACGATCTTCCCTAGAGTACTGCAGCCCTGTGTGGCATTTCGGACTTACACAGGAGCAGTCGGACCGGCTTGAGAAGATCCAGTATAGAGCCCTTCTAATTGTGTCTAAATCTCCGAAAGTTCCCTATTCCTCCCTACTCAGTGATTTCAGATTAGAAACTCTGGCAACCCGCCGCCTCAACATATCCCTCAAGTTTGGTACAAGTATTCTGGCCAATCCAATCCTAAGAAAAATCCTGCCACCAGATTACGAGACGACACGTATCCGACTTCCGCGATCAGTGGCTCAGCCAGTGCCAAGGCTACAACCGGTTGCATGTTCCCACACCCGGTACCTAAATAGTTTTGTCCCTTCTTTCGTCAAGTTTTTTAACAATGGATTTACAGTTGATTCCTAATATCTTCCCTTAGAATTTAAGGTCATTTATAGTTTGGTTATTTTAGCGTAATTTTGTTAATTGTAAATAATATGAATTTCGACACTAAGATTTAAGCGATATTAATAACTGTAATTTTATTGACAAGTTATGTGACTTGACAGACAAATGGCCAGTTATAGGCCATGGTGTGATTTAGCTCGATAGGCTACATGTTATTCAGTTCCAAATATTACAGTTTCAGTGTATACATTGTTGACGTAAAATCAACCAGTCGGCTTATCGCCGTTTCAAGATTTTTAATGAATAAACTAAATTGAATTGAATTGATAACCCTTTCCGACGTGCTATTCAGGACATTCGGAAGAAGCAAAACATTCCCCCTAAAAACTGATTCCCTTATTATCGATTGAGAAAGTGGTCCATGTTTTCCTGTTCCCCAGATTTTCAAAGTTGGCAATTGATTCTGGAAAGGAATGTTTCATTGAGCGTCAGGCCGGGTCCTTGATTCTGGAAAGGAATGTTTCATTGAGCGTCAGGCCGGGTCCCAAGTTTCGGTGTCCTAGCTTACGTGGAAGTGCCCGAACTAGCAAAAACATGATGTTTACCCCTCATGCCCTAATAGGGACACTTGTATTGGCACTTGCGTATCTACCTTTTAACCTATCTGTAGCAGATCTGCAGTATACTAATCACTCATTTCTTTTTCTAGTCGGGGGCGATCCTGGCAATATTTTCTTATACCTGCTGTAAAATGCCGGATTCTCAGCTGCAGCTGATATTCTTGCCTGGTGTCCACTTCAGTGCTCAAACGGTAAGGATTTGTTCTGTTTTTGATTGCCAAATCTCAGCAGTCCGTCCAGTTCAGTAGTAATCGGAATTGAATTTTGAGGACGAAGCGGTAAGTCAAAAGAAAATAGAATTCTTCAATTGGTGTTTCTTGTTTTGTTTTGATATAGAAGAGACTCGTTTATTTGTTGATTATTTTGTTATTCACAACTACTTAGGCTAACGGGCCATAGAGCTTTGTAGGAGTGAAACTTATATTGGTCATTTATTTTTACATTTAACAAAACTGAAGTGAAAAACTGAACGGTGTGAAACTTATATTGGTCATTTATTTTTGCATTTAACAAAACTGAAGTGAAAAACTGAACGGTGAGTCTACCACAAATGCCGGTAAAGTTGGATAAATTAGAATTTTATTGAACATGAAATAGCAGTAGGTCAATAAAGTGCCAGACAAACGAGTGGCATACAAATATGGTACTTTGATCTTTATCGTTAGAAAATAGTGATACAAATCATATTTTCGGTTTGGGAGCAAGATATACCAGACTTTTGTAATACTCAGATGTATGTGTACGACATGCAGCGCATGCCTAACGCTTAAACGTAGGCCTTGACTACTAAAAAGAATTTGAAATGGATATTCTGTGAATTACCATTTAAATCGGTCGTGCATACCCCAACCAGCATCTGTCATTGCCTATCCGTTGGGCAGGCATTTCTGGTAAACTGCTCAGGTCTGTTTGTTTCTAATATTAGTTTCATTGCTATAAAGAATTTCCTGTGGAAACATGGCTAAAGACCGGAAAAAACACATAGTATGTTGGCTATAGGAGATCTGAAGCCTAGAATTCTAACCTTAGGATCCCTGGGCGACAAACATGTAACTCATGTAAGCACAACCGTACACGGTGAACATTGATCAGTCCATCGAATCAGTGACCAATGTATTGGTTTAAATATATAACCGAGATCTGAAACATTCGGAAAAAGATCGTAGGTTTCTTGGCATAGTTCCTACCATCACTGGCGGGGCCGGCGGGGGTACTTTTTCTCTAAAAAAAAAAAATCAAAAGAATGGATTATTTTTTTGTTAAAAGAATAACGTCAGAACCAGCTCAAGTCTCAAAATTTCGAACCTTACGACTGGGAGTCCATTTTCGAGCATCTAGAAGGAGTGGTTACTTTTTAACCTCTAGCTCTTCCTCCGAAGTCGACCTCTTGACCCAGCGGCTGCACTAATTGTCCTTTCTTCCTGTCCAGGCGCTGGTAGGAGCGATGGCGTTGGATCTGGCAGGAATTCTGTTCGGCTGGAAGCTATTCGATCACGCAGCCCATCTAGGAGGAGCGCTGTTCGGATTGTAAGTACATAACACATTAACTGATTTGTTCCTTCAACGTCATATACCTGTTCCCGAGCCTGTTGCAGTTTTTGTACACTTACAGTGACAAAAGTCAACTATCAGTCAGCCAAAGTAGCTATATAAAGGCTCCTAAAAACACCTGAATGGGTGTTAAGAGTGTCTTCATTTTACCATACAACCCAAAACCGCACCGTCCAATGTTAACGGAACTCTCACAAAAGTACTGTACATTAAAACGGTTGAACCATAATGAACTATCAAGCTCCATCCGGATCGGATCAGCTGCCCGAGAGGTTGGCATGCCACAAGATATTCCAGGAACCCCCCTTCAGCCTCCTCCACAGTGCCCAGATCCGGCCTAGATCTGTAAAGGTACACATTTTAGGGGAATGAGACAGTGGGCCATGGCCTGAGTTTCGGCTAGCTTGTCTTGCCTACCCCACGCAATAATAAAGGTACACATAAGACTTGTGACTGACTGTCACAACTGACTGTCCTGCACGCCAAGTCACGTCCTGATTCCTCCACTCTAAGGAAGCCACAAGATTCCCGGTACCCACCCCTCCAACTCTTCCATAGTCACCGTAGACGGTCCGGACCTCAAGATAACATAGCTAAGGCACATGACCTTTGTATTGTCAAATTTTCGTCCCAAACGCTCCATCCGTTTGGTCCCTACGCATGTTACAAAATGTACGCCCCTCCCCCGGTTAACTCCTCACACCGGTGGTCGGGCGCGGTTCGCAAATATAAACAGAACATCTCAGGCGTTCTCCTAAAACCCATCAAATTTCGCTCGAATCGGATCGCCGTTCGCAACTTATACGGGTCATAATATCCCCAATTTCCCCTCCCTCCGACCCCCCTGCGGATGATCGGATCCGGATAAAAAAAAAAGGTTTCATTGAGCATTGGGTAGGGTCCTTTATGCATTCCAAGTTTCATCGTCATAGTGCCCGAACTAGCAAACGTGGACAGAGGGACAGACAGACAGACATTAGGTTTGCTATATGGCACATGAGTCGAAGACTACAAGTGCCATAAAAAGGTAAATAACACTAAAATCTACAAACGGCTGAACGTGTGATTCTGCTAATGCAAATGTTCGTGCCGTTGGTTTCGATTGTTTCTGGTGGGAGATTGTTCCGTGGTGTCTTAGAACGGCTGTAAAACCAATTCTGGCCAATTCTCTGTTTTGGGCGTGGCGGTAAAGTTTGTGTGGGTGACAACAGGAATTGATGAATAAAACTGATAGCTTAGGCCAGGCCCGTATCCAGGAATTTATTTCGGGGGGGGGGGGGTTTGCCCGTGGGTTGGACCAAAAAGTACAGAAAAGGAATAGATCAGATTTTAAAACCTACAAAAAACGATAACGATTACTCTTGAAGGTTTCGAGGGGGGATTCGAACCCCCTAACCCCCCCTGGATACGGCCTTGGCTTAGGCATTCAGCTCTACTTTAATCTGTACAATAGTATGGTCGAGGATTGTGAATAATTGTTCTCTTTCCAGGTTTTGGTACAAGTACGGCGACTCGATCTGGGCCAAAAGAGGTCCTGTATTACAGTGGTGGCATAGTATAAGAGCAACACCGGTGGCCTAATGGAAGAGTGAGATATAACGTCTGAGCCCAGATTTAATCTTTGAACTCGCAAATCGTTGTGCGGGATCAAGTGCCAGGAAGTGAAGTACCTTGCTGTTAGGCATGGGCACTGTTCCTGTTTTCTGTTCCTGTTCCTGTTTTTTTCTTCCCGTTTTACTGTTTCCCGTTTTCTGTTTTAGGGATCCAAAAATAAACAGAACAGCTGTTGTAAACCCAGCCGTTTTTTTTGTATCCCTAAAACAGAAAACAGTAAAACAGGAAGAAAAAAACAGGAACAGGGACAGAAAAGAGGAACAGTGCCCATGCCTACTTGCTGCAGCTATATACAGTGTACACTGTTATCTTGATCCCTCGTGAGCCGTATGTGAGAGTGCCGGTACGCAGGCAAGTAATCAGAGGGCTGTGTCCAAAGATTTGCTTGTTCACCTTCTTTTACATTATACTTATCCTTATAAGAGGTCTGCGTCTCTAACCGTTTCTCATTTCCATCATGTCGAACCTTCAAAAGTCATTTTGTATCCACCCTTCGTCACTACGCTGATTTTCTTAATTTTATTTGTTTGGCTAGTTTTTTAGGAGGATCAGGCTCTTGCTTATAGCTTCCGAAGAGCCCATTGGTCAGAAATATCGGTTATGCAAGTTTGTTCATGGCCGGGGTTTATTATTTTCGTAATCCCCATCACAGTTTCTAAGGAGTCTCATGTGTTCGACTGCTATGGTAGAAATTGTGTCTACTGCGAGGCTTACTGGTAAATGGTGTTATGTTGGCAATTTAAACTGTTAAATAAACAAAACCGATTATCATCAACCGTAGAATAACCATAGGATACCTATCTTATTTTCCTATAGTCCATGTGTAATGTAAAATTTCGAGAGTATCCTATCTAGATAATGTGTCTGAAAAGAAAACCTGTGGTGATTATGACAGACGCGGCACGGAGCAGTCTACCACGATTCCTTGATTTTTGTACATCCTATGTCTAACATTGGGTATACCCAGCGAGTGTCCAGTCAGCCTATGGCAAACGCCGACTAGGGTATGTTAAATGCGGGAGCGCGCTAGCAACAAAATATTGATGATAGAGCGAAGTTCAGAAAACAAACATAAATTTATAACAAACGCTGAGTTCAAACAACGTTTGGCATAGCCTAGCCAAAAATCCGGCGTGTGTGGTGGATTGGCAGGGAGTGACTACAAGTGTTCGAAGGAGTTGTGCTAAGGGCGATTCTGGCTACCTGGGAAGCTTCGTTTGTTTATGCGCCGGCTGTTTTTTTGCGACTTCGGTTAAAACTCGCTTGGCTTTCAAGAGCTGTTTTTGCGCTCCGCTAGTCTTGGAAAGTGAATCCACTATGTGCCCCCCCCCCCCATGTTGTCGGCCAGTCGGTAAAAAATAACCGAGTCGGCGCGAAGCGCCGCGATTTTTAGAAAAAACAGTGGCTTTTTTTCTTTGAAATAGTCGTTTTTTCTTAAAAACAATCATAAACAGTCGGTTTTTCGTAAAAATAGTCGATTTTTTCTTGAAAACACACGTTTTTTCGTGTCCTTTTTTTTCTCAAAAACAGTCGTTTTTATCCGCAAAAATAGTCGGTAAAAATGACCACCCAGTCGGTAAATACCTTGTCCCCCCCCCCCCCCCCCCAAACATTTTGGCTAGTAACGCCTCTGCTTGTGTTACACGTTATGAAAATATCTGTTATGTTATGACCCTCTTAATGTGAGTGTCGCGAAAGGATAACAGATCGTAACAGATAAATTATCAACTGTTTCCGAATCCAAATAGTGCAGTAGTTGAACTTTTTTTCGTTGGGTTATATAAGTTTGAAGTGGGCCGTCTACGGGCACCCGGCCAAGGGCTCTTTATCCGTGTTCGTCCAGACTCGGCGTGCTCTCATTGGCTGAAAATTGAAAATCATTGGCTCCATGTCCTAGACCCTTTTGGTCAAACAGTACTAGCAAATTCGTAGGAAACCAACGTTGTGCGTGGGTGGGGGGACCTTGTTGTTACCCAATACGTAAATAATTTATTGAGCAATAACAGCAGACTGACATTTTGATTTTGTTCAGGTACACAACCTTATAATTGCACTTGCATTATTCCTTCCGACATTTAGCACGTGTAAAAAATGTGTAAGTACGATATTCACGATGTGACTAGATTGAAATACGCAACGCAACACCCGTAGGTGTGAAAACCTCAGGAGACTAACTACTATATAGGAAAAGTCCTTGATTTTTTGTTCTGCGGTAATGTCCGAGCCGGAGTAGTATTTAGACGATCGTTTGAATAGTAATTAACTAGCGGTCTATTTGCACTTTTACCAACCGAGTCACTGCTTTCTACGGGAAACTGGCTGTTGCCTTTTCGGCTTATTCATCGTAATTTTGAATTTCGAAAACAGTTCAGCATCACCCTGTCTGATAGGAATAGTTTCTTCGATTTTATGTCTGTAGGATGTCTCGTGCATTATTTGCTTCGCTGTTTTGTGCACGGGTTCCATATTCTGAACGGTTAGTGGTGTTTGCATGGGGATAGGTGCCGCTAGTGTCGCATCGGTGTCGACGGCACTTGAGGACGTTCCTAGACACCGCGCCAAGCTAGCACAGCTACTCGCGTAGTTCTGTCCCATCACTTGATTCCAAATCGGCTTTTCTTCTGGGTTGGGCTCCATCTTGATTTCTTGCTTTTTCGAATCTTTTCCAGTGTAGTACCTCAATTTGCCGCCAGAGTCGAGAGACAGCATTTTCTTTTCTTTTAGCGAAGGTTTTGAGCCACCGGTAAACTTGAATTTGCAGATAGAAATTTCGTTGGAGGATCTGGTTGGGGGGATGAACAAGGATGTCTTGCGCTTGCGCTTCTTTGTCTCTGGCTCGTTTGGAGTATTTTCAGGTGATTTGGCAACACTGGTGATTTCATCTTGCATTCTCGGAATGCCGAAATCTGGCATAGGGATGTCACCATGCAAATGTTTATACATCATGAATAGGAATTCTTGAGGAAGCATAACACTGCTAAGACTCGCAAGATGGCTGAAACCGGTTAGTTTTTCCATCGTCTGCAGAAAGTCAGGCGGAAAAGCGTTCTCCTCCGTTTTTGTCGAGAGGTTCACCGGTTCCGATCGCTCTTGTATTTTGTTCCTTAGCAACTCATTCACTGATGAAGTCGTAACTTCATTTTCTTCATCTGTTTTGACAACTCGGACAATGTCCGATTTGCTCGGTTTGCGACCGCGTTTGCGGTGATCTGTATCACGGTGCGATGCTGGTGATTCCGTAACGAATTTGGGCGTGAAAAGAGGAGGAGCTTCGAAGGGGGCGTTGCGCTTTAGGTGGAAGTAGGCGGAGATTGGGATGAGTGGCGGCGGTGGGTAGGTGCTCCGTTTTCGCATAGGGGGGTCGAAGGGTAGTTCATCGTCGTCTTCCTCTACAAGGATACATTCAGGTTCCGTTTTGATATGCATGCTGTAGTCCATGAACCTGCAAGCAAAATTAAATAATTAGTTCAAGTTAACAAAATTAGGTACCGCAAGGTGACGTAAGTTTCTGGAAATGTGACAATACGCGAATAAAAAGCGCTAGATATGCCAGTGGCATACAATAATTGGCACTTAGTTTATTAACTGTTTTTACTGTTGAAATATAAAACCGAGATACTAACTATAAAAAAGCACAAACAGCAGTACGAAAATTTTAGGACAAAGTAAATCAGTACAAAGATTTGGAGAAAAAAAATCACCGCGAATGAGGTGTTCCGTACGGAGGCGGGTTCGGGGAAAGGATTCGTCGTAAGGACAATTATGTCTTGGTAAAATAGTGAACGTATTTGAAATACAAAATAAATTCCACGAACCAATAAGAATATGGAGATCCTGATTTTATTATTAAGCCTATTACGTATATTCTTCTGAGTAGGTTTTCAGGCAAGATTGTAGAATAAAATCAGACAATGTCGATGCTGTTTCTGGGATCCCAAAACGTAAGCGGAGGGATACCTATGACATCGCAAAAGTTTTCCGTCTGTACGCACGATAACTTTCGAAAGGATTGAGATATTTTGATGGTCAAAATATCCTTTGGATCAAAGTACAAGTCAAGTTCGAAGATAGGCTATGTAGCCCTATATTTGAGGGCGGGGGAGGGGTTACAAATTAATGGGCAAAAAAAATATTTTTTGAAAGCTATTTAGATAGTTGAATTAGGGGTAAGGAGACATGCTGAATCCGAATATGAAAGTTATTTTCTCACCGGATAAGTAGTTCACCCGGAACCCGGCAAGAACCGGACACAAAATTTGTCGACCAATTTTCGGCTACCCCTTTTCTTCACACTAGTATAGCTCTGCGCGTAGAAGCCGCGCAGAGCGCGTAATCTATGAATGTCAGACAGAGCTAGTGTAATCGAAGGTCGAAGGGGTTGGTATATGGGAAAAGAGTAGGTGGTTGCGGGCTGTCCCAAAATATTTTTAAACAGCTAATGAGATAGTCGATTATGGGGTAAGAAGACATGCTGAACACGAATATGAAAAATCATTTTCTCGCCGGACAAGTAAGTAAAAATTTATTTGAAGTTGATTAGATGTTCGACTTAGGGGTAAGAAGACATGCTGAACCCATGTGCGGCAATCATTTTCTACCCTGACAAGTACTTCGCTTGGAATCCGGCCCAAACCGGAAAGTTTGTTAAGAGCAAAAGTTGTATTTGTAGTTGATTAGATGTCCGTATTAGGGGTAAGAAGAGATGCTGATAGCTCCTCGGATAGCTCGATTCCTTTTTTGGATTCCTCAACTCTCTTTTCGGCCTCTTAGTTGTTCGACATGAGACCCAGTTGTTGGTTTACGTTACTAATTGCCCGGAAGCGGCTTGTGCGCTCGCTTGTGAGTTATGGGCACATGATCAGATAAATATTTACGTCTTACGGGAGGGGTCTCCCAATTTTTCATCCGAGCTAAGGGTAAAAAAGTATGGACTGACGTAATAATCTGTATGAATAAGTTAAATTTTTACACACCTTAACAAAGGATAGGATGGAAGAAGGTTGAGACTGAAAAAGAATCGAGGGTGTTTGAATTTGAACAACAATATACAGTAAGGTTTCGATTCACGACGAAAAAGTATTTGTATGAAGTTGTGAGCCGTAGTAGCATGCAACATACTTACTTGATGGCACTACATGCTATTATATCAAAACTGGATGCTACTGCTTTACATGATCCCAGTCCGAAAGATGGTTAAATTAAAGTATTTCATACTACGACACAATACATACAGCTTCTAGGATACAAATTATTCATCGGAGTGGGTCGTCGACGCACCATCTCTATAAAAAATACTAGTCGGGCCGCGGAAAATTCAGTTCGTCGAGTGCGGAAAATTCAGGATCTTGAACACTTAAACCGGAAGCAACGGCTGTATAGGGTCATAGTTTATGGTCACAGTAAGCAGTCACAGAACTGACCCCTGGGGCGTCGAGCTATTAAAAAAAAAATCCATGAGTAAAACAGGAGCTTCAACTTGGTTGCCGTTCTCGGAATAGCCCACCTCCCCTCAGGAGCTTTGATATGTTCTATCGAGCGAACTATATTCTCACTTCACTCTCCGCGATTTTAGTTTTTGTCTATTTGAATATCTCTTACCTTTTATTTGAATTGTCTTTGCGGTGAACTATGTTTCACGACTTGTCCTTAACTGTTCCTGCGACACTGTGGTTCCCTGTTTCTCTAACTTGGCATCGTGTTGGAGTATCTTCGTCCCATTTGGGGATGGAACCTAGATCCCCGATCGTCTCTCTGTATCGTCTAAATTAAGCGCTAAGAAACGGAGATCGGAGCGGAAAAGTCTCTCCGAAGTTGGGGCTTCTAATTTTGGGCAAGCTCAGCTTGCACCGGCCTCGGAGAATCGGCTTGGGACGCGAATGGTATTTTTGTAAAAATGTAGACTATCGCCACGTGTGCAAGCTGCATATCCGGGTGTCCGTGGGAAAAAAAAATCCCACGGAAGAATTGACGTAACCGTGTCCCTGCCGCTAATATTTCCTGGACATGAGAGTTTAGAATATTCTAGGTAGCGGGGGGGGGGGGTATCTAGCCGCTAACTTTGGTAATCGTGACTTAGGTGGTGGTTGCATCTAAGACGCGACGCGTAGACGGACAGACTGGAAAGTATCCAGAAGAGAGTGGTGAAGATCATCCTTGGCCCAACGTACACCTCGTATGAAAACGGACTGGCCAAGCTTGGTCTCTCTAATCTCTCTGATAGACGACACAAACTGACTATGGACTTCGGACCAGGCCCGTATCCAGGAATATATTTTTTTGGGGGAGGGGCCGTGGAATTTATTTCGGGGGGTTTTGCCCACGGGTCGGACCAAAAAGTACAAAAAAGACGTAGATTATAGCTTAAAGCCTACAAAAACTACTACTTTCGTAGGTTTCGGGGGGGGGGGGGTCGAACCCCCTAACCTCCCCCCCCCCTGGATACGGCCTTGCTTCGGACGTTAGAGTCTGACCTCAGAACTCCGCAAAACTATCTTACTGGACTATGAAGCAACACACCCAGCTCGACCGAACATCAGACACAAAGAAGCAACTGCAATCTGCTCGAAACTTATTCGCCCAAACACACAAATAACCGACAGGTAGCCTACCTCAAGTCCTTCGTACCCTACTTCGTACACCCCTTCAGTTCTACGCTGTAATTAACAAGGTAAATTGAATATATTAAAAAAGTTGCATCGTAAGCATTCTAGCAGTTGCAACCTCTAGACCCCCCACCCAAGACCCAAGGTGAAGCCACGACTCGATCCGACCGCTGGGTCATCTAGTGGCGCGGTTTGGGAGCACCCGACATGGGGAGGCTGGGAACATGTTTGCATGTAAATGGAAAGTGTGTAGAAAAATCACACTAACTGTTAGCTTTATCGATTTCTTTTAGTGTTTTGTTTTCTGTTTTTTCTCGTTAATTCCCGCAAGTCCAAAGAAGAAAGGATGTAAACTGGATCACAATAAACAAACGCCGTAAATTATACTAAATTCGTTATAGTGAGTTCTTGAAGATTCTGAACTTAAGCTAAATTATCTTCAGCTTTCGAGACAAAAAAAATGCCAAGCTGGCTGAAGATTTCCTCTTCCGACATAATTTAAATTTCACGTGGTGATATACTTAGTTGCGTCAATCCTCTTACTTGCACTCGATCTTCTCGAAAATTTAGTAACCCTTTTAACCTCTGGCGGGAAATCACGGAATAATTGATGAGCAATGGCCACCTTGCTTTAAGAGTGAACTGTGTTCAAGTAACCTGTCGATAACGTTGGCTACCGTGAGGATTTGAAAGAAAACTAAGGTAAAAGCGTTTTCGTAAAAATCTGACCCATCGAAAGATAATGGTGTCTCCCCCTTCTTGGCCCACATGAATCAAATTCTTCAAGTGTAAATTCTGGATCTTCAAATTTATTGTCAAAATATTTTATATAGTGTTATTGTACGTACTAGTATGTCAACCGTATGACGGTCCAGTGCTAGCGAGTGAATCGTACGAGCTATTAAGGAAATTAAAGATAATTATTATTATTAAGACGAACTAAAGGAAAAACCGGGAAAAACTAGGGTCGAAAGCCGGAAAAATCAACATTTTGTTTGAGAAAATGCAAATAATTGGGAATTGGAATTCCTTCCGTTTCTACGGCTGAATATCCAGTGTTGCATTGAGTCTGATATCCCTGGAGATACGCTTGATGACTAACTCTTCGTGCCGAGCGAAGAATCAGAAACCAGACCAGAAACGTCACCACAACAAACGTTGTCAGTTGGTTTACGTAGGATTTGAGCCAGTTTTGAAGATTTGTTTGGTGACTTTCTTGTTCTTCCCTAGGATATCTGGCGTGCTTCGGACTTCGTCGTATAGAATACTGAAGGCGGCCGCCTGCATCTACAGGGCTTGGCCGTACTTCGAAAAATGTGGGCGGGCTCTTTTTCCTTTGTGAATGTTTTTACTAAAATAGTAGTAGCCTATGTCTGTAGTTGGGTCGAAGAAACTGATAATTTCTCACTGTGGAAATAAACCGCGTTAAAAATTACAAACGATTTTAGGGAAGTGGAGTTCAGGGAACTTGTCATTGCCTGGCCGGTATATGTTCTTATAGGTTTGGCCTTTACTGTCTGTAGGACAACCGCGAACTACGAAGATGAGAGACAAGCGTGGAAGCGTGACGGAACCGGTACTTGGTTTACTGACATGTTCTCATCTCGTCTCGTAGTGTTTGTCGATGACATCTCTGCCTAGTCCCCCCTGGTAATCTGAAGGTCAGATCCCCCCGTAATCGATTACTTGCTAAATATTATAGCCTAGTAATCGTCAAGACTCCACTGGACTTTCCCTGGAACATTAAATTTCCAGAACCGTGAACGTTCGCATCTGCTTGATGCATTGGGAATAAAATGATGAAAACGAGATTTTCGGGGTTTCTTTTTGATCAGCTAAATTATCCCTCTAAGATGATGTGCGAGGGATAAATCAATTTCGGATATTTTGGCTGCACTTCCGGCAAAACGTCCTCAGCGAAAAAACAAACAAAAACTAAATCATAACATCCACAACAATACCAACAGGACAACGATGCGAAGCCAACAACAATAAAACGGCATGAAACTCAAAAACCAGAAAGAAACGATGCGGATTAAAACGACATGCAGATAAAATAACGAAAGATAAAAGTACGTGTTAAAATGTGTTTGTTCTGTGGAAGTGTTTGATTGAAGTGGTGGTAATTTTTAATGATGGTTCACTCGATTTTTCCGTTTTCTGGGTGAAAGCTTCTGCGCTTTCCCAGGCAGATTGTGTACATATAAACATTTGCACAGAACTCTAATTGTAAATAATCTCAGAATTGTACAAACACATTTTAACACGCACTTTTATCTTTCGTTATCAGACTAGACACCTGCGTCGAGTCGAAGGCTTCAAATGGTATGACAAGATCCGCAATACTGAGATCCTGAAGACCTTCAAGCTGGCGAACCTTTCTACCCAAGTAGAAGCCCGCTCTCTAAGGTGGTACGGCCACCTACTCCGTCTCCCACTAAGTACCCCCGCAAGGATCATCTCGGATTTCAATCCCTCGGAAAATGGCTGGAAACGCCCTCGAGGAAGGCCACGCACTAGATGGGCTGATGTAATAAACCAACGCCTGCTCAGCCGCAACATAAACCCAAATGAGGCCCCAACCTTAGCCCTGGACAGGGCTACTTGGAGAAGTCTGACGGCGCTGTCAACCAGTTCCCTCTACGCTGGCGACCCTGCTGAGCAAGAGCGTTAAGTCAAGTCAGGTCAAGTTTATCAATTCCTAAACCTTTTCAATTCGAGCACCCTGTCGCTCTTGGCAGAAAACTAAGTTAAAATTCCGCTGAAATTCCGGTAATTTAGCAGTTCCTGCAAGGACGTTCCACGTCAAAGAGCTATTAGCGCCACGTATGCCATCTAGACAAAGCTTTTGACGCTGCTAACTAGAGTATGCTGCTCCCAAAAAGAAGAAAACAATTTAAAACAAATCATCATCGTTTTCATCACTACCATCTGTGTATACTATCGTCTTGTTTTAGACTGGAAATGAACTGGAAACAGAATCAGTGTGAAATACAGGAGAAATTCTTCGGTCTATGATCTTTTAAGTGAAATGTCGATGGAGAATCGTGCAAATTCCTCCCTTTTCAAAAGGGCTGAGCAGCTCAGGCGCTGGGAAGAGTCTGAAACTAATAGGGTTTCGGATCAGCCCAGAGCTGTTCAAAAGAAAATTAAGTTCAGTGATGGATGTGTTTTTCTTTCTGCTTGTTCAGCAAATGATTATTCAGAAATTGATAGACTCCTCAGTAATGGAGCAGATATTGATACACCAAATATTGATGGATTGACTGCTTTACATCAGGTAAGGTAAAAATGTAAAATGTTCGATGCACAGCATCGCCTTTATCATCCTGTGATTAGGCAGAGCCGCTCTGGAGCCGCTGCGAGTCCAGCAAATCCGAGTCCGAAACAAGTCTGAATCCTTGAAAAAGGCGTCTTGTCTTGAGATGGGTCCAGATTCTGAGTCCACCACCAGCCTGCCACCAGCTCTGGGTTTAGCCTTAGGTTGAATAAAGAGCAGAATGTTACACATTTTCTGTGCATCTGTTGCATATATCTGCCAGTATTTTTCTTGCTAATTTACAAAATTAAAAAAGCTATCTGGTATGAAACAGGTCACAGGTCCTACTGCTTTTGTATTCGGACATGGAATAACTATCCTAACTATCTCAAATAGATATTGGGACATTCACCAAAGGTCGAGCACTAGCCTACGCTACAATCAAACACTTGTTATGGATGCTTTTAGTCATGGACAGATGCTGTACAGACTCAATCCAGTTGCCCAAATAGGCTTATGTCACTGAATGCTGATAAAATATTGTGTTGGAATGAATATTGCTTGAATAACTATTCAAACAAATGTTAAGGCCCAATACTTTAAAATCAGTGGGATGTATAGGCTACCAATTCTAGCTACTAAGATAAGTTAGCCCTCTCTAACCTGTCTCTAACAGAAAGATTGTCCTTTTTCCGGCATTGTATCCATGCTTCAGCTCAACAAGCCCTCTTTTTTGTTTGCACTTTCCAGTTAGCAAACCTTTTTTCTTAGTGGCAACTGACCACAGCCCCATCTTGGATGGAGAGCTCTGCTTTGTCTGTATAAAGTGAGGATCAGTCATCAAAAAGTTTCCTACTCATGAAAGCCTAGAAGAACATTGTGCTGTTCTCTAGTCGTTAACCTTTCTTCTTGAACCTGCAAGAGAATGCTAAGGTTTGTTGAGAGTGAAGTATTTTTCCTGAGAGAGAATTCACATAACTAAATAGTTGGTAATATTAGCATGTTATGTGCATGTTTAGAAAACATTACTGTTCATAACATGAGGGTTAATTCTGATTCAAAACAACATTCAAGCCAAATAAGAGAACCAGGAATTAGTGAATAAGACATTTCAGAGCTGTCATTTGGAGGTCCTAACTGAAAAGTATTGTGGGTTCTAATGCCAGCACTTCAAGGGTGTAGTTGAGCTGTAGTTTATGGTCTTTTTAAAATTCCTGTCTTAACTGTTTAAAAGTTGTACATTGAGGCGTTGTGGTAGGCTAGTTGAAAAAACTTTTTTTTTCTCTTCAAAGAGACTAACAGTAGCCTACTGTCTCATTGCTTTACCACACACATTTTTTTTTGTCTTGCCTCAACTCCTGAAGATGTTTTCCTTAATGCCAAAACGAAAGTCTAGTTTTATGGCACTTGCAACTTTTTTCCAGATATTTTTCACTTTTCTGTTGGTCAGTCTGACTGTTCATCGGCCCGCTAGTTGCGAGTTAGGATAGTTACAGATGGTCTTTGAACCAGACCAGATTGACTTCAAAACTGCCACTTCCCGGATCGGACCGTTAAGGGGGATTGGAGGCCAGAGGGAGGGAAAATTTGAAATCTATTTGCCTCTCTTACAAGTGATCCAATCTGGATTAGATTTGAATGTTGCAAGAGTAACCTTCATGCCCCGATGTTTGGTTTAGGTCCAGGCTGGATCCGGCAACTGTGGGGGAATTCGGGAGGGGGATTGGGATGGGACTTTGGGATCAGAACATGTATAAACCCTAGATGTACCATTCATAGGTCAGAACCAGAACAGGCACTTTTGAGGAGTTTGATGGGGGCAGTCCTACACAAATCTGAAAATTTTGGGGATGGTGCCCCAACGTATGGGCATGGTGCTCCTACGTTGGGGTACCATGCCCTACAGCAAGGGCATGGTACCCCCATAAAAATCTGTTGAATCAAGAATCCGAAATGGAAATCTGCTTTTCAAAGAGATTTTTATTAGGGTACCATGCCCTTGCTATAGGGCATGGTGCCCCAACGTATGAGCACCATGCCCAAAAATTTAGGATTTGTGGGGTCTCGGAAATCTTTTGACGTGCTTAACTCTCTAACGAGTTATCCGATCCGGATGGAACTTGATAGTTGGCAAGCATGTGTAGAGTCGGAGGGGAGACCCTTGAAATCTTGCGACACTTATAATGGGACATGTAGGACATGCACACTTGCAAACTATCAAGTTCCGCCCAGATTGTATCATTTGATCGAGAGTTATGCATGCGACAAGGTTTCCTAGACATCCCTTCCAACTGCCACAACAATGCCTGGATCCTGTCGAACATGTAGGACATGGGCACTTCTGACTATCAAGTTCCAACCAGATCGGATCATTCGATCTAGAATGATGCATGTCACAAGATTTCCGGGACCCCCCCCCCCCAAAAAAAGTGCCCAGATACGGTTCGGATCCATAAATGGTAAATCTAGGGCATATGATAGTCCTGCCCGCCAAGTTCCATCGCGATCCCTCTATCCCGCCACTGCGGGGGAGCGGCGGAAGAGCCATCCAACCTTGACATCGCAGACCTTTACTGAAAAACACGCGTACTTCTAGCATTATCCCCTGTTTGGTCCATATTTACAGCGATTAACAAGAAATGTAGGGGAGAGTGGTATAAGCAGGGACGGATTTTGGAAAACCTCCAAAATGTATGGTTAACATTGGAGTAGAAAATGGTTTATGGCTCAAATGAAAGCCCCGGAACTGCTGCATAAACTGTGATTTTTCCAGATTTTTCTTGTATAGCTAGAAGAAAAAAAGAGGGGTGTCCCTGCTTATACCATTTGTCCCACTAAGTACCGGGGGTGGTATATCTTGGGACACGAGGTGGTATACTCTGGGACATAGTAAAAAGATTCATGTACTGGTAGAAAACTTCGACTATTCATCGTATAAAAACTACATTAAAAATTCGACTTTAAAAGTAAAAATATCTTAGGCACAAGACTAGACTACCAGTCAGCAAATCCGAAGTATGACGCTGCTCTGGAAGCTGTACCGGGTGCTGGGGTAGGAGGCGACAACTTTTTCAAAATGTCTTCCCTTGGATAAAATATTGAGTCTTCTCGGTCCGGCTACTTCCACTTTCTTAGACCGGCCATGCACATGACACTCACTCTGACACTGTTCTCGTTTTTCTCTTGGACAGACCCAGGAAAATACATGTAAATACATGTCCCACTACATACCACTTGTCCTTGTCCCAGTATATACCATGCGACCTCTACTTGCAAATTGTGTCCGATTTTTTTTACTGTTGCATATTTTTCCACCAGATGGCCACACGACGTGGCCTGATGTTTTAGCTTTCGTTTGCTATCTTACACACACAATTTCTGCAAACCGTTACAAAATAAAGCACAAAAAACTATTGCCCAAATATTTTTTGGGGGGTATAGCCGAAAGTTTGAAGTCGATTGAAGTCGACTGTCATGTCCGCCATTGAATGAACTATACTAGGTGGCTTTATTGGATTTTTTAAAGAACGCTAGATGACAGATAAGTACCGTGTCCCACCTTATACCCCGTCCCTGCATATACCACTTACCCCTATCTGATCAGTTTATTTCAAGCATGCTAAGTTTCTACTGAAATTGCAACTCTGTTTGGATTAGAAACATCCATGTTGTGGCAAAATACGCAGCAGATAAAAGACAGGCGTGATTGGTTTCCGGCGGGCTTGAATACTAGCTGCAGTATATATATTCCTATGTTTTAATCTAGTTGTTGTGTTTTATGTATTTAGCAAATGTAGGTCGATTTTTGGTTTCTTTTTATTTTGTTTCCTTTTTTCTTCTTTCTTGTACTCCATTTAAGACGATTTTTGTCCTGCAAGTGGGAAATTATCATCATCATCATTACTACCCTTGCAAATGCCATATGAGCTATCAGCTTTTATTGAATTCAGGATCAAGGCGACCAAGATCACCATGCGTCATAGGCTTTTCATGATGTTACTGGATTGGGGTAGTGGGCAACATGCTTTCCACGAATTCTTGCGACGAATTTTCGTTTTGCTTTTTGGAAAGCAAATCCGTGAGAACGCCTAAGCAGCTATCCTTCACTACTGAATCTGCCTAAATCTCAGTAGAACACGATTTTACATAAGACTTGCCACCATTCTTTGATTCACCTTCCAACGAGAGAACCGCATCGCGCAAGCCTCAGGAAACCTATTCTTGATTAGGACGTGCTTTCCACTTTCCACTTGCATCCTCGCGAGAACCCATGGAAAGATATATTGAAACAATAGACATCGTGCATTAATACTCCTTGAGCGGAAACTGACTGGGAAACATATAGGCAAACAAGAGGGCTTGAATATGCTTTCCAGTCAGCATGGGCTCAACTCAAGGAGTAAATAACCCACGAACTTTGTTGACGAATATTCCTTCAGCCCAAGCTGACAGCGAATCACATTTGACAGTGCAAAACGGATACGTCAGCTGAATTTTATTAGAGCTATATTTCGGCCCTTCTTAGCAAGGGTCCTCTTCAGGCTCCAAGCCTCTTTGAGCCTGAAGAGGACAGTATAACCCACAAGGAAATATAACTCAAAGAAAGCTGGGATTTTAGAAATATAGTTTCCGCTGAAGGGATCACATCAGTTGCTTTCTTTCGAATTTGTAGATTATTCTATTATGAGGATGTCACGTTTATCTGCCATGTTCATTTTTTTTTTGCCAAAACGTTCAAGTTGAAGCGGAGCTTTTCATTGGCCTTCTTCAGACACTTTCCGGGAAAGCCGGAAATGATTTTAGAGAACAAAACTGGTGCAGAAAGCTTGACAACTTTTCGTAGCAGCCACGAAAACAAGAAAACTGATTCAAGGTTTTCAGCTCGCGAAAACCGCGAGATCCTCAGAAAGTATCGCAACAACTTGCGCTTGGGCGAATTTATAATGCATTCTGCGCGCCATATATCCTGTAGGGGAGAGGGGGGCCATACCGAACGATTTTTGCTTTTTCTGCTGCTGGAAGCTCATTTTTTAACCAATATACTCGGTTTTTACGGCCAAGGAAGAACAGACACTGGGCATTCTATGGTGAATTTATGAAAATTTTAGGAGTCAAGGTAAACCCTTTGCAGCCCTAAAACCAGTAGTCTCTCAGTCATTCGGGATAGCCCCCACCACAGGGCGAAAGCGGACGGGGTAGGGGCCAAACCGGACGGGTTAAAAATTTCAGCTATTTATTAAAAAGCAACGTAAAAAACACAAAATGACCAGATTTTCAACTTATGTAAGCACAAACGGGCACCCTCATCTGCTAACATTAGTTAGGTGATGAGGTTGATCAAAATTTCAGCTATTTATTCGAAAAGCAACGTAAAAAACACAAAATGACCAGATTTTCAACTGTATAAGCATAAATGGGCACCCTCATCACCTAACAGTAGTAGTGACATATAAACCTCAGAATCTGCAAAGTTGAAGGTCGTAGTTATCTTTGGTCAAGAAGGGGCGAAACCGAACGCTCAAAAATACGTTCGGAATAGCCCCTAAATTTTCGTTCGGAATCGCCCCCGACAGACAAAAAAAAATTAAATGGCGGCCGTTGTCAAACCCGTCGGCCGATCAAAATGAAAATCACACAGGATAGAGAACGAATACTAGTCTAAACGCCTGCAAAAACAGGGAATTGTAGCTATCACAATTATTGAATTATCTTTCACCGACCTGCTATGTCCAGATTTCCAGCGAGAGTAAAAAAACTTCAAGGGCTCCCAAAACTTGTACAGTTCGTCCAACTGATTTGAAACTTCCGCCAAATGGGCGCTAGGTAGAGACCATCTAGTGTTATTTTTTAGAGTGAAAAAGCTGCATGCTAGGTGGTGAAAAAATTGAACGTTCGATTTCGCCCCCATGCAGTATGGCCCCCCTCTCCCCTATTGTTCCGGTGTGTACCACATTCTGCGGAAAAATAAATGAAAGTTTTAAATATCATCATCGCTTTCATCAGTACCGTACCATCTGTGTATACTATCGTCTTGTTTTAGACTGAAAATGAACTGGACACAGAATCAGTAGAAAAATAGCAGAATTTCTTGGGTCTGATCTTTTGAGTGAAATATCGATGGAAAAATTTACAATTAATCATTGTAAATTTTTATATCTATCTATCTCCCTCGCTCATGTCGTAACCGTAAGTTAATTCAGAAGTTCGGCGTACAAGATGTTATTCGGTCACTGGAGAGGACGTCGGCGCCTCTGCTAAAAACATCCAGCTCATCATCTACTCATGAATTTTTTAGGCATAATTAGAAATTAAGTCCAAATTGTCGTCATAGGCTAAATATTGATTTTATGTGTGTTGTTTTTCCTTTTACTCCGCTGTCGCCTTGTGCATTTGGGTCATAATTAAATATATGTATATATTAATGCCGGGGTCTACCGATTTATCATTTTTGGTCGGGTAAAGACTTCCAGGGAAGAACTTTGTCTCATCGTTGTGTTGGCTTACTTCCAGAAATATTCCTGCAGATAATTGAAAAATTAATCATCATAGATAAAACAAGAAAATATGCTAAATGGATAAGCCAGCTAAGATTTGCTCCAGCGAGGATTCGATGTTTCATGTTTGTCTAAATTTGTATTCATAACTAATCATTTGTCTGTACCCCCCCCTCCCCGAGTTAACTAAAATCTCGAAAGGATAAAGCTACGTGCACACACATCCCGATAAGATTTACCGTGCCAAAAATGCGCAATTCGTGTCACTATGGGGAAACCTGCACGCTGATATGTGAAAATTTGGGAGCAAAGGAGGGAGTTCGCATCCGACTCCGAGGAACTGTGTGTGCAAGGACCTTAAAAGTATTAAGCCTTATGTTGACTTTAGAGGCTTCTTGTTACAGGCCTTGTTAGACTTCATTGATGTGTGGTTAGACTTAAGTCGTAGACTTAAAAGACACGTCGTACATATGATAGTAGTTCATTCTGCTTCAGTAGTGTATCCATCCCTTCTCGTTCCCGAGATTCTACACTTCATAAGCGCATCCTATCTCGTCTATTAGCATTATACCGATTACCACGCTTGCTACGTTTGTCCTCTTTACGTGACGTATCAGGCTCCCGATCATTGTTTCCCTGATAAGTTCATTGGTCCGGAGACCGGTTATGGAAATTTTGCCAAGTTTTTCGTCCAAGGGAAGGGACATGGGAAGAGGCTAAAATAGTCGTAGTCTTTTGTAATTTTCTAAGCGTAGCTAAGTTTTAAAGTAGTTAGCTATCTCGGAACATCTTGGCAACTTTAAACAGTCGTCAGACTTGGCCTTGTCAAGTCTTGTCAGGCTTCAGAGATATTTTTTACAGGCTTGCATTGATGACAACTTGGATATGGTGGAATATCTCGTCCGGAAAGGAGCTGATATCAACAAGGGAGACAATGAAGGATGGACCCCATTGCATGCAACAGCATCTTGTGGCTTTATGAGTATAGCAAGGTGAGTCATCATATTCCTGCGTGACCCCTCCCCCCCCCCCGAGTCAACTAGAATCTGGGAATGATCAGAGTAGCCTATATTAAGCCTGTAGCCTATCTTCTGTGTTTTGCGTTGGCTGATGTTACCATTCCAGTATTTTTTGCAGGTTTTTAAATATTTTTTAAATATTTTAAATATCTTAGTTGAAACGGGTAGGCTACGTCAGCTAATTTTATCGCTCTTCAGGATTAAGCTAGAAAACGAACTTGTTATAGAATAAATAAATAAATAGATACAAAATAACGATTGTCTGATTGTGGTAAGTTTTCTCGTAGGAATGACATGGAGTTTAAGTTGGTGAACTCTTTTTGGACACCTTTGCTGCTCGATTGAGTCTTGGACATAATGGACATCTTTCCGCGTTCTGATTGACTTTGGTTGCTGTGGAGAAGGGCTTGGGGCTTGAATTTTCTGTCACTGAAAATGCCATTCCTTGTTTCTGGTAGTATAAACTCTTTTCCTGTATCTAAAAAGCATTTGAGATATCCCAAAGTCTGTTCTAGGGTTCGTTTAAATTTTTAACAAGACATCATCTTTAGCCTATTTTTTTTTCATAAAGCTTTGAATGTATTCCTAGTGTGATAATCACGCAAATATTGAATTACACTTTTTTTTATATTGACAGGAATCGCGAGCTTGGTTCTTCAACCACGATTTAAATTAAAATTTAAATTCTAGGTTTCTCATTGACCATGGAGCGGATGTGTCAGCCGTTAACAACGATGGTGAGTTGCCCGTCGACATTGCCGAGTCTGATAATATGGAGGAATTGTTGCAGCAAGAAATTGAGGCCCAAGGTAGGTGAACAGTTTTCTTTTATAACGTTGCTGGGGCGAAGTACCATGTCTAGTTTAGTATATTTACAAAGAAAAAATGACAACATCTACTCGTTTAGCTCCACCTTAAAGTTACTGCCCTTTTGTGGTCAATTAAAACAGGGCTTCCGACTTAATCAATACAGGGCTCCTGTCTTAAGGAAATCAGGAAGAAATTCACCAGAACAGGGATCCTGCCCTTCCTCGTTTTTCTTCCTAAAGTCACCGCCTAACCATTTGTGGATATCTGTTTGATATGAGACTTTATGTCCTTTCAAGTGACGTCAGATTGTTCTTAAAGCGCATGTCGCAGTAGAAACAGTTCATATCCCCATATTTAACATAGCCTACATAACTCATTTGAAACCCTGCTATGGTCTCTCAAAGGCTTTTACCGGCTTTTTTCAGTCTTGCTTTGCCCCAATTGGTCCTGGTGGGGAAAATGGAAAAACTTGAACAGTCGGTATTTCTGACCAATAATAGGCTTGGTAAACGTTGGTGAATGCTCCTGCAATGTCAATTCGTCTCTGTATTTGCTTTTGCTCGAGAATGCGGATCAGTGACTTATGGACGTGGGAGCATCCAGTCCGTTTCCGGAAACCATACTGTAAGCTTCCAAAATCGCATTTGGAGGCAATTGCTGGTGCCAAAGTAAAACCGAAAATTTTGCTATGGATCCAAGACACAGTAATGGGTCGATAGAAACTGTATGGTTTGACTTTGCCTCGTTTTAGGACGAGGGTAACCGTACCCAGTAAAAAAAATTAAAAAATCTGCCAAAGTCGTGGGTTATTTTTTTACAGGCAGAGCCTAGTTTTTTTTACTAGCTCTTCATTAGGCTGCTATCATGAAAACGGCTTGCTGAACTCATCTATCCATGCAATGCTTGTAAGCTCGGGGAAGTACTGCATAAATTGTTATTTACTGTTAGCCTTCAGTTCACTTGATGCTTCAACTTTGCAACTTTCTTGCGTTCTTGCAACGTCAACAGGACTCGAGAAAGGCTTAAAACAGACAAAACCGTAGATGGTTTTTCCAAACGTATCCTGTTTTGATGTACAGAACTATTGTAATATATTGGAACATAAACAGTGAATAGTGCGAGGTATGACCCCCCCCCCCCCATTAGGCTGCTAATATGGAAATGGCTTACTGCATTCATCTACCCATCGCAATGCTTGTAAGCTCGGGGAAGTGCTTGATAAATTGTTTTTGACAGTGCAAAAACGGACACGTCAGCTAAATTTTATTCGAGCTATATTTCGGCCCTTCTTGGCAAGGGTCCTCTTCAGGCTCAAAACCGCTCAAACTGGAAAAACGAACTTGTGGAAAAACCAACAAGTTTTTGGGATCCCAAAACGTAAGTGGAGGGATACCTATGACATCGCAAAAGTTGTCCGTCCGTCCGTCCGTCCGTCTGTACGCACGATAACTCTCGAAGGGATTGAGATATTTTGATGAAACTTGGTGTGAGTATCCTTTGGGTCAAAGTACAAGTCAAGTTCGAAGATGGGCTATGTAGCCCTATATTTGAGGGTGGGGGAGGGGTTTCAAATTAAAGGGCAAAAAAAAATATTTTTGAAATCTATTGAGATAGTCAATTTAGGGGTAAGGAGACATGCTGAATCCGAATATGAAAGTTATTCTCTCATCGGAAAAGTAGTTCACCCGGAATCCGGCGAAAACCGGATACAAAATTTGTTGACCCTCGCTACCCCTTGTCTCAGATTTTTATAGCTCTGCGCGGGATCAGTATGGCCCTGCGCGGGACTGACGTAAGAGAGAGAGAGCTAGTGCGGTCGAAGGGGTTGGTATAATGGAAAAGAGTAGATGGTTGCCGACTGTGCGGGCTATATAACAGTTGGAAAGTTTATAGGGGTTGACAACTTCAGTAGTAGGGTACACACTAAAACCGAAAATAGGCCGATCTAAAATTGTGAGACAAGTAGGGGACTTCTAATGGTCTCATGGTCTGATAATAGGCTGTTAGACCATAATCATCTTCGGCAATGAGGGATTAGCAGTTTTTTTCTACTTGGTGTACCTACAGTTTGTTTTCTGTGCTTTATGTGGTACGAACAATTTGGTACCACGTCTATCACGAGGACATGGAGTAGTAAGTAAGTGTTGCCAGAATCTTTGGTGGTGAGGGGTTGCCAACTTTTGTTAGTTGATATATCTTTTATTTTTTGCCAGTGCGTAGCTCATGATAAGAACGATACGGTACCATGTCTATCACGGGTAGATGGACTTGTTGTTTTTCCACAAGTTTCGTTTTTCCAGTTTGAGCGGTTTTGAGCCTGAAGAGGACCCTTGCCAAGAAGGGCCGAAATATAGCTCGAATAAAATTTAGCTGACGTGTCCGTTTTTGCACTGTCAAATATGATTCGCAGTCAGCTTGGGCTGAAGGAATATTTATGATAAATTGTTCTTTACTGTTGGCCTGCAGTTCACTTGATGCTTTAACTTTTCAACGTTCTTGCTAGAAATCAGCGGGGCTGGAGAAAGGCTTAACACAGGCAAAGCCGTAGGTAGTTTATCAAAAGCAGAGCCTGGTTTTAAAGTACACAAACGTTGGTTTTAAAGTACAAAACGTTGGAACATAAACAGTAAATAGTGCGAGGTGTGACCCTCCCCCCCCCCATTAGGCTGCTATCCTGGAAACGGCTTATTGAATTCATCTGGCCACTGCAATCCTTGTAATCTCAGGGAAGTACTGCATAAAATGGATGAACGAATGAATGAATTTATTCCCAAAAAGCCCGTGGGGCCATGGCGGGAAAACAAAATAAACACAAAATAACGCTAAAAACTCAGTGCATGCACCAAAAAGGAGGGAATCCTTACTAAAAAAAAGCTCCCAATGCTCCATAGCCTGCTTGAGGAACCTCCCCAGCCGGCCAAGGTCTTCAAAATTTTTCTTCCCCATAATCTTAACCAAAACCTCTTCCTCCATCCTTTCATGCCCGAAAATCTCTGTTCGCAAATCCTTTAGCTCAATGCATCTCCCAACCAAATAAAATATATCTTCCCCAGATAAACCACACATAGGGCAAAAGTAAGCCCAATAGTGTTCTTTACTATTGGCATTCAGTTCAGTGACCGTAGTCTAGTTCTTCATTCGTTGATGATTTGGTTGGCAGTAACGCCGTCTAGTTTGCGACAGACACTCACGTCTAAGACACCTTTTATAATGTTTTTACTGTAAAAAGGTTGGCAAGGTCTAAGCTCGGATCTCTTGTTTGTATCCCTAACGCAATGTCATTTTGGAGCTTAAATAGCGTACGTGAAAACCCTGGAATTTCCAGAAATTATGTAGTGGAGATTCCGGGAATCTTGGTTAGTGATAGAAAAGCTTGGCTCGTATCTAACCGCCGCATTTGAAAAACGTTGCGGCTGTCTATAGTATAATTTGTAGTTCCATGAATTTAAGGTGCCTTTCCGGTTTGGCCTGGCTCAAGAATGTGGTTGGTTATCGCTGGAAATATTTAGAGAATGCGATTGGGACTAGCTTTGACTCAATAATTGCTTAAAAGACCCGTCGTGTTTGTAAGGCCAACGCAACCTACTTGCGTAACTGCATTTATTCATTCTTAAGCCCAGATACCCCAATTTAATATGTTGCATTCCAAGCCCGCCAATGACACTTCACTAATCTCTGCACTTGCCAAGATTCATTATTTTCCATACGCTATGATCGCGTATCATGCTACTGATGCGTAAAACCGGTTAGGATATCTAAATTTTGTCGAGTTTTTGCTAAAAGTCAATGGACCTGGGAAAGGCTTAAACATCCAAAGCCGTGGATAATGGATAATTATTAAAAGCAGAGTCTAGTTTTACAGTATTCAAATAGTTTTGGATATCGGAGCATGAACAGGAAATAGTGCCCTTTAAAATAGACGAAGACAAATTTGTACATTATTGTTTGCTTTAGATAGATAGATAGATATCGCTTTTATTCTTTCCGAACTATCATGGTTAAAGCCAAATTTGTCGAAATCGTCAATATATACAAATGTAAACACTAATAAAGATTAAAAAGTTTTCACAAAAGACGGTACAAATGTCTTTTCATATCGTACATGGTCACAGTTTACCTGTCGCCACTGTCGGAATCGCCACTGAGGCCGCTCTTGCAGGTCGTTCGCGAGCAGTCTCATATGGCGGCGGAAGTATATTCCTATGGATAGGGTGCTCAAGCATTTTCTTACAGTTTCAACCTACGGGACTCAAGTTTAAATTTCTGGAGAAGCTCATTATATGGAATTTTGGGGGGATCTTGAAATAATCAGTAGGGCCCGCTTCTGTATTTTTTCGATCCGATAGGCCTGGTCCTCAGTAAGGCCAAAGTGCCAGGCTTCCACCAGGTATTCTAGCCTCAAACATTTAAATTAAACATAAAAACGGAGAAGTCTTGTTCAGGGAACCTATTTTTAGCGAGTAACTTTAGCATATGAAGGCCGGTATGTCCATGCTTTACCATTTCCTTCGTTTGGGGTTCCCATTTTAAATCATTTGCTATAATTAAACCAAGGAGTTTTATTTGGTTTACACGCAAAGTATCTGGAATGGGAGGGTCAAAAATTGGACCGTTTTTCAAAAATGAAATTGTAAGGATTGCAGACTTCTTTTCATTCACAACCATGTCTGAATTTAAAGCTTCGGCTTGTATCTGCGAAATTATATTGGCCGCTTCACTACTTTGACCTTTCCCACATATTTCAATAAGAGACAGGTCGTCGACATATTTCCATCTTTTCGGTCTGTCGGAAGCTGTAGGCTATTGTTAATCATTACAAGAAAAAGTAGCGGACCTAAAATTGTTCTCTGTGGCACACCGCAAAAAATTGCCTGCGGATCCGACAAATTGTTATTATATTCCAATTTGGGACCTAGCGCTCAAAAATCCTACAATAATTTTTACAATATTGGGGTTAACATCAAATTCATTCAAAAGTTTATCAATTAAAATGTTATGGTTTATCAGATCAAAACCTTTTTTAAAGTCAATCGCGATTAAATTGATCCATTTGGAGGGTTCATTAGTATTTCTATAGATAAAATCTAAAAGATTTACCATAATAGTGGCTTGTTGATGTTTTAGGTCGATTTCCAAACTGTATTTTAGATGTATAAATAATGCACCTTTAAATCTTGGTTAGATGCATCACTGTGGACAGTTTGTCGAAATCGATTGTTCGTAATTCTAAAATAATAATTTAGAAAATATTGAGACTCGTGACATCTTTCAGTTGTGTGGATAGAGCGACGCAGATTTGTGATCCGCCCTTTTCCAATTCATCGTTTTCCGAGTTGACGCGTAAGACTTATCACCAAGGGAAGATTGGAAACTCAAGAATTGTTAAAGTTCTGCTTAGATGCTTGGCAAAAAACTAAATTTAAAAAAAATATGGCAAGCGAACAGTAAAAGTGAATAATAAATAATAAAACATCAGAAACAAAAACCCTAGCTTTGGCGGAGAGTTTCAAGCGTCAGTTTGGAGTAGTGTTTCCACCCGCTAAGAGAGCTTAACAGAACAAGATCAAAGATTTCGATGGGATCCCTAAAACTTAATATTTGATCCAGACAATTGGGTCTTGTAGATATCCAGTCTTCGCCAGACTACATGAACATTTTTAATATTAAAACTTAGAAACAGATTAAGGTCAATGGCGTTGACGAAATTGATCAAAACTTCCTGCCTTAGGCTATACTGTCAAATTTCTGGTTTCAGCCGGATTCCGGTCGAAGGATATGTCCAGGTAGAAAATGATTGTCATATACGGACTCAGCAGGTCTGCCTACCCCTAAATCGACTATCTCATTAGCTTTTAAAACCAGATCCAGTCTTCGCCAGGCTAATCATCTGAGAAAATCAAGTTCAGATATACCTGTATAAGCCATATCTATTTTGACGATACTGATCGAAACTTCCTGCTTTACTTCTGCCAAATTTCCAGTTTCGGCCGAATTCCGAGCGAACTACTTGTCGAGACAAAACAAGCCCCTCGCGAATGCCATCTAGCAACCGACTCTTACTTCCAAGTCCATCTCCCCGTGATAGACATGGTACCGTATCGTTCTTACCATGAAATACACTGGCAAAAAATAAAGGGTATACCAACTATCAAAAGTTGGCAACCCCTCATCACCAAAGATTCTAGCAACCGATTCTTACTTACGAGTCCATGTCCTCGTGATAGACGTGGTACCAAATTGTTCGTACCATATAAAGCACAGGAAACAAATTGTAGGTACACCAAGTAGACAAAACTGTTAACCCCTCATTGCCGAAGATGATTATGGTCTAACAGCCTCCATGAAACCATTAGAAATCCCCTACTTGTCTCACAATTCGGATCGGTCTATTTTTGGTTTCAGTGTTCACCCTTCTACTGAAGTTGTCAATCCTTCTAAACTTTCCAACTGTTATATAGCCCGCAACCACCTTCTCTTTTACCAACCCCACATACCAACCCCTTCGACCTTCGAAAACAACTAGCTCTTAGGTTCATTGAGTACGCGTTCTGCGCAGAGCTATGCTATTATGCAGAGCTTATATACTATTTTGAAGAAAAGGGGTAGCCGAAAACTGGTCGACACATTTTGTGTCCGGTTTTGGCCGGATTCCGGGCGAACTACTTGTCCGGCAAGAAAATGGTTTTCACCATCGTGTTCAGCATGTCTTCTTACCCCTAAATCGAACATCTAATCAAATCCAAATAAAACTTTTAGTTTTAACAAACTTTCCGGTTTTGGCCGGATTCCGGGCGAACTACTTGTCCAGCGAGAAAATGGTTTTCACCATCGTGTTCAGCATGTCTTCTTACCCCATAATCGACTATCACATTAGCTGTTTCAAAATATTTTGTTTGCCCCTTAATTTGAAACCCCTCCCCCACCCTCAAATATAGAGCTACAGAGCCCATCTTCGAACTTGACTTGTACTTTGACCCAAAGGATCCTCCCACCAAGTTTCATCAAAATATCTCAATCCCTTCGAGAGTTATCGTGCGTACAGACGGACAGACGGACGGACGGACGGACGGACAACTTTTGCGATGTCATAGGTATCCGTCACTAACGTTTTGGGATCCCAAAAATCGGTGATTTCGTTTATTTGAAATCACCGATTTCAAATCAACCGATTTCACCTCCGCCCATTGCCAAGCCTTATGGTGGGGTCATAAAGAGTTAATGGTGCTTATTATTTTCATGAATAAAATGGAACTGAAGCAAGGCAAACCAAGTTAGCGTTGTCCCAGTCGACCTTTTCTGAATCCCGTCGAATACTTTGGTCATGCTCGAAGATCTGTCCTGGCGGAGCTTCATACTTTCTCAGGGGCTTTAGTATTTTCCTCTTTCAGACCAGGTGTCTCGTTCATGAAATCTTGGCATAAGCCTTGGATCTCTTTGGACATGTGCTTGCCCAAGATAGCCTATTCTTTTTCTATCAGGAAATGTGTCGGTTTTGACGAGATGTGGCTGGTGATTTCCCCGGAACAAAAAACAAGTGCTCGATATAACCTGACTCCTGACAGCAACAGTTTAAGTGGTTTTCCTGCGATAGTGCTCATAGTTTTCTCGTACACAGGGGTTTAACTTAGCAACTACTGGGTTTTGACAAAAAGGTTTCAGAAGCGAAAATGCAAAGCGATGACTTTATTTCGAAAACCACTTTAAATATACCCGAAAAAGAGCAGTTAAATTTTTAGTCTGGCCAGTAAACCTGGTATTGAGGCAAGGGCTGCCACAAAGTCCCTAAAGTCCCTGCAAGTCCCTAAATCAGTCTTAGGTCCCTTTTGGTCCCTATTGGTCCCTAAATCAGTTCTCAGGTCCCTTTAGAGTTTTTCTGACCAAAATACTTACGTTTTCTTTGAATATCTTAGCTATGCAAGCCACTATGCATTGTATGGTAGACTGTTTTGTGGGAACAACTGTCAACCTGCTTGCTTTTTCGTTCACTTTAATTTGCTCCAATAAGGCTAACTGCAATTGTGTAAAGGAAACCAGTAAATAAAGTGTACTTAAAAATTTGCACATTGAACTATTGGCTAAAATTGTTCGGTATTTTTTCGATACCAGAATTATTCGGTGTATTTACGTTGATTCGATAGTTACACAGAATCACAAATAGGCTATTAGTACAAATCTTCGGTATAATGGTCGGGATTCGGTATGATATCCCAGGATTCGGAAGTTATTATTAATTTCGTGAGCGAATTTACCAGCAATATTTGGTATTTTTTGATGCCAGAACTGTTCGGTATATTATGGAGATTCTTTAGTTACACAGAACCCCGAATAGGCTATCGGTAAAAAATTATTTGGTATCATGGTTGGGATTCGGTATAATTTTCAGGATCCAGCCTTTATGGCTGCTACGGTCTGAGTTGTCATGCTACCGATAGGTGTGCAGCTAGCTAGCCTTGAATTCTAGGGGGGGAACCTGACCAAGTCAAACATTCTGTCTAACTGGATCGAAGCTTGTCGAATATCTCGCTTACGGCTTAAACAGTTATAGTCCCTTACAGTTGAGCGTTGACCAAGCCACGTCTCATTAAAAGGTGGATTTGTCTCTATGTTCAAAAGAAATGCTATGTTATGTTTGTGTAAAATGTAATTTCCGTCGCAAGGCGAAGAAAAATTTGAAACTTGCCATTCAGGCTCAGGTTTTTAAAGCCATTAACCTTACGCCTTTTATATTTTCTGTTTTGGGCGATTAAAACTACCTAACAAAAATAGAGGGGAAATGTAAAAATTTCGTGGTTGGCATGACCATCTCCTGGCTACACCATGTATTACGAGCTCAATACTTTCCAGATCTATTTTGGCTAGTTAAGCTGGAAGTTAAACAGCTACACCCTGGCTGCACCTACAATATCTTCTTTCTTGCATGTTCTGATGATCAATACAAACATCAAACTTTTTGCGATTGCCCATGCAGTCGGTACTTATTGTTCTCACTGGTTCAATCATAAAAAAGTTGAAAAAATCTTGCTTTTCCTTTCTCCCTTGACGGCCAGATTCAAAGGGCCATAGCCTGTTCCGATAAATGAGATACTTTCGAACCGAAGTCCTCTGATCCTAGCAAATAAAGTGCAAATAGGATTCTGCCGCTGTGAATTCCAGGCTTTGTAGTACTGTCCTTAGGTCCCTATTGGTCCCTTTTTTGGTTTTAAAAAGTCCTTAAGTCCCTATTTCCAAGCCTCAAAACCTGTGGCAGCCCTGTGAGGCTCAAAATTGATGTATGCACCCTCCCCCCGCCACTGGCGCTGTTGTTTGGACTGGTTACTGGGGGTTATCTTTTGAACGAGTAAATTTAGAAACATGGTCGTACCGGGCTGTCCAGACTATCACCCACATCCAGGTTGATGGTTCAGACCAGGACTCGAGATGACATTAAGTGACGCGAATACTACTTGGCTTCCAGCGGAACTGTCAAATATAAAGAATATTTATCTGGTGTAAAGAAAAAAAAGAGATATTTGGCAGTGTCCATTTCTTTCAATAATATGTTTTGAAGTTTCTGCATCAGTTTTGCTTAAAGTTTAACCGAAAAGGACTGGGATAGGACAATCTAGTTACCCATCACTTGTTCACTTAAATTGGCTTGAAGACCCGCTGAAAATGCGTTACTAGGTTGTTCCACTATTCAGGAATAATCGATTTTCAAATAGTGGAATTTCCGTGTGATCTGTAGTACCTCTAATTTGTTGTATGCCTTACAAGAAAAATTTGTGACTTTTTTTTTTGTTCAGGCACTAGGCACTAAGCAATCTTCACCAATATCGCCACTGCCCACTGAAATTTCCCGCGTCATAGTAGAATATTAGAGTCATAGCAGATATTCTGAACGTCATAACTAGAGCAAATAGTGGAAAACAAAAAAATCCCTTTGCAGAATCCAAATAATTCAGTGTATTCAACTAAATGACACAAAAATAAGTTGGCTTTTCAGTTAAACTTTAACAATCTGCCATATTTAAAAAAAGGAAATGCGTGTCCAGTAAGCTAGTCAGTGCCGTCTTACCTTCTGGATAATTGCTGGATGGAGTTGATTGACGGAGGTCTTTGCTATAAAGGGTTGATTGGGTTCTTGTTACTCGTGAATAATGTTGGCTGGTGTTGGGATTTTGCAGAAATAAAAGGCGCCGTTCTGTTCACAATAATAATTCCTATTGTCTGGCAATGGTCCCATTTTCCACCATGTTGATCAAGTATGGCATTTGTCATAGCAGTCGTTGTATCTTTTAGCCAAAGTGTAGCAGAGTAATCGCTTTTTCTGTCTGTCTTTCTTTACTTGACTACGGTGTAGGCTACTTGAAGCACAACTCTTACTAGGAATGATCTTTCCACGACGAAATTGCACAGAAATATCGTTTTTCGAAAATATCTTTACTTTCCACGTGAATTTAGCGATCTTCTTGTTAGCGCTTGTCGACTATGTCCAGCCTTCCCGCTCTCGGACGCGGCGGCTAGACGCTAACTATTTGAAAATGAATGTACCGTGGTTAAAAGCTCAGAAATCATAGCGAACCACAGTGCTGTCCTCGACGAGGAGCGACAACTTGTGATTTTTCAGCGCCTGGTCGCTGACATCTCGATCCAAAACCAAAGTTTTTGTCTGGCAACCTAGTAAAATCTCGGCTAGCGCTGAAAAGCAAAAAATTCAATACAATAATTCAAAAGGGTTTTAATAATAATAATAATAACGTTTATTTCCTGAATATCTTATATAATTATTCGCTAGCATCGGATCGTCACACAGTTATTAACACGGCTAAAACTTAATAATCACTTCTCAATAATTGCCTTAAAATATTTATGTGTATGTACAATTAATAACGAATATATCACAGTTCAGAATTAAAATAGTTTACGAAATATGGTACAAGTGACGAAAGATACCGGTCAGTAGAGTGGATATCGGGGCGAACAAGTCTGGTGTAGTTTCGGGTTGCAGCGCGAAGCCTTGTTTCAGGTCGAGTCGGGTAAAGAAGGAGATTTCAGAGGCCAGTAGACCACGCAAGTTGCTACTGGAGGTGCGAAAACAGTGAAAAGCAAGAGGGGTCCTTTAAACAAATTCAGCTGGGTGATAATAATCACACAAAGGAGCGCACCAACGTCTCTCCTCAAATCCTCGTCCAGCCGGTCCTCCAAGTGTCCTAACGTCTTACTAGCAACCCCTGACAGTACAGCTCATTCGTATAAACGCACCAAACTTTTCTTCTCGTGGCCCTCCATGAACCACTTCTTCAAGAGCTCTGACCAGTGTTGCCACTCGACCGTCCATTCTATATTGGCCGATTCAAGTGTGCTAGATAGATATTTTTTTTTTCGGAAATGGTTGGTATCACACAATGGTCGTTGTAGAAGGTATATTTGTGCTTGATGTGGAGGGGGGGGGGGGATTGGAAAGATAATCTGACGTGTGTGGTAACTGCCCACTGCGGCGTAGCTTGCAAGAGAAAAGATAAGAAACGGGATTATTGTTTTCAAATGTTTCAATGGTAACCTCGAGCAATGGAGTTACTACTGGGCATTAAGAAAATGCACTTCAAGTTCAAATTCGATACTACCATTCGATAATAATTCTCTTCTTTTTTCATGTTTTCTGTTTGTTTTCAGTTTATGAACATTATTTTAGTTTTGATTTTTTTTTTAAATAGTTAAGTGAAACTGAAAACAACACAAAGTTTCAAAATGAGTACATATCGGTGCAGAGACGGAACCTTGAAAACTGAAACATGTGTTCGAACAAGCCTTTCGTTTATATTTAAGGTCAACTACCTCATGCAGTGCCGAAATGTTTGGTTTGAAGGTATATTGGCTATCACCATGCTTCTAAGGTCGCTGCCGTGTTGAAAAGCTGAGAGCAAAAAGAAAAAAAAATATTCAAACAAGCCTTTCCTTTCAAAAATAAACTTGTATCATGGACTGCCGACATGTTGATTTGAAGATTTATCAATTATCACCATGCTTCTAGGTCTTAGCGCAGCCGGGGGAGGGCAGAAAGAAGAACACGACTCACAATTGGGAAAAAAGCGTGTTGAATCCGTCGAACGTCTTCGTAGGCCTATTTGCGATTTCCTCCTTTCTGGAGATGATGTTTACGTTTGAAATGCCGGAACGGGCGTCAGTCTGTTTATCAAGCATCAATTAGCTTTACGATACCACGTTCCTGGCGTATCGCGGAAATGCATCAGCATGCCGCATTTAAAATCTGACTGCTATGAACCAGCCGTATTTTGAAGTTTCGAGTACATCAGAAAAAAATCTGGCATTTGGAGGGACTTGCGTAAAACTTGTGTGGATTTTTGTGACACGATTATTAGATACATCAGATTAACACAAAAAGCAAAGAAAAAGGCACGAATGAAGAAACTAAACATGTTTACATTCCATAAACACGTGACACAACATTTTAACATGGGTTATAACAACAAACGGCTCGTCGAATTTTGTCATTAAAGAACTGCTTAAGGATGTCATGGCCTTGCTTTGGATGATGATACCGCTTTGGGGCGGATAGGGTGAGAAGATTTCTGAATGAGTGTGCTGATTCTGTCCTGAACGTAGAAATTATATCGTTTAAATCATATCGCTTAGCTTTTTTAGTTTTCTTCAATCTTTATATGCTTTAAAAAAAAAATGCAGTTTCAAACGAGTTTCAGTGCACATTCCCAATTAGTATCAACTCTACAATCCCAGTATGGCTCTGATTTGAATAGTAGATATATGCTAATTTGGACTTTAGTTAGCTTCGGATGGTGCCATTCTACCCACTTGCTGTGATAAAAGTCAACTATTATTGAGCCAAAATAGTTCCTTAGGGGCTCCTAAGAACATCCGAGAGGGCGTTTTGGATTTTAACTTGCATATTAGATAGGAACTGAATGTTACAAAAGTGAAATAACCATCCGATATAAATTTTCCATCTGACTGTGTGGGACCGACCTCAAGGAGGTATATTGCTGCAACGCATTTTCGACCACCATAGTCTTATTTAGAGGCTTGTAGGATTTTGCCTTGAGACGATACACGTCATAGAGTGGCAATATAATGTAGACGCGTAACGTTCCACTTCAGATAATTAATAGGAACCGTGATAGGACCCCGCTCCGTTCCCTTATTTGTTTTTAATTGTTTGGGTTAAATATTTAAACATATTTACTCGAGAAAATTCAGTCGTCAAAACTCGTCATCACTCTGTTCCATTTTTCTAGATATTTCGGATAAACCTTTCCCCTGTTTCCAGCGCTTCCTAGATTGTCGGCTTGGCGGATTCATTTTTTTTTTGTATTGCAGGAATTGACTGTGATGCTGCCAGAAATATGGAAGAAGATAGGATGATGGCAGATGTGAATCATTGGATAAGTATCCGACAGTTTGCGGATCGACCTCACCCCAAGACCGGGGCAACGGCTCTTCACGTAGCGTCTGCAAAGGGTTACATCAAGGTGATGAGGTATGTTAAAGGATCCATCTTGCCTTTCACTGTTTTAACACCCCCAGTGGTGCCGTACGTCAAGAACAAATAATCAGACAGAGCCTCCGTCTCCCTATTTGTTATATTACAGAGGTAGGAAGGCGGAGGCCCGTACGTCAAGAACAAATAATCAGATAGAGCCTCCGCCTCCCTATCTCTGTAATATGACCATGCGGAATCATGGTCATATTACAGAGTCATGGCCTCAAATCGGGAGTTGCTAGGACCGTGGGAGGGGGTGGGAGTGGCAGGATTCGGAAGTACATGGCTGGGCGCTCTCATAGCTCCCTGCTGAAAAAATCACAGAAAGCAAATGTAGCTGGTGTATGAAAAAACGGAAGATCCGTCTGGCTGGGGGGAGAACACGATTAGAAAACAGAGAAATAATCCTGGGGGTTCGGTTGATGGGACGAAGACGAACGCAGCTAGACGAATGATTACTTGGGAACGGCAATACTCATGAACGTCTATCGCTAAGATATAAATGGCAGTCGAGCCTCTATCGTGAAGTACGTATAGCAGAGAGGGTGTGCGTTTCTGCTCCCACGTTATATGTTTCACATTTTTATATTCTTGCTTATTCCATTAAAGTGCTTGAAAAATGGAATAGCTGACTGTTTGAAGCTTCGCGAACGCGGAAACTAAGAACCAGTTTAACGAGGGGGGTGGGGCTCTTAATGAAATTTGACCAAAAAGTCAAAAGTCGGGGTCGGAGCGGAGATCGTTGACTGAAATTTAACCAAGTCCAAGGAGGCCCGCGATTGGCTGCTGGATATGAGTTGGCTTCTCCTTGGGGAGGAGTCAAGTGATGACAAATGACAGGTTTTGTTGGCCCCGCCCTGGGGGAGGAGTCAGAAAGTGGTGCTGCGGCCGAGATGATATTAATTGTTCTTAACTGTCTCTACCTACAGTAGCCTAATTTTATTTGTCTCTACTCTCAGTTTTCTCTACAATAATTTTTGTTGACTGTTATGTTTTACCTTGTGTAGGGCCATGTCGTAACATTATCTTCTTTTTTTTTCAGTTTACTTTTGCGAGCTGGATCTGATGTCAATGCTCAAGACAATGACGGCTGGACACCTCTGCATGCTTCCGCTCACTGGGCTCAGAGAGAGGCGTGTGAGCTACTAGTGGAGCACTTTGCGGATATGAACATAAAGAACTACGCGGTGAGCGAGCGATAATTATTATCATGTGTACTGTTTAGACATGAATAGGGGGGGGGTATATGGTGAGAGTTTTGAGACAATTTGTCGCTGGAGCAGTCATGCATTTTTGGGATTATAGCTCCATGGAGCATGAGCTCAGACCCCCCATGAAAATGTGCTTATAGGGATTTACAGATTACTTCCAAGATCTCTCATCTCTAGTTTCCCCGCACATCACGGCCTGCTTTTAGTCAATTTAGTTGTATTTTCTTTGTTTGTACTGAGTGGTTACTGACTACTAAAATGGCTGCAAAGTTAGCGCCCGGTGCCCAGCAAGGGCCCACGTAGGCTTGTGCAGTGGTGCCCAACAAGATAGTAACCCCTCGGTTTGTACTCCGCTGTTTTGTCATTATAGCGGGTTAAATTTTTTATTACCGATTGTCAATTGGATACTGTGCCCTTGCTTAAGCACTGTGCCCAAAAATGTATGATTTATGAATTGTATGACTGATCTGGGGACATACGTATGATGACGCACAAGAAATAGAAAACAACGCCTCATTAAATAGTTAACTACGTTAAAGCGCCACTGGTACATGGGAGCCATCTAAACATCTTAGTACTTTTTACAGAGACGTTCCTCAAAGGTTTGATCTCCACGTTGAAAAACTTCGAACGGCGCGTAATCAGCATAGAAAATTGTCTCGGTTTCATAATATATTTGAAGAAAAACTATAAAACTAACATAATATCCCTGCCAGGAAAGCACAACAGGCAAAGCTATACGCCGATATCCGCTTGGTGAAATGAGATGATTGCCATGGGGTTACCTGATCCTGACTTGGCTCCTGTATAGCCGTTATTCTCATTCCTGGGTTTTATTTCGACGCAATCAGAAAGCAATAGACTTACGGAATTGAGTGTGATTTGAGGAGAAAACAAAAAAAGGGCTGTCCAACTCGTCAAGCCGCACAACTTCCCACCTCCTGTCCCCGTACAGGTAATAAAGCCTTTTACATTCATTGCAGGGCCAGACGATATTCGATGTAGCGGACCAGAACCTGGTGCAAGAATTGAATGATCTGAAAAAGAAGCAAGCCGAGGACGTTAAGAAGAAGCAGGCCTCCCAAATGAAGGCGGATATGCTAAATAATCTCGTACCTAGGTCAGCTGAATATACACCATTTAAGCGCAGGTAGTTTGTGATGTCCAGCATGCTTTTTGGGGTGGTGGCCGGCCTTCTAATTGGAACGAGGTCAAGGTAGGGCAGACGTTGCAGTTTTTGCGCTAATTCTCTAGAGGGTTTCTGAAAGTTTAATGGTTTGGGTGTAAGTTTGAACTGTTCATGCAGCCGATAGCATTGATTAAGGCATGGTACAAGGTTAAACTCAATTGCTGACGAGCTATTTACTACTCAGTCAGCTTGATGGGTTTGGAAACTCGATTGCTTTGGTTTTGAATATAAAAAAAAACGCTTAGTCTGGACTAGTTGCATCTTGGGGTCGATAGACAGCCATCTGACTGAAACAAGGTGAAAAAGGCAGACGTTGTTGTCAGTTGGACTTATCGTTTCAGTTTGATTAGCATATTTCGTAATGACAGAAAGGACATTTTAGGGTTGCTTTAGTTGCTTTGCCTGTAGGGTGTTGGAATGGTAGCTAGTGCATTTTTCTGAATTTGCCCTCGATTTGTCTTGTTTCGGTCTTAGTTTTTGTTTTCTTTTGAGTAGACATTGGGCAGTGTTCCAAAACAGTTTGTTTTCTTATGCTTTTCAGTGAAGGGATTTTTGTTTTTGTTTCGAAGTTGTTACGTGTAACTAGATTATTTCATACTGAAGCTTTGGACTGCTCTGCTCCTTAGTTACATATTTATTTATAAGCCTTTGAAAAACAGGCTTTAATTCAGTGTAAGAAGGTAAAGCAAAATCAAGAAACGGTGAAGAAGAAGTAACGGAACAAAGTTAAAAATAAATATTTGCACGATTTCGTCAGACGGAAATGCAGGGATTTGTTCTCTAGGCAGGACAGTCTGTCATTACCTGTGTGTGTTTTGACCTTTGTCCCTGTCTGAGAATCCAGACTTTTATTTCAGATCTTCTGTTAACCGATTATCTCACCTCGACCGAAGTCAACTAATAACTAGAGACGTGAATACGGAGAGGAGGTTTTTGGGACAGGAGAGAGTGGAAACGAACAGCTCGGCCTCTGAAACGGATGTTGAATCTACGGAAGGAAGTGATGCTGGTAAGAAAAATATCTTTTTGGGATCCCAAAACGTAAGTGGAGGGATACGTATGACTTCGTAAAAGTTGGCCGTCAGTCCGTCTGTCAGCACGATAGCTCTCGAAGGGAATGAGATATTTCGACAAATGTTGGTGTGAGGATTCTTTTGGTCAAGGGACAGGTGGAGTTCGTAAATGGACTCTGTAGCCCTTCATTTAGGGGTGGGGGCCTCGAAAAGTTAAACGAAGGGGAGATCAAAATATGTTTTAACAGCTAATGAGATAGTCGATCCAGGGATAAGAAGACATGCTGAACACGTATACGAAATCATTTTCTCGCCGGATACGGTAAGTAGTTCGCCCGGAATTTGGCAAAACCCGGAAAATTCGTTAAAAGTAAAAGTTTTTGAAGTTGATTAGATGTTTCATTCAGGAGTAAGAAGACGTGCTGAATCCGTATATGACAATCATTTTCTCGCCGAACAATTAGTTCACCCGGAATCCGGCCCAAATCGAAAAATTTGTTAAAAGTAAAAGTTTTATCTGAAGTTGATTAGATGTTCGATTTTGAGGTAAGAAGACATGCTGAATCCGTATATGACAATAATTTTTTTTACCAGGACATATAGTTCGCCAGGAATCCGGCTGAAACCGGAAAATTTGTTAAAAGTTAATGTTTTATCTGAAGTTGATTAGAAGTTCGATACAGGAGTAAGGAGATATGCTGAATTCCTTTTTGAGCTTTAATTTTTTGCCGAACAAGTAGTTCGCCCGGAATCCGGCCGAAACCGGAAATTTGGCAGAAGTAAGGAAAGAAGTTTTGATTTTTTATGCTGTTCCTAATTTTAATAGTAAAAATGTTCAGGGAGTAAAATTTTTGGGATCCCATCGAAACCTTTGGTCTTGTTCCTTACCCTGTCGACCAAGAGAGGGCGAAATCTGGTACAAACACCAGATTCACACCAGATCTGGTACAACTTGCGGATACACGCCTGCAGTTCTTCATCCAGTTCATGATGGTTGGTAAGCAAAAAAAAAAGGTAAAATCGTAATCGTATCATCGGAGAATCAGAAACCCTATTTGCTAAGAGTTTCAGGGTTCGATTCGTAGTAGCATTTTCAGTTGTACTTAATCCCCTAGGACGGTCAGTTGGAAAACTCTCGTTTTGAAATACTCGATTAAGTGAGACCCGTGCCAAATCTTCCAGACTTCGGTTTTATTGTCCTCCGTACTAGGATGTCGTCAAGCGTATCGATCGAAAGATCTTATCGAAAGGTTCATGAAAAATATTGGACCAAAGTTATGAGGAAATGGCCTTTTCCCAGTGAACTGGAAATTCTTTCGTAATCTCGTAGACGATGAAGATGTGCGGTCGCCTTCTCAGATGAAATTCATACCGTGGTGTCCGAAAAAAAAACCAAGCACAGTTCCAGTGCAAAAAGATCACGCTGCTTCGTTGATTCCCTGGGGTATCTCCGAATCTCCTAGAGTCATCAAAAAGCTCCCAAAAAAATAGAATATATGCTCCTGGAGCATGATGAGAAAACTGGCCAGACCATCGGTCATCAGGATGACAAAGGGGGTAATACGGTAGCGCTGTTCTTACACATACCTTTTTTAGAGCGTCGAAATCAGTCGGGTGAGGAGAGCAACGCATCTAGTCCTTCTTCGATCTCTTCCGCTGGCTCCGACAAGTCGAAAGCTCCCAGTTTCACCCCCTCCAAGCCTTCAGAAGACGACGACGGTGGTGTTCCTTCATGGAGGCGACCTGGTTCGGTCCGCACTAGACCTACCTCCATCGGGATCATCTTGCCAAATAACGCTTCTAGTCCGCTGGGCGTGGCCTCCGCTCCAGTGACACCTTCAGGTGCAGCCCCGCTTTTATTTTATTTCTTTCACTCTAAAAAAGACGAAGAAACCCAAGGCCCCCAAGGGTATCAAATAAGTATTCTTCAGGATCAGCTACTTGTAAAAATTACGTTTCTATGTCCATTGTAGATGATCCAGATCCCTTAGTAACTAAGTTCTTGTTCTTTTACGATTCTTGATAACGACAACTTATTAAAAGCAAGGGACAAATAATATGCATTTAAAATCGGAATCGTCTCGGTTTGCGAATACTCTGTAGCCTACTAGGGCCTACTTTATTTTGTTTCCAAAGGGAATCCTGATAACAGTAACATTATGTTGATCATAAAAAGGCGACCGCCTCGACATATCACAAACAATGTATAATATTGATGTTGATTGGTAGTACGTTTTCAAAGCTGCATCCAACTCAAGTATTGGGGAAATTGATTTCACAAGCTCAAATGCGTGTCTCATGGGACTTCGGTTATTGCTTGTATCACTCACTTCAGAGTTCTTATAACTACTCAGTATCAGCTTGAATTGAACAAGATGAATTTCATCAGTTTGAAGTCTCAAAGCGGCAAGTAAAGAAAGACTGAATAATCGACATGTTCCATATTTGGCAGCTAGTTCATCGGTTCTTGTTGGTTGCCCCCCCCCCCTCAGGAAGTCTATACTAAACGGAATCCGGGGAAGCTAGGCGAAATTTGCCCGCGGTAGAGATTTTACCCACCGTTAAGGATGTTTCTCCCGTGAGTCCTTGGTATGCGGGTTTGTAGCATTTTAAGAAAAATGGGGAATTGACTTAAGATATTTTCAGTTGAGAAAGAGGAGCTTGCTAGAAGCCTCTCCGATTCCTCCGGTGCGCAGTCGACTCAGTCCACCAGTAGTCTTATGACTAGCGACCAAGACCCGAATGATGTCGTGCTACGGCGGACCATTAGCTTTGACACGGATACAAGGTCAGTATGAACTTATTCCCCCCACCCCACCCGCGACCATACTTTTTGCATGACCACAGCGTGCTCTAGCCCCGTTTTCTTTGTCTCGTCACAAATAGTTTCAGTCAACCTTATAGTGACCACCAGGTCCGTCAGGTCCGTAACCAGGAATTTATTTCGGGGGGGGGGGGGTAGTCCGCGGGTTGGACCAAGAAGTACAAAAAAGACAGATCAGAGGTTAAAGCCTATTAAAAACGAGTATTTTTCCATTTTTCGGGGGGGGGGGGAACCCCTCCCCCTGGATCCGGCCCTGGTGGCCACCATTCTGTTTTTCATTCCTCTGCGGGGAGTGAACCCCAGTAGGCTTTAGAAAGTACTTTCACTACCGGCACAACTATCTTATGAACTTCAGGCAAAGCTGAAATCAGACGCGGATTGGAAATTAATTCTACAGTATGTTAACACAAATCAAAAGTCTATTTGATGTGCTATATGTGGTATGTGCGTTTGGTGGAAAGCCAGTGGTCCATCTGAATTAGTAACATGTTTGCTTGGTCCTGAGTGGTGTTGGAACTGTACTCATGTGGTGGACAGCGCATGTCGTGGCCGTTTGGTGAAGTGATCGTTTTGGAGCTGAGGCTGGGGCGTTCAGCTTGTTATATATGTCATTTCCTCGTACATCCCGCTGTCCTAAACTCGGTTTTGGAAAGACATTCCATCCCTTCCCACCAAAAAGCGATTTGTGTGTTTTACCGTCGTTGACAAGGAGTTACTAACTTCAGGTATACACTGCAGAAACGCTAACTTAGTAAATTCCATACATGGTATGGTATCAGGAACTATAGACGTGCTCTTGCCGCTCCTCGGGGACTCCCACAGCGGCGTCCCCGCGTCTTTGGTTGCCCCTGAGACTCAAATATCGCGTTCTCGGGAGTCACCGTGGATGGAGGATGCTCCAGTTACCATCGACATCATAAAAAAACTCCGTTTCAGATTTGGGGGTCATTGGGGGGGTTGGGAGTCGGTTTGGGGAGTTGCTGGTATATATGGCTGATATTAAAAGCCATTTGTTTTTCAATGATTTTAATAGTGGGATAAGACTGATTATAAGAAAAGGCGCCCATTTTTACTGTGATTATGAACAACGTAATTGTACAATTAAGTAAAACGAAATCGAAGCAAACTAAGTTGAGACAAACTGGACCTTGACTAATCGTGCCACCAGAATAAGTCTGGCAAGGACGTAGATCAGCGAATTTTCGAACAAAATCCGTGCGGAAGCATTCATTCCCCGTGTTCTCTTTGATTACGTCTGGGGTGGCTCCCCTTCAGTTCCCCTCGACTCCCTAATGAGTCCTCCGGGAACGGCGATAGAAAAATATAGAATCTTAAAAAAAAATCCGCCCCTGAATGTTGCGCAGGCATAAAGTCGGAAGTGTAAGTAACTCCCACCCTGCATTGAAGTTAGTAACTCTGTAGTTGTGTCCCTATCCCGTTGCATGCTTACACATTCCCCTCACTAATTGCTTGGTGCATGCTATGTGTAGGTTTTACGAACGGCTGGCCGAAATACGGGAGCGGATTCGCCGCGGAAACTCCTCCCGAACAGACCAGACCAATCAGCTTTCGCCAACGAAGCAGACGGGAGCTAACGCGGTTGTGGAAAGTCACAGTGGCGTAAACCGGACGTTTTCCCTTCGCCAGTCATTGCAGAAAAGGTAAAGGGTGCATATACGGCTTTTCATTTGGAGGGCTTGGAAATCAGGCCATTAGGATGGATGTATCTGGAGGGGAAAACTGGTGATGGCGAAGGATTGATCACTCCCTAACCCCCGGAGTGATGGCTACTCAGACCGCGCACCGGTCGAAAATTTAACTCGAGCGATCAAACCTTCGGGTGATGGTGTATGTTGGCTGATAGACTGAATCGTAGGCTCAGCTCACATGGTTTTAGCACCGTTTCAAGTTTCCCAAGTTTTCTTATTCTGACCGGTTTGAACTCGCATAAACTGTGGGTTCACACTGACGCGAATATTCGCAAAACAGAGGAGCGCTGTACTTGAAAAATTTCAACTACAGTTACAAAATTTGCGCCACAAAAACTTGGTACAGTTGTATGCAGTTATTATTGATGCAGGTGCTGAAAACTGACACAAGACGCAACACCTGCTGGTTTTCGTCTTCTCGTCAAGAGATATAGTACCATTGCAAGCTTTTGACTTGAATTATTTGCCATCCTTTGTAGCTGAAACAAATCATCGTTTGTGAACCTTGGTGCGATTTTTTAAAGGAACAGTAAACTTGACTACGCAACTTTCGGCCATGGAATCGCCCGGGGGGGTCGCTTAGATAAATATACAGGGTCTTATTGTCGACAGGCCCCCCCTTCTTTGTTATCTCGAACCCCCTTCTTAGTGTTCCCAAAGCTAGCTGGCAGGCCCTTGCCCCTTATGCACTGTAATTATGCACTTATGTACTGTAAAAGTTCGCCTTTTTACGTGTAGACTACAGACAAACGACCTCCCCGACAAGACGGCCTGGGTTCGATTCCTAGTCGCGGCACACAAACCTTTTGCTTTTTTTTCTACTAACTCAAACGTCGAATTCTCGGAAACTGCCCGGAAACTGCAATGGTCGTAACGAGAATTTTTCTTACTCTCAATATCGACTCAGGGTACATTCTTGATATGTTAGCTAGCTCCCCGAGTCAAGTTTGAGTCAAGTTTTCTGTTCCTTTAACTGCTACAAAACTACAACGAAAGTGAAGTTTCGCTCCCGATTCTCTGTGTGAACCGACAGTAACCTGAATAAGTTTGTTACTATTTAAAGGACAAGACACAAGGGGGTATCAAGTGTCTTTACCTTCCTTGACAGAATACTTTTCTACTTCGGTCAGCTTTTGTAGCGCTTATGCTGGATCTGTCCTTGTGTACGCCGTTTAGTCGCAGTATGAATGCAGACATCCAGTGATAGGAATGCCAACGCAGGTGGGCTGACGTAGCTTTATAAGTTCTTGCTGTCTGAGATCCCAGGTTGCTACTTTCGCTCTTCAAATGTTATATTGCATCAAAAAAGGAATACGCCTCTACGTCTCCCGAAGTGATGGGGAATGGCCGTACTGAGCCGAGTTAAAAATTACAATACACGTATAAACACGATCGATTCAGCATTATTGAAACCTAAATTTTCACTATCTTTTCTAGTGGAAACAACGCCGCCGGTGACCCGAGTTCCACAGTCAGTTCTGGGAATGGTAAACTCTCCACTCCCGCTCCGGCTGTACGAAGGTAATTCACTTGTGTCTCAATTCCTAAACACGACTCCTTTTGCAAGAAATCTGCAGACAAGTAAGACCAGGGACCCATAAATTTCCTGTAATGACTCGCCATTCAGGGGGCTTGTCAATAAAAGATTTCTGATGCGCTCTTGACCGAGCGTCAGATAGTTCGAGAAATACCCACGGGGATAAAATATTGACTTGAGGGAGGAGTCTCTTCGGTCACACGTCCAAGGAGGCCCGGGGTTGGCTCTATCTGAGCAAGAACGCCGATTCGACCCAAGTGGAATTTTTGGAAACCAGGTGAGGCTCGGGCAACATAGCAACATAGAAGCATAGGAAATGACAAGCCCCCTGAATGGCGAGTCATTACAGGAAATTTATGGGTCCCTGGTAAGACCAATGACGGCAACTAATAAAGTCTTGTGTGAACAGCTAAAAATACTCCGAAATGTTCAATTTTTAGGTATCTCCTCAGCTGGACTAATAATTAAAAACAATCAGAATGCAACAGAATTCGCAACATAATCAAAAATAGGGTGGATCCAGACTAATTTTGCCAACTGCATAATTTTTTTTTGAACAAAATCCTTTTTAGAAGCATTACCCGTGTTCTCGCTGTTTTCTGTACGCGGAGTCCGTGTGGAGTGACTCCGTCTATTCTCGCCGTTCCCTTTGATTCCCCGAAGAATCCTCGGGGAACGGCGAGAATACGCCTTAAATCCTGGTGCCTGTACAACGCGGATTCGCATTCGCCTAGGCGAATTCGGCGTCGCTAGCGGGAAAAATTCGCGCCGCGCTATTTGAACTCTAGTCAAATTTTGCCCTCGTCGCAGAAAAGATTCTCGTTCTGTATTTCACCTTCTTGGAAGGAGATGGTGGATGCCGAAAAGTTCGTTGAAAAGACTTCTGTAAAATTTCTAATTAGTGAAGACCAGCTCGATTTCAGCCTGGTTCCGAGAAGGCGAAACAAAATTAACAACCATGCGAGAACGGCACAGCCACGGTCCATGGTTCACACAGATACAAAAACAGCGATTTTTTTTCTGCAGCACCAACCACTCTGCGAGATTTGTTTAAGCAGATTGATAGCGTCGTGATAACGTCGTGAAACAAAACAAATGACCCAAAAGGCAAAAACGCAGTGTTTCATCACTGAATGGTATTGTGTTTGAAGGATTTGAACCATGCGCTAAACGGAAGAGTTGCTATAGAACGCTGCAAAGAATGAAATTACCATCTTCAATCTATCTTTGAATCTATCAATTTATCTTTGTTCAAGCTGCAGCCTGATGAGGACCCTTGCCAAGAAGGGACGAAATATCGCTGGAGCAAATTTCAGCTGACATCCGTTTAGCGCAATCAAGTATGATTCGCATTTACTATTTAGCCTGGGCAGAAGGAGGACTTAATAATAAACAGTACGTATAATATGATTGCACCAAAAAGGAGGACTTGTCTGAACCGTTCTTATAGTCTTAACTGCGCGGTGCGCGGAATTTCCTACACTCGAAGACATGTTATTTCTGACTCTGAAAACCTGTTTAGTTAACTTCTAGGAATTGCCTGCCGTTACGTTAGACATTAGTTGCGTTTTTTGCCTTTTCTCCGTAGGTCGGTTAACCGACCTATTTGCCACTATTGACCGTTTTTTCGTCTCGCCGGTCGGTTCGACTGAGCTCTAAAAAACGAGCTTATAAGAAAACATGGCGTCATCCCGTCGCCGGCGCCTATCTTTCCAATGAGAATTTTGAATTTCGCGCCGTGCCAAGAGCGTAGGTCGGTTGGATGGACCTCCCGCCTCAGTCCGCAGGTCGGTTAACCGACCTGCGAACGGAGCCAAAAAAACGGCTTATAAGAACTCAGGTCGGTCAACCGAAGGAAAGAAAACGGCTTATAGTGGGAAATCTTGTAGGTCGGTTAACTGGATGAAGGCAAAAAACGCAACTATTCATTCATTCATTCATTTATTTGATTCCTTCAAAACTGAAGAGTATATAAAAAAAGAGAACAACATGTCACAAACACTTCAGAGATAGTACACAAACAATTAACTGACCGTTAAAAACAAACTATCATTCTATATCTACAGTAAAATACAAATGATAACACAAAATCAAAATAAATAAACTAATCATGGCACTTTTTTAGTGAAGAAAGGAAAAAGGTTGTGATGGACAAGAATGTTTTCAGCCTTGTTATGAAAGTTCTGAATTTTTCTGTTCAGAGTTTCCAGAGGATTCTTCACTTTAAAACTGGAAGTTAGGTGAGAATTACTCGCAGAAATAGGGAAACCAAGAAGGAATTTTGAAAATTTGTAATAAGTAACTTTTAACGCAGAAAGTTCAAAAGGACGGAAAGAAGAAAAGAAAGCAGACGGAAAAAGAATATGAGGGAGTGCAACAGCCGTATAAATCGAACCGAGAACATCTCTGCGATACATACCCCGTAAACGAATAACAGCACCAAATGCTCTTCTTATTTTATCTTGCACATGTTGAATAAGGATAAGTTTCCATTCCCTGGTATTGGAAGAATAAGGGATTCCAAGATACGTAACTTTCTCAACAGGGCTGAAAACAGTTTGCCTAGTAGTTTGCCTTTGCTCTACCTTCAGAAGCGAAAAAAAAAAGACAAAGGGAAAATCAATGTTTCGGAGAAAGTTAATGATGTGTGTTAAGTAGCTTTTATGTTTCAGTGACGCCAGTTCAAAAGGAAGCACCTCCTCACAATCTGACAAGCCTCCTGCAGCACCTGTCGCAAGTGTTCGAAGGTACGTTTCCTGTATCGCTGTAAACTTAACTTGCTTCGTATTGATCATTGGAATCCCAAAACACAAGTGTACTGGACAGTTTCATAGTATATATGTCTGTCCGCCGCTCCATTTCTGATGTAACTCACGAAAGGGTTGAATACTAACAGCTATAGGGGAACCAATAGATCTGAAACTCACTTTTGGTATTTCTGAAGCTTTAGGGGCGAACCATTGCTCTAGTGAGAAATTTGGGCCGGACATTGTCATACTTCCTTCTTTTTCGCTTGTTTGTCATTTACGGGCTGAGAGGTTTGTGAGTATCTTCCGTCTTACCTTCATAAGGCACTATCCAGTAAATTGTTCTGGCATAGCAAACGTTTAGAGTTAGCCTTTGTTAATCTCTGTCTTCTGTCTATCTTTCGTCTCTACCAAGAATACTTAAAGTTTAACTGAAAAGCCAAATCATTTGTGTGTCATTTAACTTGATACACTGAATTATTTGGATTCTGCAAAGGGATTTTTTGATTTTCCTCTATCTGCTCTAGTTGTGAGGCTCAGAATATCTCCAGCCGTCGCCACAGCGGAAATTCTACTATGACGCGGGAAATTTTAATCTCAAAACAAATGCGGCTTTTCAGTGGGCAGTGGTGAGATTGGTGAAGATTGCTTAGTGCCTGAACAAAAAAAACTGATAAATCTTTCTCGTAAGGCATACTGCAAAAATACAAGCGCATAGAGGCACCACAAATCACATGGAAATTCCACTATTTGAAAATCGATTATTCGTTAATAGCGGAACAACGAAGTAACTCATTTTCAGCGGGTCTTCAACCCAATTTAAGTGAATAAGTGATGGGTAACTAGACTGTCCTATCGTAGCCCTTTTCGGTTAAACTTTAACAACTCCCCTGATAGTGTTCATTCTAAAGATTGAATCGACAGCAGTCTATTTGGATTTCTTGACATCGAATGTTAAAAATGCAAAGGGATTGCCGTAATTTCTGGGAAAACCCCCATTCTTTGCATTGATGATGCAGTCTTACGCTACGAACAATTCTGAGGATGGAATCTGCGCTCTTTAGCGTTGTTGTCTATTCTTGGGATCACTCTTGACTAGCAGGGCCGTTGTCCATTCTTCTGCCAAGCCTGCTGGTCAAGGCTATAGCCACGCCCCGTGTAGAGAATCCGAGCTTCTAGATTTTGCCATTTTCTTTCTTCGGAGCTTATATGAATCTTTGCCTTTATTTCTATATCTACTGCTTGCTTGTCAGGGCGATTCTGGCGATCTAGAAAGCTCCACTATCCATGTGCCGGCTGTTCTTGTGACTTCGGTTAAAAGCCGCTTCGCTTTCCAGAGCTGATTTTGCGCCCAGCTAGTTTTGGAAAGTGAATTCGCTATATGAGGGGAAAGTGATCTCGGCAAGTAAGCGAGAAGTTTTTAAGGCGTAACGACTTTCCGTTGGTTCTTGCGCTCGGCGGATTCTCGCTCTGCTTTTGGAAAACTGAATCCGTAAGAATGCCAGAATCGCCCTTGACTTGAGCCAAGTGCCCAGAGAACGCAGGGTGCTTTTTCACGGGTGAACACGGTGCTCTCCGGTCGAAGGGATTCGTTCTGCGCCGTTTTCGCTCTCTGTCAACGTTTTCGCCTTCGCGTTGTGCGGGCACTTACGTTTACTCAGAGCGAAATAACACTAGGGAGTATCGTCAAGACCTACGCTTTCCGTGCTTTGGAAACGGGACCCGCTACGCTTGCGGCATTTAAAGCGAGTCAAACTTGCGGATTTAGAAGTTTCTAGTAAAACCCAAGATGCGGTCTGCACCCATCGAGGCAGTAGTGGAGGTTTCATCTTTTTTTGCTGTGTTCAGAATATGAAGTTATTGGAGCCAGCGCTGGTGCACGACTGATTGAGTTTCAGTAGGGACTTCACTGTCGCTAGTGGTGCTAGTGTCGCTGCTACTCCCTAGTGTTATTTTGCTCTGTAGCGAATTTAGTTTCAGTTAGCTTTTTCGTTCCCTCAGTTCTGGTGAATCTTTGCCTTTATCTTTATATTTTCTGCTTCTTAGTGTTACGCAGGCTGGTGCAGCCGTTGTCCTTTCCGCCGCCACATCCGCTGCTCCAACCGTGCCGCCTATAGCGAATGGAGTGGGTCCGCATGTGGCCAACGGCACTTCACCTCAGAACGGAAAACCGAGCGCAGGAACTATGATTAAAAATTTCTTCAAGTGCGTATATATTATGCATGCCAGCACGAGAGCATGTTCGGAAATGTTATTCTTGTAAAGTCGCCTTCAGCTGATGTTTGTATTCTCGTCTTATTCAGTTTTCTGTTCTTGTTTCTTTTAAGTTCTTATTCTTTTGTATTCTTTTGAGGTTTGTCATGATCTTTGTCTTGCTTGTCTTGCTGTCTCAAATGTGTATTATTTGGCACTGTATATGTCAGAAAGTAGAAAAGATCAAGGCGAGAACTTGTTGAAACATTTAATTCTCTAGAATTGAAGTATTTGTGTAACCACTAACCAGGTAAATTTATGAGTTGAAACCCATTTTTGTTCAACTAACTGAATGTGAGGCTAACTGAAAGTCTAAATCGTTATTAACTTTTATCAGGTATATATGCTTACCGAAGTGCATGAGGGTTGAAATGGGTTAGATCGTTGGAGGTTAATCCAGAGTGGTGACCTTCAAATTGCCTCACATTAGCTGCTGCGAACGCATCTTCTTCTGTTACTAGAGCATTCATCCCCCTGTGTTACTACAACTTTTTGAGGAACTGGAATCAGGGCTCGTTATTTCAGTCATTATTTTATTCATAACATTTCGTACGGTAGTAAATATTATCGAATATTTTTCTTCTCGTCAAACATAGTAAATACAGGTGCAGCGTCGTCAAACAACTTGGTAGTACTCAAACAATACAAATTTCAATGTTAGAAGTTGGAATGACGTTTTTTAAAATTGTGTTGAAAGACTTCACAACCTTGGTCCCATGTGGGAAATATGCGAGTAGAATAGTATTCTGGAAGACTTGCCAGCCACCTCTCGGGTCGGCCGTTGTCCAGTCATCTTCCCGCTGAGGTTGAATGGACGCTTTAGGTCTTATTGAAATTTGACTTCTGTGTCCGTCGATAATGCACTTCCAGCACCCGATATTTTGTTTCCACGACTTGCCAGTAGAGGAAATCGTTTCGTGGTCTAATTTGCTCCTCGTAGATGGCATATCCCAGGTATCTCCAACGACGAACTTGGACGTCTTCACTAATGGGGTGCATACAATTACTAAATAGGAGCACGTTTTAGGTCATTCGTCCCTCCTGTTCGAGACGATGAGTCAGAAACGCAGAGGAAAGCCCACGCCAAGCAAGTTCGCGCCACCAGGCGATCAACTCAAGGGGTCACCCTGGAAGAGATCAAGACTGCAGAGCAGATTATGAAACAGAAGAAGCCAACAGACGTAAGTTGGCCTCTTTAGATTGCTGTAGTAAATGTAATTTGTATGTCTAGGCGAAAAAAAACCTGGCGAAAAGAAAACCCCGCGACCCCCCCCCCCCCGCGAATGCAAATATATAAAAAATTAGAATAGCTTATCGAAAACTACAGTTTTGACTGCAAGCACTTAATAATTGTTCCTAGACACGAGTTAAATGTAAACGCGTGACGGTGGCTACTGACTGTGTGTATGTGTCGGGGGGGAGGGGCGTGGTTTTTTTTCCGCCGGAATCCGTAATAAATACAGTCTTAACTTAAATTTAAACAGTTTAAATGAATGTGAACACAATTTCTTTAACTATTACGTAAGCTGGATAAAGGCTGTTTCGAGGGTGAAGGGAGTCCAGGAATTGACATAACATTATGAGTGCATAAATCAGGCTTTGGCCTGGGCCTTTTATCTCTTGGACATCTTAGGACATTGGTAACACTAAACTGAACTTCAGCCAGGTGACGATCTACGCCTGCTTTAACTTATTTATTTATTTATTCATTATTTCCCTCAAAACTGAGGAATACAGTATAAATTATAAATATAAATTATTGGTACTGTATGGCAGAGTTAGGGGTAGGAAAAGGCGAAACTTGTTCAGTCGGGCAAATTGAGTATGGTAAAGGATTAAGGAAGCTTTTGTTCGAACACCAAAACTATTTCGGTTGTCTGAGAATCGGTAAAAAGCCGGTAATATCGGTAAATACCTGATTAATTAATAATCAAGGTATTCAACTATTTTCAGCAGTCACCTGTGCCTTTATCTACTGCCTCGACCACTGTGCCTTCAGCTCCAGTTACCACTGCAAGTACCACCGTGCCTTCCGCGTCGCCGCCAGCGAGTGCAACTTCCGAAAGTGAAGACCTGGAAAGGCGTCCGTCCTGGAGGTTAAGGGTGGACGATTCAAAGAGCAAGGTATGGTTTCGGTTGCCTTCTTCCTTTTTGCAGCCCAGAGCAAAAGAACACTAGGGAGTTGCGCCAAGACCTATGCTTCCCATGCTTTACAAACGGGTCACACTCGTAGCGCCGCCCACTTCGCTTGTGGCATTTAAAGCGAGACAAACTTGCGGGTTTAGAAATTTCTAGTAAAGCAAAGGTGCGGCCTGCCTGCACACACTAAGGTAACAATTGAGGCTGCATCATTTTTTTGCTGTGTTCAGAATATGAAGTTATCGGAGCCAGCCCTAGTGAATGACTGAATGAGCTTCAGTAGGGATGTTCACTATCGCTAGTGGTGCTAGTGTCGCTGCTATACGAGTGTGTGTCACTTCTTTGAAGTCTTGGCACCACTGCCTAGTGTTATTTTGCTTTGTTGCAGCCTGTGTTTGTGAGTCCAGAGCAAAATAACACTGGGGAGTAGCGCCAAGACTTGAAATAACTGACACACAGTCGAATAGCAGCGACACTAGCACCACTAGCGATAGACTAGCACCACTAGCGATAGCATACTGAAACTCAAACAGTCGTGCACCAGTGCTGGCTCCAATAACTTCATACTTTGAACACAGCAAAAAAAAAAAAAAAAAAGATACAACATCCTCTGTTTCCTTGATGTGTGCAGACCGCATCTTAGCTTTGCTAGAAATTCTTGAATCCGCAAATTTGTCTCGCTTTAAATGCTGCAAGCTTAGTGAGAGGCGCTATGATTATGGCCCGTTTGCGAAGCAAGGAAAGCACTTTGAATTGCGCTTCTTTTTCTGTTCCTTGTGTCGCTTCTTTTCGGTGGTTGGGTATTAACATTGCTAAAAATCTGAAATCCTTCCGAGACCAAGCCGTGACGGATTGTAAGAAAAAGATTCAAGTATCTTACTCTAAAATTGTCGCTAATCGGGGCAAATACAGTAGGAAGTCCCTTGCTAAATTGTACTCTGTTTTTACTGATCATTCAGTTTTGTTTCTTTCTGGTGTTTATCCCATCCTCGGGCGAAAAGATATTCGGTCGTTACGTTCTTATTACTTTCGGTTCTCGCGTTTTCTACTGTATTTGCCTCCGTGGTATCGGAACCGCAACCTTATTTCAGTTTTCGGGCTTCCAGATATAACCGGAAAGCTAGTTGAGCTTGCTGATAAACTCCCCCAGACAGTGAAGGCTCTCCCAGCTCATCATGGGTTTGTCCGCCTCCTTAAATAATCAAGTGTTTGTGTTGTGTATTTAGTCGTTTTTGTTGTATTTTTTCTTTTTTGTTTATACTCCGCTTTTGTTCATTTAGCGGGTTAAAAAAAAAAAAAAAAAATTAATTAATTAATAGGTCTTGACGCTAATCCCTAGTGTTATTTTGCTCTGTGTGAGTCAGTAATACACAGCGATATCATCGACGAGGAAAAACAGTAAACATTAATGATTATTATGGGGCACATTAAACATTCGTTAACTAGCCTAGCTCACTAAGCTAGTTTTCCATGACTCTTTGTTCTTAGAGCGAGGCGCAAGGCCGTAGGACGTGGTGTGATAACGGATGACTCGCATACCATCGGCTAAAGGATTTCCGACAAACAACTGAGCGGGTTGAGTCGCTGCCACGCGGTCTGAACTGATGATGCGCTTGTTACAGAAAAATGCAACGATAAAACAGCTTCGGTTCGCAGCTTTACACTAAAATATACAAAAGTATACTGTTGCCTATGTTTTTGTCAAGCCCCCTCCCCCATCTTTCCTAGTAAATACTAATGCCAGGATTACCGCCGAACTGTTTGCACAGAGTATTTGTTTGATTTTCCTCGAACCGAGGAGCAGGAAAAGTATAGAAACATTACCATAACGTCCATAACTTGATATGGAAAATATAAGCAGCTGTGTACGACGAACGACGTAAAGTATAATCAGCAAGATTACTGAAACATCCTTTTGACTATCTCAGTCTGAGCCGCGTTTTATTTGAAGTTCATAGTACAGCGAACTGTTCGTTGTCGTTTTATTCGCCAGCTGGCCGTACGCTGGGAAGGCGTGGGGTGCCCGAAGTCGTTTTATTTGCCAGCGGGCCGCCCGCTGAGTGCCAGCGGACCCGCTAGTTTGTACGCTGAGTGAGGCAGGAACCAGTTCAGCGTACCTTCTGACGCAGTCCGCCAGGAATAAAACGGCTACTTACAGTCCGCCATCCGCTCCCGCTGTACTATGAACTTCAAATAAAATGCAACTCTGGTCTGTACAGTTTGGAAAATGATTGCTTTTTGGTTCACTGAACAAGCTCTGACCGGATATCTTTTTTTTTTGTTAAACCTTTGGTAGGCTAAAAAGCAGTTACTTCTCCATTTCACTATTCTTTATGTTTGCTCGATTCTAGATCTGTAGGTGCTTCTCCGGCGAGTAGAAATAAGGGCTGCAAAAAAAAAAAATAACTTAGCCTACGTCAACGAGATCACTAGAAAAATGATAATTTGGGCAATTCAATCAGCTAAAAAATAAAAATTTGGGCAATTAATCTAAATTACAAGATTTTCTAAATCTGAGCAGTTTAAAAACTATAACAGATTTCATTTAGAGGCATTCTAAAAACCATTTACCCAACTGAAAAAAAAATTTACCTAACCGCTTTGCAGGCTGCCCTTCCGTCATAGGGCACCCCTTCCACCGTGGCACAAAAAACCTACTAAAATTTACTAAAACGCCTTTTTCTTTAACCTCCAAAGTCCATCTGTTTTTCAAAAAAAAAAACAAAAAAAAAAAACCAACCAACCTCCCAATTTCCTTACTCTCATACCCCATTAAACTACCCAAATGAAAAACTTTGCCTTTACAAACAAGTAATTACAATAGATAGCCACAGTTTGGATATAAGTCTGACCGGATATCTGATGAAGATGCTCACGAACCTCACGCAAACTTTTGCGGCTCCACATTGCTGAATTCCTTTTTTTTTTTTTCAGTTTACCCTGGAGGAAGCCAAGGTTACTTCTCCTGCCACGGTTGCCACTGTCACGCCCTTGCGTCCTCCCAGAGGAATGCCCACAGTCACACCCACGGTAGAAGTAGAATCGCAATTGCCCAACGTGCCTATTGAAACGATAGCAAAAAGGATCAAGTCAGTGGAAGGTAAGCTTTGGGTTTCTGTCGGTTATTTATTTATTATTAACCTTCGGGCCACTCACAGAAACATACTAAAACAAAAGGCATGAACAAAAGGCATACGAAATTATCATTAAACACAGAAAAAAAATGGTGACTGAACACCAGATTTGTTGTGCGTAAATCTCGCCAGACCAAGTCCACGAAAGTGGAAGAGAAAAGCGAAAAAACGGCCCCGATAGCAGCAGAAGGAGCGGATTTTCATAAACAAGTCTCCTTGTTTGGATTGAGGGTGACTGCTATACTACCGTTGAAATTGTTAAAAAGTGCACTAACTGTGAGGAATTAAGTATGATTAACTTTGAGTTACTGTGAGGGTCTAGGAAATGTCTATTTTCTAATAACTAAGTTAGCAGTAATCGAGCTTGGCTCTCTCGTCGGGCATGTTTGAGATTTTTTTTATGTGTAAATGAAACTGAAACTTCTATGCGGCATTTGCACCTCAGCGGTAAATTACTGATTTTTTTTTTTCCAGACAACCCGTTAGTCGGACATATCTTTTTTATGGCACTTGCCCTTCGGCCAAGTGCCATATAGCGATCGCAATTTCTGTCCGTCCGTCGGTCGGTCGGTCGGTCTGTCGGTCTGTCGGTCCGGGTTTTGCTAGTTCGGGTACTTCCAGATAAGCTAGGACGATGAAACTTGGCAGGAATATCAGGGACCCCAAATGATTAACTTGGAAATAGTCGCTTCCCCGATCCGACCACCTGAGGGGGAGTGGTGGGAAGGGGAATCCGGAAAAAATAGGAAAAATGACTTATTTTTAACTTACGAACGGGTGATCGGATCTTAATGAAACTTGATATATGGAAGGACCACTTGTCTCAGACCTTCCATTTTAAATCCAGACCGGATCCGGTGACATGGGGGGTAGTTGGAGGGGGAAACCGGAAATCTTGAAAATCGCTTAGAGTGGCGAGATCTGGATGAAAGTTGGTGGAAAGAACAAGCACAAGTCCTAGATACGGGATTGACATAACCGGACCGGATCCGCTCACTTTGGGGGAGCTGGGGGGGGGATCCGGATTTCTAGTGATCCCGCGAGTTCGGTGCTTCCTGATGTGCTAGGACGACGAAAATTGGCAGGCATGTCAGGGACACGAACAGATCGACTTGATAATAGCCGTTTCCCCAATCCGACCATCCGGGGGGGGGGGGGGGCTGGAGGGAGAGGAATCCGGAAAAATGAGGTATTTTTAACTTACGAACGGGTGATCGGATCTTAATGAAACTTGATATATAGAAGTACCTCGTGTCTCAGACCTCCCATTTTAAATCTAGACCGGATCCGGTGACATGGGGGGTAGTTGGAGGGGGAAACCGGAAATCTTGAAGATCGCTTAGAGTGGAGAGATCTGGATGAAAGTTGGTGGAAAGAACAAGCACAAGTCCTAGATACGGGATTGACATAACCGGACCGGATCCGCTCACTTTGGGGGAGTTAGGGGGGGGATCCGGATTTCTAGTGATCCCGCGACTTCGGTGCTTCCTGATGTGCTGGGACGATGAAAATTGCCAGGCATGTCAGGGACCCGAACAGATTGACTTGATAATAGTCGTTTCCCGGATCCGACCATCCGGGGGGGGGGGGCTGGAGGGAGGGGAATCCGGAAAATGAGGTATTTTTAACTTACGAACGGGTGATCGGATCTTAATGAAACATGATATATAGAAGTACCTTGTGTCTCAGACATCCCAGTTTAAATCCGGACCGGATCCGGTGACATGGGGGGAACTATAGGGGGGAACCGGAAATCTTGGGAAACGCTTTGAGTAGAGAGATCGGGATGAAAGTTGGTGGAAAGAACAAGCACAAGCCCTAGATACGTGATTGACATAACCGGACCGGATCCGTTCACAGTGGGGGGGTTGGGGGGATCGGAATTTCTAGTGATCCCGCGAGTTCGGTACTTCCTGATGCGCTAAGACGATGAAACTTGGCAGGCGTGTATGGGACCCGAACAGGTTGACTTGAGAATAGTCGTTTCCCGGATCCGACCATCTGGGGGGGTGGGGGTGGAGAGAGGGGGAACCCGAAAAGTGAGGCATTTTTAACTTGCGAACGGGTGATCGGATCTTGATGAAACTTGACGTATAGAAAGATCTCGTGTCTCCGACGCCCCATTTTAAATCCGAACCGGATCCGGTGATATTGGGGGGGGGGTCGGACGGGGGAACCGGAAATCTTGGGAAACGCTTAGAGTGGAGGGTTTGGGATGAAAGTTGGTGGGAAGAGCAAGTGAATAGCATAACCGAAATGAATCCGGTCACTGTGGGGGAGTTGGAGGGGATCCGTGTTGTAGTAATCCCACGAGTTCGGTACTTCAGCTGATGTGCAAGGACAATGAACTTGGCATGCTTGTCAGGTACCCGAACTATTGACTTGAGAATGTCGTTTCCCCGATCCGACCGTCGAGGGGGAGTGTACAAAAGAGGAATCCGGAATCCAGTGGCAAGCTCAGCTATTGAACGGGTTATCGGATTGAACCGAAACTTGATATTTAGAAAGGTGTCTCGTAACTCAGACATCCCATTTCAAATCCGGACCAGATCCGGTGACATTGGGAGGAGTTGAAGGGGCGAACCGGAAATCTTTGTAATCGCTTAAAGTGGAGGGATCGGGATGAAGCTTGGTGGGAAGAACAAGCATAAGTTCTAAATATGTCATCTAGAGCTTTCAGATTGAATGAACCTAGATATCCTAATTCTAGGTCCGAACCGCATTTTTGAATGGCGGGGTGTTTATTGTGAAGTTCTCTTGTACTTTCTCGTACCACTACTCGTAACAAGTGCCATATGAGCTCGTAGCTCTTGTTGTGTGTAATTTTTCGAAAGCAGATGAGAATTTTGAAGGAGTTAGCTATCTTATAATATTCTAACAGAAACTATTCAAACTATATCCACTGCCACTTGCCCTTTAACTTGAAACTCGTTCTGTTTCCTATAAAATTCTGAAATTCGGAATGTTAAATTCTACAGTGTACTATCTAAGTAGTGTGCCCGGGATGAACGAGTGCGTCTGATTTTGGAATTGAAAGGTACTCGGAAGAAGACGACATATGAGCTTTGGATGATAAAGTCGGACAGAGCATAATATTTCCTCTCTTTTTAGATGTAAATAAAGACGCAGACTCGAAGAACGGAGCCGCCACACAACTAGCAATCCAAAGACGGCGAAGACCGAAACGAAGATCCACAGGAGTTGTACAGGTCGGACTAGAGGTCAGTACGAGCATTAATTATTATTTATAGCATGTTTTCTACCCTTTTCAAGGCGAAGTAGTGTAAGGTGAGATAAGGCAGTCATACACAAATCCTCAGTTTTTGGGCATGGCGCTCCAACGTCTGGGCATGGTGCTCTTACGTCAGGGCACCATGCCCTGTAGCAAGGGCATGGTACACTTTTAAAAATCTGTCTGAAAAGCGAATTTCGAATTCAGATTCCCGATTCAACAGCTGACAACCTAGTATAAATATTCCTTCAGTCCAAGCTGACTGCGAATCATATTTGACAGTGCAAAACGGATAGGTTAGCTGAAATTTATTAGAGCTATTGGCAAGAGTCCTCTTCAGAAGCCGCTCAAGATAGGAAAAACTAAACTTGTGAAAATCCTTTCCAAGAAGGGCCGAAATATAGCTCTAATAAATTTCAGCTGACGTATCCGTTTTGCACTGTCAAATATGACAACCTAGTGTTATTTTGCTCTGGATGCAAGAGTGTTCTAGCAGTTCTTGGCCGGTTTCGGAAAGATTATTGACAAATGTCGTTTTGAGACGAAAAGGTGTAGCGACATCGGTGTTTTCGAAGGAGGAACTAACGGCTTTGCAGACAGCTGTTGGAGATTACCGCAAAACTGTAGTGTTTTTTCGCCTTGGTTTATTTCCCTAAAGAGCGTGCAAATGCATTAAAGTTAGAAATATAATATCGTCAAAAATATGGTAAGAAAATTAAAAAAAAGGTCAGTTTCCCTTCGTATGAAACGATTTGGATTTTGCTTTCTTGATCAGGAAGTGTGTGCTAGATTTTTCTTTTCTGACCACACTCACTGGCTGTACTTTGTTTGAGCTTACTGCTACATTCACTCGACTACTTCTAGTTTTCTCATACTTTTTTATGGCACTTGCAGCCTCTGGCTCAAGTGCCATATACTGATCGCAATTCCGTCTGTCGGTCGGTCTGTCGGTCTGTCGGTCTGTCTGTCCGAATTTTTTTGTCCCACATGTTCGAGTTAGGGTACTTCCAGATGTGCTAGGACGATGAAACTTGGCAGGAAAATCAGGGACCCGACCAAACTAACCTAGAAGTAATCAGTTTCCCGATCCGACCATCTGGGGGGGAGTGGTGGACCGGGGAAATTCTGAAAATTAAGGAGTTTTGTCACACTTTTTCGAATTGGAGTACTTCCAGATGTGCTAGGACGATGAAACTTGGCAGGAGCATCTGGGACCCGATCGGACTAACTTGGAAACATTCAGTTTCCCAATCCGACCACCCGGGGGGGAGTGGAGGGCTGGGGAATTCGGATAATTGGAGTAGTGTGTAACTTTAGAACGGGTGATCGGATTGGAATGAAACTTGATAACTGAATAAATGGCATACTTCTGATGTCCCGTTTGAAGTCCGGACCGGATTCGACAGCTATGGGGGAGTTGGGGGGGGGGGAGACCGGAAATTTCGAGAAACGGTTAGAATAGAGGGATCGGAGTGAAACTTGCTGGGAAGAACAAGCATCTGCTCCAGATAAATTGTTTATACATTTGGACTGGATCCGACCACCCGGGGGGAATGGAGGGCTGGGGAATCCGGAAAATTGGAGTAGTGTGTAACTTTCGAACGGGTGATCGGATTGGAATGAAACTTAATAACTGAATAAATGGCACACTACTGATGTCCCGTTTGAAGTCCGGACCGGATTCGACAGCTATGGGGGAATTGGGGGGGGGAGACCGGAAATTTTGAGCTACGGTTAGAATAGAGGGATTGGAGTGAAACTTGCTGGGAGGAACAAGCATCTGCTCCAGATAAATCGTTTATACATTTGGACTGGATCCGGACACTAGCGGGGTGGAGGGCTGGGGAATCCGGAAAGTTGGAGTACTGTGTAACTTTCGAGCGGGTGGTCGGATTGGAATGAAACTTGATAACTGAATAAATGACATACCTCTGATGTCCCAATTGAAGTCCGGACCGGATTTAACAGCTATGGGGGAGTTGGGGGGGGGGGAGACCGGTAATATCGGGAAACGGTTAGAATGGAGGGATCGGAGTGAAACTTGCTGGGAAGAACAAGCATCTGCTCCAGATAAATCGTTTATACATTTCGGATGGATCATGACATTAGGGGGGGGGGGGTTGGAGGGGACTTTCCCGGAATTCCGGTTATGGCGGTTTTGGGGATTTTCACGACGAATCTTGGGAGGCGAATCAGCTAGGGACCCGATCAAACTGAAAAAATTTACATGATCTGATAGCCGTGGGGGGAGTAACGGGAGGGGGAATCCGGAATATTGAGTCATGCGTAACTTTGAAACGGCTGATCGGATTTGAGTGAAATTTGGTAATTGAAGAGAGGACATGTTTCTGTTGATCTTTTTCATGTCCGGACAGATCCAACAGCAATTGGGGGGGGGGGGGGGCGAAAATACGTGACCGACTTAGACTGGTGAGATCGGGATGGAACTTTGTGGGAATGACAAACAGATGCTCTGGAAAAACACTTACGGAACCGGATTGGCTCCGGCGACTGTGGGGAAGTTTGAGGGGGGGGGTCCGGGATTCCGGTGATCACGATTTAAGGTACTTCCAGATAATCTAGGACGATGGAACTTGGCTGTAATATTAGAGATTTGACAAGATTGACTCAAAAATGGCCACTTTCCAAACCCGACCATTCGTTAAAGTACTAATCTTGACTGCAAATTTCGAAAAATACTTTTAAACCAAATTCATATTTTCATGATCCCCATGAGCCCATTATCATTTTTGCCTCAAGGGTTTTGTTTACAAATAACGTTCTAGCTCCCTTAAAGTGTGAATCTGAACGGCCAGGTCGAAAAGTACTTTATTTCAAACAATACATCTCAACCCATGATCATTTGTGCCACAAGGGTTTTGCTTAAAAATTTATTTCTGTCACCCTTAAAGTGCGCATTTGAAATGAAAAGCGAAAAAAAAACTTTTTACGAAACGGTATACATCAAGGATCCCTAAGGGCCTGTGATCGTTTTTGCCTCAAGGGTTTTGCATACAGATGCATTTCTAGCGCCTTTAAAGTGCGCATCATTACACCCAAGTTCAAAAATAAAATACTTTTTATCTAGCTCCCTTAAAGTGCGCATTTTAACCACAAAGTCGAAAAATACTTTTGATCAAACAAAACATCTCAACACATGCAAGTGCCATATGAGCTTACAGCTCTTGTTTTCTGAACGTCTAGCTTACTTTTGCATATAAGTGTAAATCCTTCGGCTCGTTTTTCTTCTCATATGGTTAGAAAATTAATGGTCAGCTTTTTTTCCTCCGTCCGAATTCGTTGATGACAACCCTGTAATCGGGGAAACGTATTGACAATAGATTTGCTTCTTCTGCTTCGTAATCGATCAGGTCCTAAGAGAACGTCAAGGAAGGAGGAAAATGTCACGTAAGCTCGGGAGGGATAGAGAAAGTAATTTACTTAAAGCATCTGTCTTCTTCTACGAGACAGCTTAATCCCCCCCCCCCTTTTCCACCGAAGAATCCACGTGCAGGTCCTAGAAATCGGTCAAGGAGTCCCACTGGATAAATACTCCTTGAGCCAAAGCTGACTGGGAAACATATGTTCAAGCAATGGCTAACAAGACCAATTGTGTCGATGGGATCTAAAAAATCTAATATATGATGTTGATAGATCAATGCCATTTACTTGTAATATTTAGAAACAGATCAAAGTTTAAAGTTTCAAGCCCCTCGCGAAGCCCTTCTAGCAACCGATTTTTACTTACAAGTCCATCTCCCCGTGATAGACATGGTACCGTATCGTTCTTACCAAGCCTCTTGCCTCTTGCCTCTTGCCCACCAAGTTTCATCAAAATATCTCAATCCCTTCGAGAGTTATCGTGCTAACAGACGGACAGACGCACAGACGGACAACTTTTGCGATGTCATAGGTATCCCTCCACTTACGTTTTGGGATCCCAAAAACGGATATCTCAGCTACGATGCTTTGGCAGCGATGTTTCGGCCCTTCTTGGCAAGGCTCTTCGTTAGGCTGTTGAATGGCAGTTTCGTTTGTTACTCCCGACGTTGTCCCTGACGTTCAACGTGACGAGGAACCTTGCCAAGAAGGGCCGAAATATCGCTGCCAAAGCCATCGTAGCTGATGTATCTGCTTATAGCCATTCTTTGAATGTAGTTCTAAAGGAGATGTTGGTTGTGTTTCACGGAAGTTATTGTAAGTTATGAAGATAAAAGGCGGGGCCGGCTATTTTTTCTGTTAGTTGTTATTCTTTCTTGTCTTGAGCGAAAATAATTTGTTAATTTTTGTTTATTTATTAAAACACTTGGAGATATGCTATTGGCTTGTCGAAGAAAACAAACAGATTATCGCACTACAAAAGCTAGTGAATTAATGCTTAAATGCATTTGAATGCACGCTTAATTATTTGGACACGACCTGAACCCACTACTTTTACTGGTAAACTCTTACCAGTTCAGTGACCCTGTTAACAAATGAGCAGTAAATAATAGTGCAGGATAGACGCCCCTCCAAGCTATTTTTATGGCACTTGCAGCCTCTGGCTCAAGTGCCATATACCGATCGCAATTCCGTCCGTCGGTCGGTCTGTCGGTCGGTCGGTCGGTCGGTCTGTCCGAATTTTTTTGTCCCACATGTTCGAGTTAGGGTACTTCCAGATGTGTTAGGACGATGAAACTTGGCAGGAAAATCAGGGACCCGACCAAACTAACCTGGAAATAATCAGTTTCCCGATCCGACCATCTGGGGGGGAGTGGTGAGCCGGGGAATTCTGAGAATTAAGTAGTTTTTGTCACACTTTTTCGAGTTGGGGTACTTCCAGATGTGCTAGGACGATGAAACTTGGCAGGAGCATCAGGGACCCGACCGGACTAACCTGGAAATAATCAGTTTCCCAATCCGACCACCTGGGGGGAGTGGAGGGCTGGGGAATCCGGAAAACTGGAGTAGTGTGTAACTTTCGAACGGATGATCGGATTGGAATGAAACTTAATAACTGAATAAATGGCATACCTCTGATGTCCCATCTGAAGTCCGGACCGGATTCGACAGCTATGGGGGAGTTGGGGGGGGGAGACCGGAAATCTCGAGAAACGGTTAGAATGGAGGGATCGGAGTGAAACTTGCTGGGAAGAACAAGCATCTGCTCCAGATAAATCGTTTATACATTTGGACTGGATCCGGACACTAGGGGGGGGGCTGGAGGGGAGTTTCCCGTAATTCCGGTAATGGCGGTTTGGGGGATTTTCACGACGAAACTTGGGAGGCGAATCAGGGACCCGATCAAACTGACTTATAAATAAAAATTTACATGATCCGATAGTCGTGGGGGGAGTAGCGGGAGGGGGAATCCGGAATACTGAGTCATGCGTAACTTTGGAACGGTTGATCGGATTTGAGTGAAATTTGATAATTGATCAGAGGACATGTCTCTGGTGATCTTTGTCATTTCCGGACCGGATTCGACAACAATGGGGGGGGGGGGAATACGTGACCGGCTCAGACTGGGGAGATCGGGATCGAACTTTGTGGGAATAATAAAGAGATGCTCTGGATAAATCACTTACAGAACCGGATTGGCTCCGGCGACTGTGGGGGAGTTTGAGGGGGGGGGGCGGAATTCCGGTGATCGCGATTTGAGGTACTTCCAGATGTGCTAGGACGATCGAACTGGGCTGGAATATTAGAGATTCGACAAGATTGGCTCAGAAATCGCCACTTTCCAAATCCGACATTCCTTAAAGTACCAATCTTGACCGCAAATTTAGAAAAATACTTTTAAGCAAATTATACATTTTCATGATCCCCATGAGCCCATTATCATTTTTGCCTCAAGGGTTTTGCTTACAAATGAAGTTCTAGCTCCCTGAAAGTGCGCATTTGAACCGCAAGGTCGAAAACTCCTTTTTTTCAACAAACGATACATCTCAACCCATGATCATTTGTGCCACAAGGGTTTTACTTAAAAATTTATTTTATCACCCTTAAAGTGCACATTTTAACCGAAAAGTGAAAAAAAAAATACTTTTTACCAAACGGTAGCCTATATATCAATGTTCCCTAAGGGCCTGTGATCGTTTTGTCTCAATAGTTTTTCTTACAGATGAATTTCTAGCGCCTATAAAGTGCGTATCATTACAGCCAAGTTCTAAAACAAAATACTTTTTCTCTAGCTCCCTTAAAGTGCGCATCTGAACCGCAAAGGTAACCTTAAAAGTACGTTTGATCAAACACTACATCTCAACCCTTGCAAGTGCCATATGAGCTTACAGCTCTTGTTTGTTGGCTTTGTCGACTCATTCCAGACTCCCGTTCTCCCAGGTTAGGTTCGACGCAAAATATTTGAAAACTGTACGCGCCGTGGTTAACAAGACCGAAGGTTTCGATTGGATCCCAAAAAGTTAATATTTGATCCCAGACAATCGGGTATTGTCTTCGCCAGGCTAATCATCTGAGAAAACCAAGTTCAGATATACCTCTATAAGCCATATCTATTTTGACGATACTGATCGAAACTTCCTGCTTTACTTTTGCCAAATTTCCGGTTTCTACCGAATTCCGAGCGAACTGCCTGTCCAGCAAAAAAAAGTAAGTTCAGAAACGAATCCAGCGTATCTTTTTACCCCTATAAGGAACATCTAATCAACTTCAAATAAAACTTTAACTTATAAAAAAAATCCGGTTTCAACCGGATTCCGGACGAACTATATGTCCGGGTAAAAAAAAGATTGCCATATCCAGGTTCAGCGTCTCTCTTACCCCTAAATCTGTTATCTAATCAACTTCATACAAAACTTTAGCTTTTAAAAAAAATTCCGGTTTTGGCCGGATTCCGGGCGAACAAGTTGTCCGGGTAGAAAATGCTTTTCACATAAGTGTTCAGCATGTCTTCTTACCCTTAAATCGAACATCTAATCAACTTCAAATGAAACATTCAGTTTTAACAAAATTTCCGGTTTTGGCCGGATTCCGGGCGAACTACTTGTCCGGAGAGAAAATGATTATTACCATCGTGTTCAGCATGTCTTCCTCACCCCGTAATGGACTATCACATTAGCTGTTTAAAAATATTTTGTTTGCCCCTTAATTTAAACCCCCTCCCCCACCTATTCATATAATATATGCAAAAACGGATTCTTCAGCTGTGACTCTTATGAAGCGATATTTCGGTCCTTCTTTGCAAGGGTCCTCTTCAGGCTATTATAAGCATCTTTATATAGCAAATATCGCTTCATAAGCATCACAGCTGACGAATCCGTATTTGTATGAATATATGAGTGTAAGTCAGCTTGGGCTCGAGGGATATTTACCCGTCCCAAACCCCTAAATGTAGGGCTACAGAGCCCAACTACGAACTCGACCTTACTCTTAATCCTCACACCAAGTTTCATCAGAATATCTCATTCCCTTCGAGAGTTATCGTGCTTACAGACGGACAACTTTTGCGATGTCATAGGTATCCCTCCACTTACGTTTTGGGATCCCAAAAAGTGGGAAAATACAAGCTAAAGAAAAGGAGTCCGAACTCCTGATAGACTTGGTTGTCCTACCGAGTCGTCTAAAATGACACACATAATTCGGAAGCTTCTTATGCCCTTATTTTTGAAAGAGTTGGGGGGGGGGGGACCTTGAAGCTTTTGGTGAAGTTTGCGCTGCTTGCCTGGCAAACCCTCCTTGGCAGGAAAGGCCCTAAAAAGGCATGGGTGCAGACGAAACAGTGGCGAAGGACGGCATCTCTGAAGCTTGTAATTCCGTAAGGGAGCTGGGGTGAAATAAAAGGCAGAATAAGTACGAGGAGTCATTTTTGCTCCTAATCTGGAGGCCTTTAGTGTTTTAATCTGGTTTACACGGTTCAAGGTTACAACAAATTTATCTTCTACACTTTCCGCTGCTGAGAGCAGAGCTCGAGCGCACACGAAAATAACTTCAGTAAGACGAATTGAATAATTTGTCTACGGAAATAAATACGATTGATTGTGTCCTTGTCTCTTTAAGGGACGAGTTCTGAGCATTGCTGTGTTAAGGGCCGATGGCGGAGGTCCTAGCGAAATTTAGGAATCCATTTTAACTTTCAAAGATGGACGCAGGTGGGGGGGGGGTCGTTATTCGACATCTCGAGGTTAAGTCGCTCTTGATTTGGTCCCCCTATTTTCTAGTAGCCAATAAGGTAGCAGTCCTTTACGCGAATATGGTGTTTTGTCTCGAGCAGATCTAGCGAGAGAGAGAGAGAGAGAGGTTTATTTACACAACATCATAGCTAACAGCTAATTTGCGTTGCTGCACTATGCTAAATAACAAACTGACACAAAAAACCGAAAATATCACTCGGCTTTGTTTTTTCGGACATTGACTATTCGTCCTAGAGCATAAAGGCGCGTTCACTTTGGCAAAGGTACCTTTCACACTGTCTCTCCTTTCAAGTATCTTACGTATTGTTGCTACTTTCTACTTGAGAAACTGATAAAGGTCTGGCTTAATGTGAAAGTACTACTCCTATAAAATAGCTACTTCCACGTCTAGTTTTTTCAACGAATTTATGGAAACTGCTGTTACCAGTACCTTGGGTCTTTTGGTTCCAGAAGCTTTAAGTCTGTCCTAACGACGCCATACAGCACTTCCCTTATCTCATTTTCCTGTACTTTAGAATTCCCGTGGCGTTACCTAGAAGTTTAGCAGAAATCCGCAGGATTTGCCCCTCCGAAAACGAAATTTGAATTCAGCAGCAGAGGCACATTTTTCTAGGAGGCGGAAAAAGAGAATGGATTTCCCAAGGAAGGAAATCCTGTCATGCTGTTAATTTTCGGGGCGACGAAAGTCGAGGGGAAATGGAGAACTGCGTCGGAATGCAGTACGCGCTGTAAAGCGGTGCCAGGGCAGACGTCGCGACAATGCGCCCTTTTACTGCGTCTCTGTTTTTGAGTCTGGTACCTTTACATTGTCGCCGAAACAACTTGCAGAAGCAAAACGGGACAAATGAGGGAATATTATTGATTTATATTACAGGCCGAGGCCGAGGGATGAAGTATAAAAAAGAAAAAGACAACGCAATTCACTCAAGATCAAGGAAAATACACGGTAAAAGATAAATAGTAAAAAAAAAATCTGTTGTTTAAATCATTCGTCGGCATTCAACAAAAACTCAAAGGGCTGCTTTCCTTTCGGACACGTACGACTAAATGGGCACTGGAACAGCTAAATCACTTGACTGAAGTAAAGTGCATGGATTGTCTCTCGTATATTCGGGATTCTCTCCCCAGCGACAGCATTAACGCTATTCTTACATGTCGTAGCTTAACGTTGCTTTCACAGTGGGTCTGTAAGGTCATAAAATATATTACTTAAAGTTTTAACTGAAAAGGCAGCTTATTTTTACATCTGATATTTAAATACACTGAATTATTTTGACTCATCTAAGGGATTTTTTATTTTTGTCACCCGGAGCTGTAGTAACTAAGTCCAGAATATGCGCTGCTTGGAAGACGACCGTAAATTCATCCAGACGCGGAGAATTTAAATTTCACCAAAGCCTGCATTTCCTTGTGTTACGGACGCTAAGTTCAGAAAAGTCACGGCTCAAGATTGTAGGAAAGTGACGATACGATGTGTCTTTTTGTAATATGTGTTATTTTTATACACTGGCTTACCTCTGTAGTTGCTAAATATTTCAAGCATAGAGCACATAGAGGTGCCACAAATCCGAAAGAATAAGTTCATCCGATGAAATCGATTACCGTCGGATAGGGGACAAACGAAGTAACGCAGTTTTACCGGGCTTTTAGGCCTATTTAAGTAAATAAGTGAAGTGTAACTAGACTATCGGGTCTAAGCCCTATTCGGTTAAACTTTAAACTGTTGATGGCCTTTAGTAGTAGGAACGAGAAAATAATTCTACTCGTTGAAAATAGTTAAGTAAGTTACTCCAATGTGAACGCACCTTCGACAGTCCACTTGTGTAGATATTTGGACAGCGTGGCTCATTCTGGGGCGAGTCCATACTCAGGTGGTCATGGGATCAGCCTGTTTAGGTGTTTAACAAAGCCTCCACTATTATTGCACCGTACCAGACGCAAACGCGTTGAATTCACAAGAAGAAACGATCCGACCTCTTGAAATTTTTTCGGGGGGGGGGGGAGGGTCGCAATTTCCCCTCCAACCCCTGTTGGTAAATACAAAATGTGTATCCATTTTCTTATCCAACAAAACCGCTCCACCGTCTGGGAGCACCCGTGGTACCCTCCCCCCCATTCTTGCCTTGCAGCCCGCACAGAATTGCCCCGAAAGTTGATAGATTGTCAACTTTTGTGTGTTCAGAAATCCCCCCCACCTCCATTCTTGCCACTTTTCTGTTCTCTGTGTTCCTTCGGATTTCCGGTGCAGAAAAGACTAATTGACCTTGTATTTAACCCTTAAGAATTGTTATTTATATCACATTTTCGGAGTCGCCTGCTAATTTCTCATTAGGGAACCAAGGAATCCAGAACCAATCAGTCTTTGGCGTCTCTGTGAATCCAGGAGCGGCTTTGTCTTGGTCTGATCAGTGGAACATCGATCTATTTGGGGATTAACGAGTCTGTGGTTCGAACACGCTATGTGCTTTATCTTGATTGTGACGGGGAGATTTGGCTGTCTTATTTCCCTGGATTTGGGTTTCTGTTGCAGTTTAACCGAAAAGGGCTAGGATAGGACAACCTGGTTACTCATCACTTATTCATTTAAATTGGCTTGGAGACCCGCTGAAAATGAGTTACTTCGTTGTTCCGCTGTTATTGAGTTGTCCGTCCGTGGCCGAATGGTTAGCGCGTCGAACTCGCAATGGAAGGGTCCCTTGTTCGAGTCTCGGTCGTGCCTACTGTTTGGTTTCGAGCGGGGGTTAGTGGCGTAACTCTGTAAGACAAGCCAAAGTTCACCCAGCTTCAAATGGGTACCTGGAGAAATCCGGGGAAGGCGACAGGAAGGGTGTGCGAAAGCACAGGATGGCTGGCCCCCAACCCCCCATGGCACTTCCTGGCTGAGGGCCGAGAATCGGAGATCAGCACCGCCGGCTTGGCCTGTAAAGGCTGATAGCTGACACCTTTACCTTTCTTTTTTTTCCGCTATTCACGAATAATCGATTTTCAAATAGTGGAATTTCCGTGTGATTTGTGGTGCCTCTATGCGCTTGTATTTTTGTTGTATGCCTTACGAGAAAGATTTATCATTTTTTTTCTGTTCTGTCACTAAGCAATCTTCACCAATCTCACCACTGCCCACTGAAAAGCCGCATTTTTGTTGAGATTAAAATTTCCCGCGTCATCAAGGAGGCACACTCGTGCCTCTTTAAAGAGGCGAACCACGACAATGTTAAGCGATCTTCGGTTCCAGTGGTCGCAGAGAGATGGGGAGGGATGCATTTCGTAGCCCGAGCTCCAACTAAGAAACCTGCCAAATTTCATCCCCCTCCGACTTTTCCTTCATGGGGAAAATCTGGCCGAAAGTTTCGACCCCCCAACCCCACCCCCCCTTTAACGTTGTCCGATCGGGCTGAAATTCACAAGTTAAGGTCCCCTAGGGCCCAGGAGCTTATCCGCGAAATTTCAGCTCGATCCGATAACTCCTTCCCTGTTTTCCAGAAACCACGCATAGCCACTTAATGTTCATGTTCTCCTTATGTTTTTTTTTTGCCACGCCTACAGGTCACAGCCGACATCGGATCTGGGTGTACGAAGACTCATTCGACGCGGAATTCTCCGAGTAATTTTGCTTGAAAGTTTCGTCGGAAAATCTTAACCCCCCGATTTTCTAGCTTAGAAAAACCCCATTTCCCCATAAGAGCCCATGTTAAGTTTTTTGTTGTTAAAAGTTACGAATTTCAACATTCAAGTACATCAAAATGATCAGCTCGACATGGTGAGACTGACTGAAAGCTTCAAAAAATTCTGTCTTAATCCGTAAAATTTTAATTTGAGAAAAATGACAGAAACCCTTTTTTTTTTTTCTGCCACGCCTACAGGTCACAGCCGACATCGGATCTGGGTGCACGAAGACTCATTCGACGCGGAATTCTCCGAGTAATTTTCCTGGAAAGTTTCGTCGGAAAATCTTAACCCCCCGATTTTCTAGCTTAAAAAAACCACATTTCCCCATAAGAGCCCATGTTAATTTTTGAAATTCTTAAAAGTTACGAATTTCAACATTCAAGTACATCAAAATGATCAGCTCGACATGGTGAGACTGACTGCAAGCTTCAAAAAATTCTGTCTTAATCCGTAAAATTTTTATTTGAGAAAAATGACCTTAAATTTTTCCGAAGCCAAGAGCGGGGGTTAGGGGGGCGGCAGCCCCCCACAACAAAAAACCTGTACAAAAGAGTCTTTAAAAGCGGGAGGGTTGGGGGGCGGCAGTCACCCAACTTCCTCTCCTAATTCCTGTACGAGGAGTACAGGAATTATTAACTTACATCCACCATGGATTGTAGAAAAACGTACAGAAATAATATGAAAAAAACTTCGTTTTCTTAAAGAGTTAAAGAGGCTGCGTCCCAAAGTCGAACCTTAAAACGTACAGGAATTAGGAGAGGCATTTGGGGGGCTGCCGCCCCCCAAACCCCCCGCTTTTAAAGACTCTTTTGTACAGGTTTTTGTTTGCTACCCTACCCCCACCCCCAGCTCTTAGCTTGTGTGCTCTGTGTCTGGGAAACAGTTTCAATAATTATGTTAAAATGTAAATGGAGTGGTCAACTTCATTGTTACTAATTACTAGTTTCGGCGCAATGGTTCTCCTGTCCTCTTGTGTTTAACATTTTTCGAAGTTATTCCATTATTCATTCATTTCAATTTTTTGTTAATTAAAAGAGGGCCTTTCCGAAGCCAAGAGCGGGGGGATAGGGGGGCGGCCTCTCCTAATTCCTGTACGTTTTAAGGTTCGACTTTGGGACGCAGCCTCTTTAACTCTTTAAGAAAACGAAGTTTTTTTCATATTAGTAGATTGAATTGACGCTGTGGGGACGGCCGGAGATATTCTGAGCCTCATAACTAGAGCAGATAGTTGAAAATCAAAATATCCCTTTGCAGAATCCAAATAATTCAGTGTATCCAATTAAATGACACACAAGTAAGTTGGCTGTTCGGTTAAACTTTAAACACTGGTATTTCAGTATCGTATCTTTTGAAATATTGGGAAGACGGCCTAGTAAAAGTATTTGACCTTGTAATTCACGCTACGGATCCCCTTGGTATTAGGGAATTATTATGTAGGTGCTGCATAGGGAAGGCCGAAAATATTGAAGTGATGAACATCACATAAACGAAAACAGTGTGTGGCGTGGGCACCGTATGCGGATCCACTTTTAAATATCCTGCCATTGTTTTCGTACGACCGCTCAGTTAGTCCTTGATTTGAATGAATTTTAAACTAAGAGAAAACAAAATAAATGTTTAGTTTAGTACCGTACTTACTGTCGTGACGATAAGATAAGATAAGATTTTATTTGCGCTAAGAGCCAACGGCCATGGCAAATACATAAAAAAAAAAAATCAACACCTATAATTCTAGTATAGTACTTTGAATAGGGAGAAGAAAAATAAAGTTGTAAAAATGGAGTAGTGACGTTAAATCGTGATTAATGCACGTGACAAGTGCAGTCAAAAACGTTAAAATCCCTTTGAATTGGTGCTAACCATTCATGTATAATGTAGGTTCGGGATTCTACCATAATTTTGCCAGTGGCTTCGAATACCTGAAATTCAGCACGAGAATATTAAATTCTGTTTTTTTCTAGGATATTGACCCCGATCGACAAAGTCAAGAGGGGGATGGAGATGAACATGACGACGAGGATGAGGTAAGTAACTGAAACCGCACGTAAAATCTACGGAGCGTTATCTCAATTCATTTGTTCCCTATTTTGTAAAGTATTTTAACGGATTGGAATTCTGAATTTAAATTGACATGCTTTGTATACGTTTGTTATTTGTTATCGGATTGTATTTTTTAATTGTAACATATTTGTGATTCTGATGTGATTATTTATGACCATGTATGACGATCCACCACTATTTTTGTAAAAAGATAACATGGAATTAAACGAATTAATTAAAAAAAAAAGTAGCATAATATATTCTATTTTGAAATTTACGCGGCAGAAATTGAACTCTCAGCGAAAGGAATAGCCTCTCAGCTCACTCTCGAGTCCTTCATGTCTCGAAGAATGTTTGATGGAAGTGACAACTTCCGTGCGCTGCAGTAGCAGCAGGTATGTTTCCGTTCACCATCATAAGCAGCCAATGAGAAGGAGCCTCAGGGACGATCGTTCAGGTTTCATCATTAGGCTGCCTTGTATTTGCATGTTGGCGAACTGGAGCAAAAATAATTTTGCTCCAATAATTTTGCAAACAACCAAGAACCATTAGCCTGGGTAAACAGCCATGCCTCACCTCTTAGATCTTGGAAATTCTCATTTGGAACAGAAGTGGCTTAGCTCACAGCTCATGTGATAAAATCCAACTGGAATTTGGCAAAAACCAAACAAAAGCAAAGCACCTTTTCTCTAAACAAAAGCCCATCTTCTGTGGAATCCAGAACGGCATGCCGGCAGTGCTTTTCAAATATCCAGCGTTCGGACTCGCCTATAAATTCCAATAAATTCCTATATTTTAATGCACTCCTATAAAATGCCTATATTTTGGCTAAAATCATATTATTCCTATATTTTCGGCTGAAGAGCACTAAGAACATTGCTCATGATTTGCAATTTTCACTGCTCGTTAAGTAAGCCAAGATGTGCTTTTCTTTGCTTTTGACTCTGCTTGTAGACTGTGCTGTCTTTCGGTGTAGATCGATAATTAATTACAGTTGTTGAGCTGTTTGAACTTAACTAATGCTTTGTGTTGGGCTTAGTAAGCTGTTTCTGCCTGGGCTATGCTGTTGTGTTGACTTAGTAGCCTATGTTTTGTTTTTTGTCATGTTGGGCCTGTCCGAAATGAGTGAAGATCAGTATATAGGCTAGCAGTCTCTGCTTAATGAGACTGGAGTTCTTGCGACTTATGCGTTTCCTGGCTGAACGCTATTTAAAAGGCTGATGCGAATACGGCCCAGTTTCGGACATATCCACATTTTTTCTTTTTATGGTCTTTTAATCTTGGGATGCTATTTTGCAGGTGATGCTTGGTAATTAAGTATGGGGCCTACCAAATTTAATAGTTCGTGGCTTGCTAAGACGGATTGCAGCGGTAGAAAGATTGGCGAATGGTGTAAGACTGGGAACGACCAGTACTCGTTCTTTTGCAAACTCTGCTTGAAAAATCTTGGTTGCACAGCTGGGGCTGCTCAGCTAAACGATCTGCAGAACACAAAGCCGCAGTTACTGCTCAACTACATCCACTACAGCTTCACCTGACCGGACAATCTCGAGTTGATGAAACAACCAAGGATAAACCATTAGTTGGTACAAACATGTTTTGTGAGCGTGATGCCGCTTATAAAGCTGAGTTAATATGGGCACTTCAGACGGTACAGAGTTCCATGTCTGCTAACTCTTCAGACCATATTGTCGCAACCTTCCATGCGATGTTCCCCGGTAAGATCCCCGACGGAATGTCCCTATGTGCGAAGAAACTCACGTATCTGAGAAACTCGGGCAGAAACTCAGGAAATGACGAATTTATGTGACCAGGCATCTCACGCCATCTACCACAGATCTGATCCCGAAGACTTCCGAATCCTATATTTGGCCTATATTTGGGCCCGGGAAATCCTATAAAAATAGGACAGAGCCTTTAATTTGAAACGAACCGACCAGTCCGAACCCTGAAATATCACGCCAGGCATTACAGTGTTGTCGCTTGCACTTATTGCGCTGCACAGTGTACTAGTGTTATAATCATTATCGCCCTTGCTTTTCTTCGGGCGATAATGTATAATTACTCTGTCGGGATTCTTCCCTCTTCGCGTCTAAGCCCTCCTATACGTTTAAGTCTTTCCCCGTCGCTGTTTGCTCCGACCCGCTTTTCCTGTGGGAAACCTTAGTCATTGTTTGAAACAGCGGGATACATTAGAGATGTTCTTATTTGAACGTCGCATAGCAGTGAATGGTCGCCGAAGGAAACGCCAAAGCTCATACCAGGCAACTTTTACTGCAAAATACTTGCCAAAGTGTTTATTTAAGGTCCAGTTAAGCGGCATTTTGAAGCATTTGCTGTTCATTTCCTTCTGTTTCTTCTTACAAATTTTGCATCTTTTGCTAAGCGACGTGTAATTTCACCCAGTAGATGGCGTTGTCATGACCCCTCATCGCCGAAGATGATTGTGGTCTAACAGCCGATTGTTGTTTTGCTCTGCTCTGAATTTTAAGTTATTGCAGTCAGCGCTGGTGCTCGACTGATTGAGTTTCTGTAGGGACGTTCTCTATTACTAGTGGTGCTAGTGTCGCTGCTATTCGAGTGTGTGTCACTTTTTTCAAGTCTTGGCGCTACTACCTAGTCAGAGCAAAATAACACTAGGAAGTAGCGCCAAGACTTGACAAAATTGACACGCACTCTAATAGCAGCGATACTAGCACCACTAGCGATAGAGAACGTCCCTACTGAGACTCATTCAGCCGTTCACCAGCGCTGGCTCCGATAACTTCGTATTCTGAACATAGCAAAAAAATGATACAGCCTCCATTCTTTCCTTGGTCTGTGCAGACCGCACCTTTGCTTTACTAGAGATTTTGTAAACCCGCAAGTTTGTCTCGCTTTAAATACCGCAAGCGTAGTGGGCGGTGCTACAAATGTGGCCTGTTTGCAAAGCATTGAAAGCATAGGTCTTGGTGTTACTCCTAGTGTTATTTTGCTCTGTCCCTAGTGTTATTTTGCTCTGAAGCGAACTTCTCTTCGTCTGTTGTTTTTTGAAAGCATAGGTCTTGGCGCTACTAGTTAGTGTTATTTTGCTCTGTCCCTAGTGTTATTTTGCTCTGAAGCGAACTTCTCTTCCTGTGTTGTTTTTCTGTCATCCTTTGCTACTTCCGAGTTGTTGATTGTTTCCTCTGGAGCGCACTCTCTGTTGGCGACTATGGCCTTTTGTGCTCCCTGTGGGAAGTGTGTTTAATATCGATCCCATTTGAAGTAAGGCCGAACGAGAAAGGTTTTGGTTTCCAGAGACATGGTCGGTCAGTCGTCGAGAGACCTTGGCAGGTGGTTAGCGAGCGAAGGGGGCCGACGGATTTTCGTCAGCAGTTTAGCGATTCCGTGCAATGTGTAGCAAGTAAACGGGGCCGACCGTCCGTGTATAAAATACTCGGATTGTCTTTCTTGTTCTTCTGAAGTGCTGTGGGCTTTATTGGTAGTGAATAGCTAGCTACACGTGAGAGCTGTTTTTCGTCCTACGTCTGCAGCCAGGACTGTTTCAGGGCAGAGGCTGGACTAGTCATCAAGTCCTCGTTCCGAGAGCTCGTTTACGCTGCTAGAAACACGAGGATTGTCCAGCTGAAATTCAGCGCCAGTTCACGCGCTGTTTTGATTGATATAAGCAGTTCCTGGCGTTATTGGCATGTTTAGCGCTCCGCGTGCCTAGTCGCCTCTAGAAAAAAAGACATACTTTTGTGACTGGGGTTTTGTGACATTGTGCCAGAGCGTCGGCTTGGATGTAGTCTTGCTCCGTCACCCGCCAGTGATTTAGCGGCATTCTCTTTCCGAAATTTCTGAACCAATCTCTGCCAATCTTGTGAATTATATTTGTGCTAGAAAAAGGTTCCAGGGTTATAAAAATCCCTTTGTTCAACGCGGAGCACGTCCTGTATTAGACCGGCGTACAGCATCGACTGGCAAGATTCCCGACATAAAAATATTCCAGTTTTTCCCTCGAGTCGGTGGTAGATCAGCCGCCGTCGCAATGGGGGATGGGAGACCGCAGCCGCTCGTTGGGCTCGTTGACCCAAGTGGCGAGCACGCCGTCACAGCGCTGAATGGTCACGTCAATGGCGAAGCCAATGGCGCTTTAGCCGCCGACGACCCAGTGAAACCCAAGTGGCGATTGCATTGGGAACGTTTCATTAGCTGTGTGTCTTGGACAGTCGAGTGTTGCGTCAAGTGCATAGGACCTGTGTGATCCGTAGTAAAGAAGTGAACAACCATATCGAAATGAGTGTCTATCGTTCTGGCTCACTCAGTATTTATTCTACTGTTTCTGCGATTGGCTACTAGCTTCTTCAAATTCTTTTCTGTTTATTTACGTATGACGTGGCGTGTGGTCCGGTGTCTTGATTGTTTCGTTGATGCGTCACAAGATCAAGTAGAGACTTGCCAAAGGAAAACTGCGAGCGGGCCAAGTATCGCCCATGTACAGATAAGCGAAGTTTTTGCCCCGCAGTTCCAAACCAGCGGCATAGAGAACTAGACGTAGGAGTCTAAAATAGTGTAATGCATTCGGGAGGATATGGTGGAAGTAGTTACTTTCGAAGCGGGTCAACCAGCCGTGATTCGAGTGCAACCCGAAAGCCAGTAGCTTCGATTGGACTATCCCTCCCGTCTTACAGTTTGAGCCGATCGCATAGTTTGAATACAAACGGCGGCACCGGTCCTAGTGGGTATTCGTCCGGAACAGGTTATGGAAGCAGCTACTCGGGCTCAAGCTATCTCGGTGGCGGATATGGCAGTTCTGGTGCCCTTGGTGGTGGATACGGCAGTTCTGGGGCCCTTGGTGGAAGCAGCTATTCATCACCATATTCATCATCAGTGGGCCGTTCGGGATCGTTCAGTGATCGGGATTACCCTTCCTCCTCGAGTGGGGGCTATTCCGGGTTTACGCGATCGGGTAGTGCAAGCCGCGCAACATATTCAGTACCTTCTTCGCCAGCTTACTCGGGGTCGATGAGCTTTAGTATACCCACCGCCTATAGTTCGAGGGGGGTGACTTCAGCATCGCGGCTGGACCCGACTTCGTACCGGAGTCAACTACCCTCTCCCGCAGCTAGTCCTCGGTTGCCTAGTTCGTCCCTGGCGAGCTACAGATTAAGCAGCAGATACTCAGACTATGGGTCGATGAACGTAAGTGGCCTGTCGTTGTCTCGTTTTTACGTCGAGCGAAAGCGAAGTGTTTCGAAGATGGGATTGCATTATCAGGCCTTATTTTTTCCAGCATCCGGAGATATGATTTTTTCTGTCGGCTGACTCCCAGAACCGTAGCTGCCTTATAAGTGGAAAGGGGAAGGGGCATACGGCGGGAAACGTTCGCAGCTTTGAAGACGTTTTTCATAAGGATGAAAATCGACAAAGGGAATTTTACTAGAAGGAATTCAAATTCTTTTCAAATTTTGCTTGTTAAGTAAGGTATTATGAAGCGTCCTCTTCGTCCAGCACTGAACGTTATTTTACTATGGCGTACCCTTCCTGTGATATCCCGTGTATCCCTCCGTCGTCGTAGGTATACCGTACGAGTAGGCTATGTATTTACACTCTTCGTACAAAAAGGTGAAAAGATGGAGCACATTGAAAAAAGAAAGGAATGAAAGAACATACATTTTGACGATACTTAAAAAAAGAAAGAAAGCTGAGTCATAAAACCGAGGGGTTGCCCACTTCCCGGCACTTGCTGTACGCACTTTCCCGGCACCTGCCGAAACCAGCGCTGCCGGTACCAATGCCGGCCATAAATTAGGGGATTTTATCCTTCAGCTTCTAAACGTGCTGATTTTTTTTCCAAAAACAACACTTGGCAACCTGTACCGGCTCCGGGCACTTGTTGTACAACAGAATCGAGAGTGGGCAACCCCTCGAATAAAACTGAGAAATATAAGCGAGAATAAAACTGAAAACGAACGTAGGCCAATAAGTAGGGGCGTGAAGAAATGTGTTTGCTCTAAACGACGAATTGTCGGCCTGGGGACGGGGGATTGATGCAAGGTGCGCTCGACCCTTGAGTGACCGGGAAGGACTAAGAGTGGACAAGGAAGGAGTCGAAAAGGCATAGTTCAAGAACAGAAGGTTCCAGCGGGCAAGGGTACTAAAAACGGCAAGGTGCACCATTAGGACGGCGCGGTGCAAAATTCTAAATGCAGGAAAACTTGTTTTCCTTATTTTATATTTTCCTCGTACCATTTCCTGTCGCAATTAGTAGCTAGTTACACTCTCTTAAGAAAAACTGTTCTTTTACTTCTTTAATTATGTTTTTCCTGTCCTTCGTTTGTCTTTACCTCTGCCCGTTTTTATTGTGTTCCGGAAAACGCGGAAGGACAGGCAAAGGTGATTTTGTCTACTGCCATGGCTGTTGGCCCTTAGAGCAGATAAATTTGATCTTAAATCTCATTTTATCGCATTGGTTTACAGGTAGACAATGCGAAAGAAGGAAACAAAAGAAACAAGGGACGGAGGAAAAGGCTAATCATTCGTAGAACAGTAATATCAAATAATAATACTATAATATAAATGTACCAAACCAATACCTACACCTACTTTAAACTGATTTACGGTTTCTGCGTTCCAAATACATTCCGGAAGATCGTTCCAGCGATTTTAACTCCAAAACTCCGTTTTTTAAAACTTCATTTTCCGGTGTAATTTCTTCATCACGTAGTTTCAAACTGTATCCGAGACCGTCTTGGTTGAAGATGAGCATCCAATCAATTAATGAATCTGACTGTAATCTTACAGAAAGATGAAAGAACCGTGAAAAATAGACCAGAAGTAAATTTGACTTAAAGTTAGACTTCTGGGACTCGTATGTCGGATCCCCCTAGACAATCCAGGCCCCCCACCCCCTGTTTAAATCCCGCCGGAGATGCAGTTTTGTCTTTCAGTTCACAACTTATGACTATAATCTTTTTTTTTTTGTAGAGCCTTTCTGACCGAGCAAGCAGCCGACCGTCAAGACCTGCCTCAACTTCGAGTAGTGTTGCAGGGGACAGTGTCCCTCCCTCCGGACGCACAACCCCCTCACCTACGGAAACTCAGCAGCAAACGGAAGAGCTAGACTATAAAAAGGTAAAAAGACATTGCCACCCACTGTTTTAATTTGATTTAATTTACCACTGATAAAAACAAACATTTTTCTTTCTAAGCCTGTCTAGAAATCTTGTCGAGCTGGAAACCTACATTGTTTTATTAATTTATCGGGAACCATCGCCAGGTCTCGGTCTTAGCATTGTCAGTTCAGTTGCATGTAGAGAATCCTTTAACGAGTAGTACGTTAGCCAATCAGTAGGCCCCGTTACCTCGTTCTCGGGACACAGAGAGCTGCCTAGATAGACATAGATTGATCTGCGGAAAAAATAACGAGAGAAGATAAGGCTCAGTTACCTGTGGGATTATTTAACGAGTAGTAGGTGAGCCAATCAGGAGACCCCGTTGCCTCGTTCTCAGGACTCAAAGAGACGGACGGGCAAAGATTTACCAGCAAAAGCAACACTGGTAAAGAGAGAAGAGAAGAAAGAGATCTGTGTGTTTGAGCAGGAATTTAGACTATCTAAACCGTCGAGTCAGACTCTTATGCTAGCCAAGGTCGAGGTTTTGCCTGCTAATCTATTTTGCTAACCTTTAAAGGATCCGTCGTACCTGTATTGCCAATGCAACCTACTTCCGTAATTGCATTCATTAATTCTTAAACCCGGGGGCCCAAATTTCATGTTACATTTTAAATCCACTACGACACCTCACTAATCTTTGCGCTTGCCGCGATTCACGATTTTCCGTGCGCATTTGCCGAGTTTTGCTAGAAGCCTATAGGCCTGGGAAAAGGCTTAAAACAGCCAAAGCCATGTATAATTTGTTAAAAGCAGAGGCTAGTTCTACAGTATTCAAATAGTTTGAATATTGGAGCGGCCGAGCCCGTGAGTAATTTGTTAAAAGCAGAGGCTAATTTTAAGTATTCAACTATTCTGGAAAATTGGAGCATAATCAGGAAATAGTTCGAGCTGGTGTCCTTTAAACAAGTTGTACAAATAAAAATCCCAAACTATAAATAGATAGATAGATAATAAAGCCCTTGGGCCATGAACAAAACAAAACAAAAGCAACACAGTATACAACCTTCACATTCAATATACGGGTGAACTTTAACTAACTAAACTAAACTACTTCCCTCAAACCTCAATCTAACCTCACATACTTTTAATTTTCTTGTTTAAATGATCCAGAAACACACCTATCCTACATTTACTTCTTGGGTTTGTACTGTTAAGTAGATCCTTAACTGGCATAACTATATAGGGTGTGTTTTCAATTTCTTGGTCTAGCCTGCTTCAGTTTAGCCGGGAAGACAGGGGCCTACATACACGATTGCTGTTCGAAGATTTCAGGTGTTGATCTCATGATGCTACAAACTGTCACAGATATTTGTGATAAGACATGTTTGATGTTTTCTTCCGATAATTTTCTCACGCGTCGACAGTTCAACCGGAATCCGCCAGCCTGATGCGGTCTATAGTATAAGACGATGTGCACTTGCAATCTACGCACTACAGCTGTTCCTTTAATTTCGTCCAAAAATCCAAAATTGTCTGGATAAAGAAAGTCAAAACATAGCCCAGTTTGTGATCCCACCGAAACATTTCGCCTTGTGGGCCAACTTACAGATACAGTAGGAAACTAAATATTGGTATGCTAATTACGAACTCAGAGCAAAGGGCTACGGCGAATATCGACGGTATTTTTTCCAAAAGGTGATAAGCGACATTTTCTGATTCTAAGTTCTAACCGAATAGGGCTGAAATCCCACAGTCTAGGTACACATCACATATTCACTTAAATAGGCCTGAAAACCCGATAAAAATGCGATACTTCGTTTGTGCGTTATCCACAGGTAATCGATTTCATCGAATGAACCTATTCTTTCGGATTTGTGGTATCACTGTGTGCTTGTCCCTCCACGCTTGAAATAATTGTATTTTAATAAAATTACAAACTAAAAACAATAAAATTCCAGACCGTTCCTTCCAAGACATATCTTTATATAATTTTCCTACTTTGTGCAAGTGTAAACTTTTCCGAGCTTTGCATCTGTAACACTGGAAATGCAGGCCTTTGTTGAAATTCCAATTCTCCGCGTCTGTGTAAATTTTGGGCTGTCGTGGAAGGAGCACACCCAGAACATTATTACTAGAGCCCCGTTTGAAAAAATACAGAATCCCTTTGATGAGTCGAAATGTTTCAGTGTATTCAAATTTCAGATGTAAAAAAAAGCTGCCTTTTCAGTTAAACTATAAAGAACAACAAAAAACCTTTCACATTTCGGCTAGGAAATGGTGTTTGTCACCTTGAAGGAAACCCCGTAGCGCCTGCTCGGAATAACGCTTATCACCTTTTGGGGAAAAAACGTTGATATGTATAGCTTCTGAACCGTTTCGTTTTACATTATCGCTGTGGAATAAAAATAAAACAAAAGTATTTGTCGACAGAGCACTTCAAACCTGATGGAAACGTGTCAGGCGAACAGTAAAACTTTCCATTTCGAAGCGGTTGAGCAGCTCTCCTTCGCCCATTATATGTAAGAGCCCTTTTTCCAAGAAGAGCGAAAAGCTTTCAAGTTCGCTCGATTGATTTCTTACGGTTCTAATAAACTTTACCTGCTGTTCGAAATTGGGTTGTCTTGGAACCATGCCAAAGTCTGAAGGAAATGAAAAATTGCGTAAAAACAGAGAAGTGGTAATAGTAAAGTTTGAATGCTTGTTGAGTGTTTCTGTCTGAAGTGGGGGAAAAGGAACGTTTCGAGGGGTGATTGCGTGCATCTAACACGTTTTGATTTCTTTGCATGTCGTTTTTGCAAGCCCCCCCCCCCCCCTCCCCGAAAGACTGGGTGGCGTTGGACGTAAGAAAATGTGTTATTTTCGAATTTGCATTTATTTTGTATTTATATAGAATTATTCGCCATGAGAATAATCGTCCATATAGATACCAGAGTCGGTTAGTTCGTTAGTGGCCCATTGTCTGTCTATGGATTGGGAAAAATAAATATTTCATGACTGCCCTTTGCCATGCTTGTAAGATGTTCTAGTCTCTGTATGTGTCAACTCGTTCCATCCATTCTCATCTTCAGTTTTAGTCACATCTCTTGGCCCTACGCTGATTATTATATTTGACGTGTTGGCTCTTTTCGAGGCGGATATGAGCTTCCGGCCTTTATGGAAACACATTGGTCAGAAATTTCGGTTATGCAAATTTGTCCGGGTTCTTCATCAAAACCAACGCTGCGAGGCTGAAACAGCCGGTGCGGGCGTGTAATCTTTGAGAAACCCAGCAGTGTTTCATATGAGTCACGTGTGTTGGAGTATTGGTATAGAGAGATTACACCTTACCAAACGAAAACGGATATTTCTGCACCTATAAATAGTCCTTCAGCCCAAGCTGACTGCAAATTATATTTGACAGTGCAAAACGGACACGTCAGCTGAATTTTATTAGAGCTATATTTCGGCCCTTCTTGGCAAGGTTCCTCGTTCACGCTTAAAGCCGCTCAAGGTGGAATAAACGAACTTGTGAAAAACCACAAGTTCGTTCGCTTTTCCGAAAGTTCGTTTATAATTCCAACTTGAGCGGCTTTGAGCCGAAAGAGGACCCTTGCCAAGAAGGGCCGAAATATAGCTCTGAAAAAAAGATCCGTCTTCGCCGTTGCTTATCGCACAAGAAATACTGAAGGAGGCTGGCAGGAGCCGTACTCAATGCGCTGACCCGCTCTGGAGCGGGTACATAGAACCAATCAGCTTTTACTCCTACTTTTCCTCATACGCGAGTCGACAGCGATTTAGCTATTTGTAGAGGTAACGAAACGTGATGTGACGCGAAGCTAGTAACCTTCTTTCGTTCATATCCGACAGCTAAGGGTATGGGGAAATATTCGACTCCACATAGTCATTACAGAGATAGGGAGACGGAGGTTCTGTCAGATTTCTTCTTCTTGCTAATAGGAAGCAAGATTCGTTTTAGTAGTAAAAGTTTGAAGCCCTCAAGCTCTCATTTTGATGAAACTTTGCTGTAAAAATTTTATTATACAAACAAGAGAAAGTCGGATTAACGTTTCCAACAATTTACAGGCCAAAAATACCCACCAAACGTCGAGAGTTTAGTGTCAAAAGTCTAAAAGTCCTGTACCTTACAACGTTAAATTATTTCTTCATGCTCCTTTCCGTTTTCGTCGGGTAGGCTGCAACCTCTCTATAGAAAGTGTATCTACTGCGACTTGTGCTTTGAGTTAAATGGTCCTGAACTTGCGTGACAGAAGCTAGTTACCTGTAAATTAATAGGGAACAACTAGGGGCTCACGTGGCATGACATGCTTTTCCGTGCAACGCTCACAAATCTAGAGCACAACCCCCAAAAATACGACCGAAGTTGTCATAGCTATTAACAGGAAAACTGTCAACTGTTTCCAAGATCCTTTTTCTGGTTCGCTCGGGAATGAGATAGAAAAGAAATGAGAGCTTATGGATGAGCTGTACATTTCATCCGTGAAATATGATGTTTTCGTCAGCCCGTCGGAAACGTGAGCTACGAGTCTCTTAGTCAGGTTTTAGTCGGTCTCTTATATCAGGCTGTAGTAGGTTATTCAATATCTGGTATGAGAGATTGCGGTGTGATAAATACTGTGACGACTTTGACAAGCAAGGATGTAACAGTTGTACAAGGATGTGTGTTAGTGGAGTTTTGCAAACAAAATTGTTGGACCTTGGAACAGCCTAACCGAAGATGCGGTTGGTGCTGAATCGATTAATAGGTTCAAATGTGTCATAGATAAGATTATTAACTCTGTTCAATGTGGCAACTCCCATTTTTTTCGGGTTATGTAGAGACGAAAGCCTTTTTGATCAAATATTATTAAGAACTCAGGATGTTTCCGAAATGTGTGTCTTACTGAAAGGCAACGATTCCCCACCTGAGAGGTATGATTTGGCCAGTACAAAAATTTGGTTTATTTCAGCTCTACGAAGAGGAAAAACGGGAGAACAACCGGTTGCGCGAGCAACTTTCCGAAAACAGAAACGAACTCACCGAAGCCAAAGCCAAGCTGGAAAGATCTGTCCAAGTTGTGAGTAGTTTATTTCCTTTATAATCGCTCTAAGCGCAATAGTGTTCTTGCTCTTCCATTTATTAGAATTCAGTCAATCAATCGCATAACTTTATTAACCCATATAATAAATGGCACAAGACGTGCCAATTTAGAGTATTTGAAAAGAAAAGAAAGAAACAGCACATACTAAACGAAAGAGCACTAAATAAACGCATTGTAATATGGGTGGATCCGGTGTAGCGAAGAACAAATTCGGCAAGGCGCTGGTCCACAGCCACAAATGGATCAGTAACACCGCACTGGTCGTGTATTTGTGTGGTTACGGGCCAATGGAGGAAGACCTGGTTGGTACTTAGCATTCATACTTATAAAACAGCCTAAATGTCATATGGCCAGCGCGTCTACCAAAATGTGCTCACAGCGTTTCCAGCAGCCTGGCAATGTCCCTGTAAGACATATTCATGGAATGTGGTACAGAAATTTTGAGAAATTGCCGAACTGCCAGTTCATGTGCGATTTTTCCCCGGTGCGCTTCATTTCCATAATTGGTTGACACCTTTTAGTCACAGCCTCGTTGTAACTGCCAGGAAAAGAAACGTCGGTCTTTGGGATATTACATTTGTCACTTTACGTCCATAGCTATAATAATAGCTGCGAATTCGTTTTTGACCTACAATTTTACAAGGAAGAACAAGTGGGACAACATTATACAAAATAAAGAAAGAGGCTAAAAAAATATACTATTTTGGGCAACAATATAGCCTAGTACAACGCCGAAAGCCCCTGCGCAAACGACAACTGATTTTCATCTCTTTTCTCTTGGCTGTATTTTCGCGCTAATCAAACATGCTTCGGCTTTTATTTGGAAGTATTTTTGCGCTTAACCAGACATATCTCGGCTTAGTGGCTATTAATCCGGAAAACGCGGAACTGAAGGTAACCTGTCGCTGATTAGTGCAATTTCTACAAAAAACTGAACGGACGCAGTGCCGACTAGTTGAAAGGTACCAGGCGTTTCGCTGTTGTTGTTTTTTTTCCTTGAGAAATCAAATTGGAAGAGTAATATTAGAGTATTAATTTTAAAATATGTTAATTAATTCAGGTCGTAAGTTCAAATGAGCGACAAAAGGTACCCTATTGTCAGGGCCGTATCCAGGGGGGGGTGGTAGGGGGTTCGACCCCCCCCCCCCCGAAACCCATAAAAGTAATAGTTTCTTGTAGGCTTTAGCCTCTGATCTTTGTCTTTTTTGTACATTTTGGTCCGACCCGTGGGCACCCCCCCCCCCCCACCGAAATAAATTCCTGGATACGGGCCTGCCTATTGTCATTCGTATAATGTTAAAGTTTAACTGAAAAGCCAACTTATTTTTGTGTCATTTAATTGAATACAATGAATTATTTGGATTCTTCAAAGGGATTTTTTCATTTTCCTCTATCTGCTCTAGTTATGACGTTCAGAATATCTGCGCCCGTCCCCACAGCGTAAATTCTACTATGACGCGGGAAATTTTAATCTCAACACAAACGCGGCTTTTCAGTGGTCAGTTGGGAGATTGGTGAAGATTGCTTAGTGCATGAACAAAAAAAAAAATCATAAATCTTTCTCGTAAGGCATACAACAAAAATGCAAGTGCATAGAGTACCACAAATCACAAGGAAATTCCACTATTTGAAAATCGATTTTTCGTAAATAACGGAACAACAAAGTAACGCATTTTCAGCGGGTCTTAAAGCCAACTTAAATGAATAAGTGATGGGTAACTAGATCGTCCTATCCCAGCCCTTTTCGGTTAAACTTTAAGGAAATTAATTGATACGGTGGAAATTGGAAAATTGGGAGAACCATTACAGTCTGTCGGAATAAATAGTGTGAACATTTCGGTACGTTCTCTTTTTGCAAAATCCTAACACTAACCAACATTATTCACATACGAGAAAAACAAATCAATCATTCATAACAATCAGTTCAGGAATCTGGCCCGCTTATGAATTTGAGTCATACGTCATACGCTAGCTTAGCTGACACACCTTTTCTTCTTAAGAATTGGCTAATTGTTTGGCAGAAATAAAATAAATACTTCAAAACAAATTATTGAACGACCAGCTAAATGTGGTGTTTTTGTCTGATTTTCTTCTTAAAGCACAACTCTTACTAGAAACGATCTTTTCACGATACAATGGCTCAGGAATATCGTTTTCAAAAATAGCATTACTTTCCACGAGAAATTAGCGATTTTCTTGTTAGAGCTTGTCCACTCATTCCGGCTTTCCCTCTCCCCGAAGCTGCGGCTGGACGCAAAATATGTGAGAACCGAACTCACTTTGGTTAAAAAGTGGGAAAACCAAGCAAAATAAAACAAGTCCAAAACAGAAGTTAGACCTGATGGTCTACCACATCTTCAAAATGACAAATAATATTTTCGTCGCCGGATCTTGAAGCTTCGGCTAAGTTTGCGTTGCATGACTGTCAAAACTCGGCTAGGTCGAAAAAGCGCTAAAAAGTCGTAGGTGCAAAACAAAACGATTGCGAAAAACGAGGATTTCAGACTCTAATAATCCCAGAAGGGTGCTAGGGATACTATGAAAGGCAGAATAAGCAAGACGGGTCCTTTGAGATCTATTTTGAGCTTGTCCATTTACGTGGTTCCGTATGGTGCCACTACATGATCCCGCGGTCGTAATATAGCCTAACGGTTCTGGAATGAGCTCGCGACTTGGTTGGGGGTGATCTAGACATTGCAAATGGTTTAATGCTTCCGATTTAACTCCTGTCATGGAAAAATGTGTCGCTAAAGATACCTTCAGCTTTTTACGTTGTGGTTGAGAATCACTTACGGAGAAACGAAGAAATCACCAGGGAGGAGAAGATCCTCTAGAAGTCATTCTAATTAAATATTGTTTCAGCCCAAGCTGACTGCGAATTATATTTGACAGTGCAAAACGACGAAACGACAGTGCAAATCGTTTTGCTCTGTCAAATAAGTCATGCTAGTGAAAGGCCCTTAGTGCTTCGTAAAAAGATGGACACGAAGTTATGACCCTTCGATAATACGCAGTTAGATGGCGTTTTCTGGTTGTATTTGTGCTTTATGGTACTTGTGGCTTCTCAGCTGAGTTATTGCTTTTGGTTCGCTTATTAATTAATTTTGCTTTTAGAGTAACGCTCGCACTGCCCTGTCTGAGGTGGAGAAACGGGAACGGCGGGCTCTGGAAAGAAAGCTTTCTGAAATGGAGGAGGAGCTTAAGGTTGGTGCTGGTGTTGCATGGCTTTCATTTACGCTTTAAGCGTACAGTAGAAATACGTTACGTCGGAGATTATCTGACTTCGGACGGTGCGGTTTCGGTCCGATTGGTATAATAACCAGCCACAGCACTATGGTGTTCGGGGGGGGGGGCGTAGATCGCTGATGGTCGAGTTTTAAGTAAATTCTTATTTATTTCTGTAATATATAAACAAAAAACTACACCTTAGTCAATTTGTCCATTCCTGAAGGCAGAGGCGTTACTAGCCAAAATGTTTGGGGGGGGGGACAAGGTATTTACCGACTGGCTGGTCATTTTTACCGACTGGTTTTGCAGATAAAAACGACTGTGTTGATGAAAAATCGGCTAATTTTAAGAACAAGAGCTGAAAGCTCATATGGCACTTGCAAGGCTGGGTCAGAGGATGAAAGTAGGAATTCGTCAATTTGTGGGTTTGTTTTGATCATTTGTAATCAAAACTGTTGAAGTAAAAAACATGACGAACTCATCGGGAGCACGAAAATGTATATTTTGCTCAAAAGTATTGTTTGTACTTGAAGGAAATCACTTGTGAGGGATCATAGGGATCACGAAAATGTGTATTTTGCTAAAAAGTATTTTTTGTACGTTGTGGTTGCGATTAGTACTTTATAAGGAATTATTAAGGAATTCAGTTGTAAGCAAAACCCTTGAGGCAAAAATGATCATGGGCTCATAGGGATCACGAAAATGTATATTTTGCTTTAAAATATTTTTTTGTACTTTGCGGTTAGCATTAGTACTTTAAGGGATGGTCGGTAGTACTTTAAGGGATTTCTAAGCCAATCCTGTCAAGTCTCTAATTTTCAAGCCAAGTTTTATCGTCATAGCACGTCTGGAAGTACCTTAACTTGCGATCATCGGAATTCCGGACCCCCTCCCTCTAACTCTCCCACAGTGCCCGAATCTTGTCCGGTTCTGTCACTTACGTACATAGGGCTTGTGCTTGTTCTTTCCACCAAGTTTCATTCCGATCGCTTCACTCAAAGCGTGTCACAAGTTTTCCGGTTCCCACCTCCGACCCCCCCCCCCCCACCTTCATCAGATCTGGTCCGGACTTGAAACTGGGCATCCGAGACATGTGATCTTTCTACGTATCAAGTTTCATTATGATCCGATCACCCGTTCGGAAGTTATACATACCTCAAGATTCCGGATTCCCCCTCCCGTCACTCCCCCCACGATGGTCGGATCGGGAAGTTGACTATTTCCAGGTTAATCTGGTCGAGTCCCTGATTTGCCTGCCAAATTTCATTGTCCTAGCACACCTGGAAGTAACTTAACTCCGTATCACCGGAATTCCGGAACCCCCCTCCAACTCCCCCCACAGTGCACGAATCCGGTCCGGGTCTGTCAATGACGTACCTAGGGTATGTGCTTGTTCCTCCCACCAAGTTTCATCCCGATCGCTCCAGTCTAAGCGTGTCACATGATTTCCGGTTCCCTCCTCCGACTCCCCCCCCCCACATTAATCGGATTCGATCCGGACCTGAATTGGGACATCTGAGAAATGACGTCTTCCCAAATATCAAGTTTCATTAAGATCCGATCACCCGTTTGAAAGTTATGCATGCCCCTAAATTCCGGATTCCGGCTCCCCTCCCTCCCCCCATGATGGTCGGATTGGGGAAGTGACTATTGCTAAATTAGTTTGGTCGGGTCCCTGATATGCCTGCCAAGTTTCATCGTCCTAGCACATCTGGAAGTACCCTAACTCGCGATCACCGGACTGACCGACCGACAGACCGACAGACCGACCGACGGAAAAGTGATCGGTATATGGCACTTGGCCGGAAGGCAAGTGCCATAAAAATCGACTATTTTTACGAAAAACCGACCGTTTTTAAGAAAAATCGACTGTTTCCAAGAAAAAATCGACTGTTTTTAAGGAAAATAGCGGCGCTTCGCGCCGACTCGGCTATTTTTTACCGACTGGCCGACAACATTGGGGGGGGGAGGCGTCCCCCCCTCCCCCCCTAGTAGTGACGGCCCTGCCTGAAGGATTCCATTCCATACCTAAACAAGAAAAAAAAAATGTCTAAAAGAACTTAGAAAAGCTGGTCTGCGAGATTGACGAAAACGCAACGAAATGTTGTAAACTGCAGGTGTTTATTGAATTGAATACGCTGTCAACCTTCCAGTAAAAATATTTTGTTCAAGTTAACGAAGACAAATATTTAGACAACGTTTCTCGGTTAGAATGAAAAGATAAGCCGATTCGGTGTATGATGTCATTTTAATGAAGCCAATGTCATCGTGACTTAGCTCTTTAGAGATTTACCTACCCGTTTACATACAAAATATTTGGTCACTAGAGAAGAGTCATCCAATGAAAAAAAAACACTCAGTACTCTGGTACCCAAAGTGGCTTTAGCTGATGGTCGTAGAAGGAGTGAACTCGGAATAAGATGAAACGGAAACTTGTACTGGCTTTCTGTCAGCACGTGGTAGACCACAGTCAACAGAGAAACAAGTCTTATTTTTTCACATTTCGTATTTAGTATCTTGTCCTATTTTCTTCCTTTGTGAAATTTTTCTATCTCTTTTCTGAATTTTCTTGGAGCGACCCGGCTTTGATCTTTAAATTCTGCTAGTTCCTGAAAACTAGTTCAGAAATGATTTAAGCATTAAACGCTATGCAGGATTGTTTTTAGATTGTCCTTTTTTATTTTTTTGGAACATATTGGACTCCTGTAATCGCGTCCAGAACGTTGGGTGTGTTCCAACCTTCTATTAGTTAAAAGTGCAATAGAGGTATGTTATGTTGAATGTTGCCAAACTTTGAACGGGCGCCGATGAATATGAGGAAATACGAACCTAGCAAATGTATATGGACAGCCGTGATAGCAAAAAATAAATTTCAGTAAAGTAAAAGTCAAATTAAAGCCACACGATCATTTTTATCTCTTTTGCAACCTTTTTAGTGGCAAAACCACGACTTTCGGAGTATTGCAATAGTTTTATATTACTTGATTGTCCAAAGTATGCCAACAGATAAAACAGAACATTCGAAAATAAACTGCTGACAAAATTACACGAACCTGATTTCTTTCTTTGTGTCAAAAGGCACCTGAAAGACTTGGCTCGCAGTGGATATTAAGTTCTTAATTTATCATTCCCATTTGACTGTTTTATTGGTTAAAAGTAAAACAAAGGTAGCCAAACATATGGAGAAGTGCATACCTCTACTGCATCATGGGCGTTCGAACCTGTATCAAGGATCGAAAGACAGATCGAACAGCGGTGGCAGAGTTTTATTAACTGTCGGCAGGAGATGGAACACACCCATAACCGCAGCAAAAATAAGAATGTTGAAGTATCAACCAATGCTTACGGGGCTACCACAGCTATTGAACAGTACTACTCCCCCTATATGGAAATGCGAGGTGTTAGATAGTAAGCAAGCACATAACTTTTATTGGTTCTTTAGCAACTGCAAAAACTGAAAGCTGAGAATGAAAAGCTCAAAGCTGAAAACCGAGCGCTTACTCGGGTCGTCACCAAGCTGACTGCTAACACCGCCAATGGCGGACACACGACGTCATAGGTACAGAACGATGCATGGCCCGAGAACGGCAACCGTTGACTAACCCGTCCGTGTCTGAAGTTTTCCTCGTGAATGTCCTTTTCTTGGTTTTATTTTTAAGTTGAGAAACCCATTTGTTCGGTCTGCTCTCTGCGTGATTGTTCCTGTGATTAACAGCTTCCTGTATATCCTACTACCGCATTATTGCATAGTTCAAACTCTGTCGAGGTTGGAAAAAGATAGGAAACGAACGTGGTGATAGGACTTTGTGGGTCGGTTTCACTTTCCGAGTAGAAAACCCGCCAGTAGAGTCTCCTGAAGTATTTGCACAATTCCTCTATATATTTATACCTTTTCAGCTCCAACGTTTAGAAAAACCTTAAGTAGCCTATGTTATTTGACGGATAATAAAATTCCTCTCGGATGTTCAGTACAAAAACTTTCTTAGCTTAGCCTATTCCACAGTGTACACCTGGACCGTTCAAGTGCTCGCTCACGTCCAGAGCAAAATACACAGCACAAAAACACAATTAGTTTGCTCTGCTCACGTCTAAAGTCTAATTCATTACCCCGTTCCGGACAGTGAAATCTGATCTATTTGCTCGAGTGTCCAGGCACTCACCTTGGCTAGTCCAAGTCGTTAGGGTCGGCGTCGTAAGAGAAAGGGGAAACACTCGGCAGCTCATTTTTATGTCCGCGTCCCTCCTTTTTCCTTATCCCTCACAATGGAGTGAACCTCCTTATAGCAGCAAACCTCCACTCAATTCAAACAAGACCAAAGGTTTCGATGGGATCCCAAAAATGTAATGATTGATCCAGACAATCGGTCTTGTCTTCGCCAGATCCAGTCTTCGCCAGGCTAATCATCTGAGAAAACCAAGTTCAGATATACCGCTATAAGCCATATCTATTTTGACGATACTGATCGAAACTTCCTGCTTTACTTCTGCCAAATTTCCGGTTTTGGCCGGATTCCGGGCGAACAAGTTGTCCGGGTAGAAAAAGTGTTCTTCTTATCCCTAAATCGAACGTCTAATCAACTTCCAATAAAACTGTTACTTTTAACAAACTTTCCGGTTTTGACCGGATTCTGGGCGAACTACTTGCCCGGCAAGAAAATGGTTTTCATCATCGTGTTCAGCATGTCTTCTTACCCCTAAATCAAACCTCTAATCAACTTAAAATAAAACTTTTATTTTTAACAAAATTTCCGGTTTTGGCCGGATTCCGGGCGAACTACTTGTCTGGCGAGAAAATGGTTTTCACCATCGTGTTCAGCATGTCATCTTACCCCTAAATCGAACATCTAATCAACTTCAAATAAAACTTTTACTTTTAACAGACTTTCCGGTTTTGGCCGGATTCCGGGCGAACTAATCGTCCGGTGAGAAAATGGGTTTTCACCATCGTGTTCAGCATGTCTTCTTACCCCATAATCGACTATCACATTAGCTGTTTCAAAATATTTTGTTTGCCCCTTAATTTAAACCCCCTCCCCCACCCCTAAATATAGGGCTAGAGAGCCCATCTACGAACTTGACCTTACTCTTGACCCAAAGAATCCTCACACCAAGTTTCATCAAAATATCTCATTCCCTTCGAAAGTTACAGACCGTACAGACGGACAGACGGACAACTTTTTGCGATGTCATAGGTATCCGTCACTAACGTTTTGGGATCCCAAAAACATAAAAAATTCTTACTTAACGTCACTGACACTAATTACTATACAAACTTAGTTTCATTACATTCATTAAATCGAAAAAACAGATTGCTGTTGACTATTTTTCTCTGTTTCATCTTCGTTTTTGGGATCCCAAAACGTTAGTGACATCGCAAAAAGTTGTCCGTCTGTCCGTCTGTCTGTCTGTCCGTCTGTACGGTCTGTAACTTTCGAAGGGAATGAGATATTTTGATGAAACTTGGTGTGAGGATTCTTTGGGTCAAGAGTAAGGTCAAGTTCGTAGATGGGCTCTCTAGCCCTATATTTAGGGGTGGGGGAGGGGGTTTAAATTAAGGGGCAAACAAAATATTTTTAAACAGCTAATGTGATAGTCGATTATGGGGTAAGAAGACATGCTGAACACGATGGTGAAAACCATTTTCTCACCGGACGATTAGTTCGCCCGGAATCCGGCCAAAACCGGAAAGTCTGTTAAAAGTAAAAGTTTTATTTGAAGTTGATTAGATGTTCGATTTAGGGGTAAGATGACATGCTGAACACGATGGTGAAAACCATTTTCTCGCCAGACAAGTAGTTCGCCCGGAATCCGGCCAAAACCAGAAATTTTGTTAAAAATAAAAGTTTTATTTTAGGTTGATTAGAGGTTTGATTTAGGGGTAAGAAGACATGCTGAACACGATGGTGAAACCATTTTCTTGCCGGGCAAGTAGTTTGCCCAGAATCCGGTCAAAACCGGAAAGTTTGTTAAAAGTAACAGTTTTATTGGAAGTTGATTAGACGTTCGATTTAGGGATAAGAATAACACTTTTTCTACCCGGACAACTTGTTCGCCCGGAATCCGGCCAAAACCGGAAATTTGGCAGAAGTAAAGCAGGAAGTTCCGATCAGTATCGTCAAAATAGATATGGCTTATAGCGGTATACCTGAACTTGGTTTTCTCAGATGATTAGCCTGGCGAAGACTGGATCTGGCGAAGACAAGACCCGATTGTCTGGATCAATCATCAAATTTTTGGGATCCCATCGAAACCTTTGGTCTTGTTCCTTACGCTCTAAACCCATAATATTTAATAATTTATTTATAGCATCAAAATATTAGACTTTTCAATCAGGTATCCATTAAGTTTTAGCTGAAAGGCCAGATTATTTTTAAACCGTGGATTAGAATCCACTTAATAATTTTGACTCTGCTAAATGATTTTTTTGTTTCACCTAGGGCGCTAGTAGTGACGTTCAGAATATGCACTCAGGCCCGACAAGACAAGCACTGCGTCCCTCATTTACTGTCTGAGATTATTAACTATCGAAAAAAAAATAAAAAAATAAGGATCCCAATTTGCCGAGAAGTCTGCTTTTGATCATCGGTGTGCAGCCAAATCAACCAAAAAAGCCGTTTATGGGTACAAACAGACAAACGACCCACAAGCAGAACAAAGAGAACAGGTTTCCGAATTGTGACGACAAGAACAAAAAAAATGTGTTTGACGGTGCATTAAATTTTTTTTACTTTAAGTTATCCGTTACTGTCTCCTCAGTTGTCCCAATTCATTGCTGACAGAAAGCTTAACGCAAAATGCAGTAAGAAATAACCGCCAAGTCTTCAAACAGACCACTCAGTTTTGCATAAAATCGTCGAAACTAGCTGCATTAATATATATTATCGCCCTTGCTGAGGGTGATAGCGGAAAAATTTGGCCCGCGGGTAGCATGATAGGCTGATATCGCCCGAGCGCCAGCGAGGGTGATATCTGCCCATCATGCTGCCCGAGGGCCAAATTTTTCCGCTATCGCCCGAAGAAAAGCAAGGGCGATAATGATTATAACACTAGTACACTGTGCAGCCCCATGATACCTCCTGGCAGAAATTCGGTAAAAAAGCAACTGTTTTATTTCAATCTTTTCTTTAAAATTAATGCTAACGTTGCTAGTAGCTAGTAACGCAAAATAGCAAGGGATAGTTGGATGTTGTTTGAGGAAATATATATCCGTGTGTCATTATCAACTATCTTTTACCAGCTCTTAGCAGCGTCTTTTTCTGGATTTCTGATTAGTGAAATGGCAATCCTAGCTTACTGTTGAAATTGTGGCGAAGTAGATGCCATCTAGCGGCGGATTCTTAGGGAGATAGAATTGATAAAGCTCAAACCGGTGTTGCCACTGGTTGCAGAATTCTGCAGTGTATCATACATTTTCGTTTCTTCGACAGAGTGAGCAAGAACTCTGCGACTGGTTCCTTAGCAATAAATACAAAAATGAAGTATAAAAGTTGAGGCGCATAATTGTGAAGATGATATAGCGAGATTTCTTGTTGATAGTTTGTGAAAAAGACGTAATTTCGTAGGTGCCAAAATATCATTGTTTTTTTCTGGCCAAAAGTCACAGGTTCATCAGAAAAAGTGGCAACACTGGAGTTTTATTATGATGAAATGTTTATCAGGGACTTTTGATTTGCTCAATAGCTGCCTTTTGGAGACTAGAGGAAAACAAGCTAGAGTAAGTTGGAAGTAATGTTGTTTCAGTTGACAAGTTCCATTTCCAGTGGGAATGTGACTGTAGCAAGGTATAACCCAGGTTGGCTGGCTAGGAAAGCAACATTTTTTTTTAGTTTTTAAAGACTTTTCTACAATGTTTTCCAACATTTTTGTTTAGGCCTACTGTGTTATTTTTTAATGTTTTTTTTTGGAACTTTTTTCTTTTAACATCAGGGCAATACCAGAAAATTTTGGCAGTGGGTAGGATAGGACTGATATTATGGGACTGCATAGTGTACTGGTGTTATATCGAGTAAACGCCAAGAGAACGAAAATCCACCATTCAGATTTCGTGCCAATCCCTGTCATGGACAGTGATGGTTTGGACAGACGATCAGGGTGGGCGGTCGTGCAATAGAATTCCTGACAGGATTTTCGGCTTCTTTTTCAGCTCAGTTCAGTTTATCCCCCCCCCCCCCCCACCGAAATAGGCAAAAATAATAGTTCTTTATAGGCTTTAACCTTTGATCTATGTCTTTTTTGTACTATTTGGTTCGACCCGCGGTCAAACCCCGCCTCCCCCCGAAATAAATTCCTGGATACTACAGCAGAATTCACACAGAGGGCAGGGCGTCTAAAGTTTGGCAGGCAAAAATATGCTTCGCTACATCGAGGCGAAATCGCAGGGTATGACAGACGGGGAGCGAATTTGCCCGAATTTTATTACCAGAAATGCATTGTATCTTATTCCATTGTATTTGTACTCCTTGATACCATTACTGTAAATGAATGTTTAACTCTGGACTAAGCTGATTAGCTGTTGTGCATCCCTCGTTTATTGATTTCAAATTATTTGCCAGGCCTGGCGATTTTTTTCGGCTCGGAGCCGAAGCCTGACGAAGCGTTTTTTTGACCTGACGTTGCGTCTTTTAAAATTTTATGGTTACATATAATGGGTATGTGTATTATTCAACTTTCATTTTGGTATAAAATACAAGGAATGACAACTTATTGTTCATGATCCGACTCAAAAGTTGAATTTAGCTGTCAGACAGAAATATTCGTCGTACTTGTGGCACCTCAATGTTGCAAAGCCCGTCTGGGGGGGGGGGATATCTTCCACGGTCGGCTTTCACTGGAAGATGGGTTATGTCACACCCCATTGAGACGGGTGGCTAGACAGTAATGTTTCTCCGTCGATTCGTTACGTCTGCAACAGACGACAAAGTTGGTCGCCCAGGAAAAGCCCATGGTGTTCTTCTCCACGCTCCTTCCATTGCAGATAGTCGTTGAAATGCAGAAAGTATTTGGCGTTTTTGAACCGCTCCAGTGGAAGTTCGTCACAGATTGTGGGGTAGCGCGTCGAGGCAGCCCATTCCATCCGATAATTTGGAACTTTGATAGGACCAACAAGAAGGGCCATGCTAAGGAAGCTTTTTAGCTCACTGACCGTAGCGTTGAGATTGGTCTCCCTCTCTGAAGTGCGTACTGGTTTGTCTTTACGACTCGAACTGAGAAGAGTTCATCATTTCAGAAAGTCTTGAAGTACTCGAGTGGGGTTTTCATTTATGTTGGGTAGGCTACTCTCCTCCGCGGCCCTTCCACTGGACATCGTGCGGGTCTATCTCTACCTTTCTCCAGAAGTATCCAACTTTTCTTTCCCTGGGAGCAATGGAAGACCGCGATGGGATCTCGAATGACAATGTCGCTGCTTTTTCAACGTCGATTGGGCTTTCTCGGCATTTTCTCTGAAGCTTTCGTAGGATTTCGTCATTCTGAAAGCTGCCTGAAGTTCACATTCTTCCACCTATGACCTATCTATTCCACCTCTCATTCAAATCCTAATGACCTATACACTAAAGGACAATGTTGTAGATTAGCAACATAAACCCTCAGGATTTGCGAGTAGTGGGTGGTGTATACGTAGGCTACCTCCTGCTACGTCAGTTGTACGTATTGTTGCATTGTGGATTACCCCACCACCCCTCTACTCCCACTTATTTCTTACGACAATGGAGCAATGTTTGCAAATTTGCACATCACACGAAATACTTAGCCTGTAACTTTGTTCCTGTGAAATCCACGGTCTTTGATTTTTTATGCTAGGATACCCTGTCTCTCGTGCTGTTATTTTAGCCAACTTTTGATCTCCTGCAAACGTGTTTGTCTTAGAAAAAAAAAAGAAAAAAAAAAGCTTCCTTCCACACCCTCTCTCTAACTCAACTGGAGCCTTTGTAGCGACACCCTGATGACAAGTGACGCCGTAAGCGTGACCTATTATAGTAGAGAGAAGAGCTGAGGGTGTTACTAGTCAATATCTTTTCGTATAGATGTCGTAGACGGCTTCAAAAATTAATGTTGCAAATATGCAACGTCGTCCCTTTAAGGGTTAACGCCTGGCGTGACGGATATCGCCAGGCGTAGCGAAATTCGCTCTCTGTGTGAATTGGGCTTAAGCTATGGATTTTAGCTCCTGCTTCTACTGTAAATTTTTCAGAGCCCTACGACAAGCCGTTCCCGAGATACGACAAAAGATACCGAGATAAACAAAAGGTCTAACCACCACGAGAACGGTCAAAAAGAGCTAAACGACCTAAAAATCGTAGATATCGGTAAAAAAAAAAAAAATGAAACGTTCTTTTGTTCTATCCACTATAAGAGAGGTGTTATTTGACATAGAAATCATTAGGATCGGTTGAAAAATAGACCCTCTTCTGAGTCGAGATTGTTGTCTTGGGGACATTCCAGAACGGCCTGAATTGCCGTACTATCGGGAGTTTCATAACAGTAACACGTATGCGCAGTTTCAAAAGGAAATGAGATACACAATATCTGTTAAAGTCGCAGAATATTTTTCGATTTCAGTCAATCAAATTTAATTCCAAATAGCTTAAAGCTAGAAGAGGTGAATAAAATATTTACGAAAAACACAAAAACGACAACAAATTAACTAATACACTTTACAAGATAAGACCTGAAAGAAATGTTGGAATGAAACTGCGTAAAAGTTGGGTTGACGGATTGGCAGGATACGGCAAAAACTGATTGCCATATTAAGTCTTATTTCTTCGGTAAAAGGAACGTTGCAACTATGTTTTGTGTTTAATTTAAAAAAAAACACAGGCTCATAACCCAATTTGTATGTAACTTCAACAAATAGTGTGTTATCATTTGAAATTGCGCATCCATATGTAAATGTTATGATGCTTCTGACATCCCTCCCAGAAACGAGCTTCCTGTTTATCAACCTTTCCTAGTGAATCGCGGGAAGAACGAGAAACGTCGCCCGAATGATGACTCAAATCCTGCGTCAACCAATAAACGGCGTCGTCGGAGACAGTTGTGGTGACGCTTCCGGTTCTTCCGCTAGGTACACGGCGATTATTCATCGGCAAGTAGAGTTAGTCATCAAGAGTATTTGCCCAACCAGAAGCGGAGCATAACAGATCCATCATGGACCTTAGTCGCTCCGAAGTGCGAATTCAAGTGATGTTGGAATAGGTCCCTACGAGAACCTGTTCCATTCAAACTTGATTTTTGTTCGTATTGATATCACTGAGAATGTAGCAATACGCTTGAATGAATTCTTGCATGTTCCCGATACGACAAAACCTGTAGCTCCATCAATGTTCGCTGTTCGGAAATGAATGAGAATGTTATTTCTTCAGTCCAAGCTGACTGCGAATCATATTTGACGATGCAAAACGGATACGTCAGCTACATTGTATTAGAGCTATATTTCGGCCCTTCTTGGCCAGGCCCTCTCAGGCTCAAGCAGGTCAAACTGGAAAATGACCCTCGCCGAGAAGGGCCGAAATATAGCTCTAATAAAATGTAGCTGACGTATCCGTTTTCAATTGTCAAAAAAAGAATGAGAATGCACTGTGGAATAATCGCATCTACTATGTTTTAGTGTAGAGAGTAAAAGCGTCCTCCAATGGTAATCATAAGTTCGTCGTAACCGTGCTCGTTCAGACCCGGCGTGCTCTCATTGGCTGAAAATCGCCAAAATTACGTTGGCTTCCGACAGCTTACGATTACCTGCGATTACCTGTGGAGAGGATACTTGAGTGTATTACAAATGGTTGTATTCGCATGAGATCAAGTCACTCTTTCGCGGGATAAAGGTGTTATAAGAGCTTCAACCCATACTCATTATATCTCATTCCTTGTTGGCTGAAGTCTCTCAAGATAACAGTCTTGTTGTATGCTGGTCACGGGATAAGATTAAAAAATAATGTGTCGAAAGAAGCTTGTTGCAATGATACGACTGGTCGACCTAAACGAGTATTGATCAGGGAATCCTAAGCACAGACTTATCGTAAGCTTGACTGTCGCTCAGTGAAATTTGACGAATTTCTGCGTGATTATTTCAGTCAGAAGACGTGAAGAACGATGTTTGCCCGAACATTTGTTCGTTGTTAGCCTGTGTGGGGGATTTTGCCTGGTTACGTTAGGGGATGTTGTATAATTTCAAAGGCAGAATTAGGTCTGCCTGGTTCAGAGCGGGCAAGCACTAGCATTGGTTACCCCTCCCTCCTCACATCGAGCATGCTACAGTCGGTAATTATCTGTTTGCATTTCAGGTTCTTGAACAACTCAAGGCGGACAACCAACGACTAAGGGATGAAAACGGAGCCCTGATTCGTGTCATTAGTAAACTCTCTAAATGAAAGTCTCCCGGTAGGCTGCTGAAAGGGACTATCCGGAGCACAGAATTATCTGAAAGACTTTGGAAGTGCAAATGAGTGACTTTTTAAATGTGTGCCAGTCCTGATGACGACCAGTGTTGTCCGATGTATTGTTATACCTGCCAAGTAACTGACAGCAGAAATGGCTAAAGCCATGTCCAGGAATGCTAAACCCTTTGTCCGTCCAGAAAAAAAAATACACTCACCACAGATGGTAGTTGCAGTCGAAGGAATGCGTGATGAAGGTTGCCCCGTGTGTCAGTCTTGACGACAGCTAGTGCTTTCCAGTGCATCATCCTTTGCCAAGTAACTAGTAGTAGCAACGGCTAAAGCTATCCGCGAGTGCTAAACCGTTTGTTCGTGAAAAAAATCACTACTTTGTTTTGTTTTACTCAGAAAAACATGGTAGACACGCTGTACATGCTAGTAGCACTTAGATTTACAAAAGTTGAATGAACCACAGATCCCTAATAAACGTATGACAGTCTTGAGGACGGCTAGTGCTGTCCGACGTTGTAACTAACAGAACAAATGGCAAAAAAACATGCTAATGCCGCATGTAGCCAATATTGTCGTGCAGAAAATAGATAGGCAGTAGTTGTTGACAAAGTTTTCGAAGGAACAGGCTATAAAAGTCCATTAGGGTGTCAAGGTGGCCGGGTGATACCGTGAGGTGTATGCCCATGAGATCAGTGCGTGAAACCCATGCAAGTGGGACCTTGGACATGGACAGTTTGAACCGAACTGGCAAGTGGGTATGGGGTAGTTTTATTCCAAAACCGCGACACGTTGGTCTAACGTGTCGTTCTCATCTTTCAGTTCTACATTCCTTTCCATACACTTTATTCGTTTCTGCTGTGAGTCTTGGGAGTTGCGTTTTCTGCGATAAAGTTGAGCGATTTAACTGACTGTGTCTGCTAGCACTGACACTATTTTGTCTTTTATGCCGGCAGAGCTCGTGGGGGGGAGGGGGTACTGCGAGTGGTTACAGTAAATGATTGTCGTCAAAGCAGTGATTGGAATTAATAATTTTTTTAAGGGAATATGTAATAGAAACCAATGTGGCGTCGGTAAAGTCACAGCACGACTAGAGAATCGGAACTAGAGTGCTGTTTTGATCGTTCTTGCGGTTCCGACATGGTGTAGGACTCCAAGCGCAGCATTAGTTGCGTTTTTGATCGAAGTTTTGTTTGCCGTTGGCTTATCCGGTTGCTTAAATTAAGGAAAAGTAGTTCCTTTTCAAACGCCGTCGAAGTTCGCCGTTTGCTTAACTAGTTTTTTTACGATTCCGTCGACCCTTCACCGGTCGCCCTCTCGACAACGTTTCAGGCAAACTTCGAAACTCTCGAAGTTCGACGGTCAGAGTTTGAAGGACAAAGAAACTGTAACCGGCGACCAAAATGGTATTTAAAGAGAGACCTTTGAGGTTGAAGGTAACTTCAAACTTCGATCAAAAAAGCAACTGTTGTTATTGCTCCTATGTTCACGCCTGAAATGCCCTTATGCTAACGCGTCTACCAGAGTGTTGAACTCGTTCGCCTGCCATGTCTTCAAAGCGATGCTATGGACGTAAGACACGGAGAAATACCACTAGAGAGAATACAAAGTTGAAGCATACACGGCCTTGTGCACAGGACGCGGGGAATGCAACATCGGTTGATACTGCAGATTTATGACATTGTAGAAGATGCGAGTGTGCTGAATAATTTAGTTCGTTTTTAGCTGTGTTTTGTTCAGTTTTCGGCCGATTTGTTGATTGTCATATAACCTTGTTAGTTTTTTTTTCTCATCAGTCCTTTGCAATTGTAACATAATGTCTATTATAACTAAACAGTTTATAGCTACCAGATATAATAAAGAATTTTCAGACAGAGGAGGTATTTGATTCTTGTTAAAAAATGACTCAAGAAGGGAAAATCAGGCTCTTCAGGCCGAGGGGTTGCTCACTCGCTGGGCACCACTGTACACCCTCCCTGGGCACCCGCTGGTCACACCTGGGCACCGGGCACCACTGTACAACCATTTTGGGAGTGGGCAACCCCTCGCTTCAGGCTGTAGCTGTAAAAAACGAGCCTACAATCAAATTAACCCTTGCCAAGAAGGGCCGAAATATCACTGAACGATCCAAGCTGATTTTTCTGTTTTTAGTCATTTTGGGATTCCAAAACGTTGGTTATACAGGATAATATCCTGTAACAACCTGTGATTCCATGAAATGTGTCCATCCGTCTGAAAGCACGTTAACTCTCAAAGGGGCTGATCTTTCAGTTTCAATTTATTTTCAAAATTCCTTCACGGGCAGGCCGAACATTGGATTTTTCGTCGTAAATATAATAACATCAGCATCTTTGTCATAATTTTGTCGTAAATAATAAACTTATAGACAATTCGAATCACTGGTAAGTGATCATTTACAGTTACACTTATATCAGAACTAAAAATCAAATAACTATAACATAAAAAAGAGTTACGACGAATTATGTATTTCGACGAATGACGTCACATTACACATAATATCAAAACTAGGAGTCAAGCAATCATAAAATAAGCAAGAATTACGATGAGTTATACATTTCGACGAATGACGGTACGAAGCTTTTTTTGTATCGGTCATGAGATGCAGAGACAGGATGTAACTTAGGAATGGGCTGCGAAACCTTTCGCGCAGGTCTAGGTTTAACGGGTTCGAACTCGGGCGGGAAAATGTCTCACAGACGAGGATTGTGTTCAAACTTGGTGTGAGGATCCTTTGGGTCAAAGTACAGGTCTAGTTCGTAGATTGGTTCCGTAGCCCTATATTTAGGGGTGGGGTAGGGATATTCAGATTAAGGTGCAAAACAAATATTTTGTAAAAGCCAATGAAATAGTTGATCTAGGGGTAAGGAGACATGCTGAACCCATATCTGAAACTTATTCTTTTCCGGGCAAATAACCCGGAATCCGGTCAATATTGGTGAAAGTAAAAGTTTCATGTGAAGTTGAATTGAGGTTCGATATCGGGGTAAGGAGACATTTCGAGTCCGTTTTCGGATTTTATTTTCTCGTAGGACAAGTAGTTCACCCGGAATCCGACCAAAAACTGGAAATTTTTTGGAGTGAAAGCTTCATCCGAAGTTTAGAGCTTGGTCTAGATTAGTAAGCGGACTTGTCGAATCGAGAACTTTGCCCAGAATCTGTCCAAAGCCGGAGATTTTGCAGAAGTAGAACTTTTTCTTAAATGACCACTCTTGCCTATTCTGCATTTTATAATAGACCTAGCTCTCTTACGAAATTATAAGCTTCTAAAAGTCCCGTCTTTCTCCGTTGTTTCGTTTTGTGCCGAATTTTTGCGCTTTTTCGGCCGTGCCCAGAGCGTAAAGTTTGCCGGAATCTTCAACGTCTACTGACAACTTTCTCAGTATTAAGGGTATGAAAATCGTCTGTTTTTTACTTTTATATTTGCTGATTTTTCCGTCTTTTTAACCACGGCACGTTCGGTTTTCAAATGTTTTACACCGAGCCGCCGCGTCGGAGAGCAGGAAGGCTGGATATAGTCGAAAAGCGCAAACAAGAAAATCGCTGTATTCAGGTGGAAAGTAACGGTATATTCGAAAAACGTTCTTTCAGAAACATTTCATGGTTCAAATTCGGATAAAATTAAAGGACAGCATGAAAGACGATAAGCCAACTATTAGACGGCGTTTTGGCGAAGTCCACTTGGAGAATATATTGCCGGGCACGATTGGAGTAACAGCTTCTATCTATAATACCCCAAGAGAAAATTAAATGGAGCGCCGCAGGCGAAATTTTTGTCCTCTTACAGATTCTATCATTTACCGTACCGAGACTGTAAGAAGTTCCGGCAGCAGCAGCTACTGTAGTCTAATCAATAGCGCCGCAGGTGAGATTTTTTGAAGTTAGCTTTTTCCTGCTAAATTTAACTATTTCCATCCAGATTCTAGCTTTTAATGTTTCGAAATCCCAGTCCTAAACCTGGATTAAAATCCCAGTCAAATGACGCGCCCTTCCACAAAATAGAGAATATTACGAAAAGCGCCGCAGGCGCAATTTTCGAAACATTTATGATTAGATCTTCTTTTTGGTCAAGATAAAGTAAGGACTATAGATGAAATCATAGGTCAGTCCTTTTGTCGACCTTTTCCGAGGTTCGTGGTAACTCCCGAATCCTGGCAATTATACCGAATCCCAGTTATTATACCGAACAAGTTCATATTGATAGCATGTTCGGGATTCTGTCTAACTACCGCATCCCGGTTATTATACCGAACTGTTTTGGGATTGAAAGACTACCGAATAATATTCGGATTGTGGTATAATTTCGTTGAAACTGGAACAAAAGCCGTGACTCGTGGTAACTACCGAATCTTTGAAATTATACCGAATAGACTACCGAATCCCAATCATCACACCGAATAATTTTGGACCGATAGATTATTCGGGATTCTGTGTAACTACCGAATCTCCATAAGTATACCGAATAGTTCTGGCAAATTACCAAATAATTACAGTAAATTTCTCACCAAATTCGTGATATCTGCCGAAATACCAGTTATACCGAATCCCGATCATTATAACGAATAGATTTGTACCGATAGCCTATTTGGGATTCTGTATAACTACCGAGTCCCGTAAATATTCTCAATAGTTCTCCTATCGAAAAAATACCGAACAATTTTAGTAAAATTTTGGGCCTTCGGCCCAGAATTTTTACCGAATCCCAAAAAGGTGGGGGGTACTGCACCTCTTGCGAACCCCTGGGTCGGATTGATGAATTGTTTTGCGAGAGCAACAATTTGGTTTTGTCCTATTTTTTTTATATGACTTTACACTTAGGAAAGCTCCGTAGAACTCTTGCTTGGGGCCAAAAAGGATGTTTTTTGCTTGTCGTCGAGCCAGAGCCTACGGTGTGTGAAGTGAACCGGAGCTGAATAGCCTATGTCAGAGAGGACTGTCTGAAGTTGTGCAGCCAAGCTTTCATTTCATCAAACCATGTTTCTGCTTGCGAGTGGAAAGTTCCGTTCTAGCAGGCAGGCACCAGTTTCAAATTGAATATGGACTAAAATCTATAAGTGCTTAAATATGTGAGGCAGTTGCCCGGCCCCGCAGCCAATATCTCTTCTTTGAATGACAAATAGACAAATTTTGAGAAACAAAAAAGTGTAATTTTTCCGCGGGTCCGAAAGTGCTGCCATCTATTGTTTCTACCCATTTCTGTTTGTGATTTCAGTTCATCATTCCATTTTTGCACTTGGGATTGCGGTAGAGAAATGGTATCAGATATACCTCTACTTTAAAAGTTCTTCAGTGCTAAAGAAATTAGAGCCTGTCCTTTGCTCCTTTCTAAGTGGTGATATTAGAAAGTTGGTTTACGGCAAAAAAGTCAACTTTTGAACTAATACAGATAGATTTTTTTCAACGGCAGTCGATAGCTCTTGATGAGCTGAAGTATATGCTATCGTTTTTGGGTAAAAAAAAATTCCTTCAGGGGTTGACAACTCCAGTAGTAGGGTGTAAAGTGGAACAAAAAATAGGCCGGTCCCAACTACGACACATGTTTGGGGACTTGCAAGCAACAATGGGCGGCTAACCCTCAAAATGCCCACGATCACAATGCCCACTAAAAACACCAACGACTCAAAATGCCCACGACTCAAAATGCCCACGACTCAAAATGCCCACGGTTCAGAATGCCCACGATTGGATTATTTGAGGTGTTCATTCCGTAATAAACTTGAATTAGGGTTGAGTGATGAGCAGTGGGAGGAGACCAAGTAACAGAATGACAATGATCCTATGTTGAACTGGTATAATCTCATTTATAAAATAATACTGTTAAAACGTTTACAAGAAACATGTGTATTGCCTCGTGGTTAGATGCCGCAAAATTCTGCTTTCTTGAGGAAGCCTCTGACTGATATGGAACCCCGCAAACTGCACCTGTACTCAGACGAAAGGCCTTACACAAAGCCTGATCAAAATATGTAAACGTATCTGAATGTTATCTTTCCAATAGGCACACGGGCAGACAGACTTTACGAATTCATATATATGCACCCTGCCAGTGACGTTTCCGGCCCCCAACATGCAACGTGAATTCTGATCTTGAAATTTTTAAGACACTTACTCTGCCGAATTCCGAACAGTCCCAGACAGCGATCTTAAAACTATTATTTTTAATTAAGGAACAACTCTTACCCTTATGACACAAGTTAACTGGAGGATTTGGATCGCCTGGTTTTGCTTTGTGTGTTGGCACAATTTTATACGACATTGCTTCTGTACTTTCACGAAAAGAATTCTGAACTGATCAAGAAACAGTAAAATAATTCCTTTCAAAACCTTTTCCGTGGTTAACCCTATCCCTTATAATCTCCTAGTCCGTTATCCCAGGATGATTTTGGCCTCCCCTGTGGACGGTTTAAGCCGTCGGCATTTTGAACCAAGACGATATTGGCCTTCCCTGTGACCATTTTGAACTGTCGGCATTTTGAGTCGCCGGTATTTTGGACGATTTCGTGTGTTCGACCTGAGTCGTGCGCATTTTGAGTCGTGGGCATTTTGAGCCGGGGGCATTTTAATCGTGGGCATTCTGAGCGTGGGCATTGTGAGTTTTGGGAACCACACCAATGGGCTGTTCTACCGTAATCATCTTCGGCGATTAGGGGCTTGTAACTTTTGCTAGTTGCCATGGTGTACCTATAATTGGTTTTTGGTGTATTTGGTGGTAAGAAGAATTTGGTTCCCGAAAGTAAGACATTTACTTTCGACATTTTACTTACTGTCCTGCAGTTTTTACCGATTTTTTTCGCGTAAATCGTTCACTCCACAGGTATGCGACTAGAGAGGCGGATAATTTTATTGTTGAGTACCGAGACACCACACGTGCAGGTTTCGGCATTAGGTATTTAGCTCCGGCTATTTGGAATGATATCCCAGCTGGCATTCGGGAGGCTGAACACATTGGGTCATTTAAAGTAAAACTTAAAAAACATTCTTGGGAGAGGGGAGATAATTTTCTCTTTTTTTTCTCTAGATTTTGGTATTAAAGGTTAATTGAGTGAGAGTGTTTTTGTCCTTTCTTTCTTTTTTTTTTAAATGAAATTTGTTAAAGGTTGAGAATCAGAGGATTGCAGCTGTCCATCATCAGGCTGTTTGAGCCTTCCCCGGGCGGTTGTGTGTTTATATAGTTTATTTTATAATTAGTAGCAAATAAAGATAGTCAACAAGTCATTTAGTTAGAGGGCTTGTAAGTAACAATCGGCTGTTGGGTTATAATTATCTTCGGCGATGAGGGGTTTGCAACTTTTGCTAGTTGGTATACCTATTAATTGTTTCGAGTGTATTTGATGTCTATCACGGGGAGTACGAATCGGTTGCTAGAGGAGGTTCATGAGGGGCTAGACATTTCTGTAAATTTGTGCACATTTTATTCGATCTTTATAAATCTGAGGGTAACAAAACTCGTCTCTATGGTCTATCACTGTAACCTAGAATTTATTGTTTACGCAGTGAGTATATTATGATGATGTAAAACAATGAGTTAATATCGCATTGATTGATACGAGTGTCATCTGTGGTATTTTGATCCTGAAAAGCTACGGATAGCTTTATAATATCAACTATATTATATAAAATAATGTTCTAAGTTTTCATCCGTCACGATGTCTGGGATTGAAAAAAAAATAAGTTCAGCTGGCTGCGAAGACAATTTAGTCCCTTCTTCCGATATCCATTTTTTTTTTTTTTTTCAGTGCTGAGGAATAGCCTTTGGTCATGTGATAACCGATTATGTTCTTCGAACATACCGTTTTAAAAGCTTTGCGCAACATTTCACGTTGTCCAGGCCAAAGACCGCTCTCAGTATTTTGGGTCCAGGCAACATTGTCGACTAGAATTAAGTTCTTATGCTATGATTACGAATAATAATGCAAATTCAACACCATGACGTAGTCCCGTTTAGCAGAGACCATCGATAATATGATTCTGAAAACTACGAGTATTAACTAGGTACTCATCACATTATATTCCAGTTTTTGTCCAGTTCATCCATGATTAAAGGACGAAGAGTTTTTTTTAGCTGCAAAGTCGTTATTTTTTAAACCCCTTCTTTCAGCGTTCCATTTTTTTCAAGCACTGATCGAAAGCCCTTGATGAGGGTGATCAACACTTTTGAAAACATGAGCTGTGAGCTCATATGGCACTTGCAAGGCTTGGTAAAAGTATGAAAGTAGGAATTCGCCAATTCGTGGGTATGTTGTGATCATTTGTAAGCAAAACCCTTGAGATGATAAGAATGACGACGGACCCTTGGAAATCACGAGAATATATCGTTTGGTAGAAAAGTTTTTTTTTTGCACCTGGGTGCGATGATGTGCACTTAAGAGCGCTAGAAATTCATCGATAATCAAAACTCTTCAGGAAAAAATGATCCTGGGCCCTTTAGGATCATGAATATACCGTATTTGGTTTGGTGAAAAGTATTTTTTTTTTTACTTTCCGGTTAAGATGCGCGCTTTAAGGGTGCTAGAAATTCATTTCTAAGACAAAACTGTTGATCAGGGGCTCATGGGAATCGTGAAAATGTAGGTTTTGCTTAAAAGTATTTTTGTACTTTGCGGTTAAGATGAGTACTTTAAGGGATGATCGGATCGGGGAGTGACAATATCTAAGCCAATCTTGTCAAGTATCTAATGTTCAAGCCAAGTTTCATCGTCCTATAACACATCCTGGAATACCTTAAATTGCGATCACCAGAATTCTGGACACCCCTCCAGCTGCCCCCCCCCCCCCCCAGAGTGACCGGAGCCGGTCCGATTCTGTCACTGATATCTAGGGCTTACGCTTGTTCTTCCCAGCAAGTGTTATCCCAATCGCTATATTCTAAGCGTGTCACAAAATTTATCCCCCCCCCGACTCCCCACATTGGTCGGATACTGTCCGCACTTGAAATGGGATATCTGAAACATGAGTTCTTTCGGAATATCAAATTTCAGTCAGATCCGATCACTCGTTCAGAAGTTGGAAAACCTCAAGATTCCGGATTCACCCCCCCCCCACTCCCCCCTCGTGGTAAAATCGGAGAAACGACCATTCTTACGTTAAAATTGTAAAGTCCCTGATATGCCTGCCAAGTTCATCGTCCTAGCACATGTGTGTAAGCATCTTAAGTCGGGATCTTAAGTCGGGATAACCGGAATTCCGGAAACCTCCCTCCAGCTCCCCCCACAGTACTCGGTTCCGGTCCGGTCTTGTCAACTATCTATCTAGGGCTTGTGCTTGTTCTTCCCACCAAGTTTCATCGCGATCCGTCCATTCTGAGCATGTCACACGATTTCCGGCTCCCCCCTCCAACTCCCCCCAAAGTCACCGGATCCATTCCGGACTTGAAGTGTGACATCTGAGACACGAGGTCTTTCCAAATATCAAGTTTCATTAAGATCCGATTTCCCGTTCAGAAGTTATAAATATGTCAATATTCCGGATTCCCCCTTCCTCCACTCCCCCCACGGTGGTCGGATCGAGGAAGTGACTATTTCCAAGTTAGTTGGGTCGGGTCCGTGATATGCCTGCCAAGTTTCATCGTCCTAGCACATGTGTAAACATCTTAAGTCGGGATCACCGGAATTCCGGAACCCTCCCTCCATCTCTCCCACGGTGTTCGGATTCGGTCCGGTCTTGTCAACTATGTATAGAGGGCTTGTGCTTGCTCTTCCCACAAGTTTTAGCCCGATCCGTCCACTCTGAACATGTCACATGATTTCCGGTCCCCCCCCCTCCTACTCCCCACAAAGTCACCGGATCCATTCAGAACTTGAAGTGTGGCATTTGAGACACGAGGTCTTTCCAAATATTATGTTTCATTAAGATCCGATTCCCGTTCAAAAGTTATACATACGTCAATATTCCGGATTCTCCCTCCCTCCACTCCCCCCACGGTGTTCGGATCGAGGAAGTGGCTATTTCCAAGTTAGTTTGGTCGGGTCCCTGATATGCCTGCCAAGTTTCATCGCCCTGGCACATCTGCAAGTACCCTAACTCGCGATCAGCGGACCGACCGACCGAAAGACTGACCGACCGACGGAAAAGTGATCGGTATATGGCACTTGGCCGGAAGGCAAGTGCCATAAAAAGGATGAATGAACTTTTATACCGGCAAAACCCTGCCGAAAGCAGAATACGCCCATGCAATTCGAAGTCCGGCATAGTGTTGGGCGATATCTAGATTTTTCGATATATCGATATATCGATATTTTCACTTTCGATATTCGATAATCGATATATCGATATCGATATTTTGGTACCATGTTTCGCTTTAGTATATGTCTCGTTACGCCAAACTTTAAGAGCAAAATTGTCGTAAGAAAGCATCTTGCATGAACTCAAACTTCGAATATACAAAAACTGATTTACGAAGAACGTATTACTCAAATTTTGGATATATAAATGTAACTTCTGTTGGATTATTCACAATAATTATAAAGAAAAAAATATCGTTTTCGATATCGATATTTACGTTTCGATATTCGATATCGATATTTGCTCCGATATATCGATATATCGTTATCGATATCGAATATCGCCCAACACTAGTCCGGCAACGCTGTCGCGAAATAGTAAATCACAATTCACAAGCTTGAAAAATTATTTCTTGTGAGAGTATACATTTCGTGTAGGCTAAGGCTTTCTGCAATAAGAGACTTACAACCTGGTGTCTTCTATAGTTGTCTTGGCTTTATAGAGTGGTGAGTTTTTCAGTAAGTTTGACACAGAGGCGTTACAACACAGGGTCACAGGACACAGGCGTTACTAGCCGAAATGTTTGGGGGGGGGGCAAGGTATTTATCGACTGGCTGGTCATTTTTACTGACTGTTTTGCAGAAAAATTACTTTTTGATGAAACATTGAGTGATTTTCAGAAAAACCGATTGTTTTTATGAAAAATGTACTGTTTCCAAGGAAAAATTGACTGTTTTACGAAGAATTGCAGCAGTCTAGTACACTAGCCCCTTTTCAGGCACAATGCTCAAACGTCTAGCACCATGCCTGGGTGCTAGACGTTCTAAGCACTGTACCTTGGATTTCATGTATGGTGCATGGATTTCAGTATACAGTGCATGCATGAAAAACACAGTTTCTGTCATCACAACTGATCACTAGCTCGGACAGGGCAGAAATTACTACCATTAATTAGAGAAATCAAAGACAATCGTTTATATATTTTTCACAACAAAAACAAAAGGGCTCGACTGATGATGGAGATAAAAAACCTAACAACACCCTGTCTATTTTCCATGTAGAGTGCCCGAAGAGCCAATATTCTGGTTGGCTGAGGCACAGGACACTTTGTATGCAAAACCCTTGACTATGTAGAAAAGAAAATGAGGTTTTTCATGTCTGTCATCATCCAAGCCCTTTTGTTTTTATTGTGAAAATTATATAAAGGATTGTCTTTGATTTCTCTAATTCATGGTAGTAATTTCAGCCCTGTCCGAGCTGGTGCTCAGTTGTGACGACAGAAACTATGTTTTTTATGTACGCACTGTATACTGAAAGCCATGCACCATACATGAAATCCAAGGTATAGTGCTTGAACGTCTAGCACCCAGGCATGGTGCTAGACGTTTGAGCACCGTGCCTGAAAAGGGGCTAGTGTACTAGACTGAATTGCAGCGCATCTTGATGACTAGGTTATTTTTTACTGACTGGCTAACAACATTGGGGGCCCCCCTCCCTGGCCCCTCCCCCCCATACAAGATGCCCCTGGCTTGGCAGCCTAGCCGAGGCTACCTGTCTTGGGACCGGGCTGCTGTGTACTAGTCTACAGTGTAGACTACACAACTGCTAAGAATTAAGTCACAGAACTTCTAGGCTAACCTCTTTTTTGGTAACCATGCTCAAATGCTAGGGCATGGATGCGGCATGGTGCAGTCTACCACAAACCCCTGATTTGGGAAAGCCTATGCCGAGCGCTGGGTATATCCAGCGTTTGGCATAGGCTATCCAAAAATCAGGGGTTTGTGGTTGACTGGCATGGTGGCAGGGTAGGCTATTCATGGCGTTATGTGATTGTATGGATACATAGCATATTTTCTATGTCATATGTTTTGGGCTTGCTAGAATGATAATCATATGTTTCAAGCTTGTCAGAATAACATCAATCCAGTTCTCAAATGGTTATTTTCAACCTTTGGCCAACAGTTTGAACACAGATGGTTTTGTACCAAAACCTCTGTATTTTTGCAAAAAACAGGCTGATTTTTTGAATTTTTGAATGCATTGCAGGTCTTGCAGAGTTTTAAACATAAACCGGCTTTGTAAGCACTGTAATGACAGGCCTGGTTATGGCTCCAATTTCTACTGTAAATTTAGAACAAACCCGCTTTGTATCTGTTTTATTCTGGATGGCCAGTACCGTTTTTGGAAAGGGCCGCGTGGAAGCACTGCCATGTACCAACTTCCGGCAAAATATCCCACTCTGTATGGGAGTTATCGGGATCAGAGACGGACGGACAGATCTGTGATATCATAGGCACCTCTTTCAGTCCTTTGGAATAAAAAAAAAACTCTGATCATAAATGTTTCCAACAATTTCGACTGCTGCATCTTCTGTGGTAGCCTATTCTGTATTTAGTGGAAAGGCCCGTCATTTAGATGAGGGTTTAGTCTTGGGATTTGAGCCACGTAGAAAGCTAGAATTTGTATGAGAAGTAGTTTAATTTTGACAGAAAAGAGGCAGATTCAAAATTTTTTGACTGCAGAGCCTTTTGCAGTAGATTATTCTATATTTAATTGAAGGTTGTGTGATTTTTGGGTCTGAGCCACACTAAAAGCTAGAATTTTTATGTGAAGTAGTGGCACATTTTGAGTTCAGTTTGTTTTGGCCAGTTACCATGTCAAACGTGCTATGACGAGGAATTGTGGGCATGCTTTGGTCAAAATTTTTATAAATGCTCTCTGGTTGAAGGCTTTCAAAGCATCAATAGATAAAGGCTTGGAACTGAAGCCAGGGGAAACCCAGTGGGATGGAAATTTGAGTGTACTACCCAACAGATTACTTTTTGCTAGTAATAAAGCCTTGGATAGCGCACTGAGATTTTTTTTTTCCAGCCAATTCAGCCGGCCATGGATGTGGACCTGCCAATGATGAAAAGCCTCTCTCCTGAACCAGTTTTCAATTTGCTAGAAGGAAGAGAGTTTGTAAGTCTTATTTCCCTTCTGTTCTTGGATTTGCTTGACACCTGCTGCTTTGAATGCTTCCTTGTGCTCGTAGATGCAACTGCTTCATTGTGTGTGTCTTCACATGAGCCATAGAAGCATACTAACACACAGTTGGTTTTGCAACCATTATCCCTTATGGAGACTCACATTTCTGCAAAGAGAGGATGTTAGTAGCCCAGACCCTGCCTGCACCTGCTGTAAACCCATCTGTGGCTTCTGCTGGAATGAGCAGCTATAAAAGTCGGGGATTGGCAGTTCTGGTAGTGAAAGCCAGGGGCGCCACTATGGGGGGGAGGGGGGACTCCCCCCCAAAGGTCTTGAGAAAGTACTTTCGTCGGGCGAAGCCCGGCGAAAGTTCACTTGTTTGTCGGCGGGGAGCGCCGGCAAACCCAATAGAAATAAAATATTGCATGCTTTTGTCGGCGTCGGTCGACTCGTCGGCACATCGGGTTCATTTCTGTATCCTTTTGTCGGGCCTCGATATTCTCGTCGGCACATCTGGTTCTTTTTATGCACAAAAAATACAGAGAAAATTCAATTTTATATGCTTTCGTCGGACGTCGGTAGACCCATCGGCATATTGGGTTCTTTTTATACTCAACAAATCGAATTCGGCAAATATCTGTCGGGAAAAACACAGAAGAAATTGACTTCTGAATGCTTTTGTCGGGCGTCGGTCGACTCGTCAGTTCTGTTTATCTGTGATAAATCAGTTTCAGCAAACATTTGTCGGGCGCACCCGGGAAGTTCAAGTATCGTCGGCACATCGTGTTCTTTTTATACGTAAGAAATCAAATTCTGTAAACGTTTGTCAGGCGCATCCCGAAAGTTTAAGTTTTGTCGGCTCATCGGCTTCTATTTACATGTAAGAAGTCCTTTACAGTCTTGTCGAGCAAAACAAAGACGAATTCGAATTCTAATGCTTTAGTCGGGCGTCGGTATTCTTGTCGGCACATCGGGATATTTTTATTCGCAAGAAATCAAATTCTTCAAACATTTGTCGGGCGCACCGAAAAGTTTAATCGGGATCGGAATCTCATTACACGTAAGAAATCAGATCCGTAAACTTTTGTCCAATCCCGAAAGGTCTCGTCTGCAAATCGAGATTTTCTACACACAAGAATCAAATTTGTGCCTACTTTCTTCTGGATGGCCATACTATTTTGGCGGAAAGATCTGTGATTTCAAAGCGTTTCCACATAAGTTCGCCTTCGGCGCATTTCGTAGTACTCTCTATTTGGAAGAATGGGGTTTCCTTTAGTTGGCGTTTTAGGATTGAAATGCTTGGGGGTTGGAAACACATTAAAAGCTAGAACCTGTAAACAGAGCCGTTACTAGCAAAAATGTTTGGGGGGGGGGGGGGGACAAGGTATTTACCGACTGGCTGGTCATTTTTACCGACTGTTTTTTGTGGATGAAAATTACTACTATTGAGAAAAAAACGACTGTGTTGACGAAAAATCGGCTGATTTTAAGAAAAAATGACTAATTTTAAGAAAAAATCGACTATTTTTTGGCGCTTCGCGCCGACTCGGCTATTTTTTACCGACTGGCCGACAACATTGGGGGGGGGGGGCGTCCCCCCCTCCCCCCCTAGTAGTGACGGCTCTGCCTGTAAAGTATAGGTATAGAATAGCCTAAAATTTTCCAGAAAAAAAGACAGATTAAAAAAAAAATTCGCCTGCGGCGCTTGATTTAACTTGTTCTGGGTTCGGTATTTTTAGCGAAAGGTGAAAAGAAAAGCCGAATATGTGAATTCAAACATACGAATTTACATAAAAAAATAATCTCAGCTAATGCATTAGGCTACAGTTAGTTTTACACAAAATTTCGCGTGCGGCGCATTTCGTAGTATTCTTTATTCGGAAGAACGGTGTTTCATTTAGTTGGCGTTTTAGGACTGAAATTCTTGGGGTTTGGAACACCTTAAAAGCTAGAACTTGTAAGCTAAATATTTCCAGAAAAAAAGGCAGATTTAAAATACATCGCCTGCGGCGATAAATTTAGCTTGTTCTGGGTAGTCGTTGGAAGCTTCAGTTGTTAGAGAAGCTGCAATGAAATCCCGAATATGAGAATTTAAATTTAAGAATTTACATTCAAGGACTAATCTCAGCTGATGCATCACCGTTAATTTTACACCGGTTCAGTTTTGTGCTGGCGGGAAATAGCGGCAACGGCGTTTTTTGTCGGCACATTTTTTAGTCCGTCGGCATATTTTTGAGTCCGTCGGCACAAACTGGACGTCCCCCCCCAAAGGTAAAAGGCTAGTGGCGCCCCTGGTGAAAGCTGGCTGCAGCAGTCCATGGTTTTGAGCACAAATTCTCTTCAGCCCGGCCGACTGGGAAACATATATTAAACAATAGCTCAGAACAGAAAAGTCAGCTACGATGTTCGGCAGCGATCATTTGCAGGTTCGTTAAGTCCTAGATGTGCCATTTCGAAGTCCAGACCGGATCCGACCTTGGTGTGGGTAGTTGGGGGGGGGGGGGGAGCGGGTACCAGACAGTAGGACATTTCTCAAAATGCTCCGACTCGAGTAAAACTTGAGGAGTTATAGGAGCCAAATGTTCTAGATGTGGCTTTTATGTGTCCGAACTACAACTTGCAACGGTTGGGGACTTGGAGGGGGTTCCGGAAACTGTGTGACATGCGGAAGAACCAAACCAAACGGGTTGAATGATCAGGATAAAACTTGAATGATACCTGGAAATGCCATTAGGGTTGGGACTCGATCCGAACTCGATGGCCGGACTTGGAGGAGGGTACCAGACGTTCCGCGAAAGTGGAATTTTCAGTACGAAAGTGTGTGGTCCAGTTCGAGGGAAACTTGATATGCCCTAGATGCGCCATTCATGGGTTTGAATTCGAAGGGGGACGTAGAGACTGGTTCTAAAAATGTTGTTTCACGCGTGGGAACCAAACCAGCGGAGCGTTTACGGGAACTTACCTTAGCTTCGTCCGTAACAAGTTCCATATGAGCTGGTAGCCCAGGAATCTTTCCTGAGAATCAGCCAAATAAAAAATCAGCAGAGAGCGCCCGGGTTGCCTACTGCCCAGTGCCTTCAGGGATTTGCATCACTGTATACGTTTCCCGGCTTTATTTTACAAGGCTTGCACCAAAAGTTGGACAAAAGCGGATCGCAAAAGTTTGATTGAGTGGATTGTGCAGGTAATGAAACAGCCGAGTTTTGGAACGGTTAAGTCGATTGGAAGGTTCCTGAGGTTGGGGATGAGACACAGGGAAAATTGTTTAAGTTTATAAGGTAAAATGAAATATAGTAGGATGTAGAGTAGTGTACAGATTGATTATTTATACCATTTATTTATTTTTTTGTGTTGTATTTTTGCGATGGCCCGTGTTGGCTTTTGGGCAATAAATCTATCTATCTATCTATCTAACCTATTGGTCGATTGCCATTGAGTCGAGAGCTCAATCTGTGCCTGACCAACGGGGATGGTGCGGATTTTCCAGTAGATTAATGACTGGGCTTTTCTAAGGCGATTTCTTGTTCGGCGACAGCTACTCACGGTCATTTTCCTTTCACCATTCACTGCGTTTTCGTAGTTTCGGCTACAAGTCGGCTTGTTTTGCTTGGGTCCGAAGAATTGGAGAAAAAAGTGAAGCGGTTTATGCTGTTTTCAAGACAGACGGTAAAACAGTTCTAACAATAAAAAAGGGCAAAACAAGAATTGGCGAGTATTAGCCTACCTTCTGACGGAGGCTCGAAAAGCTGATGCAACAATTCTTCTATTTTTTGAACTATTCTGTTTACGTCGGGGTGTGTGTGACCGATGAATCGAAAAGAAATGGCCGCAAGTACACCCCCACACCCAAGTCTAGCCTCGTTATCCTGCAAGTGTATGTAGTTCCTCGTCCAAAAGTATTTCAGAATATTCAGCTTTAGACCTTTTTTTTTTTTTAGTTAGAATCGACTTTTATTTATCTTTTCTCGGAAAATTCGATGTTGGGGGATAGGCCTACGTTGATTTGATACCCAAATAAGTCCAGTTGATACGCAAGTGACTAAGTGTTTTTCTTCTTTTTAGTAAAATTCGTTTAGTGTTAGCTGAACAGTTTGTTTAACGCTTCGTTGGCTAGCTTTTAGTTGCTAAGGTAATGCCGCAAGATAACGGAACGGACCGTGGAGATGCGTAAATTTCCGACTCCATGGCACTGTGCGATAAGGACTGGCCATATTTAGTGTCCTGTGCCGGATTTTCAGTTTCTAGGTACAGTAAAGAGTTAAGCAAGAGGGTTGCCTCTTCCCTGCCTCTTCCTAGATATTTTTTTTTGTATCCCGATCCAGTTTGGACAATATAAAAGCTTCTGCGAATATTTTGACGGTATGGCAACGCCGGTAAGCAGTTGATTACCTAATCTCTTTTTCGGACCTATTTATCCGTTTGTATAGGTTGCTTCTTATCAGCTTCTGGGACCTTGCAAGGTTGTTATGATGGAACCTAATTTTGGAATAGTTTTTCAAGTAACACAGTTTATACAAATGACAGTGCGTTAACTTAATCATATTCCTGTGTTTATGTTTGCTGTCCAGGCAATATTTGTAAGAAGAGGCAAATCAAAACTTGTTGGTGAGTTGGTGACTCACCAAGCTATTGAAATCCTTTGTTATTATTTTGTTCTGGCTTAAATCCAGTATTTCTTCTGCAGTAAGTTATTTTTGTCTACAATAGGTTGAAACCAACTACAAGAAACATGTTCATGACTGGAACCAAACCAGTTTAGTTATCTAGTTATAGCAGTCGTCTACCAATCCTTGAATACCTTGGGCTTGATTTTCAGATACAGGAGAGGTACCCAACCTCAGACAAGATTACAAATTTCCAGAGAAATCTTTTTTTTAGTGAGATATATCTGGCTTAAAAAGGAGCCAAAAAACATGACAAAAATACTAGAGTGAAGCTAATAGAATGGTTTACATGTTGGGGATATAAATTTTACTTCAATATTTCCAGTTAAGTATAATTTTCTTTTCAAACAGTTTCACCCATTTTTACATGAGGTCAGATTGCTTGCTAAGTGATGAAAAAGATAGAGGTAATAAGGCTAATAACCAGAAAATCCCTTTTTAAACCAGGTTCAAAACAAAGAAAGGAAAAATAATTGTAATATTTTGGAACATAACTCTTGAAAAAAAAATCAGATTTTGCTTCTTGACTGTCAGGATAGCACTGAACTTTCATTTTAACATTTTCACGGCGAAATTCGAGGTTGCGTAAAAACGAGATCAACCATTGTCATTGATTCACAAATGCTAGGGGATCCTAACCCATCCTAACCAGAACCTAACTATATCAAACTTTGATGGTGAAACTTTGGTCGGTCTAAAGTGATATTTAGAAAGTAACTAAAAAGTACCACTCAAACAAACCAAGTCTCAGTTGTCCTGAAAAGCTTTTGATTTATTGAAATGAATTTTGTTTATAATCCCTCTAAGTAGAGATGGAGTATGGTAAAAAATGAAAATTTATATAATTAAAATCACTAAACCAAAACATCATCGAGCTCCATGCGTGACTATCGGTATATGTACAGTAGAGGTATGCTTATGTGACCGTTTGTTGACTTTGGACTTTGCCATTTTCGTGCACTTGCAGTGTATAAAGCTAACTACCAGTTATCCAAAGCAGGTAAGAAGGGCAGCTGAAAACACCTGTACAGGTATTTTGGATCTTCAATCTACCATTTAGCCCAAAACTGCACTGTTCACATTAAAGTAACTGTTCACATAAGCATACCTCTACTGTATTATCTGTATAGCTTAGAAAGAAAACTTCACAGAAGTTTAAATTGAATTAAAGATAATGATTAAAGGACACCTGAATGAAGACTACCAAGGATCATCCCTATCTGTTTTATCTGTATGACTTCCGTTAACATTGCCTGCAGAAAACCCAACCGAAATATGAAATAATGTTTCTAAGCTATGATTTTTGCTCCATTTTGCATCTGTCCTTATTTCAGTACCGAACAATTTTAGAAATGAACAAATGTCTCCAATCAACACTTCTTCTGGAATATTTTTTAACCAGTTAAGCCCAAACCTATATCTAGAAGAAATTCAAATACAATCGGCCAGCGCTGTACAAGATTTGAATGAATTGCGCTTTTTGTCTGGGAGTCTGCATGTGCAAACCTCCAGAAACGAACATCCCTATTCTGAAAACGCCACGCTTAGGAGAAGAATGCTTTCCGTCACCATGTCTGTAAATGCATTCTCCATGGTGTGTTCAAGTATGGTGTCATTGTTCAGGTGTCCTTTAATATGTCAGAAGAGCAAATTCTTCTCAAGTATTTCTGATAAAAAGTATCTTGAGTTTCATACGGACTCATCCCAGTACCACCTGAGCTTTAATTCCTCACCTGATTTTGCTGGATGGAATTTTGTTTTCAGATTAAAAAGCAGCAACACCCTTTTTAAACCAGTTCGAAAAAGAAAAGGCAAATGATTTTTATAAGTCTGATTCAGAAATGTCAAAAACTAGATTTTGCTTCCTGAGTGTTCAGGCTTCACGGAAGCCATCGCTCGGCACCATTCAATCTGATGAGAAATATGGAAAAGCTTGCATCATCAGTATTCCTGATCAATGACTTCCTCAGAAGCAATAAGCTATAGCCTGATAAGCCTACAAAGGGCCAAACTTGGATAATGAACAAATTTGCTTTTAGTGTTTATCCACCCTTTAGGGTGGCTAAAAGTGAGAAATATGAAGCTTAGAATTTTGGAAATGAAAATGGATGTAACGATTAGGGACATAGTATGAAGCAATTATATAGGTAAGAGGTCCTTTAACCAGACAAAATGACAAGAGGTTCTTTTACTACTCCGGTTGTGGAACTGGCATGTTACAGTTGTTTATCAATTGGATAAACCTTGATTATGTTTTTCTCCCCTAAAACAGTCATGGAAATGGTAAAATAAGAACTTAGTAGAACCATTGATCTTTGAACAACTAACCCTTAATTTCCTTAAAAGCTTGTAGAAATTGCTCACAAGTATTTGATTGTCATAGGATTAACATCTAGTATGTATAATATCAATCTATAAAATACTTTTATATTAACTTCAGAGATCCACAGTTAATATATACAGGACTTGAGATACCCGTCAGTTGAATTTTCTTCTGTTGGCGTACTTCTGATGGTCAGAAAGTAATTCAAAACTTGCAGTTCTTTAGATAGGAACCTGGCCTGAAATTTGATATTCTGATGTAATAAAAGTAATCATTTTTTTTTTGTTTTATACCATTTCTTGTGCTATAGATTTCCACAAGCAAATTTTTGGGATTACCTCAGTTACCTTACTTCTTCTTCATAGCAATCAAGTGGATTTGTGTTGATCTATTGTTTGTTTAATACGGTAATTAATTTATGGTAAATTATCAAGACAATCTGTCAGGAGAAGCTTTGGGCTATAAATGGACCTAGTTGACACCAAGAATTGGTGATTGGGAGGTTGATAGTTAACTAAATAGGATGTAGAATTGGGAGCTAAAAACTGGAGTAAGTGACAATGTGCTTGGACCCATGCCATGCCCATAAGATCTAAAGATTTTTGGAATAAGCCTGTTCTTAAGTGGCTTATGCTAATATTAGATTCGTTTTTTACAGTTTGAAGTATTTTTCCTTAAACAAGGACTTACAGTGCTTTGGCACTATGTCAGTCTTTTAGCAGATGATCAGTACAAAAAGTTGGAGGGACTTTCTAAAGTTGTTTCCATGGAGCCATGGAAAAGTACAAATTTCTTGGAATGCTCCCAGTAAAAAAAAAAAACTCCCTTCACATTCAGTCTCTTTGTCTTTAGCATTAGCTCATTTTCAGAAATGTTTTAGAGCTCGTCGAACAGTGGGAATGTCCAGTGAACCATCCTGACTGAGAAATTCTGTGATAAGTGATAGCAAGATGTTACTTGTGAAGAAACGTTTGTGGGACCAGAATATTTTGCTACTCCCCATAGTCCTTAGTTTATTAAGGCTGTTTCCGGACCTATACCTGGGACTACCACGCAGTGCAATCGTAGACGATTTCAGATCGATCTCTGCATTAACAAACGGACCGAGTAGATATGGTGGTGGACGATTTGGCGATGAGCCAGTGAATCTCAATCCAAAAAGCATTGAGTATTTGTATCAACTCCATCAGAGTGATATATTGAATGATCTCACATCGCTCGGACGATTTTCCGAACGGAACCGAAGAGATATCGAAGCCTATGTGCTAAGCCTTGTTGGGGATAACCCGTTCCGCATTGAGAACTTTTCTGTACCCAGTACTTCGGAGTCGCGTGACAGTGAACGCAGTGATAGTAGACGCCTGGTGTCGCAAACTTTAACCCGATCTCTCTCTTCCGCAAGTGACCTGAGTAGTGCTGATTTAAGTGAACTTAACATTTTTGATCTTCATATTAACGATGATGACCTCTACCCCCTGGAATATCAACTCGGTGATAAGTCGCTCTTGGAAGAAGCCATTGGACTCTCAATGTCGATGGAAGAACCTTTTGTCCCGTCGGATCTGTCATCTGGCGAGACTTTATCTCAAGAGGTAAATTTTCAGAGATGGCTCTCGCGTCGTCTCTTTCTTCCGAGTAGCAGCTTCACTGATCTATCTATGTTGGCGTAGTTTACCTCATGTTCTGATTCGTATGATTAGTTAAGTCACTCTTTGAACTGCTATTGGCTCTTTCTTCTAAGTATTTAGAACAACATATTTCAGAATTGTTGGTTACGCTGCAGCAAGTTGTGCCTGCAAAACAGAATAACATTAACCTTATTCCGTATATGTTCTGAGGACTGTTTAAATATGAGGGCAAAACTTATTCGACATAGTTGATACTAAGTGATAATGGGTAGACAGACATAAGGGTTAGTTCTCTAAAAGATCGTTTCGGGGGACCCAGTAGTCTGAGGCTGACCGCAAATGTAGAAGGATGCTGGTTTGCAGGGGTGGTTATACTTGGTTTGCTTAGTACAAACACCAGCGTGTATTCCAAACCATTTTCAGGAGGGTTATTTCGAGAAAACCTCCCTACAACCCCGGAGTGGGAAATGGTTAAACCTCTTTGAGGTTGAAGCTCGGCCTCTTGTCAGTATTCGAAGGATTTTTTTGACGAAACTTTTCGTTCAGTACTTGATTTTGGACCTATCCGTTTGGTTATCCTTTATACTAGGAATTTTTTCGCAAGAAGCTCGGTGGTGGCGACTGCCCCGTGCCCCACCTCCGAGTACGCGTGAGTTAGCTTTGACGTTGCCTTTCTTTCATCCCCGAATCGTTAGATAGGCAAGATCTCAACTAAATCGATCTCATTGCCGGTCTCATTCAATGTTAGTTTCGATGAAGGAAGGCGTCGGCTAGTTGTTTACACAGATCGAAGCATTAACTCCCGGGTTGGACGACCAAAACAAGCATGACATCTAAGAAGTGGATCATTTATAAAATGCAAAATCACCCCTACAAGTCCGTCCCAAAATAGCTGACAATGAATGGCCTAAAATGCAAGTTTCATGCAAGTTGTTTGTATGACATGCCGAAATTTCTGAAGGTAGACCCACGCTTTAATCGTTTTCCGCAGCTCAGTTCAGTTTATTGTTGGCAATGCCGGTGTAAACTTTGGATGGCTCAGTGACCCAGGATATACGAGGTTTGAGATCTGAAAATGTTTCCCGATCCTTTCGTGTGTACCTAAGGGTCATCCGTCCCGTGTAGCCTTTGGAGGTGGTCAAACAAGGCTATGTGATTTTCGTAGGCCACCAGAGGGCAAGGTACGTTCTCAGTTCTCCCTTCACAGATTTTTTTTTCCTGACTAAAGGGCGCTTCCATAGTAGTTAGAAAGAGTACCTCATCCGTCTGTGCGCATTTTGTTTTATAGTAAGACCACATCAGTGCGATCTTTCTCAAGTAAAGCGCGAAGAACACTGTCCATTTTCGTCTTGGCTTCGCGTTATCTAGCGGAAACTGGGAAAACCTACAAGGGGAAGAAGACGGCGAGATATTGTGGTAGTGCAAAGCTCTTGTGAATAACAATGCACAAGAGGTCGCGGGCCCTGTACTAGCAAGGACAAATAAGAACCTCCGGTTTCCCGGTCTCTATACTGCAACCATGCGGAGTCAAGTAATATATGGACGATTATCGATGCAAACGAGTAGAGGTAGGAGCCACGCGGAACATCACAATTCGTTACCTCTACAAACAGCTCATCGCAGTAGAGCCCCGGAGAAGAAAATCCGAGAGTAAACAGACTGTCGTTATACCATTGTGACGTCCCACGGCTGCTATGCTCTTTTCCTCTGAAATCGGCAGCGGCCAAGAGAAAAGCAGACGGGCGTCAACTCGAAGCTCAGCCAGTAGCTCTAGCTCTGCTCAATTTTGTCGGGGTATCCATAGTCGGTGCATGGGACCAAAGGCGGAGGTTCTACTTGGCTTATTTGTTCTTGGTACTAGCAAAATCTGATGAACCTGAAGGAGAGCTCAGAGCGCGTACGGCATGATTACGGACCCGACCGTTTTCGGAAATCGTGAAGTGCGCACCTGAGGCATCTCCATACTACAGGCTGCGCATAGCATATGGATTGTCAGAGTTCTTAGCACACTGTTGGCGTTTATAGGATTCGAGAATTACATAGCCTCATTGTTCCATGGCGATATAGAAAGGTCATCGGTGCCAGATTTTAAGTAGTACGCAATAGCAACACATACTTTTGTCGAATTATTGCTGGCAGATGGAACTGGGACTGCGTCCAAAGTTTTCACATTGCGCCGTAACATAAGTAAAGAGAGAGGTGGGTCAATGATGCGAGGTACTTATGTTTTGTATTTTGCGGTACTTTACCGCTGCCTGAAAAGCCATTGCACTCCTCTCATGCTGACAGACGAAAAGGGTTTTCCCGGATGGATCTTCTGCACTTTCACCATACAGTTTTGCAGCTTCGTAATGAGTTACTTTCACGCTTTTCGTCATTTCTGTGCGAAATTGATGATAGTGCCGAAATCCTGGCCGGAATTGGCCTTATTACAGTTCAGAGCTCCAAGTGGACTAGTTTCTATTAGTCCCCCCTTGCCTCATAACCAACCCTTGTGTAGACATAGTAAAAAGTCGGATAATGGGTAACTTTCCACTTTCTGCTGCTGAGACATATGCAAAACGTCCATTACCTGGGACACAAATGACACGTTTTCCACTCACTAACCTGTGGATCTATTTTACCATGTCTGATCTAAGTGCTGATGGTTAGGCATAGGCGGATGAACAGAAACTAGTCCGCTTGGAAGCGCTGAACGGGAATATGGCCACGCTCTCCCCTGATTGTCTGTCTGAGGCATCAAGGGTTACGAACTAGTCTAAGCGTAATGTGAGATAGCTAAGCCTGCTCCAATCTTAGCAAAGACTGCGGTGAGGTGGTAAGTTGGATTACCGTTCTTACCGAGCATTCTGGTAAGTACTGGGTATGCTCACTTAGCTTTCTTCTGCTTGCTTCTTCATTTCGAAGTTTCTCGTGTTGTTATCTTGTGCATTTGCTTGTGTCTATCTCGGTGTCTATATCCGGCCAAGAGCCCGTGGTGTCTATAAGCAGCTTGTTATCGACCTTTGGTTAAGGTCGGTTGGAATAGAAGTATTAATTTCTCCTTGTTAGCCGTGCTAGAACTATTTTCCCAAATAGAACATTAGCGTCGTTGATTCCACTTCCAGTCGAGAAGACGGAACGGCAAAACGTAAACGCCAATAGGTTCAGGTTCAGGTTCATTTATTCTTTTCAATATTTGTACACCCATAATTTAACAAATACTCCCGGCAGAGGGCAAAGCACGAATGGCACGGGAGTGATAAATGAAAAACAATTACCTTCTTCAAAATACAAGAAAAAACAGTAGTACTCACCAGTTCAAACTCACATATCAATAAAAATCATGGATAATAACTAATAAAAAGTTAAAAATTTTCACTATTAATTTTTCACGATTAACTTACGTCTGTTGACTTTTCTGGAATCTTTCACGGGACCTGTAAGTTCTCATTCTAGTTTTATTCCTTTCCTGTGAAACCTTCTTTGAAATGTTGAAAGGCAGCTCACGGGATGTGGATGCCGAAAAAAGTACCTGTATCAGCTGAACCTATATTATTCTGTCGGCTGAATATGATGGCTACAGACAATTGAAAGTTCGCTTTACAGTTTTCGGCATAGTTCCGAGAACAAGAACAGTTGCCACGATGAAACTTTTGAGAATCCAAAGGCGTTTTTCTGCGATCCCCCCAAAAAAGGCGTGGCTCAAAAAGAATGTTTCCGCGATTGTATACGTGGCCCGCAACTCCGTTTTTGCAACCAGCAGGGATTTTTGTGGCTCAACTCGGTTTTAGTGCTCTAATAGTCGGGTAGTTGAAATTAGATACAAATTAAAATTGAAAATAATAAAATGCGCTACTTTATCAAGCAGGTAGACATAAAACTGAGGATCCTTCTAGTACGGAATCGTATGGCGTATCTGATTTTCTTGAAATTACCGCAAAAAAACAACAACAGACAAAACGGAGCTTTAACTGATGGGTCGGAGTGTAGCACGCACTTCTGTTTTCGTGAAGAACATTCTGTTTTCGTGAAGAACATGGATCCCAGTTAAGCCATGGCGTTACTGATGAGACTGTGTCCAAGTCGACATTCATTGTAGAGTTGACAGTCATTACAGACATTAAAGACTGACAATCACAGTAGAGTTGAAATCCATGGAAACTCTGGTTTCTGAAGATGTTTGTAAACTCACTAGTTTACACAATCGACTACCAGCATTGGAAGAATTATATCGATGTGATTTTGGTAGTTGATGACAAATTTTTTTTCAGGATGTTGACATTATTGAGATTCTGTGGAAGCAGGATGTGGACTTGGGACTGGACAGGTCCATCTTTCAACCAGTGGCGCCTCAGTCCGTTGGAGGGAACGTGAAGTACACAGAATATGAGAAGGTTAGCCCCCCCCCCATACACAAATATTCGTAATGCTTACCCGATGAAAAATTGTCTCAAAACAGTAGTATGAAGTTGTACGAAAAAGCAGCATGCAGTAGCAACTTATGCTACTAAATGCTTATATGTCTGACTGGATGCTATTATAGTAAGACAGGATGCTACTGGATACTACTGCTTAAGTTTGGCCCAGTCTGAGGCACATTAAAGGATAGTATTCTGTACTATTACATATGAATATAACTACCATACAACTACACAGGCCACACATTTTTCATCCGGTAGCATCGTTTCCACTTTTCTTACCATCAACGGAACAGTTGTAGGTGGCATCCATTCACATTAACACAAAAACAACTAGATGTACGTTGCCTGGGCAACGTGAAGTGTTTACATTGCAACACTTTGTTGTACTATTTTCGCTACGGTATTAACACTGAAGTTGCCAACCCCACAAAACGTTGAATCGGTATATCCCAAGAAATGATGACACGTTCCTTGCTTGATCAAATGAACAAGGGCTATCGCTCTGTGTTGAAAAAAAAAAAACAGAACAGGGATTCAAAAATGTATTGACTTTGCAGCCAGTTATTCTTTTGCCAGTTAAATCATATCATATCGTGACGGATGAAAACTTGCGATATAATCTTACAGAACCTAGTTAGTACGATAAAGCTATGCTTAACTTTTGAGAATCGTACTACTAGACTCTTACCATATTCTAGCAATGAGACGCAATCGGCGGCATGGGAGATGGTGTTCTGTTGTTCCACAACACAATGAAACTTTCAAATTAGCATTCAAAAAAGAAATACAGTTATTTTTGGTTTGGTCCACGTTACTATCTATTCTTTCCCCGAGATCCTGGATGTCATACAGTGTATTACGTTCCTCCTGTTGGCACTGCATTGGTTTATACTCCTGTCGAATTTGCTACTTTTCGAGACACACCGGGCTTCCGATTATAGTGTTTGGGGCTTATTGATCAGAAAAACCGGTTGTGCAAATTTTGCCGCGTTTCTCGTCCCAGCCAAGGGGCCTGGAAAGAGGCTTAGAACAGTTAGAACAGCCGCAAGCCTATGGAGCATAAATTGTTGAAAGAAGAGCTGAATTTGCAAATAAACAACTATTTTATAACGTCGCAGCAGAAACGCCATACGGGGCAAGGTGTCCAGTAAAGTTTAACCGAATACGGGTGCGATATGACTGTCTAATCACCCATCACTTATTTACTTAAATAGGCTTGAATCATTGCTCTCCGCTATTCATATATTGTAGTAGCACCATATATTGTTGTAGTAGCCTACCTCCATGTGGGGCGACCATGTTACCTGATGCTCCTGTACCTCTGTGCTAACATTTAGCAAATAAAACTGTAAGGGATTGGAGAAAAATAAACATTGTTTTTCCAGAAGTGACCTTCCAATCTGGAACTGAACATTTCCTGAACTTGGCTACATTAGCCATTGAAATGGACGCTTTTGTTGGAATTCAGATTCTCCGCGTTTGGATGAACTTCGTCTTGTCGGACCAGTCACTACTGGATCTCAAGGTGAAAAAATAAAAATAGCTCTTAACACGGTCAAAATAAAGCTTCGACTGTTCAGATTCAAGATATAAAAGTAAGCTGGCTTTTCAGTTAAGCTTTAAGAGCTTTACGTTCTTGACATTAAAAAAGATTTGGCCTTGCATCGGTGCTAAACCACTATTTTTCTTCCAGAAAGACTCTGAAGAGAACCAAAAAGACGACGGAAAAGAGCCGGAGAATGCTGATACTGAGGTGGACCCGTGGGCGGGACTTAACTATATCATTGACTCTGAAACTGGTAAGTCCTTTTCTACTTATTTCGAATTACTCTTGAGATAGTGAGCGTGTTCACCGTACTTACCATAGTTACTGCGCTTGACGTCACGAATTCTGGCTTCTCGACGTCAATGCTGGAACGAATTTTTCCATTTTCAGCAAAATATCGTGCCACGGGCTAGTCGGGCCAATAACCAGAACACTCAGTCCATTCCTGGACGCCGAGAACCAGAATCTTTACATTTGGACATAAAACGCAGAGTGGTCACTGCTCCTACTCTCAGACACAGCCTTACCTCTCCAAAAACAAAAAAACTAACCATTACCTTCCTGCACCTCACCCCAGGGGAAACCACCCCATCAAAAAAAAGAAGAAAAAAGAAGCCCGGAAGCTACAGAATATTCCTGTCAAGAACCACAGATTCGATTAAATGGCTATGATATTGTGTCGTTCCCTCTTTGAGTGTTTGATTCACTGTCAAGAATTTGAAAAAGGTTAAGACAGAGATGATGATGATATGATGTGATACAAATCCAAAGTAAGCCCATCGGGCCATAGCCTAACACAAATATTTACACCACAACAAACCAGCAACTAATATGTTTAAAATCAACCAAATTAAAAAAAAATATCTCGATGTTCCAAAGCCATCTTCAGGAACCTTCATAATCCCCTTATTTCTCCAAAGACCTGCGCCTCCATTGTTTGACCCCCCCGAGCTCCACTCTCCACTTTATTAAAGATGTCCCTCCCTAAATAAAACACTTCCTTACACTCACACAGATAGCGGAAAAGACTTTCTTCTCTTCCATACATCCATCGGACAAAAGCCACCATGCAAAAACCGATGTGTGAAACTGTTGTGACTGTTTTAAGTGTTACCTTTTCGTAAAATATATAGGCTAGTGAAGGCGGTTTCAAATGTTTTAGAACGGTTTTAAGTTTGACACGAAAACACTAACATTTAACACAGGGATGCGTATCAGTATTCTAAGTATTGTCAAAGGGGGGAAAAGCAGAAACGAAAAAAGGAAATAGGAATATCGGAAAGCGGTCTTGAGCCCTGAATAGAACACAAGGGGGGGGGGGGCACTGGCCTGTTTCATATACCTGAAGTGGTGCGGAAAGCATGCATGGTCGTTCATACACACTCCCACAATTTGGGACACAATTGTTGGCCGTTGGTTTGTGCCCCGAAGTAGGGACACGGGAGCCGACCCTTCATAGCACAGCGAACTAGCACAGCTTGAACTTTAACTTCACTATGAGTTTTTTGCATACGTTTTCTAGATTTTTCTCTGATTCCGGTTCTGACTAGTTTTATTACACAAATGTATTTCCCGGTTTTTCGGATTGTTTTTTTTGTGGACAGCATTTACCGAACGCCAGCTAGAAAAGGTAAGACATAAAAATGAAAGGATGAAGGTGTATTCAGTAAATTACATGTGAGTATTTTTGTTTGAATGTCGCCGAACTGTGAATTGTACCTATATACAGAGGCGTCACTAGCCAAAAAGTTTTTTTTGGGGGGGGCAAGGTATTTACCGACTTGCTGGTCATTGATACCGACTGTTTTTTGCAGAAAAAACTACTGTTTTTTGCAGAAAAACGACTGTTTTAAGAAAAAACGACAGTTTTGAGGAAAAATCGACTTTTCAAAAAAACCGACTGTTTTCGTGCAAAAATCAACTGTTTTTACGAAAAATCGCCCTGTTTTAGCGCAATTCTTCTACTTCTTTTTCGGATTTCAAAATTTTCGTCGATTAAATTATTTCCGTGTGACTGTCAGGACCGGAAGTAGATGTTGAAAGAAGCATACCTCTAATTAGTCTAATGTAACAACTATAAAAGTATTTTCGTTTGCCAAATGATGTGCAGCTATTGTCACCCTCTTAGTAGCAAGGGCTTTGCCGTCGGTTTGAACTCTGTGGTTCTTGCTGGTCTCAGTTGGTCAGTTCTGATCTCGGCTTACGCATTAAAAATGCAGAGATTTTCCGCATCCTTTCTTCACGCGAACACTGAAAGCATCATTGTGTCAGTTCGTTAACTTTTATTTATGTCCGATTCAGCGAATTCTCTTCATTGTCGTCATTACTGGGTGCTCCTGAAGTAAATGTAAACGCACTGTCATTTATTTGCTTATCGTATTCATTTGTTGTGCTGATTTCTATCATAGACTGACAGTGTGCTGTCATCGCCGCAGATGGGCATTGGAAAGCGGGAGAAAACACGATTCTGGTCGCTCGCTTTTCAGCTCTCTGTCTAAGTCACCGAAATGACAATGGGGTGTAGTCTGTCGGCTGTTCTTCAGACTTGAAGTGTTTCTCCTCTTAAAGGACCCCTCGTACTTATCCTGCTTTTTAAATTATCCCTAGCTCCCCTCTGGAATTATAAGCTTCAGACATCTCAGCCTTTAGTCATTTTTTGTTTGTTTGCACTTGATGGAAAACTCGGCCGAGCCGAGTTTGCCTGTGATGCAGCGCAAACCTCACCGGAAGCTTCAAGGTCTTCATACAACTCTAAACTATAAGGGCATGAGAAGCCTTAAAATGTTATTATCCACTACACTGTCGGAAGTTTCATAACAGATCGCGCATAACACTTTCAAAAATAACACCTTTTCACTTAGAAATAAAGTGTTATGACCAATTAAGTTTACACTATTTCGTGCCTAGATCTCCAACAACACCTTCAACTGGTAAAAATACTACATTTTCAGAAGTTACATAACGACAACAGAAGGATGCCCGGTTTCAACAGATAACACTTTGGGATGTTATCTGTTATGTTTCTTTCGTTCCTGTAAATACTAACATACTAACAATACTACCAATTGAAGGTGTTGTTGGAGATCTAGGCAGGAAATAGTGTAAACTTAATTGGTCATAACACTTTATTTCTAAATGAAAAGGTGTTATTCTTGAAAGTGTTATGCGCTATCTGTTATGAAACTTCTGACAGTGTAGCCCCTCGTTTCTGTTCCATATGAATGTATAGTGTTTATTAGCCACCGGACCATACAAATTAACAACAACCCTGTATTTGGCAAGACTTGCTACATTACTACTGCATTGCTCTGCAAGACTCGGGACTACTACAGTAAAGGTATGCTTATGTGAACAGTTACTTTAATGTGAACACTGCAGTTTTGGGCTAAATGGTAGACTGAAAATCCAAAATATCTGTACAGGTGTCTTCAGCTGCTCTTGTTACCTACTTTGGCTAACTGGTAGTTAGCTTTAGAAACAGCAAGTGCATGGAAATGGCTAAGTCCGAAGTCAACAAACGTTCACATAAGCGTACCTCTACTGTACGTTACTCTTTCTAGTTGCCTTTTGCTTAAAAAAAAAAGACATCTTCATTATTTGGCGTATTATGGATTAGAGTATCCGGGAACTTCATTTCCTAACCCCTAAAGACTAAGTCCGCTGGGACCCGACAGTTTCTGGTAAACTCTCTGAATATGGCCCTTTCGTCTGTTTCATTATGTAGAGGGAGATATGCATTTGAGAAAGGCTATCCACCACTCACAGGCTATTCATTTTTGCTGGCAGCCAAACTGATGGGAATTTCCCAGACCTGGCGGGTAGTGGCGGGTGTTTTTGGATTGGACAGGCGAGATCCCGCCGAGTGATAAACCCTTAAACGTCAACTTCAGTTACGTGACTAATGATCAAGATAGTCGTAAGGCTGCGACCCAGAGTTCCTATAATAATAGAAATATTTTCTATAGGAGCTTTTCGGTTCTTCGCCTTAAAATGTGCAGACTCACCCCGTACCAATAGCAATTTTGTGCTTCGTAATATGCATTATGACAGCTTTGAAAGTTCTGGATATCCCGAGGCGTCAAACGTCGTTTCAGTTTTAACTAGCTCCATTCAGCCTGTGTCGCTGAATTTGGTTTTAACAACAGTTATCTCTGTTTGGAATTTTCTGGTCTGACCCTGTCCACCTATTACACTTCTTGAGATGGAACGTAGTTGCTAGAAAAAGTAAGGGCCCATGATCGGTTGTTATGAACGACTTCTTATGGGCCATTGATAAAACTGAGAATTTGTTTTCCAAGTCTTTCGATGTCCCAGCTTTATATTTCTTGGGCTGTTAAGGCTAGTCTAGTCAACAAATTACGATCCGCGCTTTAAGCCGCCATCTCTCCGACGGAAATATTGGGTAATGGGTAGGTCTTTTTAGGTAGCATCTCGCCGAGAAGCGAATTCTGTAGTGTACAGTAGTGGTATGCCTCTTTGAACATATTTGAAAACATATTTTGGACTGTCTGTTGGTTTTAGCCTGTGGAACGGTCAGATGGAAACAATAAATTAGGAAGTTAATATAGGCTAAGAGACAAGTGTTTCAGCTTTGTTTTGGCACGAAGAATGAAATCAAACGGATCTACTTTCCTGTTTCTTTTTTAACTTATTTTTCGTCTGTTGAAAAAAATTGAACAGTCAAAGTAATGCAAGAATTCGAGCGTCGTAACCTAGCGGGAAAAGGGTGCAAAGCAACTGAGAAAGCAACACAAGATTCAAAGTCATAACAGTGTATGGCTTTAATTTCTCATTATTTACTTAAACTATTATTTCCGTTTAACACACAAGTACTATAGAGGCCCCTATAGAGGCGAAAGCCTTATTATTGCAATAATATTATTATTATTATTATTATTATTATTATTATTATTATTATAATACCAAATTTGCTAGGTTAGGTTTTTTTGTCATATTATTCGGCACCATTCGAAGTTAAGCGACGTTAAAAGTAGCATACCTCTGCTGTACGAACGGCGAGGTTGGACTGACGAACCTCTCCCTCGCTGGCATCTCCGTCCTTATCCACCGACAATCCCAATGCCCCGCAAGTGAAGTGGCTCCTCGCTTGTTAAAGCAGAACTGAAGGCACACACTGTTCGACTTGTTCATCTCTTAGAAAACCTCTTCTTCTCTCAGTAAACTCAGTAACCATTGCCACCACCAGCCGGCTTAATTTTCCTTGTTCTGTTCACGGCTGTCCTCTTGCATTCGTGCTGCTACTCAGCTCGGACGTAACATAGAATTTTGAGGTGAAGTTGCGTGAACCGTTGTTCGACAAACGTACATGCCGAAGACACACGTTCTGCCGAAGTCTCAAAAGTTCAGATTTTCGACGCAAAAGCAATAACGCTCGTTGTCGTGTTGCCGCCGGTTGCTGGGCCACATGTCCAGGGCAAACGTATGACTCGATAAGACCTTCACTAAACCTGCAAAAGGAAAATAAGTCTTGGATTGGAACCTGGGCGAAAATGTCGAAAATTCTACCTCGGCCTTAGCCCCACCAGGGCCACCAGTTTTAGTTGAGACGTATGCGGTGAACCTCATCGTTGTTATCTGCTCCAAATCCAAGGTTTCTCGCTTTTGCACGAGGAAATCAGCCGACGACACGCTCCAGAACTGATTTTGAAGTCCAGGTGGTAGTAGGAGCGGGCACACCAGCGGCCCACTTTATATGCGCATTCTTCAGTGGTCCTGGAGAAAAAAACTCAATTGGCAATGTTTATCCGTTTGACAGCTTTTATCATTAGTCATAACCTTATTTCATTGTAAAGGTATTACGTCCGCTAGCTGATCATTAATTCTATCTGTGGGGGGTGAGATCGTGTTGGATCGTAGTCGGATGGGAATTTCGCCCCCGCCCTGTTCTTGTATCGGCACGGTTAGGTCAGCAGCCTTTGCCATTCATGATTGCGAGATGCTTACGAGAGAAGAATCAACCCTCGACCCCCTATTTTGAAGAAGGGCTGGTTGATCGGAAGTCGTTCTGAGTCGTCCCTCGGCACCGGTGCTGAACTAGGAACTTTTGGGGTGTTAGCTTTATGTTTTGGGCTTGTTTAGCGTCTTCAGTTTGTCATTGGTCTCGGAAACGACCTTAGATTATCGCATGTTTTCTAACTCGCTAGGAAGCACGAAGGATACAGGGTTAACATGTTCATTGGACTTAGAAACAGCCTTAGATTGTCGCATGCTTTCTAACTCGTTCGGAAGTTCTGACGAAGGATTAAAGCGTTAACTTGTTAGTAAAGTCGAAGCGAGGTGCTACCCACTCTCGATTTTAGTGCACAGCAAGAGCGCGGCGCCGGCACCGACAGACACCAGCCGTCACCGGTTGCCACGTGTTAGGACATTGTTTGGAAGCGGGAATTGCCTAATTTGCTGGCACCGGTGCCGGGAAAGGGTGTACAGCAGATGCAGAGAGTGGGCAACCCCTCGAACAGAAGATCAACAACGGCGAGTAGAACTTAATTTAACTGATTGCGAGCTGATTGTGTTATGCTCCAGGATAGTAGTCTTACAGGATCACCCACTATTTGCGTCTGTTTTGAATTCCGTACATGTGCCGTAAATAGTTTGAAAACACATGGTAACTGATGATGATGCAGAAATGTTGATGATGGTGCAGAAAATGTTGCTGTTGAGGTATAAAACATGGCTGGCCCCAGATGAAAACCAGCCAATCAGGTTCAAGGCTTTTGAAGTAGCCAATGGGATATGAGTGTTTTGAACAAGAAATCAGAATTTTCAGTAAGAAGATCTGCCATGACGGAAATGTGTCTCAGCTGAAGTATTGGAGTTGTTATTGTACTTTTACTAATCTGGGAATACTATTAAGATAGGTCAGAAGGAAAAATATTGGGATAAAAGAAGAAAAGTAGATGTTTCTTTCAAGATATTTCTATCCTTATTTTTGGCAACTATGAAGTAGCACAGGAACATTCAAAGTTTGATAATCATGTGATCCTGTAACTGAGCGCATTGGAATATGTAACGTCGGATTCGGCTTTTGTGTTACACATCACTGGTTTCTGCGACCTGGATGTAGCCTATCATGGAACTTGACCACGGCCTAAGATTGTCGCAGGCCTTCTAGCTGGTTCAGAAGTTCTGACCTTTGAAGATTTGGTTCGGATTGGCCGTCGGATTTGACTTACTTTCATCTGCTAGAAGCAGATTGTTGCGCTTGTGGGAGCCTTGGCGTAAACAATTGGAGCTTACGGCTGAAGATTTGATCATTTATAACGATCTTGATGATGAAACTTCATACTTAGCTGTGGTTGTGGCAAAGGAAGACACCCCTCTGTGTCCTGCACTGAGAAATGCTCAGTTTTGAATTTGGATTCCGATAGGCAACGCTCTTTGATGTGGCATCATTAATCCACTGTCAGTTCTACACCAATAGCGGCGGGAAAAATTTCTTGGTCGCCCGCTGTGGCGACATTGTCTTTCCGACAAAGCAAGGGCTTAAAAACCAGTTCATGTAATCCAGGTCGTTACGTACATCGATGATGTATGTACTGATGATGCCGCTGTGGAAGTAGTATAGTTCATTTCTTATTTACTTTGCGGTAGAGGGAACCGTAAGTGCGACATTTCCAAGCTCCATCCTAGCCTGGCAAGGACTTCAAATCTGTATTAGGATCGTTTTCGACGTCGATTATGTTATTTACCTCTGTGGATGATGCCTGGCGGTATCGCGTCGATTCAGTGCATTTTGAGGTGGCCGACTGGCGGTCAAATGATAAATCTGAAACGTTGGGACCAGATTCACCCGAAAGTCCAGTCGTTTCGAACCCGATCGTATCCTAGCGAGGACTGGGAAATAGCTCATTAAGTAGAAGTTGTGGTCAACGATGATTATGTGGCGTACCTCTTGTATTGCTTTTGTAGAATGTCATCATTTCCTCAACTAACTGCGGTAGGTTATGGAGAAACCGCGGGTTGTCCTTAAATGACCACACCGGGGCTTCCAGACGAGCTGAACCTAATCCTTTTTTTAGTCGTCTGTCCAGACGAATTTCTAAGGTCATACCGCTTATGGGCTGGTACATAACCCCACCTCTACCTTATCTCTTTCGGTTTTAGACTGAAGGGCTTCTCATTCTATGGAAAGTGTACGTCATGGCATTCTGGATATATACCGAACCTTCTTCATCTTTCAATGATCAGATAGTGTGGCAGTCATATTTGTAAAGTGTGGGTATATTATGTATTGTACTGGTGTATGTTTGGCACTATCGAGTGTGCAGTGTTTTTGTAGTGGTTGGCCCATGGTTTGGAAGTTAGTTCGCCTCTACTCTGCTCTATCTGATCAGTTCTGTTTGATGTGTTGTCTAACTGTGGAGTAGTTTTACGTTTGCAAAGTTGGGCACCGTATAAAAGTTACGTTTTTGATCGCCTGTGTAAGTTCCCTGCGAGTTCGCCGTTGCACCTTAATTTCTGTTTTTACACTCAGTTCGCCTGACGCCTTTGAAAAACGAAAAATAAGCATCCTGGCAAATCATTCATAAAATCGCCTAAATCAATCACCAAAGGGTAGTTACATTTGACTATGAAAAGGCCATTCGTGTAGTCAAGGATATACAAGTTGTAATCGCCCATTTCCAAACACACTTTCCAGGACTTTCAAATTTTTTGGGTTAATTTAGTTAGGACAAGCGAACTCGGACCGGGAACTGCGTCTGCGAAACAGTTCGCCGTTTCACTCGCAGGTGTTGTAGAACCGAGACCTTACACGGTATCCGTTTAAGCAGAAACGACAATTAAGTAAACTGCGAACTCGGAAGGTGATCGAAAACGAGAAATAAGAAGAACTGAGATCAGGAACGGCAATCAAAAACGCAACTAAAGAGTCGAACCTGGCAGTGCCACAAATTCAGCGGGAGCCATCTGTTACGGCCGAAACCGATAGATCACTGGATACACGCCTAAGCGGCGACGGTTCTGGCAAGGATACCCTGTGTACCTGGGCCGCACTTTTTGGGATCTTGAGAGTAATAGGTTGACTGCGGGAATGAAAGTAGGACATGAAGCAGGTCCTTCAAAGCGGATTTCGATCCTCACCAGCTCCACCATCATCCCGAGCTGCACATTTGGAAGTACACAGAAGCCTTGGGTGTACGCATAAAATTCAACTGAACAACTCCTCGGGCATTGCAGTTGTGAGAATAGTAAACTGGTGGTTTCGCCTCTGTTTTCTGACAACCACATCTTTTGATGACGTTTTGGTAACGTAGAAGGCGTTGGATTTTTACCTTTATTATGCACCTTTTAACACACAACGCTCTGATGATGGAAGGAATGAGGCAAATTTTAAAGTCTCCTCTCACGCGGAGGTCGATAATTACCCAGCTCCAACACATCCCCAACTGGATATCCTTGTAAGATTCCAGTGAGCAACGCCTAGGGCCAGGCCCGTATCCAGTAATTTATTTCGGGGAGGGGGGTGCCCGCGGGTCGGACCAAAATGTACAGAAAAGAAGTAGATCAGAGGTTAAAGCCTGTCAAAAACGACAATTTTTGTATGTTTTTTGGGGGGGTTGAACTCCGAACCCCCCCCTGGATACGGCCCTGCTCAGGGCATTCTGAAAATATTATGGTGGCGGTTTATAGTGGATTTTTCGTTAACATTTGAGGCCGTCGTCAACACCGGATATGACGTAAGGACATTGGGAGATTCATCCTCGCCCCTTTCCTTTTGACATGGACGTCCGTCATAACTGGCTCCACCGAATCCTAATGTACGTTCCCTTCCCATGAACTTTCGTCCAAGCATCTTCACCAAATCCACAGCTGTACATCCGCGTTCGAAGTACACAATCCCATGTGTGTTGAATATTAATGAAATAGTTTTTTATGCGACTTTGGGAGGCGCTTTGAAACCCCGGGATACCTGAGTCTCGACGCGTCCAGCCAGTCAGATGCGTGTGCCCACCTCCGCCTATTGTCGGCCATTTCGACCATCCCGGAAAACGCTCCGAATTTGTGCAACCCTAACCGAATTTCACCTGCGGGCGAATGCAGCTTTTAACACACATGAATGCTCTGACTCTGCAAAGCTGGACAGTTTATTGTAACTCTAGTGTTTACCTGTGACTGACTTGCGATTATTTTTGCCGTTTCATTTCGATCAAATTGGGGTTGTAGTGATCATTGGGACGAGGTGACAACGCGATCTAATTTGTTCAGCGGAAAGTGATTAAGCGGTGCGTGACTCAGAGGATTACTTTTTAACAGGTAATAGTTACTTTTCGTCAGCTTTGTTTCATGAATAGTCATCGTCGTGGTGCCTACAATTTCGTGTCATTCGGTTTTCAATAATCTAAATAGCAATCCGTTTCTGTCTATATTCTCAGACATTCATGATTGAAAGTCAAGTTCTTCTTTGAGGAGATCGTTGTGGCAGTAATAGAGACTTTGCAGTCGGAATCACTGCTTTATTCACTCGTTCCTTATTTTATCTTTAGTCTGTTCTCATTCATTTGTTCATGAATTCTTTGTTTTCAACCTTCACCTCCGACTCGTTTGCTTTTCCATTTGTCATACCCACCAGTTTCGTCGTCGTTCTTTTTCCTTATACTTCAGTTCTCGTTTGCTAATTCGTTTTTGGTTCATTCAATCTTTTTATCTTCATTAGCCCTCTCTCTCAGGCGCGCGTTCGTGTCCACGTCCATTTGTCATGAAGTGATTTTGTAATTAGGCTGTAATGATGTTTTACGCAATAGCTCATCTCGGTTGGGTTTTATCCTCTTCGTTATCCGGTTTTCCAGCCAGCAGTGTCTCTATTGAGATAAGATTATCTCTAATTCGGATTAATCTTGTCCCAGTAGAGATAAAATTAATCCCAGTAGCAATTACTGCAGTTAACTTTAATCCTTGCCCGGAGAAACTTTTGACAGTGTAGGCCTGTATTTAGCAAGGAATATTGGTTTTAGGTGTAGACAAACTTTTGGGATCCTGAACTCAAATGAGGGTATACTTATGGTGTATACAATTTGTATACGTCTGAAAGCAATCTTGCGTCCAACGTCTAGCGATCCGAAGTATCTGGTAATCTGGTTAAGGACGGGCTTCACTACACAGACACCCCAGAATCTGGGGTCCGGACTATGCGAAGACGGTCCGACGGTCGAAGACGACGAAGACGGTCCCAAACAGAAATCAAACCAAATGTCTCTTCAACAGTCCACTTTGGAGCATTTTTCAGCACTTCTGTCATTTTCTTAGATTTTACCATCCCAACACAATTTCTCCAAGTCAAATGAAAACTACTTCCAAATTCCCGCTTCTTTTCACCCAGAATCGGGGAATCTGGTAGGTTTTTCTACCAGATTCCCGGACGCGTCCGGGGTGCTTTCAAACCTGTCTTCACTCCCAAACCGATATCAAAGAAAACGGGAACCCAGAATCCGGGCGAAAAATCTGGGTAGTGAAGCCCGACTTTTATAAATTTTTCCAGACAGGTTACTTCGTTCGGTAACGATGTTTTTTCCTAGAATGATAGTCTGGCCTAAATCCAGTGAAGACTAGAAATGATTAGGTGATAGGGATTGACAAAGGAGTCGAAGTAGGATAACGATAGTAAGCCATTAGCATTCACCCTAGGTGGATGTTGAGACAGAATCCCGTCATAATGGGACATCTCGGGTCGAGCGAGGTTTCCTAGCAGCTAACACTGCAAATAAGGCTGTCAAATAATCTAAAGAAATAAATATTCAAAGATTTGAGGAAGACAAAGTTGTTAAAAATTAGGGATGAAACAGTGGGAAACACATGTGCTGCAAGTTTCCGACTCCGATGAATATTTTAACCGGATTCAAAAGAAAATCTATCACGTAACAAGGAACTGATTATATGTAATGATAAAGAATATTCAGAAAATTGCAACAAAAACATTAAAAACAACAAAAAAAATGTAACTTTCTGTAAGAACACTGTTAACATAATGGAAATGTGATTTTCTGCATCGGATATTCTAATGACTTTGCTTCGGCAAAACGGGAAACCAAAATCTATCCTGGAATTCCTAGCACGGGCGGGAGGGACGGGGAGGGAATCCAGACCATTATTCTGGTTCAGTTCGGTATCTCCGTATAATATCTCTCTCACCTCCTGTCTAAAGCAGTAAGTTGTCTGCAATCCCTGTCGCCTTATACTAACCTATCTCGGTTCCTCGGATGAATCATTCGGCCGGATTCTGGTTTATAAATTTCTGTTAAGACATTAAATATAATGCAAACTAGGGTCCTACCGGAATCTTGGAACTGTTTTTGTCAGCCATTTCTTGTAACTGCTCTTAACATAACTACTCCAGTCATCGAACGTGGGTGAAAAATTATTTGCCGCCTCACTTTTTTTTTAGTAACCCTTTCACTTCGGTTTTGTGATCAGCGGCGCCGTTTCTTCGCTGGGATGAATGAATGTGTGCTTTTATTTCCTCAGAAAGTTCGACGAGCAATTGCCGAAAAAAAAATAAAAGTATAACAAAGAACAACACTCACACATTCTTATCCATTATAAACACCAGACACAAACTACTATATCTCCGCTCCTTACCCAAAACGCTCCCAGTGCTGCATAGCCTGCGTGGGGAACCTCTCGAACTGACGAAAGTTGCCACAAATTTCCTTTCCCATATTTCATAGGGCCGTATCCAGAGGGGGTTCAAATTCACTCCGAAACATGCAAAAATAATCATTTTTTATAGACTTTAACTTTGATCTGTATCTTTTAGTACTTTTGGGGATCCCAAAACGTAGGTGGAGGGATACCTATGACATGGAAAAGTTGTCCGTCTGTAAGCACGATAACTCTCGAAGGGATTGAGGTATTTTGATGAAACTTGGTGGGAGGATCCTTTGGGTCAAAGTAAAGGTTAAGTTCGAAGATGGGCTCTGTAACTCTATATCTGAGGGTGGGGGAGGGGCTCAAATTAAGGGACAAACAAAATATTTTTAAACAGCTAATGAGATAGTCGATTATGGGACAAGAAGGCATGCTGAACACGAATATGAAAACCATTTTCTCGCCGGACAAGTAGTCCGCCCGGAATCCGGCCAAAACCGGAAAGTTTTTTAAAAGTAAAAAGTTTTATTTGAAGTTGATAAGATGTTCGATGTAGGGGGAAGCAGGCATGCTAAACACGAATATGAAAACTATTTTCTCGCCGGACAAATAGTTCGCCCGGAATCCGGCCAAAACCGGAAAGTTTCTTAAAAGTAAAATTTGTATTTGAAGTTGATTATATGTTCGATTTAGGGGTAAGAAGAAATGCTGAATCCGTATATGACAGTCATTTTTTAGCCGGATATATAGTTCTTCCGGAATCCGGCTAAAACCGGAAATTTGTTAAAAGTTAAATTTTGATATGAAGTTGACTAGATGTTGGATATAGTGGTAAGGAGATACGCTGAATTTGTTTTTCAGCTTTATTTTTTCGCCGGACAAGTTCTTGATTTCGCCGAAACCGGAAATTTCGCAGAAGTAAGGCAGCATCGTTTCGATCGGCTTTAACTTTGTTTTCTTAGATAATTAGCTATTTGGCCTTACTCTGTTTCTAAATTATAAGAGTAAAAATGTTCAAGGAGTCTGGCGAAGACCGGATCTGGCGAAGACAAAACCTAGCCTAATTATCTGGATCAAATATTGAATTTTTGGGATCCCATCGGAAACTTCGGTCTTGTTGCTATGGACGAGGCCCGACCCGCGGGAAAAAAACCCTCCGAAATAAATTCCTGGGTACGGACCTGTTCCTTACTAAATCCTGCTCTTCCACCCTTTCTCGACCAAATATTTCCGTCTTCAAATCTGTTGTCATATCACTGTTAAAGTGTCTGGTTCGATCGCCTACCGTCGGTAGGTGCTATGAATCCTTATCTTGTGAGAACCAAGGGTTTCGACCTACAGAGTCGTCTTACCCTTTGGATTACTGATTATCTGCCAAGTGATAATTTCCTCATGCCTCTGCCAGTTGTTGAATCTCTTGCGTGTTGGTGTTGTAATCATCAACATGGTCCCGATAAGTGTCCATAGGTGAGGTGTTAATTTTGTGGCGGTGAATCGGACAGCTTGTGAAGTCCATAAGTGTGTGAAATTTGTGCTTTACCTAGCTAGGTGCGATTCATGTTTTCACTTTTTCACACATTCTTTTCTTTTGTGTATTTACTCCTTATGTCGCTCAGCTGAAATTCAGAATTACACCCTAGGTCTTGTGTAGGTTTGCCTACAAAAGTGTGTACGATAGTCGTGGACGAATCACTGGGACGAACGAAAGAACAAGACCAAAGGTTCCGATGGGATCCCAAAAATTCAATATTTGATCCAGACAATTAGGCTAGGTTTCGCCAGACTCCTTGAACATTTTTACTCATATAATGTAGAAACAGATAAAGGCCAAACAGCTAATCATCTAAGAAAACCAAGTTCAGATATGGATTCAGCATGTGTGCTTATCCCTAGAAGCCGATCGAAACGATCCTGCCTTACTTCTGCGAATTTTCCGGTTTCGGCGAAATCCAGAACTCCTTGTCCGGCAAAAAAATAAAGCTCAAAACGAATTCAGCGTATCTCCTTACCACTATATCCGACATCTAATCAACTTCATATCAAAATTTAACTTTTAAAAAAATTTCCGGTTTTAGCCGGATTCCGGAAGAATTACTTATCCGGCTAAAACATGATTGTCATATACGGATTCAGCATCTCTTCTAACCCCTAAATCAAACATATAATCAACTTAAAATAAAAATTTTACTTCTAACAAACTTTCTGGTTTTGGCCGTATTCCGGGTGAACTACTTGCCCGGCGATAAAATGGTTTTCAAATTCGTATTCAGCATGCCTTCTTCGCCTTACATCGAACATCTTATCAACTTCAAATAAAACTTTTACTTTTAACAAACTTTCCGGTTTCGGCCGGATTCCGGGCGAACTACTTGTCCGGCGAGAAAATGGTTATCATATTCGTGTTCAGCGTGTCTTCTTACCCAATAATCGATTATCACATTAGCTGTTTAAAATATTTTACTTACGCCCCTTAATTTGAACCCCCTCCCCCACCCCTAAATGTAGAGCTACAGGGCCATCTACGAACTCGACCTTACCCTTGACCAAAAGAATGCTCACACCAAGTTTCATCAAGATATCTCATTCCCTTCAAAAGTTATCGTGCTTACAGACGGACGGACGGACGGACAACTTTGGCGATGTCATAGGTATCCCTCCACTTACGTTTTGGGATCCCAAAAACAAAATTACTTTGATTTTTGCTGTTGTCATTTAAAATTTCGCAAGCATATCCTTTAGCCGTTTTATAAAATGTACAAGAGATGCGCATCCTTGTGTTGAATGTTGTCAGACATCTGTAAGGTAACGCATATAATCAGTTTAAGTAAAATACTTCCCGAAAAATTTTGTTTCCCGGAAATGTAGTTCTAGAAACTGTCGTAACATAGATCTCCGCTCATCTTTGGTGACATTTGACGCAAAATGGGTTTCCTAATGTTAATGTTATCAAATTTCTGACATTGTAGTACTGCATATTCGACACTTGAAATACGGAATTTCTCAATCTTTGTTTAGCCAGGAAGTTGTATTTTTGTTTAAACCAACTCTAATTTTCATTGAATAACACTTATTTAGCTTCATCTTCCTCAAAAATTGCTCTTTGTGTCTATATGTGTCGAAATACGGCTGGTTCGGACTCTATTTTTGAACGTAGACTGTCGAGATTCTGTTGTGAAACAACCACAATGAAACAATACCCTTCCAAGAACGTCTTCTTCGAATGGTTGAGCATCCATGTCGACGTGGGCCGTTCAAAGTTGAAATAAAAACCGAGGACGCTGAAAGATTATCGTACAACGCGGAACGTCGCTTATGACATTCATATCATCTTTTCTTTCGGATCCTAACTTAGTCTTTAGAATAGAAACAGTCGTTTTGACCCCAGTATGTTGACCCCAGTAATGCCCGTTACGGGCAGATGCTCTCTCAGGGTGTAGTTAGTTTACAGTGTATTATTTAATTTTGTTAATAAAGAAAACTTAAACTGAAACAGTACCGTTTCTTAGTGTCAAAGCAGGTTGTGAAGGCTCTGAATGAGCCGGCGGCAAACAAACCGTACAGTTCATGAAGCAGATTACTTCGTCCGAAGAATTGAAATGGAGATCGCTCGCTTCAGAAGTAGACGAAGGGGGTCGGTTATATTCCTTTAACCCAAGCCGACTGCGGATCATGATTAATGGAAGTCAGATGAGATTTATTCTAGTGATATTTCGACCCTTCCTGACAAGGGCCCTCTTAAGACTCGAGCCACACAGAAAAGCTAGCTTGTTTTTCGATCTCAGGTTCGTTCTTCTAGCTTGAGCCAGAAGAGAGCCTTTGCCAAGAAGGGCCGAAATATGGTTGGAATAAATTTCTGCCGACGCATTCGTTTAACGCCACCAAATATGGTTGTCAGTTCAGTGTCTTGATTTTGATCCTTTCAGGCGAACATCTTCTGGTGGAGGATCTTGAGGTCCCCTCAACTGAAGAGACTAGTGTTACACTCCCAGATACTGTTCTCGACCGTCTTGGGCACATTGTAAGTAGTTTCTTTCATGTCCTTCTGTGTTCTGGTCTTAGGATTTACAGATATTGAACGATCTTTTGTATGCATATCAACGTATCTTGCTTTCACTTAGATAAAAGAATGACTTCTGCTGTTGCAGAATTGATTTAACAAAAGAAGTTGCCCGTAAGAAATGAGAAAAAATAAATACTTCACTGATGCCATAGCTGTATCCAGTTCCCTCTCCGATCAATTCGCTTCCGACCTTCTGTGTAATCTTCTGTCAACCTTCTTTTGCATTTGGATATCACAATCATCGCGGTTTCGTGTGCTGCGGGTTCCACTGAGTTTCTTGGCCCTAGCATAAGGCGAACACAGCCCGAACCATAGCCCTAGTTTCTACGCGGTTCTACTGATCAGTTAGCAAAGGACCAGCCTTAGCCTGTTTATGATACTAATCCAGCCTGAAGGTTCAAGGTTTAATTACACTTCATTATAAAAGTTATCATACATAGGGTTAAGCCGGAGACACAAGGTCGATTGACCAAAACCCGGTACAATAAAAGAACAAAAATATTTAACATATAACAACCATATAAATAAGTAAATTCCATGACTCACCACTAGACGGGAACCCCCCCCTCAAACACACCGACACTCGGCAAAGATCAACCCGAAAACCCAAAAAAAACAACAAAAAAACAACGAAGCGCAAGCAAGGGTAACCATAGGCCGGCAACTTATGAGGAATCCACCCAAAAAATTTAATAGTTAACTATTTACTTTAAATTTGAATTTATCATTGATTCTTGAATTTATTTATAAGTATAGAATGAAGTTGTTTCTTAATATTTGGAAGAGATTTGCTGCAGTCGATATATTGTAGATAAAGACGCCATGAGCCCGTGATCGAAAAATAAGGCGAGAACCGCGATCTCTCAGTGATTAATTTAAGATGCTGAATCTTCCATTTGTGACGGGTTTCATAATCATGGTCAGGTTGGTCAGGGAAAAAATTACTTGAACGAAAATACGAAGGCAGTTCAGACCGGTCATATTTTATCTTAAATAAGAAAGAATGAAGAGGGATTAATTCTGAAACAAAAGCCTAGTTCTCCAATCGCTATATTTATTATTTTTCCCTAGACTTCAAATTTCGCTCGGTATTTGTTGTACACTACATGCTTCTGTTTCTGTATTCTACATTAAATCGCCCTTCACGACACCAAATTAAGACACATATTTTTGCCACTGTTAGCCACGATCCTGGATCATATGCTTCGATGCGAAACACGGAAATCTTGACTTCCCGGCACTAGACTGGATTTTTCGTTTTTCCATGCGTGTCTTTCGGAGATGGACCAATCTCCCCCGTCTTGTGTTTTCGGTAAACACACTGGCTCATTGGGTATAAAACTAATTATTTCCGAAAAAACCACTGGTTCGTTGGATACAAAACCATGTTAGAATATAGGAAAAGAAGCTGTTACTACTGCGCCTTGTCCTTTATCGCTGGTATTTCTCCCGGTTTCTGGAGTGCTTGCACTGTCAGAAGTTTCATAACAGATCGCGCATAACACTTTCAAGAATAACACCTTTTCACTTAGAAATAAAGTGTTATGACCAATTAAGTGTACACTATTTCGTGCCTCTCCAACAACACCTTCAGTTGGTAAAAATACTGCACTGTCAGAAGTTACATAACGACAACAGAAGGATGCCCGGTTTCAACAGATAACACTTTGGGATGTTATCTGTTATGTTTCTTTCGTTCCCGTTAGTATTTTTACCAATTGAAGGTGTTGTTGGAGATCTAGGCACGAAATAGTGTAAACTTAATTGGTCATAACACTTTATTTCTAAGTGAAAAGGTGTTATTCTTGAAAGTGTTATGCGCTATCTGTTATGAAACTTCTGACAGTGTGGTAACCCCTATTGATGTGTATTTTATATGTTGACGTTGGAATCAGTTAGTCGGCACACGCCGTGAGTAACATTCTTAATGAATAAACGATTTGAAGATACCCAGCTTTGACCTCGGAACAGCTTTTTCCATGAGTTTCTTCTGCGCCCATTAGTTCAAAGCGGGCTTGATGTAATTACTGCAGAAGATTTTGTTTTATCCGACGTCATGCACTCCGTCGCGCCGGTCAGGCTTGCACCAGTACCCGCAAAACGCGAAGCAAAATTCGACCGGTCGATGAAATGTCGCAGCGCGATTTTTTCCGCTAGCTACCTTGAATTGCCTAGGCGAATGCCAATCCGCGTTTTCTGGGCACCAAACTTTACCGAAACCCGAGTTTTCCAAAAGTTGTATAGGTGTGAAGGGTGCTGTGTTGTGTATGATTTGAACACGTCTACTATCGTGACATCCTGGGTTTATCAATGGTTTTGTAGAGTTTAAAGCCTTTATCCAAACCAAAATAAAACTATTTTGTCGTTCCTTCTCTGCTTTGACCTTATCGCACTTAAAGCATGCGTACAACCAAGAACTTCAAAGCCACGCTAGCATGGGTGTCATATCGAGATTTCATATAGAGTCCAGCTCGATATAAAATGATGTACCACACGATAAGCCAGGGGAGACTCTACGTCACATCTTGACCCCCCCCTCCCCAATGGTCGTCAAATAACCCACCATACTTGATTGTACCGTGGTTGTCCTGTTGTGACGGTCTTCTGGAAGAGGGCACCAGCGACCTTTGCGCATCTGCTCCTCGTTCAGTACCCTAGATCGCACTTGCTAGTAAAAAGACTGTGTTCTTTGTTGACGTCGTCGGTCTTAGTGGTCCGGAAGTTTGGACGTCTTTCTGCTCGCTGTCTACTGTATTGAAAACATCTATTGTTTCGGCCATCAGTGTCTCTTCGCTAAGGTAGTTCCACAGGGGACAATCGTGAAGTGTACGTCAGAGGTACAAACCCGATTTGGTGGAGCATTTCATGTTATCGGTTCTTTATACATCTTATCGTTTCTCTTATAGGAGCAAGATCTAATCGACGAGAACCTCGGTATTGACTTGCTCGACTTTGCACAGTCCCCAGAACCTCCTACTCCTACCCGCCGTCATCGCGATCAGAGAGGCAGCGAGGGAGAGGCAAGCAGTTCGGGGGTGAGCGAGGGATCTCTATCCGAAGGAGAACAAGAAACGGCTGATGCGCTAACGGACGCTCTAGCTGCGGAGTTGGATAGTATGCTAGAGGGTGGGATGCACCATCGATCATATCCGGTGAGTAGAGCATCTCTTGAGGGAGAGGGGGGTATTCCGTCTTCGGTGAAAATAAAATATGAGTTTCGCTCCGTTTCCTTGGCAAAAATACATTCAGTCTCCAAGAAGTATCAGGTTAAGTGCTTAGGAGTAGTCTTACTCGTTTGCCTTTTACATTAGCACAACGGTAGAGGTAGGTTTCTTTGAACGTTAGTTAACTTTGAACGGTGCAGTTTTGTGCTAAATCGTAAAATGAAGACCGCAAACACTCTTTCAGGTGTTCTAAGGAGCCCTTATTTAGATACTGTGGCTGACTGGAAGTTGACTTTTGTCACAGCAGGTGGATGAAAATGGCACTGTTGAGACTAACGTTCGAAGAAGCATACCTCTACTGTAGCTAATTATGCTTTCCAGTTTTTGGGATCCCAAAACGTTAGTGACGGATACCTATGACATCGCAAAAGTTGTCTGTCTGTCCGTCCGTCCGTCCGTCCGTCCGTCCGTCCGTCTGTCTGTGAGCACGATAACTCTCGAAGGGAATGAGATATTTTGATGAAACTTGGTGTGAGCATTCTTTGGGTCAAGAGTAAGGTCGAGTTCGTAGATGGGCCCTGTAGCCCTACATTTAGGGGTGGGGGAGGGGGTTCAAATTAAGGGACAAGCAAAATATTTTTAAACAGCTAATGTGATAGTCGATTATGGGGTAAGAAGACATGCTGAACACGAATATGAAAACCATTTTCTCGCCGGACAATTAGTTCGCCCGGAATCCGGCCAAGACCGGAAAGTTTGTTAAAAGTAAAAGTTTTATTTGAAGTTGATTAGATGTTTGATTTTGGGGTAAGAAGCCATGCTGAACATGAATATGAAAATCTTTTTCTCGCCGGACAAGTAGTTCGCCCGGAATCCGGCCAAAACCGGAAAGTTTGTTAGGAGTTAAAGTTTTATCTGAAGTTGATTAGATGTTTGATGTAGGGGTAAGAAGACATGCTGAACAAGAATACGAAAACCATTTTATCGCCGGACAAGTAGTTTGCCCGGAATCCGGCCAAAACCGGAAAATTTGTTAAAAGTAAAAGTTTTATTTGAAGTTGATTAGATATGACAATCACTCTTTAGCCGGACATATAGTTCGTCCGGAATCCGGCTGAAACCGGAAAATTTGTTAGAAGTTAAATTTTTATTTGAAGTTGATTAGATGTTGGATATAGGGGTAACGAGATACGCTGAATCCGTTTTTGAGCTTTAGTTTTTGGTCGGACAAGTAGTTCTTGAAGTTCGCCCAAACCGCATAAATTCACGGAAGTAAGCTAGGGTCGTTTCGATCGGCTTATAGAGGTAAACGCACATGCTGAATCCATATCTGAGATTGGATTTCCTAATGATTAGCTGTTTGGCCTGGCGAAGACTGGATCTGGCGAAGACAAAACCTAATTGTCTGGATCAGATATTGAAAATTTGGGATCCCATCGGAACCTTTGGTCTGGTTCATTCAGATTGTGGGACACGGGTCTCACTAGGTACAAGTGGCCAAGAATTGGACTCGTTTCTCGAAGTCTGTTAAATTTTCAGTATCCTGTTTAAGCAGTGTGAAAGTAGAGAAGGCGATCAAGTATATCCATTATTTTTTTTTCTTAACTGCTCTTAAGCATATCAATTCGGTACTTTTTGGAGACTGGTTGCATTTTGTCATCGACAAGGTGCGAAGGGATGTTCCACGATTTGCAATGTTGTGTATCCAGAACATTCCTATGCGGTTTTTGACTTAATCTTGTTTGAAATTAGACTGAGGAATTATGTCGTGTAGGGTCGAGCTATAAATCTACAACGTTCTTAATGGAATCAACACGCTTTGTTACTGCGATCATTTATTGAGCCTCACGGAATGCCATTAGATATCTCGCTACCGTCTCGTGATGAAATGTTTAAGGTACGTGCACACATACAGTAGTGCGATTGTCGCAATCGAATGCAAACTTCTCTGTTCGGTCTTGAATTTTGATGCGTTGCATGCAGGTTTCCCTACAGTGACGCGAATTTCGCATGGGTAATTTCGGATGCGAAACCTTATTGGACTGTGTGTGCACGTAGCTTTAGAGTTTTTGTTACTTTTTGCGCTTGGGAAGGAGGAGGGAACTATTCTGTCCCTCCCCTCATTTTTGATGTTACCAATATCCTGATAATCGCTCTACGTCTACCGTTACATTAAGGGTTAACTCTAGGCAGAACAAGGCTAAGCGCGGGATTCGTCAATGCTACTATTAGAGACCACGGCCCAGAGAGATTGAACTTGTGGTTGTGGGGGTTATGGGGGCAAAGAAGTAGAATGCGATACTGATCGTAATTAAAAAGTATCCCGTGGCATGGGGATGTGAACTGTCTAGCAACATCACTATTCCTGTAGTCCGTTCCTAACTGGCGACTGTAGTGTTTTTGTTTTGTTTATCAGTGTTAAATAGCCCCTCGATAGCTCAGTTGGTAAGAGCAGAGGTAGGTACGTGAAGCCGAAGGTTACGGGTTCAAATCCCTCTTGAGGAGCATTTTTGTTTTTCATTTCACTACTGTTCATCGTAAATTGCTCGAAATAGTCTGCGAGTGCTCTAAAAATGAAAGAAAGGAAATTTTAAGACGAACTAGCTTTTACGGCAGAGTCGGAGTGTTTGTATGATTTATATGATGTCGGGTTGCGCTGTTCCCGACGCTGCGATCGGCTTTTTTCGATGAATTAGTGGCGTCATGATTGTTACGGAAGAGATGGGATCTTGTCTAGTAGCTCCTCGTAATCTGTGGCACAGGGGTCATTGTATCTGCGCGGATTACCCAAAGCTGATACCTACGAGCACAGCTCTGAAGTTGAGTTTTGCCAGAAGACAGCTGCCGCATTTCATGTTTTTTCGCGCGACTGGATTTTCTTGTGGCCTAGTTTTCAGCTCCGTGTACACATAGTCGGATGCGTATTTCCTCCTTCGCTCCGAAATTTCGACGCATCGCATGCAGGTTTCTTCATAGTGACGTGAATTTCGCATACATATTTTTGCGAGCGAAATCTTATCGGACTGTAGTGTGCATGTAGTTTTCGAGTCCAATCCGGAAAACTTCAGTTCGAAAGGCGAAAGGAAAAAGTTTAGTGTCTAAAAAAAGGAAATTATAAAAAAGTGTTGTTTCCTACAACGCAGTCACATTTTTTTCTTTATTTCTGCTTCCTCTCGTCGCGAAAATTCGATCCCTGTTTGAACATTCTGTCGTCCCTGGCAACGTGATCTCGTCCAGTCAAAAAATCATGTGAACAACCCCTCGATGCTACCGCTAGCTCTCCGATCTTCGGAATCCGGGTAAATTAGCCCTACTCCGCTTGTCGCGTTGATGACGGCACATCCTTATAATAATTTTCACTAAAAGGTGTCAAGATGAAGACATCGGGACGCCAGTGAAAGGTAGCAATTATAGTTGACATTGGTGACAAGCTAATGTGTTGATATTAGGGGTAATTTTGTAAAGAAGTTTGCGCGCTGTTTTTAAACAGAGGAAGCATGGGAATTTGTGTGTGTGTGTGTGGGGGGGGCATCATAGTATTCGCAAAGTTGTGGTAGAGGTAAGGTAGTTTCGTCTTTGCGGCGAAGCTTCCATTTGTCAATCGGCTGCTCTGTTTGATGGGACTCGTTTTCATTGGAGTTTTCCTCCTTTCCTCCTTGAGCAACAATGCTCGAAAGGTTAGTTCGGGCTGGGAACTGGGGCGCAGTCGTGTTGCATAGTTCTTCAGTCAGTTTGTGATTTAAGTTGTTCATTTTCTCTCTGAATGTATAACACTTTGTAATGTCCAATTCTTTGACGAGGTTCGAAATTGTATTTGTTTTTTTTTTACCGTGAAAATTGGATTTCCGGGAAAAGCTTTGTGGATTTTGATAAGGGTCCACAATGCGCTAGTGGAATTTTACAATGAACACAGTTCCTCATGTCAAACCGAATGGTCCATAAATGTTATTATTTTAATGTAAAAAAATGATGGTTAAGTTGCAACACTGCACTGTCAGAGGTAGAAGCTTGATAATAGATAACACATATTTGCGCATCCTTGTGTTGAAAGCTATGAGTATATATCTGCTACGATCCTTCATTGTTAATTTTCGAAAAACGTATAACACTTAAAAAGGTCACAACAGAAGTTTTGTCTCGAAACACTTAAAAGACTCGTGGCAGATATATTCTCATAACATTCAGCACAAGGATGCGCATACATGTGCTATCTGTTATCAAACTTCTGCGAGTGTGTTATGTGAATCTGTATGCTCACTTTTCATTTTGCATCTTCAGTTTCGGTTGAAGATTCTGTTGTCGCGATTGCGGACCGCTGTCGCTCCTGACCTTTTGACTTCGATGAAGTGTTTACTGACAGAGGAAGTTGGGCTGGCATGTGTGTATTCAGGACTTGGAAGATTCTACTTGCGTAAATACTCTGCCGGGTCCTCGAAAGAGACTGAAGTTATTCGACCCACCTAGGCCACTTGTTACTTAAGCGCCTTATAGACAAATAAGGTTTCACGTTTCGCCGTTATTCAAACACAATTGCATTCGCAGTGACTTCCCAGCCGACACCCTGAAGTAAATTCTTGTCTTGGTATCTCTTGAGCGGTGGTAGACCTGTGTTTCTGTCCTTGGACTGCGATTGCGGTGAAACAAAGTGATTCCGCGTCAGTACCATTTCCCGACTGTAGTCGCCAACACAAATGCCTCTTCAGATGAAGCAACTAGCCTGCGATCATTCCAAGTCGTCAAATTGACGACCAGAGAAAGAGCAATCTGCTGTCTGTAATTTCGTGGTAGGGAGTCGGTACTGGCAGGGAGTCAATTTATTTACCTCCAGATTTGCAGTGTAGATTGCCCAGATTGCCTCGGCAAACCCTCAAAAATACGTACTTTTCAGTGAAAAACGATTGGAAAGACAGATTGGTTTGTAAATGTAACTGTTAAACAAAATTGTTTTGCCGGGTTCGGACTAATTATTGGTCAGGTAAGAAACAAAACAGAGATCTAAAATCACCATATGCTCCCCTCAACCTATTGGTTCAGCATGTCGGACCTTCCCAATGTCACCTTACGTATACATCTCGACGAAAACAGATATTTGGAACCTGGAAGACAAATCTTGAATGTGACAAACTTTCGCCTTTTCGCATTCGTTTATAAAGTTCCAAATCCTCCTGTTGAATACGAATGAAACCAACGCCCAGCGACATGCATTCCGTCTAGCGGGTTTTAATCTAGTATTTCACGATTCGAGTATTGTCTGGCACTTGGAGATTGTCACGCTACCGTATCCCTTAACACCGGTGGAATTTTGGCTGCCTCATCGTTGTCGCGGTGTCGGTGACAGTGTTGTTTTATTTTGTGCTGATCACCGCTGACCCCTTTTAAATGAAAATCCTTGTATCATCTTTGTTTTGGTTCAGGATTACTCTGCTGTTTTAGTGACTGATTTGGCATTTTCGAGATTAGGTAATTTTTGCAGTTGAGCTACTCAGCAAAACTTTCGGGTTCGGCGGCTGTGACACTTGCGACTGATAAGATTACCGGGAAAGCTAAGATCCATACATCTTTTGAATGACGTTGTTGACGTTGGGTGCTGCTGGGACTTCCGTGATGTATGTTGTATGCATAAAGCTACTGTTACATTCCCTGATATCGAGCTTAAGGAATTCTCCTTTTTTCTAAATAACCGTCTGGAAACAGATGTATTTTTTTGGACATAATATAACACAGAATTAGACCAATAGTAATGAATTTAAAACCACACAAGAAGGTTCAGAACCTTTACAGATGGATGCGCGATTTCAGCACAGATTAGGTAATACACTGTCAGAAGTTTAATAACAGATAACACAAGAAGCGCGGTTTCAACAGGCAACCTTTGGGATGTGAACTGTTGTGATTTTGAAAACGCTTTGCATTAATGTTATGCATAACAAGCATTGCAAGGAAGAGCCGAAAAACCGCAGAAAAAGCATCTGGTGACTTTTTTGTTTGTCGTCATGATATCGGAAAAGTCAGCAGATGCTTTTTCGGCGGAGATGGGCAACCCCTCAGCCTTCTCCTAATCAGTTTGAATACGACTTTGGGGGTGGTGCTAGAGTGGGTTAGAGCTAGCATTTTTTATTAGTGTTGCATCATGGTCTATTTCTTTATTGGGTTCTGATAATGAAGGCGCAAACAGTTTTCCACTTCCTCTTTTCGTACTCTTTGGTTTACCCCACCCAAGGTTGACTCCTGGTTGTCGTCACGGTTGAAGAGATTGTCTTAAAACAGCTCCTGTTGCTGCGCCTTCTGCTCTCTCGAGCGTCACCGGCATCGTTTAAGGCGATAGTCACGATCTGCGCTTAAGTCTCGTTGTGCCTGATGTTCCGACCAAGTCAAAGATTCGCTGATAGGCCTTTTGTGTGACGGTGTGACTTCCGCGGTCGTCGGGCAGTCTACTAGCTAATGATCTGTTAAGCTTTGGTTTGTTGGAGGATGATTGTGTGAACAGTGTCCCCAGCTGAAGCACTGGACGCAACGTTTCTGCTCGTAGTGCCCGCATCCAACAAGGACGTGTTAATGTCGGTGGCGTTCAAGTGATCGAAGTGAATTCTAAGGCGAGTCCTTCCCTTGAATAAGCTCGCCATGAACTGACGCTGCTACTGTAGGCCTATTCAGGCACAGGAGACTGTCGGATTTGAATCGATTGACAGTTTCTGGCTTGTCATAAGTCGGCGATCATACTGAAGTCTGGGCGTCGGAAGCGTAGCTAAGCGGAATGGTGTGAATTAGTGTTGATTATTCCTGAAGGAACTTGCTAAGGATTCCGGACATGAGATATCAGACCTATGACTTTTTGTGCCTGTCCTAATCTCTCTGCGCTACGATTGCACTTCCGAAACGTCAGAATCCTTTATTGAAGATATAGTTAGCTACCTTACCAAAGACCACGAAATCTAGAGGCGAGCTTATAACTAAGAAAATGTTTTCGGACTAAAGAAATTTATTAGAAAAACACGTGTAGTTGCTGCTGCACTTGTCAGAATTCAGCGAACACATTTTGCGGATTGATCGGGTCATTCATCTTCCAAACAATCCATCTCTAGACTGGGAGACTTTTTTCAACATTCCTCAATTAGCATTTCGAACAAAAGCTCTGTGTCTGCAAAAGGATTTAAAAACCCATAGTATATACCAGTCGGGAGGGGCATTTAGTGTCATTAATGTACAAGTCAGAAATTGTCGCGCATGTGTAATCAGTGATTAATGAGCGACTTTGAATAGCCGGTTAGGTGTTTGAGACGATGCAGGATCTGTCATAGTGTCAGTAGATGATTAGTAGCAGCAAGTGAGATGGTGACATCAGCATCAGCCATTCATCAGAATAAGCTACTGAATAACGATCGTCTAGGAGGGGTTAGTATGGAGGTATGAGCAATAAGTTGATTTGGTGTATGAATAAGCCATCGGTGATAAAATTCGGCCCAGGAATCATTAATTAAAATTTTTCAGAATGAATATTTACTTCATGTTTAACCGTACTATGTTTCACAGCTGCTAACGAACATGGCTGGAGAATGTAACCTCCCGATCACTATCTGCACGCAACCTAAAAAGAAAAATACGTCCATTGAAGAAACAAACTACAAGCTACGCACAATAAATTATATTTATTGATTGCAATCAGGTAGTATTTGTCTTAGGATAAACTAAATTAAGATTTTATAACACACGACCAGTAACTAAGCATGTTTATAAGCCACACAACGTTTTACAACAAAAGATAGTGGAACAGAAAGGCATTAAACAACGAAAAGACATACACAATGTAAGATCAATCAGCATGCAGTCAATCAGAAAGTCTAATCAGCCAGTGATGCAGCAACAGACATAAACTAGAAAATAGAATAAGAGGTTAAGGCGAGAAAATCATGAGACTTTAAAGCACATCTCACACTATTTACTGTTTGTGTTCCAGTACTCCTAGATATCTGAATAGTGTAAAGCTAGGCTCTGCTTTTAAAAAAATATCCACGGTCTTGCCTGTTTTCACAGGCCCATCGGCTTCTAGCAAGATCTCGACAGAATTCAGAAAACCGGTTTTACGCATCAGTAGCATGATACGCGAATACTCGCCACTCGCTCATGATGCACATGGAAACTATTCAATCGCAGCAAGTGGAAAGATTAGTAGGGTGTCGTTAGCTGGTTCAGAATTCCAGGTTTAAGAACTAATGAATGATGTTACGGAAGTAGCTTGCATTGGCATCATAGGTACGACACCGCCTATGAGGATCGACGTTCACAGTAAACATCGGCTGTCACCCCGCTCGGACATCCGTTTTAATAATTTAGACATCCACCCCAAGATGGATGAAGAGGCTTTATTTATGTGTACTGGACTCAAAAGCTTCACGTACTGAAACCAGCGGGTTGGACCAAAAAGTACAAACAATACATAGATCAGATTTTAAAGCGTACAAAAAACGATTAATTATGTGGATTTCGGGGGGGGGGGGCGTGGAACCCCCTAATCCCCCTGGATACGGCCTTGGCTGCGACATATACTTACACCGCTTGGTGCTACGTTGCTAATTTCCTCTAACATCCCAAAAAATTCCGTCCACATTCTTTATTTTTTTTCAAACTATAACATATACTTTAAATTAATTCAAACAGGCAAAATTTGAATTTTAATTTCAGCGAATGATTTTAATGAATTTCCTTGTTAGCATGCTTGGATTCAATAGAGCAAGTCACGTTTCTAATATTGTGGATAGACTTTGCCAGCATAATTTATCTTTTGAGCCAATCATGGGATGTTCCTCGTCGACCCAAATAAGCGGAACAATTCGTGTGGCTTACGGCTTCCTATTGTTTACGTCGAGAGAGGCAGATGGTTCACGAGGCCACGCCTTGGCGAAAAACCATGGTAGCATCCGTCCTATACCCACCAATCGCGAATGGATGCTCTGTCTGGATTTGGGTATGTGTATGAAAAATCAGCAGAAATTATTGTTTGCCGGAAAGTCGTACAAGTATGGAAAAAGAGGTTGTATCAAGGCTATTCCCGCGAGTCGCGATGCAGTTTTTGTTTTAAATTGGGTATGTGTTTGGAAATGAGCTAATAACATAGATTGGCCGAACAATCGTAAGAGTATGAAAAAGGTTGCATCCGGGCTATGTCCATCAATCGCGAATTGATGTTCTGTTTAGATTTGGGTTGAAAAATCAGCAAAAACTCTTGTTTGGCCGGTAATTAGAAAACAAAATATGGAAAAAAAAGAGCATGCGAAGCCAATAGCAGGGACGAAATAAATCCATAGTATAGAATGGCTTATTTTTTGAAAGAATTAAAAATTGTGAAAAAAGAGCTGATCAAGTCAGTTGTTGGGTATGAAAAATAAAAATACGAATGGCTTATTTTGCGGAGAATGAGCGCGTGGAGTCGGTAGAAAGCGGTTGTCTGCTCTCGATTTCAGTGTACAGGAAGTGCCCGGTCCCTGCGCCGGTTGTCACGTGTAAGAACATCAAAATCAGCATGTTTAGATTTTGAAAGATGAAAGATGACTTCTGAAAGATGAATACCTTAATTTATGGCCGGCACTGCTGGTTTCTGCCAGTGCCTGGAAAGGGTGCCGGGGAGTGAGTAACCCCTCGGTCAGTGGTAGACTGCAGATATGCAAATCGTATTTTTTAATGTTAATAATAGTGTTGAACCGGGCCTGAGATTAATCCTGAATAAGGACTGTTATCCCCAAGAACAACCTGTCTATCTCAGTTTCGCTGGTACTTCGACGGATGGAGGCCACGGGCGTCCACAGTATTTCTTGCACGGGGAAATAGGGTCAAACCTTTCTCCATTAAATTTGAGTCCTAGTTTTTAAACTACTGGTTTTTCCGTAACCCCAAAACGGAAAGCCGCTTTTTCCGGAAAACTCAAATCGTATCTCCAGAAAACTTCACGGAAGTTCTTTGAGACACAGCAGAAAACTTCTCCCTTTTCTTTTTGGATCGGACTTTTGTTCTTAAACCGGACTTGCCTGGACAAAAATGTGATTGGTAGGGGGGGGGGGGCTAGATTGTAACGGTAGATAATGCTAGAGGACTACTTTCCTTTCTCTTTATTTGCGCTCTGCTACCAAAATGTAATCAGTTGGTTCTTAGAAAATAATAGTACTTTACTGATAAGAACGGATTATTTTGAAAAAATAACTTCGATAGGGTTCCGAGAAATAGACTTCAGACCTTTGATAAGGAAAGGAGTGAGCAAACAGCTCTGTCATGGTTCTCATCAAGTAGTCTCGAGGATTGTTTTTAGTTTGTGTTAACGGTTGGCTTTCTTTGTGATACATGATTTTGACGACCGAGTCCCACCTTCCATGGCTTTACCGAAGGTTCTATCTGGAGCAGTATCTCACCTGGTTGAGTTGGGTCAAGGTAATGGCAGATTCGAGTTTTCGATTCTTTACCAGTTGATAGCACAGCCATCGGGGGTATATGAAGGCTATTTGCAGGCTCTTGGCCAGCTATCATAGGCCTAGACGTTCTCCCATGTCTCTGGTTCGCACTGTTGGAAGCTTGGTGAAATTTAAGACAAGTGTTAACTTTAAGGCAAGTGTTACCCGAAAAATAGTAGCCTACGATCACGAAACCTTAAGCCCTCTGAAGGTGACGGTTATTCGCTTAAATATTCCTTCGGCCCAAGCTGACTGCGAATCATATTTGACAGTTGGTTTGCCCACAAGTTAGTTTGCCCACAAATTCATTTTTCCAACTTAAGCGGTTTTGAGCCTGAAGAGGACCCTTGCCAAGAAGGGCCGAAATATAGCTCTAATAAAATGTAACTGACGTATCCGTTTTGCACTGTCAAATATGGTTGTTCGCTTCCTAGGATTTCGGCTCCTTCGGTGAGAAATTCGCGGTTTAGGATTGAAAGTGACAGCATCCCGCTAGGCGAATTTGTTGGCAGATGAAACTCGTAGGCTTTTTTGAATCGAGCTGTTCCCAATACTCTTGATGACTAACTCTTCGTACCGACGAAGAATCGCCGCTTACCAGCGAAGAGTCAGAAACGTCTCGACAACAAATGTTTTTGATTGATTTACACAGGATTTGAATCAATTTTTAGGGTTTGTTTGGGTGATATTTCTTGTTCTTGCCGAGGTTCACTGGCGTGTTTCGGACTTGGTCATATTGAGTATCCTCTCATATACGCACAATAAAGATAGTTTCCTTTTCCTGTCCATGTTCGCATCGAGTTTCCAATGCGGATCCTCAAAGTGTATTGCCGAAGCTCACCATACAACTTTTCTTCTCTCGATTTTTTCGCCTTCGATTTTGGGGTGCAAATTCATGCATTCAGTGCGAATTTCCTCCTTGCTACGAAACTTTGAGCCATCGCATGCTGGGTTCCAAGTGACGCAAATTCGGGTGCGTATTTTCGCATGCGAAATTTTATCGGACTATGTGTGTATAGCAGCTTAAAAGCGAGTTTTTTCGTCGATGCGCGAAAGGTCTTCTTTTCGCTCAACTTTCCTTTTTTCCTTTCTCCGCGGTCGGCGGAAATCCAAGTTCGGTTTGACGATGAGGTGTCTTCATTTGTGTTGCCACCTTTTCCTGACGTGATTGTTCTTTTTAGGTGCGTGTTCCACTTGTCCGAGGAGTAAACACCGACCAGCGATGGCAAGAACTTGCCCACCTTTTTACCCTACCCACTGCCGACCCACATACGAGCGGACACTACCACTACCCAGGCTACCAGGGGATAGCGGTTCCCCATGCCGTGTACCCGAATTTTGCCAATCTTCACCACGACCAGCGGAGTGCACTGCTACACAATGCCTCTCTTGCGGCACCGAGTCTTTCTGTGGCAGACCTTCAAGCAAATGGATCATACCCCATAGGAACACACGAAACAGGTAATTGTCTTTTTTTTTGGGGGGGGGGACGCTGGGTGGGACCGAGGCGGTCGAGTATTGGCGGACGAAGAAAGAATATGGCACGAAGAAAGAATATGGCTTGTCTAATTTCTAGCTACCAAATTGTCCAAACTATAAAGTAGTACAGAAGACATCCTGAGCCAGTCAGTGGTTCATGGCTCAGAGGGTGTCGAAGTACAAAAGGTACGAAATTTATTTTCTTTTACATTACGAAATTTTTCGGAAACTTTTAAACTGCTAATACTATCGTTCTTTTAATCATGGCGGTAAAGCCTCATTCGCATCTGTACAAGCTTCTTTGAGTGACTTAAGTCGGTGTTCAAGATCTCCCCGTCAAGCAAATGTACAGAATCTACTATAATAAAATTTCGACAATGTCCGCTCTGGGTAATGCGTCCGAATAGGAAGTGGAAATGTCTGGGCCAGAAAAATCGATTAGGCTAATCTATGTCTGGGTCAGAAAAAAATTTCAATGAAGGAATGGATAAAATTGAATAATTGGTCTACAGAGAAAAAAACGGGGTAAGCGTTGAAAAAATAGAAAAGAAAAACTAAAACGTGGCAATCTTTACAATCTGTAGTGAGAAAAATTGACTAGGTCTGGCTAACCAGATAAGAATCAAGAATTGAATTGGGCAACTGCTACCTTGTTTAGGGAGTGTCAAAATATTTATCGAGACATAGAACAATAATAATTTATTTCTAACCCAGAAATAAAGACGAAAATATTGGAGTACAAAAGAAATAAGAAGACATAACTAGGGCAAAACATAATACATACAAATACAAAAATGCTCAAGATTCATACAGACCGATACGCAAAGGGAGATAGACGCGCGTACGCCATCTTATCATCTTGTTTTTATGTAAAATCATGTGATGTCAAAACACGCTGTCTCGTCTAGGAAAACTTTTTTTCGTCTTTTTTTGTTATATTATTATCATCTTATTTTTATTGAATATCTTGTTTAAGACATCTAATAGGTCCCCAGCACAGAATAAATTTGTAAGGTTAACTATAGCAACTCAGAACATCGGCGAATCTTGCAACGTTATGAAATCGTTAAATCAAGCCGCATTTCGAGGGATCGCCCAAATTTTGGTTTTAGCTCCCATCCCCTGGTTAGTGGCGCTATCACGGATTGCGTGGCAAAAACCTGAACTATTAACGCCGACCGGTAGCTATTAGCTGGGGAGTAGCACACGTTAGCCATGATAAATTCATACCGTTTCGAATCTGGAAGCCAAAATGAATCAGTGTAAATAATCATTAGGCTTTATGCATGCCATATGTGATCGCCACACTTTAGTCACTAAGGTGAGGACCATTAATTACTGATGAATGCTATTTATCAACTTTATTGTCCTGAGTTTTTTGTTGGTGGTTTTTATTTGCAAAGAACATTCGCTCTGCAGACAAGTAATTTGTCTTCGGTTTAATGGAAGAATTTACGGGTATAACCCGGTTTAAAATGTTAAATGAGCTAAGCCGTAGATGATATTTTGCAGATTGGATTATCAAGCGTAATATTTGATATTCCAGTCCTCAAATTCAGTTTAGAAATGAAGGCTCAACGGTCGAATGGAGGAAAAAAGTTAATATCATTTCTACAATTGTTGGTACGTTTGTAATTGTTTGTACGGTTAATCTGAAACCGTATCGATCGCGAGTAGAACGCATTTCGCGAAGAGATAGTCACGGCAGAAGCAACGAATTCCGTCAAAACAAGACTGAAGGAATTTATTTTCAGCGGGAATTCGGCACAAAGAGCTCGGGCAAAACTTCCTTTAACTTACAACGATAATTCAAAGACTGTCTGAAAAGCCACTCAAACCAGCTCCCGGATCATATTTGCATGATCCGTTTCTTGCATTTTCTCTTGCGGGTTGCACCACAGCGGGCGTTTATTTGTCGTTTCCGGTCTGATACGAATGGGCCTATGGAAAACAACTTAGAGAATTGACGATGCTATCATGCTGGAACGGCCCGCCGGTAAGAAGGCTTGTCCGACTGGAGGCAAAGTGGGGAATTTAGAAATAGCAAATGTTCCAGCCTACAGCTCTATTTAGTGGTGGATTTATACTTAGCGGAAATCAGAGCAAATTCCATGTTTTACGCCCGTTTTGGTGATTAGTGCGGGCGAAAAGCACCAAAATACTTCCGTGTTTGAGGAAAGCACCAAAATTGACCGAGATGTACTTTCGAGCATGCTCTTTAATATGGCTCGATTACGCAAGCGAAACTTTTCCTCGGAACGCCGCTAGGTGGCTTGAAATCCAAGATGGCGGACGAAAATACGAGTTTGTCAAAATGAGAAGACATGGCCGTTCAAATAGGCTGGTATGGGGTAATCGATGGCACAGGTTCCGAATATGAGCTTAAAAATAACCTAAGTTGTACCGTAGTGCCGCTAGGTGCCTCAAATCCAAGATGGCGGTCGAAAATATGAGTTTGTCAAAATGTATGACCGCTCAAATAGGCCAGTATGGGGTAATCGATGGCAGAAGTTCCGAATACGAACGTAAAACTAACCTAAGTTGTACCGTAGTGCCGCTAGGTGCCTCAAATCCAAGATGGCGGTTGAAAATATGAGTTTGTCAAAATGAAAAGATATGACCGCTCAAATAGGACAGTATGGGGTAATCGATGGCAGAAGTTCCGAATATGAACGTAAAACTAACCTAAGTTGTACCGTAGTGTTGCTAGGCGCTTCAGATTCAAGATGGCGGAAGAAAATGTCCGTTTTCCGAATCGCGCGAGGTTCATGATCCCGATATAACAGGCTGGAGTGGAGTAATTAATGCAGCAGTTTTAAATATCGTTCCGTCATTCCGACATACGCCTAATAGTAATACAGTCTGTACAGTACAAATTGCCTAAGTATGAGACCAAGACGCGTCCAATTTATGGCCTTTGTTTACATTTGCTAAACCAAAATCAGTTAAATACTTGTTAACTCTTCATCTCTTTATTTATTGTAAATGAATCAACATAAGCTAAACGGACGGATTAAAGCATTTAAGAATTGTAATTTTATCAGGAACACAAAGAGATCAATCGAATCTTCAGGTAAAAAGAATAATCACATGTTCAACAATTAAAGCACTTTGATTTGCACCAGCATAGTGGGCTACAGTTAAGGTCAAATTTCCTGCAGCGGCACCTTCTTTCACACCCTTTTTTGCAACCACAACGCACTGTCTCGCGACAGACTTTTGACGCTGGCGGAAGGGAACCTAACCAATTGGGAGTCCACTTTCCATCGGTGCCTCTGACCCAGCCAAAGTCAGAAAAACTGGGACGGGTGGGTGTTGATTCCAGGCTGCGACTCCACACATGACCTGACTGTAGTGCAGCTCTAAGGATATGTTGTAAAAGCGAAGCACTAGCTGGAGGAAGTCTCTGCATGTTCTTGGTCTTTTGTCGGAGAAATGTTTCTTTCCTAAATTCATTCACGTCGTCGCAGTCTTGTTTTACGTCGTATGTCTTCATGACAAAGCGTTTAAGGTCGTGTACTTGCAGTTCTGTCACTTGGGAAGGCTGGTTTGTCAGTTGAAGGAAAGTCTCCGTCAGTCCTGGCATATTTTGCCAAGTCGCAAAGAACTGCCTCTTTGAGTGGTGGATAAAAGAAGAAACGGTATCACATCCTGTAAACGCGTGGAAGAACGAAAGTGCCTGTGATTTCGTCGGCCCGAGCGATCGAACTATTTCGTGAATGGGAACGGACTTTAGGTGTGTACCGACACCAAACGCAATAAATAATTCGGATAGTCCAATGCGATCAAAGCATGAGGTCGCAATCACAATCACGTCTGTGTCCACCGTTCGTATGAGAATCGACGCATGTCCTTGTAAGACTGCGTCACAAGCGTGAAGCAAAAGGCGGGTGTCAGCCTCTTCCTGTGAACATAACTGGATAAGGTTCTGCTCTTCGAATGCCTGGTTAGCTATGCACGTGTTTCCAGTAGTGCAATATACTCGTTTTGACGTTGGAGACCTTTTCACGACAGCATGGGACAGCAGGTTAAACAAGTCTGTTTTGTTTGCATCTACTTGCAGGAATTCTTTCCACTTCAATAGGATTTGTTTTGTTTGGACATTTTAACAAACTCGTATTTTCGTCCGCCATTTTGAATTTGAGGCACCTAACGGCACTACGGTACAACTTAGGTTATTTTTGCGTTCATATTCGGAACCTATGCCATCGATTAACCCATACTAGCCTATTTGAACGGCCATGTCTTCTCATTTTGACAAACTCGTATTTTTGTCCGCCATTTTGGATTTGAGGCACCTAGCGGCACTACGGTACAACTTAGGTTATTTTTAAGCTCATATTCGGAACCTGTGCCATCGATTACCCCATACTAGCCTGTTTGAACGGCCATGTCTTCTCATGTTGACAAACTCGTATTTTCGTCCGCCATCTTGGATTTCAAGCCACCTAGCGGCGTTCCGAGGAAAAATTTCGCTTGCGTAATCGAGCCATATTGAAGAGCATACTCGAAAGTACATCTCAGCCAGTTTTGGTGCTTTCCTCAAATACGGAAGTATTCTGGTGTTTTTCGACGCTTTTCGCCCGCACTAGATAGAAAAATATTAGCAGCAGAAACGGACGTAAAAATTCTCGGATTCGAAAAATGAAGTCGGATTTGCGCCTAATGTGAATGCACCTTTTTTTGTTTTTATTTTTTTAAATCTTTAATATTTGTCAAATCACGAAATTACCAACCGGGCAATCTAGGGCCAGTTGCCATGAACGGGAGGGGTGCAACTTCGAAAGGGATCTAGATCCTAGGATCTCTAATTTACCACCAAATTTCATTGTCCTACACCCTATTTATGGTCAAGCTACGAACTTGTGTCATTCTACAACGCGAGTCCAATGTACCTGTGTAATGTACCCAAGACACCTGTTCTGATGTCAAACAAATAGATTTTCGCAGTTTTGGGGGAGGGGGGGACGCGGAAGTGTTTTGAAAAAGTTGGCCTGCCAAAAACACACAACGCGATCGTTAACTAGGAAGCCAGGCTCGCTACGCCTCAGTTGTTTCACTAAAAATAGATTATCTAGTAGATAAAAAAAAGTCATGCTTTGTACACTGTTGGAGGCTGCCCACCCTACTCCAAAAATGGTTTGTACATATAGAGGGGTTGGCAACACTGATTGGAGAAGATTTTTGAGAGAAGCGTATGCCAGAACCATCATGCTGCTGACACATGATAAGGTTTTCCGACCCGGTTTTCGCGATTCCATTAAGGAGTTCGAACACATGTTTGATTTTCAGCACCGTATTGATGATGGTGCCAAAATTCCTGCCTGGAAGTCCGGTTCGCGACCGCGTGATGTTGCATCACATACTGCGTAAAATCCGAGCGTATTTTTTTGAAATCCGACGGTATTTACGAAATTAGATTTGCCTTTAAAACTCCCTAATGGTCAAGTAGAATCTTCAGATGATAGATTATATTTAATTTGTAAAAAAAGAAGAAGTGCTAATAAGGAAGGAAGGAAGTTTCAAATTAAGTATCCTTCAGACGTAAATTCGAGGTGTTATCAGGGTGTTATTAAAATTACTTATAAAATGTGCCCATTGCCCGTACAAGTCGGAGTTACAGTGGAAGAAAACAACCAACAAAACAAGTAAAAAAATACAGTGATTCAATACTAGCCTAGCAAAATCAGTCTACTCTTTCAAAATTTTCAGCTTGATATTTCCTTATGACTGGTCGTGATTATACCCTAGAAAAGTATCGGTTCGATTCGTTTGTGAAATCAGTCTGGCATTTCACGACATGTAGTGTAGGGTCTAACTTAACACACCAACTGCTGCGGATTCGGTAACCCCTTTCAGCTTGTATGGGAACAAAGTGTTTTTCAATCATGATCATTTGATTAATGATTCCTAGTATGCATTGAGGGCCGCTGTCTGAATACGTTTGGAGCAGCCTGTTGAATAGACGAGACGAGAAAGTTGTCTAATGAAGACGAGACAGAAATTCAGACGAGGTTGGCGAATCGCAATTGGGGCCCGTAATTGCGACGTGTATAGCCTATGAGAAAATGTCGTACTTGACGTATTTTGTGCACTCCTGGCCGAAATTTTTTTTGAGTTAGTAAATTTTATTAGAATCTAGTAAAAAAAAATCTCCGGAGTCGAGTAAACTTAATTTTGGTCGGGTGGCAACACTGGTAACATGTCATATGTAGTAGTGTCTGGGAGAGGTGCAGGACGAAATGCGGTACATGGAGGAGTACAGTTTACAATTGCTACCACCTGCTAATACGGTCCTGAACACCGACAGTAAGTCCTAGATTGATTGCAGCTCCGGAAAAAATGCCTTCCAGTTTAGAGTTCGAACTCAATTAACCATGTAAATCGTGCTGATTGATTCGCCGGGAAAGAGGAGTAATATTAATAGTAATGTTAATTTAAAGCCTTTTTCGGCCGTACACAAAACAGCATAAAGAGAAACATACTTTTGATTGTATCAGTAAAACATATAATCTATAAATATACTAAACATAATCCGTTAACTTCTGTACTCGTCCGGCTAGGATATCGTCCTGTCACAATACTCCGAGTCTATTTGTCACTGACTAGATCGCACCGTGTTGTATGTAATTCCGCGGAGTTAAAAGCTTCTAAAGTTCCTTTGGCCTGGGGGTTGGATTGGTGGAGTGTACTGGGACAACATGGGAATGGTAGTCTTGTAAGCTAACCCATTTTTTTATTTTATTTTTTAGGAAATACATCGCATTTGGGTTCAGCAGTTGCCGTTTCCCTCAACCTTACTTCAAATGGCACAAACTCACACGTTGCTGGAAACAATTCAGTCAATGCCGCAGCACCAGCGTTCAAAATGGAAGTCACCCCAGATCCCGGTTATTACCAGGTGGGTCTTACGAAAATTCTTATAGGAAAGTTATTTTGTCCTTCAGATTCCATGGTGTGGGACGCAAAGAGCCTTGTTTCAAGGCGCGTTTCTCCGACGAGGCAAGGTCCTGTTTGCCCCCTTAAATAACTATGAGACACTGTAGTGGTAATGTAGAAACAGCGGAATGGCTCAAATATACAAATACATATGTTGTTCAGATAGGACTGTCACACCTTAGTTTATCAGATACCATTAACATTTTGTATTTGAAGGATTCTCAGTTTTATATCTATTTACTCGGCAAATCAGCTATTTCGTGAGGTTAATTTTCCGATATATTTGAATATCCTGACAAATCCGAGCCACAAAATTGGAAACCACATCGACTGTTGTTTGTCAAATTTGAGCTTGTTTGATGTAGAGACAGAATTGAGACTACAACCGAGCCACAGCCTCTTTGTGGGATCGCAGTAAAACGCCTTTAATTTGATTTCAAAAATTACAAAAAAAGAAAAGCTTGATAAGAAATTTTTGAACTCCCGGGAAAGATACGATGAATAGCTAGCTATATCTTGATTATAGATATTTTAACTCTCAGAAATCGAAACCAATTACCAGAATCACCACCTGTAGGAGCATCGCATCAGAATTATATCTTATATTGCTCCGAAGTGCAATTTAAAGGACACCTGAATGAAGAGTACCAAGTATCATCCCTATCTGTATGACTTCCGTTAACATTGCCTGCAGAAAACCCAATCCAAATACGAAATAGTGTTTCCAAGCTATGATTTTTGCTCCATTTTGTCTGTCCTTATTTCAGTACCGAACAATTTTAGAAATGAACAAATGTCTCCAATCAACCCTTCTTCTGGAATTTTTTTTAACCGGTTAAGCCCAAACGTATATCTAGAAGAAATTCCAATACAATCCGGCCAGCGCTGTACAAGATTTGAATGAATTGCGCTTTTTGTCTTGGAGTCTGCATGTGCAAACCTCCAGAAACGAACATCCCTATTTTGAAAACGTCAAGCTCAGGAGAAGAATGCTCCCCGTGGCCATGTCTGTAAATGCAATTTCCATGGTGTGTTCAAGTATGGTTTCATTGTTCAGGTGTCCTTTAAGGTAATTTAAGGAAAGACACGATGAATAACTAAATCCCTAACTCGTGGAGTTGAAAAAGAAAACTTCAATGGTCTCCTTTACAGCCAACAGCGGACATGCCAGGGACGCACCAGGAAGGATTCTTCTCTTCATTACTGAACGATGACGACCTTCATCTTATGGACGTTGGAATGACTGATGGTGAGTCCTTTCAGATAAACAATCCCCGAGTCTTCAGTGTTGATGGTGCCAACCCTTCCGGGTTTTCAGGATAGGTTACTGGCAGACAGGTCCGTATCCAGGAATTTATTTCGGAGGGGGTTTTCCCCGCGGGTCGGACCTTGTCCATAGCAAAAAGTACTAAAAAGATTCAGATCAGAGTTAAAGTCTATAAAAAATGATTATTTGTGCATGTTTCGGGGGGGGGGTTTGAACCCCCTAACCCCCCCCGCTGGATACGGCCCTGCTGGTAGACGAAAATACCATGCCAGATGTATCCCGTCACGAAACTTTTTGGAGCTTTTTTGCTAGAGTATTAAACCGATGTTTTGGCAACCCATGTCGGTAAAATACTGGCGTCCTTTCTCCGAAGCAACGACGCGGCGCCGGCACCCCAAATTTCGACTTTCAAACTGTGATTTACCTATTTAGTTATTGTTGGCTTACGTCCTGAGGATTGATCGTTTTTTCATTTATTCTTTTTATTAACAGGGTTCTTCGTCAGTGATTGAATTTCTTTGCCGTCTCTTACTGTCACGATCTCAGTTAATCATTCGTATACCATTTATTAAACCCACCCTTATGTCTCTATGGTTCAAATAGCCTAACGATTGTAAATTTATTTCTTGTTTGCATTTTAATGATTGCTTTCCGTAGCGTATTGTTGCCAAATGTTGCATGGTTCACTACAAACAGTGCCTTGATTGGGAAAAACTAAACATTCAGTAAAAATAATCCGTGATTTGTTTAATGTTTGAGAATTTTTTTTTACCGCAAATTCGCAGTTGACCGCCCAAGGGAATTTCATCTTTCGAAGGAAAAGGCTCACGCCTATAAAAGTGGATTGTTGTTTTACTGATAACGGCATGATAATGTCACTTTAATACCGATAGTATACGAGCAAAGAATGACAGACACTTCTTTCCCTCCATTTGGTCGTTTGATAGCAAGAAGGTAAACGAGTTAGTTATTTATTCACACACAAAATGACATCATCGAATTTTCCAGCCACACGTTAAGGTGCCCGGCTGGCGATGGGTGGGGCTTAATTTTTGTTTGTTTGGGGGGGAGGGATTTTAGGCCTAATCCCAGGTTTTATAACACAGACTCAGAATTGGATTATTATTTTGGTGTGAAATGGTAAGTAGTTTCGAATATACCCCATGGCAGTTTACAGAGTTGATGCTTTTTGGAAATTTAGCAAAAAATAAACTTTTTTTTTTAACGCACATATCACCCACTTTACGACTTTCGAAAATAGACAAGTAGGCCTAGAAATGAAATAGAAAACAATCCAGATATACTTTTTAACGCATTATAATTACCACCTCGGCCGCGGGTCGGGGCCCCTAGTCTAGGTAGCTGCCTAGTTTGCCGAGGCAGAAGCCCGCCACTGTGTTTAGTTCCTGTGGCAGATTTGTCAGAAGGAGTTCAGAAGATGGGTTTTAATTTTAGGTGCCTATGGTGTTCGTATGGTCGACGCTAACTCAAACGTTCAGGGAGGTGCTGGTGCGGATTCCCGTTCACATCCTGCTTTGTCGGGGGCCGACACAGCACGCTCAGAAGTTGATTGGCCAGAAAGCCATTACATGGGCTATTCAAGGTAAAATCCTCAGTCTTCTTTCTCCTGAGCTCAACGTGGTTTGGGGAAGGCGATTTTCTGTCGTCACCCAATCGTATTATTTCTTGTTGGAAAGCCCTCCTAAGCTGGACTGCGCCAAACTCGTCGGCAGATTAGAAAATTGTTTTTAAACATGTCACCCAACCATATTATTCACCTGTTTGCTAACTACGGTGACTTGCGAGAATTTGCTGAATCGCCAAGTTCGGCTTTGTCAGGCCATGATTAGTCTGTCGTCTCAAATTGGGTGCTTTCATGTTATGTCACCAAACGGTAAACTGGCGTGTCATTTCCCGCGCTGGCTGATCAGTGGATCATATCGTCTTGCTACTTGAGTTGAGATAAAAATGTTTCGGTAGATATTCGCAATCATCTTTCAGGACCTTTTTTTTTTTTATTTTTTTTTTTTTATAGGCATATACGCTACGGACATCATAGCTTACGCTAAATTGTGCCGTTGTGCCGACCTTTGTCGCGTGGTAAAGTATTTCTTTCCCACTGCAAACTAGTTTGCTGTTATGGAAACAAAATAGTCGGTTAAAAACCTGTCCTAACGATTTAAAAAAAAATTACTGATTTGAACCGATGTATCCTATAGATCGGAGTGGAGATGATGGGCAGAGTTGGCGAAACGCGGTAGGAGAGAAACGGGGTCTGTTGTCTATATAACTATTTAGATAATTCTAACCTGCCCTTCTTATTTTCAGTGCACTGAGAACGGTGAGCAACGGAGCGATCGGTTCAGGAAACGGGGGTGGTTCTGACAACCGGAATCCTCCTCAGAAAAAACATCAGTTCTATGGGAAAAGATTTGCTTCAGACAATTGTAAGTGTTCCTTCATGTACATTTTTAGGCAGCGGACCGTACTTTAGGAACGACAGCGGGAGGCCACAAGTATGGAAGCCTGGGACATAGGAACCGGGATAAGGATTTTTCTCGTATTCTGCTTTTTGATATAACCACCTTCAAACATATACTCATTTAGTGGACACAAGACACGCTCAACTAGGTTCGACGTTAAAGGCGTTTTTCCGCGGCATATTTGTGTCCCACAGATTTCTGTGTGCTTGTCGTGAAACAGAAGTGTGTGCCACACATTAGACCCAGAAGCTGAAACTCGCGGAAACGCCGCTTTGTCTGTTTTTTGACGCCACTTTAATTATGATATTTGGATTTCTTTTTGCCCCTAAATTTGAATTTCCCGCTAAATTTGAGTCACAAAAGTCGAAAACCACCTCGGTAATTAGTTGCGTTTTTGCAGATACCATGGTATCTGATACTACGGTTGCTTTGCAAAAACGACAATTCGTATAAAAACGAGAGTCATCCACCAAAATTACTAATATCCACTCACATCACAAGTGCCCAACCCATGTGTGATGAAAGTGAGCTAAATTTTTAGATACCACGATCAGTTACCACGGTGACTGGCCAGATACCACGGTAACTGCAAGGATGCCTTTCGACCATGGTATCAGATACCATGAGATCTGCAAAAATGCAACTAATAAAAACCTTGTTGGTCGCGGAAATAAATGTGCGGGCCACGCAGATGACCGTGGAAGCACTCATCTTCGGGATCGAGGAAAAGCGCCTTCAAGAATTTGAAGTGGGTTCCCAGATTGGGAGAAGATGTCGAACTTCCTTAAACCGTATCGACTCATTTGCTGATTTGCAAAGAAAGAGGAATATTCAGTGAAGTCAACCACAGTGGGTCTTAAATTGCTGAATCTCTCAAGTTAAGCTGAGCAACCTTTTGGAAGTTTTACCTTCTAACTACTACACCCTGCTAGCCCAGTGATGGCTTACTTTTGACTCAAGTTGCTCGCATACAGTGTGTGTAGCGGGTGGCGTCGGTCTGGTATTAGATTTCGTAACTAAAATGCAACCTTAGAAAACTTTGCACTCGCGCTTTACTGACTTTTTTTAAAGCAATATTCAGATACCTGTACAGCGGATGACGTTGGTCTGATGTTTGATTTCTGTGACTAAAGTGCAGTTCTGAAACACAGTCGCACACTGTCTAGATTTGATAAAGCGGACCACAAAAATGGTCTTTCTGCCACACACACAATGATAACCATGTTGAAATTTTGAATGTTGAAAACCACAAAAAAAACACCGTCAAACAATGAGCATATTAAAAAAAACACCAAATTTCCTAGGTTTGAAATAATTCGGTTTGGACTAAATCTCAGCCGATTATCCGAGGCACCTAGGGAGCCAAGGATCAAAGTAATAATTTCCATCTAAAGCTCCAACTGTTTATTCCAAATACAAATAAATGAAAAAACCAAGACCATTGTGGTACTTCTAAAGACATAAGAAAAATATTCGATTAAGTCTCGTAATTCTTTGCTAATCAACCGGGGAAAATTTCGTCATCTGGAAAAGAAGACGTTCTGCTTGGGTTTTTTCGCGAGCCAAAACAGCAACCCGGCAATCAAGTTCAAATCTAAATAAACTGGTGGCTTGCGATAAGTAAGAGGAGGTAAACAGAATGTTTGGATTAGGTCTTTAAACAAGGATTAAATAATGATAATTTTTAGCTGGTGGCGAAAATTCGTACTTTGGCGGAGGCAGCATCGAGTCATCAGCTGACCCTCTCTCACTGCACTCCAACGACGTGAAGTATCCCTACCCAGACTACCCGGGGCATAGTCTGGATATGAGAAGTAGTGCACTAGATGCCCTCCACCACAATCACAGTTATAGCATGAATCGGTCGCAAGAAGAATTATCCTATAGACCCATTTCGAGAGACAAGCGTGCTGCTACCAGTTCCGCAATGAGTAAGTATTCTTGAGTATACCAGACTTCTAGTATTTCGGCCAGTAATGTAGGGTCGCATACTTCGATTAAATAGCAAACTGTATCTGCTCCAGTAGTATAAGAGATACTTAAAACAGATTGAGTTCCTGCATTTGTTGAAAATTTAGCGATCGTGGGATATCGGTGTGGACCTGGAGGTGAACTTTGAGGATGGAGCGGTAAGTAAAAATAAAACACATTCTTGATTGTTCTTTCTTTATTTAATTGTAATAGTGAAGAGACTTGTTTATTTGTTGATTATTTTCGTATTAACCCCCATGTAACGGGCCATGGAGCTTTGTAGGGGTCGAAACTTATTTTGTTCATTTATTTTGAATTCAGTAAAATTGAATTGAACTGACCTTGAACATAAAAATGCTGCGTTTGGTCCCTAAGCGGTGCGTCTCGACGCCATTATCTGACTGCATCTGCGGGAAAATGCAACGCAATTATCCCACCCAGGGCTAGTCCCCTGCTTGAGGACCATGTCCATTAAAATGTCCAGTCCAGTCAAAATTATCATTCTATCGCTGTTAGGCTGAATAACAAATCTGGTTGTGCTCGGATGGACTGGGTGGCCACAAAAGTTAAGCGGAGTAACGTTTCTTTTAGAAGTTCTAAAGATCCAACATACATGCCGTCACAACTGCTAAGAGGACGATAAAGAATCGAGTATAAGTGTTCAAGTCAGAAAAAAGTGTAGAAGTGGGTTAGATTTTGTGCCTGGAATTGAGGAGATGAATGGTTGAATGAGATCGCGAATTTAGCCTCTCAGTTGAACTTTAAGGTAATTACTTGTAGGTTCACGTTCATCAACCGATGGCGAAATGGACCAGGCTTGTCGAGACGAAAAACGTGCAAGGTCGATGGGTATTCCAATAACCATCGAGGACATCATAAACCTGCCAATGGATGAGTTCAATGAAAGACTAGCCAAGTATGATCTTTCTGAAACACAGCTCTCTCTCATAAGAGATATTAGAAGAAGAGGGAAGAATAAGGTGAGTTTGAAAGAAAGACTTGTGTCGTTCTTTATTACTTGAAAAACTGAGTGACTAATAGAGCGTCGACAAATAGGTGAGTAATTTGTCAGTCAGTTTGTAAGTGAGTCTTTGGACAGTGAGCTGGCTGTTATTGAATGCGCTCTCGCTTATTCCTGTTCAGTTTATTGGATTTTCAGGTGGACTTGGTTTTGAGGTGTGTCATAGTTGGTACATTGTACAGAGCACGCTGTATTTTTTTGTAAAGAAAAAAAAATTAATAAAATACTAAATCTGACACAAAGGACTTATCTAAATTTAAAATCCCTACAAAGGGGTAGTAGATGGTAGAGGGTAGTAGATAAGCGTAATAGATGCTGAAAACATACCGTCCGGATTAATGGTGTCCATGCCTTTATTTTTTACCCCCTGACCGTCCCCACACCGACTTAGTCGTCGGGTAGGGAGTTCCGCGGAACGGCCACTGTGTTCGCAAAGCCATGGGGATAGTTGAAGTGCAGTTTTTTAAACTATGACTCTCGTGTCATACCCTTACGTTAACCTGTTGTCCGATACCGAGAATCTAGTATACTTGCAGCGTGTACCCGAGCGGTTGGTACATACGGAACTATACCGGTATTCTGATCTTAATCCTCGAAAGGTTGGTTCGTGACTGTGGGGGGGGGGGGAGTTCGGACGGTATGTCCTGGTCTGGGTCCTACATTCAATAAACAGTGTTTAGAAATCACACTTACGTTTAATATTGAAGTTCTGCATACATCGGTTAATCCATCCGTATCACTACTGACTTCTTGCTTAAGACTGACTTAATTAATACATATACAACGGTCTTTATATACCTGCTTTTACTCTTTGCCTAAATCGTTTCCACTCTGGTTAAATCGTCTCACTCTTGAAAGCATAAAACAGCTGTGAGGAAATGCTCCTTCGAGAAAAAGGTGCTTCGAGAAAAAGGCAGTTTTTGCGAGAGTTGTTCTGAACATTTGGAATTAAATATTTCGTGTCGTTACAAGTTTCTTTTTCCTTCTTTTTGCCGTCTTCAATTGCCATCAGTCGCGATCTCCCTTTCATTCTGTACCGACTCTGTGGGACACGAGCCTCAATCGAGTACGTGTTAGCCAGTGTGAGAAAAATGATCCATACACATCGTTTCATCTCCTTCTTTTTTCCAGGTCGCTGCCCAAAACTGCCGTAAGAGAAAGCTTGATCAAATCATGAGCCTGGCGGACGAGGTCAGGCGGGTTAAAGATAGGAAGATCCGATTGGCCCGCGAAAGAGAAATGCTTCTGATGGAAAAGACGAGAATGAAAGAGCGATTTGCCATGCTACACCGACACGTCTTTCAGGTAAGGACATTCTTAGTAAGCTAAGAACGGATAATTCTGAAGGAGAACCTGCGTATGAAGCATGGATGACTCCTCATCCTTTTCCTGACATTCCTGGGCAGGTGTTCACTGTAATATCGGAAATCTCGTATCGAGGTGGCGGTTATGACAGAAATCACACATTCTTGCAAGAGAGAACGAGACCGGGACTGGAAAGACTTCTCCTTGAAAACTAACGACAGGGATCCAGTGTCAACTTCTAGACCACAAGCACTGGTAACGTCAGCTTTCAACATAGCCTTGTCGCTAGCAAGTGCTATTTACCTTAAATTACCTTAAATCGCATTGTCCAGCGACAAAGGTGGATGGTCCTCCTGTGGTTGTCGCTGGTTTGAGTGATTGTGGTCACACATGATGTTCAGACTAGATTTTGGTTAATGTCTGGTAGAGGATTCCGGGGCATCCCACTCGTACTTCCAGAGTTTGGCTTCCCACTCCTTGTCAAGCTTGGATTTGAACGAGTCCACTGTCTTTGCGATGACTGTATCTTCTGACAGGGTGTTCCAATTTTGCACCACTCTGCTTGAGAAGAAATGGTTTCGGGTCCTGGTTTGAGCAGATGGTTTCGGGATCTTCTTGCTGTGGCCTCGAAGAATTTTTGTAGCCTGGTTTGTAGGGGGGTAGAGGTAATTTAAGGTCATCGTCCCGTACCGGAAAACTTGATTCCTGCTCCGTTCTTTAGTCTGCTACTCCTTAGAGCGAAGCTTCATGAGTTGTAAGAGCAAATATTGGTTGGTCCACTGTACTGTGTCAGAAGTTTCATAACAGAAACACAGGGGTGCGTAGTTTCAACAGATAAGACTAGGATGTTTTGAAAAGTTACGCATTTAAGCGTTATGCATATAAGAAGAACCGAAACACCGCCGGAAAACATCAGTCACAACATATAGCATTCCAAGTGTTATCCGCCTTGTCTTATCTGTTATGAAACTTCTAACAGTGTAGGATCGAGCTACATCCGACGACGGTCGGGAGTGTTTGGGGGGGGGGGCAGTCAACCACAAACCCCTGGTTTTTGGATACCCTATGCCAAACGCTGGATATATCTAGCGTTTGGCGTAGCCTACGCCTAATGCTGGATACCCTACGCCAAACGCTTGATAGCTGCTGGTACCCTAACCTTGACCTATCCCACGATAGAAGAATCATGATTGGTTGATTTCTGAACTTCACTTAAATCATCAGTATTTGATTGGGTCCAAGTATCCAGCATTTGGCATAGTGTATCCAGCGTTAGGCATATTCATTTATTTCATTCATTCATTTATTTGATTCCTTCAAAACTGAAGACTATATAAAAAAAGAGAACAACATGTCACAAACACTTCAGAGATAGTACACAAACAATTAACTGACCGTTAAAACAAACTATCATTCTATATCTACAGTAAAATACAAATGATAACACAAAATCAAAATAAATAAACTAATCATGGCACTTTTTTAGTGAAGAAAGGAAAAAGGTTGTGATGGACAAGAATGTTTTCAGCCTTTTTATGAAAGTTCTGAATTTTTCTGTTCAGAGTTTCCAGAGGATTCTTCACTTTAAAACTGGAAGTTAGGTAATTACTCGCAGAAATAGGGAAACTAAGAAGGAATTTTGAAAATTTGTAATAAGAAACTTTTAACGCAGAAAGTTCAGAAGGACGGAAAGAAGAAAAGAAAGCAGACGGAAAAAGAATATGAGGGAGTGCAACAGCCGTATAAATCGAACCGAGAACATCTCTGCGATACATACCCCGTAAACGAATAACAGCACCAAATGCTCTTCTTATTTTATCTTGCACATGCTGAATAAGGATAAGTTTCCATTCCCTGGTATTGGAAGAATAAGGGATTCCAAGATACGTAACTTTCTCAACAGGGCTGAAAACAATCCCCCCACCACAATCCAAAGGGGCATTCAGTGTCGGCAAACTACTAATCACAAAATAATTACATTTTCCAGAACTAATTATTAGACCCTTCTTCCCCAGTTTAGACACTAGAATGTTAAAATTTTCAATTAACTTTTCTTTTGACCGACTTAAAATAATAATATCATCAGCATAAGCTAAAAACGTTACATCACGCGCAAAATGAATCAAAAAAGTTTTAAGCGACCGAAGACAGTCTGCCAAACATGCATTAAAAATATATGGAGATAAAATTCCACCTTGTCTAACGCCTTTTCCCGCTGAAATTAAATTGGACAGAATTTTTGGGGAACGAATTGCCACTTGAACGTTAAGTCCATTGTACCACGACCTTAAAACACGCACAACAGAAAGAGGAATACCATTATACACAAGTGATAAAAGAGCAGCCGCATGAGAAACGTTGTCAAAAGCACCTTTTATGTCTATCAGAAGCGTATACAGCGGTTGTCCACTCGCTCGTGCATCATTGACTAAAGTGGAAAAAGTAGCGTGCGCATGATCGCAACCCATACCCCTTTGAAATCCAACCTGGATTTCAATTGTATACCAAACGCAAGATATACCGAGCGTTTGGCATAGGCTTTCCCAAAATCAGGGGTTTGTGGTAGACAGGGGGGGGGGGGGATTTCGTGACAATCCCATTCACTTTCTTGTACAATCCTCTCGTAACAAGTGCCGTCAGCCGTGTGAGCTCGCAGCTCTTAGTTTTCATGTGCAGTGGCCCTGATGAGCTTTGTGAAGCAATACATCTTATGCCGTCGTTGTATAATTTAATGTTTTTCAGTCATTACGAGATCCGGAAGGAAATCCATATTCTCCCTACGACTATAGTCTTCAACAGTCAGCGGATGGGAGTGTGGTGTTAGTTCCAAGAATGGCAATGAGACCCGGAGACCACGAACTCGGTGAACCAGGGCCATCTAGTGTGATTCGTAAGTCCGGCGAATCTGCGCGAAATGCGACAGCTTAAAAGTGAAGGATTTTGGTCGCTTCCCGGTTCGGAGTTTTGTGTTGTTTTGTGATAACCTGTTACAGTATTCCTGAGTTATGCTAGTAACTAAGGGAGTGCAGTTCTGTTTTGCGTTTATAGGCTCAAGGGTAGCTTTAGACGCGGTTCATGGGTATACAGTCAAATACAGTGCTACCAGTCTAGTGGTTTTGAAGACACATATTCTTGGAAACGCTATGTAGCTTTTGTACTGTCGAAGCCGAACATATATTAACATAATGCACTTTCATTTTTGCATGTTGTTTTATTTGTCTGCGGGTTAGTGATACACGCATAGCACACGCTGGAAGTACTGGGGGTTTGAAAGCTGAAATTTTCTGGTAAAGCCAGATATGTGGCAGTTTTCACTGATGTATGCGATTGTCCGATAGTTCTTACACTGTGACCGGACTCGCTTCTTGCGAGGTAGGGACAGCTGTAAGGATGAATCCAGTGTTTCGGGGTGGAGCCAAATCTGCCTCGTAGTGGGAGGATATGGATGAGGTTTGACAATTTTTCGGTGATGAAAAGCGAAGAACAGACCCCCCCCTCCCCCACGGACGACGCGTGACTGGCTCTTTCTTATGCGGTGTGCTCAGCTCAAGAAGTGCTGCTGATTTCTATTTCGCCACGTTTCCGCAGTTCGTCTATACCCGAATTCCAGCTGTCGGACGTGCCTTTGCTTTCCAAGAAGCGGTAACCAATAAGAGTTGGCGATTCTTTATTATTTCTACATCTGGACATTACGAAGGGCTCATAATACTTTGTTCATGACTACGTTATTCCCAAGAACCTTCCTCTACCTATTCTAGGCCGATCTCCCTCCCCTTTTCTTTCGGGTTTACTTGTCCGCCGGCAAATCTGGCGCGAAGGTTTTGGTGAGATGGAATAAATTACTTCGCTTCTGTCCGATTTTTTTATGGCACTTGCCCTTCGGCCAAGTGCCATATAGCGATCGCAATTTCTGTCCGTCCGTCGGTCGGTCTGTCGGTCTGTCTGTCCGGGTTTTGCTAGTTCGGGTACTTCCAGATAAGCTAGGACGATGAAACTTGGCAGGCGTATCAGGGACCGGACCAGATTAAATTAGAAATAGTCGCTTCCCCGATCCGACCACCTGAGGGGGAGTGGAGGGAAGGGGAATCCGGAAAAAATACGAAAAATGACTTATTTTTAACTTACGAACGGGTGATCGGATCTTAATGAAACTTGATATATGGAAGGGCCACTTGTCTCAGACCTTCCATTTTAAATCCAAACCGGATCCGGTGACATGGGGGGTAGTTGGAGGTGGAAACCGGAAATCTTGAAAATCGCTGAGAGTGGAGAGATCTGGATGAAAGTTGGTAGAAAGAACAAGCACAAGTCCTAGATACGGGATTGACATAACCGGACCGGATCCGCTCACTTTGGGGGAGTTGGGGGGGGGGATCTGGATTTTTAGTGATCCCGCGAGTTCGGTGCTTCCTGATGTGCTAGGACGATGAAAATTGGCAGGCATGTCAGGGACACAAACAGATTGACTTGATAATAGCCGTTTCCCCAATCCGACCATCTGGGGGGGGGCTGGAGGGAGGGGAATCCGGAAAATGAGGTATTTTTAACTTACGAACGGGTGACCGGATCTTAGTGAAACTTGATATATAGAAGTACCTTGTGTCTCAGACAACCCAGTTTAAATCCGGACCGGATCCGGTGACATGGGGGGAACTGGAGGGGGAACCGGAAATCTTGGGAAACGCTGAATATGTCATCTAGAGCTTTCAGATTGAATGAACCTAGATATCCTAATTCTAGGTACGAACCGCATTTTTGAATGGCGGGGTGTTTATTGTGAAGTTCTCTTCTACTTTCTTGTACCACTACTCGTAACAAGTGCCATATCAGCTCGTAGCTCTTGTTGTTTCCAAGAGACCAAATCAGATTTTTATCCGTCCAATTAGAGTGCGAAGAACACGATCTAGTTTGTGTCGTAGCTGCGGGCCATCTAGCAGAAGTCGACGAAACTTGTAAAGGGTGAGGAAGGTCGTTGCGAAATCATGCGAGCGGAAGCCTCTTGTGAATGAATATGAACAAAGCATCATGGGACCTTTAAATTACGTAAAGGTTCGCCGAATTTAAAGCTTTAGGTCAAATAGTCGAGCTGTCGTTTAAAGCTTCGGCAACAGTCAATTTCTTATATTTGGTTTGTACTGGCGTAGTGTAACGTTATTCGAGGAAGAAATATTCATATATTCTTTATTTAAACTCGGTGGATGGGGTGATATTTTACGCTAAAGTTGGTCAGTACAAATCGTATTCCTTAGTGTACCAATCACGTAACTGATTGGTCCGCAACTTTATAGGCAGTAAGTTTTCCGATTTTCTTGGAAAAGGTTACATTCGTAGAGTAGCTTTAACCATAGACGGAGGAACGTTGGTATTGTGTTACTCTCGTGGATGCTAGAGCGAAAAATATAAATGTGATAAATTGTTGTGTTATGTAAAGTTTATTTCGGTGGGATTGTGCCTTACATACGCTGTGTATAATTGTCGAATTATGGAAAAGCGTCTGTAAAGTACTTTGTAAATATGAAAATACACACCTTTACGGAGGAACGATTGTTTTGAATCTTGATTGTTTAGCTATTGAGTAGCTGAAACTTCATGTTGTTAGATTATTTTTATAATTTTTTGTATAATTCATATTAAGAAAACCGAGTTAGATTAAACATTCCTTCAGCCCAAGCTGACTGCGAATCATATTTGACAGCTAAATTCAGCTGACGTATCCGTTTTGCACTGTCAAATACGAGTTAGATTATTATGCCGCGAGTATCAAGTGTGCCACTTCTTCCGACCCATGATAGGCTCTGCAACTGTACACATGTATTTGATCTTTAGATGCGTGTTAGTTTCTTTGAATAGTTGCATAAACAAGACCAAAGGTTTCGATGGGATCCCAAAAATCTAATATTTGATCCAGACAATTATGTCTTGTCGTCGCCAGGCTAATCATCTGAGAAAACCAAGTTCAGATATACCTATATAAACCATATCTATTTTGACGGTACTGATCGAAACTTCCTGCTTTACTTCTGCCAAATTTCCGGTTTCGGCCAAATTCTGAGCGAACTACTTGTCCAGCAAAAAAAAAAGAAAGTTCAGAAACGAATTCGGCGTATTTCCTTATCCCTATAAAGAACATCTAATCAACTTCAAATAAAACTTAACCCTATAAAAAATCCGGTTTCAACCGGATTCCGGACGAACTATATGTCCGGGTTATGATTGTCATACAGTTCAGCGTCTTTTCTTACCCCTAAATCTGTCATCTATCAACTTCAAATAAAACTTTTGCTTTTAACAAATTTTCCGGTTTTGGCCGGATACCGGGCGAACAAGTTGTCCGGGTAGAAAATGCTTTTCATACAAGTGTTCAGCATGTCTTCTTACCCCTGCGGCCCTGAATCGAACATCTAATCAACTTCAAATAAAACTTTTACTTTTAACAAACTTTCCCGTTTTGGCCGGATTCCGGGAACTACTTGTCAGGCGAGAAAATGGTTTTCACCATCGTGTTCAGCATGTCTTCTTACCCCATAATCGACTATCACATTAGCTGTTTAAAAATATTTTGTTTGCCCATTAATTTAAACCCCCACCCCTAAATGTAAGGCTACGAACTCGGCCTTACTCTTGACCAAAAGAATCCTCACACCAAGTTTCATCAGAATATCTCATTCCCTTAGAGAGTTATCGTGCTTACAGACGGACAACTTTTGCGATGTCATAGGTATCCCTCCACTTAGGTTTTGGATCCCAAAAAGTCGTGCCTAAAAAAAGTTTCCCCTAAAAAAGTTCTGTTTGTCACATGTCAGTTGGATTTTGCAGTTTCTTCGTTCACATTTTGCACTGTCCGAAATATCTCAACTAACCGATAATCGAACAACCAGCGGAATGTCCAGGTATTAACAACAGGCGCATCCCGGATACGTTCTGATGCAACTGAATCGGCGCGTAGTTTCGTAAGTTGATGACGTGCAATCCAAACCAGCATACTGTCTGAAGTTCGTCGAGACGTTACTCGATAGTTCAAAGTATCCTAACTGCAGAGATAGCAGATTCAGAAATCGAGAAGAAGTTGGGATTATAATGGGTTTATTTTCAAAAGTTAGGTGACGTGAATAGTTAAAAGTGGGTAAAAATAGATTGAAATTAACGTCACTGAGGGATGCACGAGTAGCCACAAAAAGCACGAAAAAAAAAACACAGTTTACGCCAGGAAAACGTGGAAACACTTGGCTGTTAGCTAATACCAAGTTTGTTTGTTTATTTTTACCATATTACTGTTGCATTTGCACAGTTTACAAATTAGGTAATCTTACAAATAAATACGAAGACTGATGAGAATTTTGGCTTTTTATTCTTTTTTTATGGCACTTGCAGCCTCTGGCTCAAGTGCCATATACCGATCGCAATTCCGTCCGTCGGTCGGTCGGTCGGTCTGTCCGAATTTTTTTGTCCCACATGTTCGAGTTAGGGTACTTCCAGATGTGTTAGGACGATGAAACTTGGCAGGAAAATCACGGACCCGACCAAACTAACCTGGAAATAATCAGTTTCCCGATCCGACCATCTGGGGGGAGTGGTGGGCCGGGGAATTCTGAAAATTAAGTAGTTTTTCTCACACTTTTTCGAGTTGGGGTACTTCCAGATGTGCTAGGACGATGAAACTTGGCAGAAGCATCAGGGACCCGACCGGACTAACCTGGAAATAATCAGTTTCCCAATCCGACCACCTGGGGGGGAGTGGAGGGCTGGGGAATCCGGAAAACTGGAGTAGTGTGTAAGAGTAGTGTGTAACTTTCGAACGGGTGATCGGATTGGAATGAAACTTGATAACTGAATAAATGGCATAGCTATGGGGGAGTTCGGGGGGGAGACCGGAAATCTCGAGAAACGGTTAGAATGGAGGGATCGGAGTGAAACTTGCTGGGAAGAACAAGCGTCTGCTCCAGATAAATCGTTTATACATTTGGACTGGATCCGGACACAAGGGGGGGGGGGTGGAGGGGAGTTTCCCGGAATTCCGGTAATGGCGGTTATCGGGATTTTCCCGACGAAACTTGGGAGGCGAATCAGGGACCCGATCAAATGACTTATAAATAAAAATTTACATGATCCGATAGTCGTGGGGGGAGTAGCGGGAGGGGGAATCCGGAATATTGAGTCATGCGTAACTTTGGAACGGTTGATCGGATTTGAGTGAAATTTGATAATTGATCAGAGGACATGTCTCTGGTGATCTTTGTCATGTCCGGACCGGATTCGACAACAACTGGGGGGGGGGAATACGTGACCGGCTCGGACTGGGGAGATCGGGATGGAACTTTGTGGGAATAATAAAGAGATGCTCTGGATAAATCACTTACAGAACCGGATTGGCTCCGGCGACTGTGGGGGAGTTTTAGGGGGGGGGGTCCGGAATTCCGGTGATCGCGATTTAAGGTACTTCCAGATGTGCTAAGACGATGGAACTGGGCTGGAATATTAGAGATTCGACAAGATTGGCTCAGAAATCGCCACTTTCCAAATCCGACATTCCTTAAAGTACCAATCTTGACCGTAAATTTAGAAAAATACTTTTAAGCAAATTATACATTTTCATGATCCCCATGAGCCCATTATCATTTTTGCCTCAAGGGTTTTGCTTACAAATGAAGTTCTAGCTCCCTTAAAGTGCGAATCTGAACCGCAAGGTCCAAAACTACTTTTTTTTTATCAAACGATACATCTCAACCCATGATCATTTGTGCCACAAGGGTTTTGCTTGAAAATTTATTTTATCACCCTTAAAGTGCATTTTAACCGAAAAGTGAAAAAATTTTTTTTTACCAAACGGTATATATCAATGATCCCTAAGGGCCTGTGATCGTTTTGTCTCAATAGTTTTTTCTTACAGATGAATTTCTAGTGCCTATAAAGTGCGTATCATTACAGCCAAGTTCTAAAACAAAATACGTTTTCTCGCTAGCTCCCTTAAAGTGCGCATCTGAACCGCAAAGGTAACCTTAAAAGTACTTTTGATCAAACACTACATCTCAACTCATGCAAGTGCCATATGAGCTTACAGCTCTTGTTGACATTCTTTTTCTTCCTCAGCCTTATCTTACTATTTTCTTAGCTTTATTACTGCTTTGTTTTCAGGGTTGGCTGCTATATGTGAATAGTGATAGAATCAATCATTGCTGTTTAATCGCTCTAATTACGCAAAAGCAATCTCCCATCTAGCGGGTAATATGGGGAGCTTCACAAAAAAAAAAAAAGAAGAAACTATAATCGGTTAAAAAACTATCGCAAACTATAGTTTTCAAAGATGAGTTGACTTAGTACTGCAATAACGAATGATGACAGAAGGTCGAACTGTGATGAATCCAGATGACCCAAGGTCTCTTTCTGAGTTCGAGCCCTGCCTTTTATTGTCATCAATCAATCAGTTTTTATTATTCGTAAACCTTTCTTACGGTATTAACAAAAAACCGAATATTTGTTCTCTCGTCAAACATAACTATATACAATTGCGCTTTTACAAAGTCAAATATTCAATAATTAACAAAAACAAAAATTGCAACAATTTAAAGCCCTAAACTTCCATAATTAACTCAATGTTAATTCTCTGTGGCCTAAGGCCTTACGCGGTCGGGAATGTGTCTTCCAGTAGTTAGTCACCAAACTTGGTAGAAAGACAATGCTTGCAAGAATTTATCCTCGATTATATCCATTTTGTCGAACGACTGCTAAGTGGACCCACACTGTAATGCAGCTTAGCACAGATCCACAGTTCCCTCTTTCAGCCGTAGAGGAAGAATACTAATTACAAGCAAGTCCGCAAGATGTCTACTTGTCTTTAATTTAGACCTTTTCATTGGTTGACATATGGGATGGCTATAGGCAAGTTGAATTCCAAAGGGTTAACGTCAAGATAATCATAAATTGTAAGCGACGCCATTATTGGGATACAACTTTAGAAAACTTTGTGCAACTATTTAATGTAAGCCCTATCCAGAGGCGTTACCAGCGAAAATACTTGGGGGTGGCGGGGGGGGGGGGTTTGGCAAGGTCTTTACCAAATGGCTGGTCGTTTTTACCGACTTTTTAAGAAAAAAGACTGTATTATGTTAAAGAAACCGACTGTTTTTACGAAAATTCGAGTTTTAAAGAACAATCGCGATGACTCATTCTTTTCACCGACTGGCCTACAAAATTGGAGGGGGGGGGGGACGTCCCCCTCACACCCATCCGTGACGCCTCCTTTATTCATGGAGTCTTCAATGCGGCGTGACAGCACTCCCTGAAATATGGCGGGTTAAAACCTGTAGGCAGTTGTAATTTCGGGACCGCCTTGTAGTGTGCATGTCGGCCGCCGGTTGGGATGGGCACCACTCCCGTAAAATCGAATCAGTATTAATTTGGTTCCTTATTGCGGGCGCCTCTTTGGAAATCCGGTACTTCCTTGGATGCTAGTTTCGTTGAACCATTGTAGCATGCGCAGTGTCTGTACTGACGTCAGGACTCAGGCTGTGCTGCTCTCCCTGGCGGTAGCAGCTGGCAAACTAAGTTGTGCCGCGAGTCTTGGTGTTTTGTGATAAGGGCATTCGAAGCCAGAGCAAAATAACACTAGGGAGTAGCGCCAAGACCTATATGCTTTCCATGCTTCAAAGTTGTGCCATACTTGTAGTGCCGCCCACTACGCTTGCGGCATTTAAAGCGAGACAAACTTGCGGCTTTAGAAATTTCCAGTAAAGCTAAGATGCGGTCTGCATACATCGAAGAAACAGGGGACTTGTATCTTTTTTTGCTCTGTTCAGAATTTTAAGTTATTGCAGCCAGCGCTGGTGCTCGCCTGATCGATTTTCAGTAGGGACGTTCTCCATCACGAGTGGTGCTACTGTCGCTGTTATTCGAGTGTGTGTCACTTTTTGCAAGTCTTGGCGCTACTCCCTAGTGTTATTTTGCTCTGAGTTGAAGCCAGGAGGGATTCCACCTTCGTCCATGCCGGCGAAAGCCTCCGATGGGCTCAGGGTCTTCGTTGAGGGTGCTTAGGCCCAGTTTTACGTTACCCTCCACGAAGGCGTGCACAGCACTTGGCACGAGGACGCGCCACCTGTTCGTATTAGGGGCCTAACAGTAAAAAAAAATACTGCGCACAATATTGTTCTTTGCTTCCGGTAATGCCTCCGAGGGGTTTCTCATTCCCAGGAGCCGAGAGAAAATCACCGGCACTATCGGGCAGCAACTGTGCATACAAAAATCAGTTGAACAGCGTACTTACTTCAGCTGAATGGGACGGTCCTGACGTAGCTGCTCATAGTGACTTGCACTTGAACTGACACTCCACAGGGAAGATTTTCGGATTCTGGACTGAAAATGGTAAGCGAGTTCGATATATCAGAGCAAAATAACACTAGAGATTAGCCCCAAGACTTGAAAGAAGTGACACACACTCGAATAGCAGCGACACTAGCACCAATAGCGATAATAAACGTCCCTACCCAAACATAATCAGTTGTGCACCAGCAACCAGCGATGTCTCAAATAACGTCATAATTTGAACAAAGCAAAAAAAAGACAACCTCTACCGTTTCCTCGATGTCTGCAGACCGCATCTTAGCTTTACTGGAAATTTCTAAACCCACAAGTTTATCTCGCTTTAAATGCCGCAAGCGTAGTGGGCGGCGCTACGAGTGTGGCCCGTTTGCGGAGCATAGAAAGTATACGTCTTGGCGCTACTCCCTAGTGTTATTTTGCTCTGGTAAATTTATTCATGTTACTCCCTAGTGTTATTTTGCTCTGCAATTTATTCATGTTCTGCTTGCACGAACGACCATTACGACTCTGAAACGCGTAGTTTGACGATGCCAGTTGATCTTGACGTACATTTGTCACTCGTCTCGATTCAAGGGACCTGTTTTGGCATTCGTCCGGGACACGGCCAGAGCAGACAGATAACTGTCCGCTGTGATGTAAATCTCAAGAGAAAAGAGAATATACGTATTTGTGTTTTGTTCTGGGATTTCAGGCAGAATGGAACTGTCATGCATAATGATGTTAAAAGGTTTGAGCAGTGAAAACTGTCCGGATTCCTGCTTACCGGTCGGGGTTTATTATATTTGACAAAGAAAAACGGATAAGCCAGCTACATTTTATTGGAGCTATATTTCGGCCCTTCTTGGCAAGGGTCCTCTTCAGGCTGTATCCGTTCAAGGAATATCTACGGGTTTTATTTCCGCACACAAGATGAGGTTGCGAGAAACTAGGCAGGATTTTGGACATGCTACCAGTCCGCGTGTAAAAGGCTTTTGGCTCATAAGTAGTATATTGTTTATCTCAATTTGCATGGTGGAACTCCATTTCTATATTTAACGTTTAACTGTAAAGCCGGATTATTTATGAATAATTATGACTATCTTCAGGCTATTTCTTACAGTATTCTTTCGTGGTGACGGAAAACAAGACCAAATTCACAATCAGACCGCATTACTTGAATTTCATCGTGGATGTGATTTTACCTTCTCTAAAATCAAGGACGACCAGAGGACGACAGAAAATCAAAGACCCTTCGAAATAGGTTCAAAAGTCCCACATCTAGCAGCCCAGCAAGTTTGTTTATTGACAGCAGGCAAATTATTGTTGTTGTTGATCCTGCATCGAAATCTTTAGATATTCCTTCGGCCCAAGCTGACTGCGAATCATATTTGACAATGCAAAACGGATACGTCAGCTACATTTTATTAATTATAGAATATTTATAATTATACCGAAATATAGCTCTAACAAAATGTAGCTGACGAATACGATTTGCATTGTCAAATTTGAAATCTTTTTTATTTGAAGAATTTATTTGAAATATTTTTCACACAAATAACAAATCGTTATTTGGGAATAACGGAACAATGGACTTACGCGGTTTCATTTGGTTTCCAAGCCTGTTTATATTAAGTATTTCCACTGGCAATCGTAAGCTGCTGGAAACCATCGTCACGTGTCGTATCCGCCATTTTCTACGATTTTTAGCCAATGAGAGCACGCTGGGCCTGAAAGAGCACGGTTACGATGGATTGCCAGTGTAGGACCCACTTTTGATTTTGATTTGTTACTAGATTTTCGAATGTCAGCCCCATTCGGCAAATCTTTTAAAGGCCAGGAAATGGACTTCATTTCTAGTAAGAAGAAAAGGTGCATGAACGCGCTAGGTGGAAGGTTTAACATTTATCGAGGTCTTTGGCTTCTCAATCGTTTCCGAAATTATCGCGGAATAATACCAATTGATTGGTTCTTCTTTTCTTATTATTAGTATGGCGTGTCGTTACTGAGATCATTTAATTTGCCTGTAAAAGTGTTTTATTGCCGCCGTCAGTGTCAACTCGACATCTGCACGCCAACAACAAATATTTCGTTACGGTGGCGGTTTGTGTTGTTTTTCAGTGTTTGCGGATCTAGTTTTTGGCTCGGTTGTTTGCAAAATAGCTCGTGTCAGGTCAAGCTCGACGGATACCCATAGTACATTACGGACTGTGTGTCTTTTATGACGTAAATGACGTGATGTAGATACATTGTTCCCTGGCTTCGCTGCTCAAAATCCAGGTAACTCGTGGCTGGTTATCTTTCACGGCACGAAACGGCCAAGTCCGGTCAGATTGTTTCTGTGATATTTTGGCCTTTATTGGAAAGGGTCTTCTTCAAGCTGTATCTATAAGGACGAGCCTTCAGGTTTGTTCATAAAGGTCGTGGACTCAACCGTTTAGCCAATATGATTTGCAGTCAGCTTGGGCTGAAGGAATTCTTATGCTTATGCTTTGTAGTCTGGCGTGTAAGGTTGAACTCGGTTTTGTTGCACGTATATCTGCGCTGTAGCTTGTTTCTGGTTTTCACTGATTTCCTTTTGGTTCAGAACTCGTAACGTTTTGCCAAGCCGAAGAAATTGCATGGATTGTGATGAAACGCAGCAACTTCCGAAAATAACTGCGAAAATTGTAAGTTAGGGTTGCTGTAGTTTTATAGCAAGTTCAAGTTTTTAACTGCGGCTTGGAGAAGACCCTTGCGAAGAGGGACCGGAATATTGTCGGATACAGTCTCAGCTGACAATTGGTTTAGTTCAAACGAGACTCGAATCAGCTTGCGCCGAAAGGATGCTTGTGGTATTTCAGGTTGAACAAATTGGAAAGGTTGACCTATCCGGCCAGGTTAGCCTACGGAATATAATTATGATATACCAGTAGAGCTGTAACGGCTTGAGAGCATTGTGATGCCTTTTTCCTCGTTCCGTTTCCTCCAGCTCATTTGGCTCTACAGAAGACTGTGAGGCATCCTCACCATGTTAGTTTTCTACCGTGCAAAAAGAAAAAAGAAAGCACAAGGATGCTTTCTTGCTCTTCTGAAGTAGTGAATTGACGAGATGGTCCATTTATGCGATTCCCAAGTTGACGACCGATAAATATAGGAGTTGAAGTTCTGGTTGTACGGACAGGAACGGATAATGGCGAGGAAATAATTTTAGAGCCCATGTTTCACAGTGAACTTAGTCTAAATTGCTGAAGTACATTACTTGTCATTATTTAGAAGGGGATGGGGGGATCATAGTCGAACGCAAGCTTGCTATTTATTTACTTAGTTGTCAATGCACTGTCGTAAGTCGAAGCCAGATCAGCGGATTATATAGTTGCAGCTGTGTAAACGTCGCTAGGATTATGTTTTTTTTACGCAATAGTGCAGTACGAAGAAAGAAAGAGAAAAAGTATTGAGCTTTCAGTAGCCTAATGGAGTATATGCACAAGAAAATATCGAAAATAGAAAAGGGACCCTTCGAGACTACACAAACTTTTTGCTAGGAGACATGCCGAAAAACGGTTTGGGGCAGAAACTTGGAGATTCTAGGAAGTGGAAGTTAAGTTCGGACAAGGCTTATAGTGCCCGTTAGCGGGCAAAAGTGTGCAGTTACGCGGAAGTTCCTATGACGTCGAGGAAGGTATACGAGAAAAACATAATACTTTAAATAAAAAGTCCTATCGTTTTAACTCTTTTCGTCTTAGAATGCCTGTAATTTCGGAAAGATTGTAAAGCAGGGAATAAAAAAGCTATTAGAGATAAGTAACCAAGGGCTTTTCTGTTATGCTTTCCTCTTTTTTGATCTTTTTTGCCAAACCCGACATAAATGGAGTCGTGAACAGCCGAAGCAGTGTTTACGAAGATTTTTTCCGAGACCGAACTATGATCATGCCAAGCCATTTTATGGAGTTTCTCGCTATCGGCCCATTACTGCATAATTTATGGGCCAAGTATCCCAAAACGATTACATCCCCAATGTTTAGGATGAAGTATTTTGATACGATCAAGATTCTATCTGCACTTGTTTTCGTGACCGAAAATCAAAGCTTGGGGAGGGCTAGTCTTGTATCATCAGCGTTTTCAGTGATGGCTTTGGAGTTGGACTGCAAGCACACTTCGCAGGCAAAGTCAGTAAAATATGTGGCAGGAGCTAAGTGCTGCGAGCTTGTCTGATTCGAGAGTGAATTATCTGTTATTAGTTATTCGAATTGTAGGGTTTTGCTCTTCTAGTCCTTAGTCGATAGTGACAAACGGATTCGTCAGCTCAAATTTCTTAGAGCGATAGTTCGGCCCTTCTTGGCAAGGGTCCTCTTCAGGCTCAAGCTGGAAAGTGAACTTGAACAGCTGACGTATCAGTTTGTCACTATCAACTATGATTCGCAGTCAGCATGGGCTGAAATAATACTTGTAGCTCCTACTTATATCTCCTTGGCTGGAGAACATACGGTACCGGAAAATAGGTTACCAACAAATTAAATCATTGACTTTATATAACGAGCACGGATGATTTTGTTTAAAATGAGGACAATATTTTAATAATACCAAAATCGCGGACAAGACAAATAGGTGGTACAAGTCAAATTTAATAAACGGCAAACCTTCTTTAAAGCAGACGTCGGAGTAGATACAGTTTCTGTCCCAATATTTTAACATACCTGACTCCTATAAAGCTCTGGTGGGTTTCTCAAAGAATGACAAACCGATACCGGCTGTTTTCAGCCTCGTCCAGACCTCTTTGACGACAAACATAGAGCAACTTGCGTAACCAGTAATTCTGACCAATGAACTTCTCGGAAGCATACAGCGGGAGACTGATCCGCCTGGAAAAACGCCAAACACGGACCGTCAAAAATCAGCGTAGTGCTGCTATACAATTTACATAGGAAGCTCAAAATCTTAATTAGAAATGAAAATGGATTAACGATCATTAAGGACATAGGTAATGTAAGTAAAACGGATCTTTGAAGTCGATAAAATATAAGAACCTGCATCTCTAATTATGATCAGACAGAAACATAATATATTTTATTTAGATGCTTTGCTTCATTTGACGAAATTATCCTGTTAATGATTGGTCTTGGTCTGAAATGGTTCGACTTTGGGACCAGTCCCAAAGTCGAACCATTTCTCGGCTCGTATTTTTCACTAAAGCATGGCGAGTACTGCAGCTCAAGGTTACAAGCTTTAAAAAAATACGAGCAGCCACATCCGAGCTCCGCTTCTTATGTCAGTCGGGTTTCTATGATGTAAGAAGGAGGGAGCAAGAACAGAAAATATGCCAGAATCAGAGGCGCCACTTCAGTAAATTTTGGGGGTGGGACCAGGATAAATTCTGGCCCCATCCCAGGTACTCAGACTCAAAATTAAATTACTCTCTTGGGGTAAATTTGAATCATTTATCGGATATACCTTAAAGTAACGTCATTTGCCCTTTGCGTTTTGCCTTTTGAAATCTATTTCGAGGCCAAAAATAGTACCAGGATGTCAGATTTTGGGCCTCTCCATATAATTTAGGGGGGTCATGTCCCCCCCTCAAGTGGCGCCTCTGGCCAGAATACCCTTTCTGGTAAGCCCCTATTCTCTCCCGCGGACAGAAAATCGTGAGAAATGTTGTCCCACCGATCACTGCAATCCATGAAATCCGGTCGCTAAATTGTTCCATTGTGATGTAGCCTCTCTACCGATTTCTAGGCATCGGGAATGAAGACCTACACACGGCACTTTATCCACTTCTAAGAACCCTTTTCCTTTACCCAGGCTGTGACCAAAGGAGATTCCCGCGGCCATCGTTTACCAGAGGACGAAAAACGTGCGCCGTAGCACCTGTGGGAATCTTTTCCGGCAACTGCAACCACTCCGGAACTTGGATTGCTCCGCAATTGCTGGTCGGACTTACTCCGACTGTGACCCTCGCTCCCCCCCTACCCCAAGAGGCTTGATGGATAACGATACGTTTGAAAATGTGTTGGACTTCTTCACCAGGTAAGAAGTTCGAAATTGAGTTATTTCGGTAGTCGCTGTCGCGAAACGAAATAAGTTTCAGCTGACTTTTCGGTTTAGCGCCATCGACCGCAATGCTCATTCAGTTGGGGAATGCTTATATTTTCACAGTTTTTGCCTCAGTTTGCTCTGGTTTGGAATTGCTCACTCAGTTTTTGTTTTGTACACCTTTTACAGCACGAGTTCCTGTATTTTCGTAGTGCTCGATGATCAACTAGGGCTAGGAATACTTGGATTTGTTTTTGCCACCTGTTTCCCCTGTCACATTGGCTCTAATTTAGTGAAGGTCGCTCATTCAGTTTTGTTTTTGTTTTAACCTGCTTCACAATGGGTTCCTAATCGATTCTTTGGTGCCGATCCGCTTGCCTTGTTGGCAGGCAGGAGCATAACTACCATCCTAGGGTTGGGGGGCTTGGCTTCTTTTGGACACAATTGCTGTCGACGGATTTTCTTCTCAGCAGATGAATAAATTATTGAACAAAGTGGCACTACCCGAAGGTATAAGTCAATAAAAGGAAGAAGTAGATAAAAAAGATACGGATTATTTGTAAAAGGTTTATAACAAATAACACGACAGTGGAGTAAAAGAAAATAAGGAAAAACAAACACAAAGAACAATCAACATTTATGACGACAATTTGGACTAAATTTCTAATTAGGCCTAAAAATGAGGAACATCCTAATGGGTCGCGAAGTTGACAGACTCAAGCGCGTTACTGACCAAGCTGACTAAGAATACTACATAACAAGAACAAAGGTGTGCATGAGATCCCAAAGGTGAGTATTTTTAGGACTTCCTGATACGGTGATCGGGTGTGTATATACATAAGTATAAATATATAAATGTAGGCTATTATTCTCCCAGTTTTATCCCAGTTTGGTTCCGAGTCCGTGGTTCCGAGTCCTTGTAGTGAATAACTAACTATAGGAATAACCTCGCTTGCCCTTCCAAGCTTCATTGCCTTTCTTGGCAGGCGAAAGGCGAATAGTGTCTGTTTTCTTAATAAATGTATCTCTACTCTACTCTATACATCGATAATTCAATCAATCCTAACATCGTACACACAAATCATTCTTCCGCTATCGTTGGATTTGGTCAAGTACAATAATGGAATCGCTATCAGTGCTCATAATACTAGTACGTAAACGCTAATGCTGTCGACTATGCTTTACTTTTAAGCAAGAACAAATAAGGACCATAACATCCGTCTCCCTATCTCTGTAATACGACCATGCGGAGTCGAATAGATTCCCGAAGCAAACGAGTGGAGGGTATGAGCTACGCGGAACATCACAATTCGTTACCTCTACACACAGCTATATCACAGTAAAGCCCCGGAGAAGAAATTTCGACAGTAAAGTCAATTGGTTGTCTACCATTGTGACGTCACGTGTCACGCGCTGCGGAGCGGGTCAGCACTCCTGCTGCACTTAGTCCTTTGATCCGCGCAGCGGAGAAGAGGGAAGAAGACGGGTATCAACTCAAAGCTCAGCAAGTACCTCTATCTCAGCTCAGTCTAGTCGGGGTATCCATATTCGCTGCATTGGACCAAAGACGGATGTACTATTGGCTTATTTGCCGAGCTTTAAGTTTGTCTTGTTGGCATTTCCGTGGTTTTCCCCGCTATCGCTTGGCATTTCAGTCAAACATCTCCTCAAAAAAAGGAAAGAGCATCGACGGATTTCCATCCGTCACGAGAGAGCAGGAAAACGACATCCTTCTGTCAGCTATAAGTGACATCCGTGTCCGAGAAGCCGCGAAACATTGGTGACCCTTCACCCCCATCTGGCTGACGGAGACAGATAATTAAAGCAATATCAAGAAGAAATGCTTGAGATTTGGGGTGGACGGGAAGGCTAAGAAACCATTCGTGCGCGATCTTAGGTGCACCGAGGCTTGAAATTGTTTTTGCATTGTTTGCCGCTTCTTAGGATCCCAAAACGGAATATCTACTACTTCGTAAATTCTTCCGCCCGTTTCTCTGGTAGCACGATCACTGTCGAAGGCGTTTGCATATTTTCTTTAAACTGGGTGTGAGGATTCTTGAGGCAGGTCCGAATCCAGGAATTTATTGGGGGGGGGGGGGGGGTGCTCTACCCGTGGGTCGGACCTAATCATTACCAAATAGTATGATAAAAACGTGGATCAGAGGTTAAAGCCTACAAAAGCGGTTATTTGTTTATGTTTCGGGGGGGAGATCGAACCCCCTACCGCCCCCCCCTAGATACGACCCTTCCTTGACGTCCCTAGACCTTATGTCAAGTACGTACTATGCTGGTGGGGAAGAGGGTTTCAGTTAAGGGCTCACCATTGGGGGTAAAAAAGGGGGGGGGGGAAATGCCATACAAAACTAGTTGGATGGTTGGTTTATAAGTAAAAGAATAGGAAATACTTGGTCAAATCGTAAGTCTACATACCTGATTGTCCGACAATCTTTCCAGTCGAAAATGATTAACTAATGGGTCTTGTTAAGGGGTTGGCTAGGATAAAATAACATATTTACAAGAGCTGGTAAAGATCGGAAATCCACAAGGCCCAACTGTCTCGTCTGTATCAAGAAGCCCAACAAATGTTTCCCTTTGGGATCTTTCCTTATCAAAACAAACGAAATTGAATTTCCCGGCTGTGACATGGTTTGGATCAAAGTGTGAAAAACCTTTGGCCTTGTTCTACCTCGTGAACTCCGGAAAAAAACATATTGTTAATCCCTCATCTTGAAGGGGAAGTATTTGAAGGGGATTTATTGAAGGGATGAAAGAACTGTTGGGGGATCAGCAGTAAAAACCAGTGGTCATTCCCGCAATGGCGAATTTTCAAACTAAAACACCAAAAAAATAAAAATTTTGAAAACGTTCACGTAAATATTATAAATAGCAAAGTTTTTTCACAAAATCTCAGCCTTCCAGATGGGCGCCAGAAAATTTGTGTGACCCTTTTCAGCTTGTCCGGAATGATTGGCTTCGATTCGGATCCGGAAACGGCACAACCGCTATTGTATTCCATCCTCCTATAAACCCGTCGGGAGCTAAAGACCCAATAGAAAACAAGGCTCGAAGTAAAGTTCAATCCACACTTTCATCCAAATCATGTCACAGCCAGGAAATCCAATTTCCTTTGTTTTGACAAGTAACTTCACAAAAAGACATTAATTTCGAGTCTTGATTCTCGTCCATTTCTGTGTGTCGCCACTAATTGCAGTTCCTACTGATAGACGATCCGTGTCTTTAGATCCTCTTATTGCAGTTCGTGAATCTCCGGATATAGCGAATTCATTCTCTTGGCGTTAAATTAGACGGATTACGCGGATAATACCCTCTTGTAAATGAGCACGTGTCTCATCAGCAATACTTGAGAATTCCCAAATACGTTACAGTCCTGGTTGCAGTATTGAATGAAAGACGATGGGGGAGGAAGTGGTATCTCGCATTCGAGTCCGTGGACAAGAAGTGCAACAACCAGGGATGCAGCCCCCCCCCCCCCCCCAACAAAAAGAAGAAAAACCCAAGAACTTGTGCGTTAAGTTCGAAATCATACTCAGGAATATTGAACTATAACCGTAACATAAAAGTTAAATTTTTGTCACGGGAAAAGTCCCTTGTATCAACTCCATCCTTACGTATAAGTTATCAATCCCGTGACAGGGGAAAGTGAACTTTCAAATGAAGTTGTCTTGAGCAGGATCCCTGTTATGTATAGCCCGCTTCTATCTTGCGATTGTAGTAGTTTGCGCACCACATATTCACAAATCTCTCGGTGGCACAGTGGTTAGATCGTTGGCAATTGAAGCCGACGGTCATGGGTTCAAATCTCGCCGGGGAGCATTTTTGTTTTTCACTTTATTACTTACAGTGAAAAGAAAACCCGCCTGTGATTTCCGTAAGGGGTGTGAACAGATGAATGAGTTGACAACCTTCAGTATGCCGCTGGCTACTTCGTTCAGAGGGTTGGGCATCACTTCCCTAGCCGTGGGAGTGGTCTGCTGTACTCGACTTTCTGTGATCATTCTATCTTTTATGCCGCTTATAGAATGTATTATTTTCTTAAGCATTCTAGCATTTGCAAATATGCAGATCACTCCCGTCTCCACCCCCTTCAACCACGTCCGAGCAGAGTTCAAGGGCGTCGTTAAATGCTGTCGTTGTGGGGGGAAGACGAATCTACAACACTCGAGACAACACTTGACTTCACTTCAGTCAAGTGTGATAAATATGATAATGAAACACAAAGTGAAACCAAAGCTAAAAAAAAAAAGTAAAAGTGAAGCATACAGTCTTCTGTGTCCCAAAATTATGGAAATCAACGCGGTTTTTAAATGTTTTTTTTTTGTTTTTTTTTTTTACATTTTTGCTATCGTATCCTTTTCTGAGTGAATGAGATTTTTGCCTTATGAATTGTTTAGCCTCGATCCTTTAGCCTCGACCTGTGGCGGGTCGAAAACAATCCCGTGTTACGCCACGCTATCGTCTCATTCCCCAGTTCATGTTTTAGTAATTTTTGTTCTTTGTGTAATTTTCTTTCTTTCTTGCATCGTTTTCTTCGACTTGTTTTTCGTTTTAATTGTGCCTAGAAATGGATTATTACTACTTTTGATCGATATATTACGTGTATCAGTAAATTGCGTGTCAGCAGTGGTATTTATTTGGTTTTGACCAACATCTGTTTGATGACGCCTCAGTACTGAATATCATATCACAGTTACGTCATAGTATGATGAAATATCGATAAATATTGTAGCCCTATATAGGCTAATCGAGGTTGTAATGATACTTTGTTTTCAAAACGTACAAAGGCCAAACTGTAAAAAGAGAGAATTGAGGTTCAAGGGTTTTTTATTCTAAACACTAAAATAGTAGAAAAACATTATTTACACAATACTCTGCACTCATAAATTATTTCATGGTTTGAATCGGAGAAAATAACATCGTGTGGTTCAAACCCTTGAGCTGAGTTTATCACAGAGGTACAATAATGCGATGCAACAGTTCATAGCAGCCCCCTCCTCCCGGGGCAAAAATATTCCCACTAAAAAAATATTCCTGCGAATCAAAGCTGACTGCGTCAAAATGCCGCTAGAATAAAGTCAGCTGACGTATCCTTGTAACGCAGTCAACTAACGTTACGTTTCAAAATGGCGGCGACGGATTTTTCCATCTCGACTGTTTTACGTTTTCAGCGTCTTTTCTTCCCGATTTCGACCGTAAGACGGTCTTATTACCGGCGTTACTACCACACTGTCAGAAGTTTCATAACAGATAGCAACACTTTCAAGAATAACACCTTTTCACTTAGAAATAAAGTGTTATGACCAATTAAGTTTACACTATTTCGTGCCTAGATCTCCAACAACACCTTGGGCGAATCAGTTGGTAAAAATACTAACGGGAAGGAAAGAAACATAACAGATAACATCCCAAAGTGTTATCTGTTGAAACCGGGCATCATTCTGTTGTCGTTATGTAACTTCTGACATTTTTCACCAATTCAAGGTGTTGTTGGAGATCTGGGCACGAAATAGTGTAAACTTAATTGGTCATAACACTTTATTTCTATGTGAATGGTGTTATTATTGAAAATGTTATGCGCGATATGTTATGAAACTTCTGACAGTGCAGGTGTGACTATAGTGAGGCCCGGGCATAAGAATCCCACTGCTGCTTCAGACGAAACATTCAAATAAGTTATTGTTGTGCTGCCATCCTACGCAATAGGGGAAAGCGTAAACATTTGTTTTCTTTTTATAGGGATTCCACTAGCTATGACGATCACGTCACTCTGGGTCCACAGTGTGACCTTCCCCATGTAACGTTACTGAGCTATGAAGACAGAGCGGCTGATTTCTGGATGAAAGGCGTCCTCACACCTTGTGTTGCATGTTTCGGTATTATCGGGAATCTGCTGACGATATTCATTCTATCGAGACCTCAGATGATATCGTCGATACACATCGTGTTAGTAGGTAAGTGAGGGAGTACTATATTAGTAGTGATAACATTTTATTGACAGTCAACCGCAGGAAACCCCCTTTTTCGGGCAAAAGATATGAAAGAATAATGCAATATGTATGACAGTATCTGTAGAACCAACAGTATGTATATCTGACAGGCCGAGATGGGCGAATCCGATCATGAAAGGATTCGAATCCGAATCCGAATCTAGGGCGAGGTATGAATCCGGTTCCGAATCCGAATCCACCATTTCATGCTGAGGATCGAATCCGGAATCGAATCCGACCTAAATAAATCAAGTACAAATCATGTACATATAGGTTAAAGCACAACTCTTACTAGAAATGATCTTTTCCCCATGAAATGGATCAGAAAAAGTGTTTTTCGAAAATACCATTACTTTCCACCTAAAATTAGCGATTTTCTTGTTAGCGCCTGTCGAGTGTATCCAGCCTTCCTGCTCTCCGACACGGCGGCTGGGCGCAAAACGTTTGAAAAGTGAACGTGCCGTGGTTAAAAAAGTTGGAAAACTAACCAAATAAAAGAAGTAAAAAACAAAAGATTCTCATATCCTTATATGTGTAAGAGTTTTCACTGGATATTGAAGATTGCGGCAAACTTTGCGTTGTGTGACGGTCAAAACTCGGCACGGCCTAAAAAGCGCTAAAAATTCGTAGCCAGAAAACGAAACAATGGAGAAAGGTGGGGATATTAGAAGCTTATAGTTCCACAAGGGAGCTAGGTATGTTATTAAAGGCAGAATAAGCAAGAGGGGTCCTTTAAAGTTTAAAAATCATAGGTGACAAAAAGCACTGATAACCTATCTATAAGGCAATCAGATAACGTGATAGATCACTGAGGATGGTTGGTGGTGGAGACCAGAAGTTGTATTGCCCACTGTGTAAAAATTGGGAAAACGGAAACTGGAAGGATGTAGACTAGAAATTTGAGCGGATTCGTGAGATTGAGGGTTTGGAATCCGAGTCCGAATCCGAATCCAGCCTGACAAGCAGAAGATTCGAATCCGGATTCGGATTCGCCCATCTATGCTGACAGGTTCAGATTATTTAATTTAAATAATTGATAAAAATATAAATCAATTACTTGGGACCGGCAGCGATACAAGCTCTTTAGCTCGGCCCCGGCCCCAAGGTTGCCTATGTCCTCACTTCAGCATAACAGAACGAAAAGATATTTGAAAAAATATGCCTCTGTAAAATAGTTACCACCTCACCACTGCAGAAACGCCGATTGACATAGTAGTCCAAAAAAGTGCAGCCGAGCTTCGTTTCAAACAAATGATGTGGCAAAAGTCAAAACAGCTCAATAAGGACTACTATGTCATGCGGGGTCTACGCGGTGAAAAGTCGTAACTATTTAGCGGCACAATATTCTTAAATTTTCGTTATGTTATTCAGTTCTCTTATTTAGGTAAACTCACATGCAACCTGTCAGCTGTAGAAACGGGCTTTAAGCAGAATGTCAACGAAAGGAAATTATCTCTTTGGGCAAAAGCTAACTTTAATGACAGTACCAGTCTCTTATTATCCAGAAAGCACTGCTTGCAAGGACTTCACTCATCCACAGTTCATTATTCATTCTGTCTTCATTTCCAAACAACTCCACCTCCAATCGGCGACCTTAACGCATCGTAAGCAGCAAGCATCCACCTTTTACTTTCGCACGTGTCAGAAGTAGGGACTATTACGCTCCCTTTTATTCCCTAGATTTCCTCCGACTCCCCACTGGCAGAGAATCAGCCCCACAAATAATTAATATCTTTCAGTCACCTACCATAAACCCCCCCTCATATCTCCTTCGTCGAGCGTTTCGCTTGAGGAAGCTGTCAAAATTTGTGTCATTGCCAAGACTGAATTTCCTGATATGACTGTATTTCTTTCGCAGCCAGCTAGACCTCTCCCGTCATCACTAGTATTTCGCTTCTATTTCTTCACTTCTATCTCTTCGCAATCTTCCTAAATTTAACAAGAGCTGTAAGCTCATATGGCACTTGCATGTGTTGAGATGTTTTGTTTGATCAAAAGTATTTTTCGACTTTGTGGTTAAAATGCGCACTTTAAAGGAACAGTAAACTTGACTACGCAACTTTCGGCCATCGAATCGCCCGGGGGGCTTGGATAAATATACAGGGTCTTATTGTCGACAGGCCCCCCCTTCTTTGTAATCTCGGACCGTCTCGAACCCCCTCCTTAGTGTTCCCAAAGCTAGCTGGCAGGCCCCTCCCCCTTATGCACTGTAATTATGCACTCATGTACTGTAAAAGTTCGCCATTTTACATGTAGACTACAGAGTAACGACCTCCCCGACAAGGCGGCCGGGGTTCGATTCCTAGTCGCGGCACACAAACCTTTTGCTTTTGCAAACCTTTTGCTCAAAAGTCGAATTCTCGGAAACTGCCCGGAAACTGCAATGGTCGTTACGAGAATTTTTCTTACTCTCAATATCGACTCAGGGTACATTCTTGATATGTTAGCTAGCTCCCCGAGTCAAGTTCGAGTCAAGTTTTCTGTTCCTTTAAGGGAGCTAGATAAAAAGTATTTTGTTTTTGAACTTGGGTGTAATGATGCGCACTTTAAACGCGCTAGAAATGCATCTGTATGCAAAACCCTTGAGGCAAAAACGATCACAGGCCCTTAGGGATCCTTGATGTATACCGTTTCGTCAAAAGTTTTTTTTTTTTCACTTTTCATTTCAAATGCGCACTTTAAGGGTGACAGAAATAAATTTTTAAGCAAAACCCTTGTAGCACAAATGATCATGGGTTGAGATGTATTGTTTGAAATAAAGTACTTTTCGACCTGGCCGTTCAGATTCACACTTTAAGGGAGCTAGAACGTCATTTGTAAACAAAACCCTTGAGGCAAAAATGATAATGGGCTCATGGGGATCATGAAAATATGAATTTGGTTTAAAAGTATTTTTCTAATTTTGCAGTCAAGATTAGTACTTTAACGAATGGTCGGGTTTGGAAAGTGGCCATTTTTGAGTCAATCTTGTCAAATCTCTAATATTACAGCCAAGTTCCATCGTCCTAGATTATCTGGAAGTACCTTAAGTCGTGATCACCGGAATCCCGGACCCCCCCCCCCCCTCAAAGTTCCCCACAGTCGCCGGAGCCAATCCGGTTCCGTAAGTGTTTATCCAGAGCATCTTTTTGGTATTCCCACAAAGTTCCATCCCGATCTCACCAGTCTAAGTCGGTCACGTATTTTCGCCCCCCCCCCCCAATTGCTGTCGGATCTGTCCGGACATGAAAAAGATCAACATAAACATGTCCTCTCTTCAATTACCAAATTTCACTCAAATCCGATCAGCCGTTTCAAAGTTATGCATGACTCAATATTCCGGATTCCCCCTCCCGTTACTCCCCCCACGGCTATCAGATCATGTAAATTTTTCTTTATAAGTCAGTTTAATCGGGTCCCTGGTTCGCCTCCCAAGATTCGTCGTGAAAATCCCCAATATCGCCATAACCGGAATTCCGGGAAACTCCCCTCCACCCCCCCCCCCTAATGTCATGATCCATCCGAAATGTATAAACGATTTATCTGGAGCAGACGCTTGTTCTTTCCAGCAAGTTTCACTCCGATCCCTCCATTCTAACCGTTTCCCGATATTTCCGGTCTACCCCCCACTCCCCCCATAGTTGTTGAATCCGGTCCGTACTTCAAATGGGACATCAGAGGTATGTCATTTATTCAGTTATTAAGTTTCATTCCAATCCGACCACCCGCTCAAAAGTTACACAGTACTCCAATTTTCCGGATTCCCCAGCCCTCCACCCCGCTAGTGTCCGGATCCAGTCCAAATGTATAAACGATTTATCTGGAGCAGATGCTTGTTCCTCCCAGCAAGTTTCACTCCGATCCCTCTATTCTAACCGTTTCTCGAAATTTCCGGTCTCCCCCCCCAACTCCCCCATAGCTGTCGAATCCGGTCCGGACTTCAAACGGGACATCAGTAGTGTGCCATTTATTCAGTTATTAAGTTTCATTCCAATCCGATCACCCGTTCGAAAGTTACACACTACTCCAATTTTCCGGATTCCCCAGCCCTCCACTCCCCCCCCCCCGGGTGGTCGGATCCAGTCCAAATGTATAAACAATTTATCTGGAGCAGATGCTTGTTCTTCCCAGCAAGTTTCACTCCGATCCCTCTATTCTAACCGTTTCTCGAAATTTCCGGTCTCCCCCCCCCAACTCCCCCATAGCTGTCGAATCCGGCCCGGAATTCAAACGGGACATCAGAAGTATGCCATTTATTCAGTTATTAAGTTTCATTCCAATCCGATCACCCGTTCTAAAGTTACACACTACTCCAATTTTCTGGATTCCCCAGCCCTCCACTCCCCCTCGGGTGGTCGGATTGGGAACTGAATGTTTCCAAGTTAGTCCGATCGGGTCCCTGATGCTCCTGCCAAGTTTCATCGTCCTAGCACATCTGGAAGTACTCCAACTCGAAAAAATGTGACAAAACTCCTTAATTTTCAGAATTTCCCCGGCCCACCACTCCCCCCCAGATGGTCGGATCGGGAAACTGATTACTTCTAGGTTAGTTTGGTCGGGTCCCTGATTTTCCTGCCAAGTTTCATCGTCCTAGCACATCTGGAAGTACCCTAACTCGAACATGTGGGACAAAAAAAAATCGGACAGACCGACCGACAGACGGAATTGCGATCGGTATATGGCACTTGAGCCAGAGGCTGCAAGTGCCATAAAAACCTAGCGGATTCAAGTACGATTGGAAACTACTCTAAATCGACGCTTGAAACTCTTCTTTCTCATTTTTATTTAAAATGTTGATGATGGTGATGACAGTTGGGGGACTAATGGCAAACTAAACCGCGTGGTGACTGAACCACGGTTCAAAAAACCACAATTATTAAAAATCTCTTTGATACCAGGGACCCATAGATTTCCTGTAATGACTCGCCATTCAGGGGGCTTGTCATTTCCTATGCTTCTATGTTGCTATGTTGCCCGAGCCTCACCTTATAGTTTCCAAAAATTCCGCTTGGGTCGAATCGGCGTTCTTGCTTGCCTCCTTGGACGTGAGGCCAAAGAGACTCCTCCCTTAAGGCGGAAGCTCTTCTCCAGCAGCCAATCCCAAATTGTGTCTATTTGGATAGTCGGGTATTTGATCCCCGTGGGTATTTCTCGAACTATCTGACGCTTGGTCAAGATCGCATCAGAAATTTCGTATTGACAAGCCCTCTGAATGGCGAGTCATTACAGGAAATGTATGGGTACCTGTTGATACTGATAACGGTTCGGCGTATTAACACTAGTCGCGATTTTGCAAATACTATGATATCTGATACCACGGTCTAAAGTCCTTTTCGCAGTAAAAGTGGTATCTGTCTAGTTAGCGTGGTATCTGATATTCAGATACCACGGTCCCGATCGTGGTTACTGATCGTGGTATCAGAAAAAATTCACCCAACTTTCATCGTCACCAACTCAAGTTGGCGGGAAAGAAGTTAGGCACTTGCGATGTGAGTATTTCTTTGGGGTGACTTCTAAAAGTGCAAATTCGACAATTGTCGTTTTTACACAGCAACCGTAGTATCAGATAGCACGGTAACTGCAGAAACGACAAAATGCAGATCCAGTTACCGTGGTATCAGACTTTGCTCAGTCAATCCAACCATTCAAGTATGATGATATCCAGCTTTGTTCTTGTATATTTCGTAGAAATATGGAATTATGACAGTGCTTTTCATACCTTTGAGCTAATCTCCCTTTCTTTCCTATACCCCAGTTCTGGAATGCAGCAGAAACATAATACCAAACTTCGGGGAATCTGGCGACGCAGGGTATCCACGTGTAGAAGGACCGTTTTTCGAAATCTGTGTCAGTTATCTTTATTGTTTATTTTATTAAACGAATCAAATGTTGTGAAAGAAGAATTTAAAACATGTATCTTTAATTTTTCTTATTTTGTTTGATCGCAAGTGCGGAAAATAATAACGAAGGAAAATTAGAACGACAGTAGCCAGCTAAGGGTTATAGGCTTACACAAGTTATTAAAAGCAATTTTTCTTATTCCTAATCTGTGTACGCTTTTCAGTTTACGTACACTACAACTTCCGTTTAGGTCGACACTCGACCGTGTTCCACGTTACCAACCTCGACCAAGTTATTTAATTTTTATCACCGAAATTTTCAGTTTTCGTGATTTTCACATAAAAAATGCGAAATTTTCAAAAAATTTTATATTTCTTCTTTTGGTGATCTTTTTTAAAGACGGATGATTTGTTTTTGTCTAGCGTGGCAATAACTCATCCGAATTTTCCTCCTTTCTGGGACACTCGATGTATCCCGAAGTTGGGATTTGTGGCCTACATAACGTAGGAGCTACCAAAGCTTTGAACTTACAATTGCACCGAGTTTGGGTACGTGTACCGCACGTTTATAGACGTCATTACCAGCTGACCGCTGGCGGAAGGGTGCTGTACCCCCCCCCCGCTGTTCTCAAGTTCTTACAGATCAAATGGTTTTGTTCGAAGTTTAGACATCGCTTTACTTCTGCCCCTCGCTAACCGAACTTGGATCTGTTTCCAAGCCGCCGTGCATTTTCATTTCAGTACAGAAGTGTCATGGAAGAAAGCGAATGAAAAAAAAACGTGATAATGGAAACATAGAAAAAATTAACATGAAGAAAGACAAGAAGTAATGAAATTAGATGTATTGTAAAATTATGTACTGAATGAATAGAGTGCTATCCTTTCTTGAATAAGCTGCGCTCTGAATGAGAGGGTAAAGGTAGGCTACGCATCCTTTCCGCGTTCCTCAGGGGAAGGCCGGGGAAAGTAGCCCGAATGCTGCCCCGCAGCTATTGGTGGTTGCCTTGCCGCAACCTCCAGTTTTTTTTTGAAATGTTGGTTGGTCTTGCCAGACCTAATATGTTTCTGGACTTTCCTTCAGTAAAGAACACTTTTTCGGCGACAGCGACGTAGTCCATTTAGCACCTGAACAATGTTTGTTCATTTTTCTCCGTTGCTCAGGGCTTTCATAACTTGCTCGCATTTTTTCCAGGCATGGCGATAGCGGATACCGTAGTTTTAATAACGGCTATATTGATGTTAGTACTTCCTACGCTTTGTGTATTTGGCTTCATTCTCCAGCCCTGCTGGTTTGTCATCAATCTGGTACCATGGACTTATTTCCTTGGAATGAGCGCTCAAACAAGCTCTACTTATTTAACCATTGCTGTGACCGTCGAGAGGTGAGCAGTATTTCCTTATAGTTCCTTTAATCTAAGGTTACACTGAGAGCGGTCCACGCTTCGGTTTAGTTGTTCATTGGTCCAGTTAGATTAGTCTTTTTTGTCCCTCCTCGCCTTATTATCATCGTCCATCAAACAGAGGTAGTGCAGATCCCGTAAGTTAAAGAACAGAAAAGAGAAGCTTTCAATTTTGAGTTGGAAGCGCAAAATTCTCATAGTCAGGGAGGTTCACGCCTTTTTTCTACTAAAGGTCTATAATATTATATATGATCAAGTCCAAAACACGACGATGATCCTAGAGAAGAACAAGAAACGCCATCCAAACAAGTCCTCAAATTGACTCAAATTCTATGTAAACCAATCAACGTGGTTATGTTTCTGGCTCTTCGCTAGGAACACGGCGATTCTTCGTTGGCACAAAGAGTTAGTCATCAAGAGTAGGCTAGTAAAGACATATCCATCCCAGCCGAGTTTTGGTTAAACATTGATGATGGTGACGAACAGGGGGGACTTATAAGAAGTAAACTAAATGGTGGCTCTGAATGGAGCCGACCCCAAAGTCGCGGTTTTAAAGTTGCTAACCAAAACCATTCTAATGTGGCGGAGACAGGCCAGTCGTGAGGAGGAGGGGTCTAGTAGTCAACCTTTCAGCTGCCGATTAGTGCTTCAGCTGTGAGTTTCGGTTTTCGGTTACAAAGACGTCGTGGGTTTTGATGGCTAGGTAAGTGAGACCATGAAACTGGATAGGACAGTCCAGTAGTCATGGCAACTTGAATGATTCCAACAAAAATCCTAGCTTATGAGCAAATTGTTAATGACTAAATCCCTTGTGTCAATTTCCAGCTTCTAAGCTGTGTCATATTGGCGGCTCCTCATATCGAGCTTTTCGCCCTGTTCCACTTTGGTGTTCCAAACAGAATAGTTTCTGAAGTTCCTCCGATGTCTCATTGCTAACACTTGTGACAGGTATAATAAAATAGATTAACAAGTTGATGAGTAAAAAATCTGCAATCTGCTTCCCGAGCAATGCAAGTTCTGCAGACCGTCGAAGTTCTGGAAGACCGTCGACAGAGCAAGGAAATCGGAACATTATCACGAAATCAATTCTTTCACTTGGTCAGCTTCTATTTCTTTGTTTTTAAATGAATCATTCATTGATTCGCTAATTAAACTCCCCCCAGACTCGGGGGGAGGAAACTTTCCTTACATCCGACGTTAGAGCTATTAGAGTCTCGTTTTAAGAATTTACTATATTCTTGCTTGTGTTTACTAAAATGTGTCGGAGTCGTCGTGTTACCCGTAAACGGGGAATAAAAGACCCAAAGGAGACTCTTGCGGAGCGTCATACTCGATTCCTGGAATCCCTTGACTTAAGGAAATTAAGAATCCAGGTGTCGCCGAACAACACAAGTGGTGAACGAAGGGGTTAGACACTTGCGAGTAGCAGACTGAAGGAGATGAATTTTTAGTGTTCGTTGCACTTTTGCGGAATGAAAAGGGGGGGACTGGTGCCATGATATGCAAAGGGCAGTTTGATTTTAACAGAAAAAGTGTATTTTGAGGCCCAGTTAACCAGCTTGATTAATCTTTTGTTTGTTCCAGATATATAGCAGTTTGCCACCCCCTTAAAGCCCGGTACTGGTGGTCGACAACGAAGGCAAAGGTGTTTGTAGCTGCCGTTCTAATTTTTGCGATTATTTACAACGTCCCACGATGTTTCGAAACAACTGCCAGGACAGCGAACCATCCGGAGAGAAACGAATGTTTTCCAGTGGTAAGTTATCGCCTTTTTTACAGTATTTCCTCTAACCGTTCTCCCTTTATTATCCTGCATTTACGATCTATTCTTAATTAGGGGTGTCTTTTGTGAAGAAATTATGTCCATTTTCGTTTTCTTACCTTTGAAAAGGGCCGAAAGCTCTAGTAGAGTTTGGTTTAGTCACAAAGAAAGAATGACGACATTCCTTCTCTGTATTCCGGTGTAGTTATTTCATTCCTTCAGACGGGCACGTAAAAACTTACGATGCCGCCTACGTAGTCCCTTACTTTACGTCGACTTGTTCACATTTGTAGCAAACTCTTTCAGACTCAGACTTTTCAATTTCCGGGATCCCCCTTCATCTTCCCCCACAGAAGGCAGCCGGGACAGACCTCAAATAGCTCACCTAATAGGTCCCTTCGCATGTTACAAAATTTCCGCCCCCCTTAATCTCTCCCCCACTGTGGTCGGATACGGACGGATGCATAAAAATTATAAAGTGCAGACCTCTGGCATCTTCTCCTACCACCCATCAAGCCTCACTCGAATTGAATTACCGTTCGTAACTTAGTATCGCTATATGGAACTTGAGCCGAAGCTCGTGATAATAATTAGGTCTACTTGCACCACCAAGTCCCCAAGTCCGCCTCGGACTTGAGATGCAAGTAGTGTTGAAACCCAACTTAAGCCAGCAGCGGTCGCCGTGAGTGCGGAAGATGGCAATAACAGAAAGAAAATCCTCTAGACTCCCCGAGGGATTTTTTGTCTTGATTTTCTGACATTTCTCAAGGTTTTTCATTAATTTACGCGCACTTTTTTTTTCTGTTTCGATATTCAAAACTATCTGAACACTGTGATATTAAGCTTTTCTTCTAACAAATTATCCACGGCTTTTGCTGTTTTAAGCCCTTAGCCTGGTCCATTGACTTCTAGCAAAAACTTGTCACTTCAGAAAGCCGGTTATACGCCTCAATAGCATGATACTCGAGCACTTGTCAGAGACATAATGCGCATGGAAACTACCGAATCGTGGCAAGTGCAAATATTAGTTAGCGAGCCCAGAATGCAACGTATGAAGGATCTCCGGGTCCTTGAAAACCAGATGACGACACTTTGGACACAAACCGTTTCGCTTTTACCCAAAACCCACAGGAATGTTCCTGTGCAGGAATCTTTTCCCTCCTTCAGACAAAAATACTTAACATTTGTAATTGTTTGGTTTGGTTTACTTTGATTTTTCTTTTCCACACGCTTCAGCAGCGATAGTTTCCCTTGCCTTCATTATAAATTTCCATTTTTTTCCGGGAGTAAGAAGTTACGGGTTAATTGTCCGCTTATGAAGTTTCCATAACGATTTAATTTCTGCTAATTTAACGTTTAAGAAAGCCTAAGAAACTGGGATGAGTTGGATCGTTGGGGATTATCAGAAATTTATCGACGCGTAGCAAGATTTGGACTTCCGGTTCACTTCTGCGGAAAGTTAAATCTACTAGAACTTGTTCCTTTAGAAACACAGACCAAGGCTGAACAGTTTACGGAACTGAGCTCATAGAGGGGAAAGAAGCGTCAAGATGGCAATGTTCAAGAATTTGTGGGATTTTCTCTTTTCAGACCTACAGTAGTTTTTCTGTCACAAGAAAACAACCAAGAAACCAACGAAAATGGGGTTTGTAAAGGTGCTCCTCTCCTCTCTCACCCACCGAAGCTGATCTTGTTATGGAAGATTTGGAAGAAAGGGTCATCTCGCTAGCTGTTGATAAACCTGGATTTTGGGGTCGTTTCAAAGATGACATTTTCTACTTGTGGGATCACGGTGAAGAATCTCTTGATACATTCTTTTGCTTGCTCAACTCGACTGATCGAAAACTTAAATTTAGTAAGGAATCGGAGGTAGAGAGGCGTCTTCCCTTTTTGGATTTCTTGGTTCATCGTAATGACACATCTTTTGAATTTGGTATTCACAGAAAACCCACACATAGTGACCGATACTTGAATTTTTCATCAAATCACTCTCCTGCTGTTAAAAGAGGGGTTGTCATTTCTCTAGTTGACAGAGCTTTACATGTTTGTTCACCACGTTTCATTGATTCAGAGCTTGACCACCTTAGGGACGTTTTGTTTGGGAATGGTTATCCGATTACTTTGATTAATTCTGTCATCGAGAAGCGTATACAAAAACTGTCAATAACGAACACACAAAATGCAGAGGAAGATAAGAAATCGTAGGCTACTACAAACCGGGGAAAACTGTCAAGTCAAAGTTGTATCAAGGGAAAGATCCTATCCCTAAAGCTCAAACATCTGGTGTATACAGGATCCCTTGTTCCTGTGGTTTATGGTACATTGGTAGAACAGAAAAAAGGTTGCCCATCAATCGACCATTAAAAAGAGAACAAGACCAGACATTTTTGATTCGGCCCTCGCTGAACACATTTATGACCAACCACACCACATTATTTTGTTTGACCAGGCTGATTTTATTTCTCATGACAAAGGTGTCGTTCAGCACTACAGAGAGGCTCTTGAGATATACAAATACCAAAATCTAGGTTTAGCCCTGAACAGAGACACAGGTGACATTAGAGTTAGCGATTCGTATTTTGGTTTTCTCAAACGAGAAGCTGAAGGCTTAGTCGTCCCTGAGATTAGCCTCGAATCATCTACGCATTCTCAAAATTTGGAATTAAGTCCTTACCCCCTCAGATCAAAAAGAGCTTGCGCACGAGAAGCAGCTATTAAAATAAGACGTAATATGACGTAGCGCCCCGAGCTGTTCGACAAGGTCGCTTGCTTGTGGAATGAAATTTCTTTCAGCAGTCACTCGCTAGTAGGCCTACCGAGCGAGAACAGTCTTAATTGTTATTCGCAGGTATTGGTGAGTGGCTCGCTGTTTTATTTTCGGCTTTGAATTCTTCCAATTTTGGTTTCTTGTTGGTTTTCTGCTTTGTTTCGGTCTACTGGTTTTTGATCGGCGTCCTCGTTTTGGCATTTTTCATCAAAATTTTCTGTCTGCGCTGAAGAAGGGAGGCGGTTGTCCTCCCGAAATATTCGCTGTTTATTTCAGTACATTCGTTGGCCTTTACAAACCCCATTTTCGTTCGTTTCTTGGTTGTTTTCTTGTGATATGTCAGGCCTAGTGTTGTAAACGGTAAAATTGGTCACGGTAAAATTCGGTATTTTACGTATTTTACCGTAATTTTACGGACCCCCGTAAAATTGGTATTTTACCACTTTACTTAATTTACGTATCTACCAGTACTTTACAAATTTTATCCGTATTTGACTGATAGTTTACAGTATCAGAAGCAGGTTCAAACAAAATTTCAGAAACATTTTATCTAATTTACTCATATTTTACTGACAACCTAATACTTCTTGTCACACAGAATAAACCAGGGAATCAAGGGACCAGGGAGGCACCAGGAAAGTTTGAAAATGTCTTCAGATTTTCAAAGGAATGAGAGGTGAATGATAAAGAAAGCGAATATGTTGCTAATTTGTGTGGGTCTGCCGTGATAGGTTTTGTCGACAACTGCTATATTGTTGATTATTTCAGCTGTGAATTAGTGCTATTATGCCTACCAGGCCAATGTGGTTTACGAAATTATCTTAGTTTTTCTGTCAACTTCGGCTATTTATTTATTTTATTTGTATCCGACAAAATTGGCGAGTACGTTGCAAAGAGAAAAGCACAAGAATATGCATATAGATAAAACAATACTGACACTCAAACAGACCTCAGACAAAAAATTCAGTCGTAAATATTCCTTGACGGCGATAAGTGTTTTGATACAATGGCGTCAAAGAAGCAAACCGGCTTAAAATTTTTTTCATTTGTTTCTCTTTTTATTTGTAAGAATTGTCAGACCTTTTAGCTTACCGTTCTTTGGAATTAATAAACTAATCATAACTATATTAGCTTCGTATGGGTTAAACTGTTACCTTGATCGTAAGCGAAAAAAACTTCTACACATTTTTACCAGCTTTCCTGATAGCGACGTATCCTTCCACAAAAAGGCAAAAAAGGAAACAGTGCAAACGAGGTATAGGGCTGGTCAGTCGTGACGTCACGAGAATGTCACGGCGCGGAGATTTTAAAAGTTGGGTGAACCGTGCTTGCGAATTGTATGGGACTTTTCGGAAAATACGACCCTTTCAGGAAAGATTGGAGTTGTTGATGAAGGTAAGAGAATTTTTTTAATCTCCATCACTTCAGCAATATTTTAAGGTATAAGGGATTGGGCAGTTTTATTCCTGGACTGAGTAACTTAAGTTGAAACAATGTGTGTTAAAAATTGGTAAGACTTTTTGGCTTAGGCCTACGCCTATTTATTGTTTGCCTGACTGAGGGCAACTGAGGGTGATGACTGACAATAAAGCAGCCTATGCTAGGTAAGATTACTAGACTAGCCTACTGTCTAAAGGGGTGTTGAACAGGTGTCTGAGGTATAGAAGGGTTCCTTGTCGGTGAGCATACTCCAACACCTAGCAACACCTAGAGGGTGTTAAAAAAAATTTTGGTCCGGAGACCCCCGGCCGCCTTCGACTTCATGCAGCAGACGCAGTGGGAAAAATTTTTCGACGGCAGGATTTTTTTTTTTTTTACCTCACTCGCTTGCCAGTAGTCAAGGAAACACAGATTGTCGATCAAAGGGGGCAGAGGCGGTAACAACATATGGTATAGGGAGTTAGCCATTCTGTCCCACATAATATATTCCTGGAAACACACATCCGGTATTGTGCTGTTTTCATAATCTGTCAGACGCTTGAAAAATAGATTATTGGATTCTAATTAGCCTTTTTTTTCAGGATGCCACACTGTTTTGCCCCTAAATGCACGCACCACTCCAGATATTACAGCTGCAGCTTTTTCCGATTCCCCAAAGAGGATGATGCTTCTTACAAGCTGTGGGAACGTGCTACACGACGCGAAGGTGTCAAACCAAATCGAGAGTCCAGGTTGTGCTCCTGTCATTTTGTTGATGCCAAGAGAAGTAATGGCCCTACAGTATTTGAGTGGAACTTGAACAAGAGATTTGAGTTGAACTTTCCTGATCTTGGAAGAAAAAGTAAGAGAAAAAAGGAGGAGTCAGAAACAGTTAATGCAGTCTTTAATCTCAATGAAGCCATTGACACAGAATCAGTTGAAATGGCAGCTCCTGCAGCTTCTCCCTCACCTTCAGCTGGTAGTCCAAGAGTAGAGGGGACGAACCCGGGCCCGTCTCCAAGAAAATTGAAGCTAAGAGTGCAAAATCATATCTTACAGCATGAACTAGACCAGTTGAAGATGAAAAATACTGAGCTGACGAAGCAGTTAGAATACAAGTCCCGCCACATGACTTTTGATGAAATCAAGCATGATGAGAAGCTTGTAAGTTTTTATACAGGACTACCATCAGCAGAAGTATTCATTGTAATTCTTGACATTGTGAAGCTTGTAAAGTTCAAGTATATTATGGACTGGAACGTCTTAGCACTTAAGATTGAAGACCAGCTGTTACTAACTTTAGTGAAGTTGAGGCAGAATTTTAAATTTTTGGATCTGGCTGTCCGCTTTGGGGTGTCTGCCACAACCTGTAAGAATATATTTAAATCACTGATGGTTGTGTTACACAGGGTCTTCTATGTGGAAGCCATTGAGAAAAGGAAATTGCCGTCAGTTGCCAAAAATAACTTGCAGCTTCCAGAATGTTTCAGACCATTTCCACATTGCCGTATTATACTGGATGCAACAGAGGTAGAGATTGATATCCCAAAAGACCTTGATCAAAACAAAATGACTTTTTCGAACTACAAGCAGCGTAATACATTCAAAGGGCTTGTTGGAATAGCCCCTTCCAACGCAGTGATTTTTGTCAGCGAACTTTTTCCTGGGTCTGTCAGTGACAAGGAACTCACACGCCAGTCAAAAGTGTTAGAAAAAGTTTCAAGCGGAGACCTGATCCTTGCAGATAAAGGGTTCACCATCCACGATTTGCTACCCAGTGGTGTGAACCTTAATATACCTCCATTTTTGTTTGGTGGACAGTTTTCAGAGGAACAGATTAGGCTGACCACCAAAATAGCTAGAGCTCGAGTTCATGTTGAGAGAGTGATACAAAGAATAAAAATCTTTGAAATTCTTTCTAATGTCCCTTACCAGCTACGTTGTGATGCATCATTGATATTTCAGCTCTGCGCTAGTTTAGTAAACATGCAGTCACCGACCATAAATCCTAACAGTGCATCTAGTGTTGAACAAGCAGAAGTTTCAAAGCGGAAACAGAAAATGAACAGATTTCTTGAAAAACTGGAACAGAGTGTTGATTCGTGACCATTGCCAGTATTCACAAATTATTGTTTTAGCAAGGATCTTTGAACGGTTTTGTTCATTCAACATAATCACTAGGGTATTGCACTAAGAGTATTGCTAGTGTGCTATACATCCTAGTAAGTGGACTGATACCGCAACTCTTACTCCGTATTTCTTTATGCAGAATCAAAAGTGAATATTTGTTTACAACTCTCCCTTCTGAGTGAAAATTCTTCACTTCTGAACAAGCGTCAGGAAGGTACTGCATAAACAACAAGATCCATGATATCGGTCTCTTCGTGTAATATCAGTTCCCAAAATCAACACCTAACCAGACTATCTGTGCTTCTGTAGGCTGTGTATTACCAGCAACACAGCTCTAAGGGATTGGACATTTTGTGAAATTGCACTTACTGGGACGATAGGGGGATTGTGGAACCAATTTTTCTCAGTTACTATTTGTTTTATAAAGTGAACTACGACAATTTATTCTAGTAAACAGTTAAAAAAAAACGAAGTAAAATTTAGAGACACTGCAATTAATCATTCAATCAAAGAAGGCAAGACCTCATTTTGAAAAAAATCCTCAAGCAACGGTACAAACATGCACCAAGAATCATCTCGGTCTATGTGCATGGCAACAGAATCAGCCGGTGACCAAACAAAAAAATCACAAAACTTTCTATTTGTCATGTACATCTGCCCCTGAATTTGGTGGTAGTATTTGCGAGCAGTCGCATTGTTTTCTCTGAAGCAAAAACGACCACTGCTGTCTTTACAAATATAAAACTTGTCAGATTCAATTAAACTCATAACAGAGCTGTCCTTAGCTGAGAAGGGGCACTTAATTTCAAGAACACCGTCATCGCCGACAAGGCCATCAGGAGAGGCGCCAATGATGCCAGAACTATGGAGCCACAAACCTGTCTCTGAAACATTGGACTTTTGTGCAGAGCAATAGGCAGTAAACGCGATCGATTCATGGGTCCGTCAGATGAAGTTTGTCCTTTGCTTTTCCAGGTGCACACAGTATCTGTACAGGTCAAGTTCTTGACCATATGAAGCATCACTGATGCCATATGATGGCATCTATATTGGCCTCGAGGGCAGCCACATTTCCCACTGGGAACGCCACTGTCATTGAGACTCACTTCCACTGCATACGTTTTTTGTTTCATGGATGCTTTGACTGTAGCTTTTGCCATTCCTATCTCGCCCGAATAAGAGAAGGACTGAAGATGGCTGGCTTTCAGAGCTTTCTCTCCTCTTTCAATTAATGAGTGTTCGTCACCGAAGAACTGTACAAGAGCATAGAAGGACAAAGCCATTTTGATCCTGAAAAGAAGGAGGTTCTGGTCATAGGCAAAATATGGGGGGGGGGACAGGAAAAAGAAAACATGCATGTAAATAGGATATAAGACCAAGCTGACGTTGGAACATTTGATCAACGCAGCAGATTTTTATGGGGGTACTGTGCTTTCGAGTACAAAATTGGCATTCTGGTTTGCAGTGAAAGTAAACAGGCTTTCGAGAGGAGTGAATTCATGATTCAGGTAGGATATTTGGCTCAAGACTATGTCTACTGCACAGATCTGACTAGTGTCAGTCATCAGCTTCAGCCAGGTAAATAAACTGATATGCCTAAAAGCCTTACTAATTTTCAACACACATTCTTTCAACTTAGTTAGTCAGTGCAGGAATAAAACAGCCCAACCCATTATACCTTAAAATACTGCTAAAGTGACGAAGATTACAAATTTGCTCTTACCTTCCTCAACAACTCGAATTTTTCCTGAACAGGTCGTATTTTTCAAAAAATCCCACAGAGTTCGCAAGCACGATTCACCCAACTTTTAAAATTTCCGCGTCTTGACTCTCTCCTGACGTCACACTGACCAGCCCTATGCTCCTTGCCATGTGATTATGTTCCGTGTTTGTTGAAAGCGGATCAGGCCAGTTGTTGGAGGCCGGGCCTGGGGTAAAAGGGTAGCGATGATAGAAGGGAGGTCTCCTGGAGAGTGTTGGGGGTGACCCCCGTTGGGGACGGGTTGGCGGACGTAACTGGGAGAAAGGAATCTCTTGTGAAAAATGGCGTAGATTGACAGTTCCACGGCATGCGGACGACCGGTTGACAGGAGTTGCTGCAGCCTGGAGTTGCTCGGGATGACGCTGTTTATAGAGAAATTCGGTATAGGATTGTTAGAACATTAAAATAAGCATGTTTAGAAGCGTTTGAAAGATGAATCGCATAATTTATGGCCGGCACCGCCGATTTCGATCGGTGCCGCGAAAGGGAGTACATCAGGTGCCGCGGGGGGGGGGGGGGGACGCAAGGTGTTAATTCTGCCTCAGTATAGATTGAATTCCTCTTTGGTTGGGGAACAAACGGGGATTCAATATAGGCGTTCACCTCCACCTCAAAGCAAAGTGAGCGCCAAGCTGCGAAGCCAGTTTGATAGTATTCAAAGCTAAAAACTTCTCTTTTCCCTCTAGATTGGGAAATCAGAACTGCGTCAGAATCCATTATATGTGACTGTTTACATAGCGTGGATGTATTTTCTGGTCATGTATGTCATCCCTTTGGTTAGCCTCGCAGTTCTCAACTTCAAAATATACAGACAGGTACGTCGTATTTGTCTCACGTCTACCTTTCTTCGTCCCTTGTACCCCCCCCCCCCAAAAAAAAAAAAAAAAAAACATAACAGGGGTAGTATGGTACATGAATCGGAACCTTAAAGCAGAAAGAACAAGATAATTTATTGCGACATTAAGGATTTAAAACTGAATAAAATAATTCGGAAACCTGTGAAATCTTGACACTGCGGCTGAAAGTAAGGTCTGGTGAACAGACCGTGGTTGATCAGCAAGACCAAGTCTCCTTCGTTTCTCTTCCTACGACCCACTTGGCTTATTGCGGGTCCAGTCTCGATTGGCTTGTCAAAGCAGACTGCGTGATGTCAGACTAAACATGTTCTAAGTCTTACCAAGAACAAATAACGAGTGAGACAGAACTGCTGTCTCCCTATCTCGGTCATACAAACATGCAGAGTCAAGTAAAATACGGCCGACTCCCGACGTCAAACGAGCGGTGGTTACTAGCTTCGCGCCACATCACGTTTCGTTACCTCTACAATTTACAAATAGCTGAATCGCTTTTAATTCGCTAAAGAGGAAATCTAGAAGTCAACGCCGATTGGTTCTATGGACGCGCTCCAGAGCGGGTCAGGCACGGAGTACGCCTCCTGCTAACCTCTTTCTATATTTCTTGTGCAATAAGCAACGGTGAAGCCGGAAGAGGAGTAAACGGGTATCAACATCAGCTGAAAGCTAGAGTAAATACCTCTAGGTTTCGCTCAGATTTCTCGGGGTTTTCATAGTCGCTGCATGCGACTAAAGACCGAAGTTCTTTCTGATTATTTGTTCTTGGTCTTACTCTAGTCACTATATCAAACCTTTCTAAACTTAACTGCACATCAAGGAAGCTCGAAGGAAAGTGACTGTGTTCCTGGATCAAAGCTACAGTACCACGGCTCAGAAAAACTAACAGAACGCGTCAGTGTGGTCGCTAAAGCTGTAACTGCTCTTTTGGACCTAAAATAATTAATGTTCAGATTAACTACTCTGTCAGAAGTTTCATAACAGTTAACACAAGGAAATTTCAACAGATGACTCTCGGGATATTGTATGTTATGATTTTGTGAACGTTATGCATTAAATGTCATGCATAACAAGCATTGCCACAAAGAGCCGAACAAATGCCGAAAAAGCATCTGCTGCCTTTCCCGACATCATTCCCGAGGTTCAAAATTCCCGACAAACAAAAAAGTCAGCAGTTTTTTTTTTTTTTTTCAGCGGTGTTTTAGCTCTTCTTGTATGCATAACATTTTAAAGCGTAACGTTTAGAATTAAACAGCTAATTAAAACAGCTTATTATCTGGAAGTGGGTGTCTTAATGCCACCGCGTTTAGCGCTACCGTATGTTTTCCGCCACCCAGGAAAACTTGCATCACCAAGAGGATTAGTTGGGTCAGACGAAAGGGTCAAATATTTTGGTAGGTTCTTCGCAACCGTATGTTTTCCGCCAACTCATTAGTGCAGGTAGCTGGTTCATGCAATTCCAGATCCAAATCCTTAAATGCGAAGAGGGTGTTTACCGCCACCAACGCTAACTCTATGTTAATTTCCATGATTATTTCTCTTGTCACTTAGTTCGCGTTCTGCACTCTGCAGTTACAGTTTTTCTTATAAATACTTTTAGACAAGTTAGTAACTGAGAACCCCTTAATCGCTGTGATACTTAATCCGGTTGGCGCTCGACCCCATCAGAATATTAGGTCTGACAAGATTTCACCCTACCCTCTGGAGGAACTAATCCTGTTGGGGACGTAAGATTTCCTGGATGGCGGTAAACACCCTTTTCACATTTAAAGATTTTAATCTGAAACTACCTGCACAGGCTACCTGCGCTACCTGAATTAAAAGGTGGCGAAAAACATATGGTGGCGGAAAACCGCGGGGGCGTTAAAACACTGCTACCATTATCTGATGAGACCGCGCATCCTTGTGTTATCAGTTATGACATTTCTGACAGTGAAGTGACGTAAGGTTATGACCAAATATTCTTTATAAGTGCAGAGTTTTTATGTTCAGTGGCAAGTGTGGAATCTCTAAAAACTGTTAAAGGGCAAAGGAATGATATCTTTCTCCTTATTTTTTTGAAGGACCAGTAAAGCGATTCCCCAGCACATAAAACCCCTAATACCTTGATTCTCGTCGTCTTGATTCTCGTCTCGTCATTGCACAACTCAGATAGTTCCACTAGATTTGGGACGTTGTTTGTCGTGGGACTACAGTACAGGTCCGCTATCATTATTTTGAACTGCGCTTCGCGCAGTTGGCACGGACTGGACAGCTCGCGTGGATTTTAGATAAAGTATGCCTTGGTTTGGACAACACAAATTGATCTGCTAAAAATTTGGGGGAGAACTAAGATCGATCCTTCACTGGCGATTGTAAGGCCATCACAACCGTGATCGTCCGGACCCGGCGTGCTCTCATTGGCTGAAAACCGCCAAAATGGCCGCTTCCGACAGGTTACGATGGCTTCCGACAGCCAGTGGAGGACCCACTTTAATTGAGAGTTTCTGCATAAGATAAGATGAAACGCCGTGTTTTGAAAAAGCTTGGGAACCCTGCCAAAAGAGAAGGTTACAATTTTAGTGTGCCCTTTTTAACGCTAGGATAACTGAACTCGCACGCAGTTCTAATTCTCTGCTCTTCTTCAATAGATCAGCCGTTCCACCAAGGAAAGATCGACGCTAACACGAAGCCAGATGAAAGAAATAAACTTGACCACAATGCTATTTGGCGTCGTGATCGTCTTCTTCTTGTGTAATCTCCTGGCGTTCCTCAACAACATCCTTGAGCACATGGATGTATCTATCGACCCGCTCATCCGGACTGCCGACTTTTTAGTCACAACAAATTCCTCAGTGAACGTTGTGATTTACTGCGTTTTTGGCGCCAAATTTCAAAAGTTGGTGATGGCTTATTTCCGAAGCTGGTTCTTCTGCGACAGCTCTCCGGACCTGCACAGAGTTAATACAGTATACAGGACAACGTCAAAAAGAAGTGAAACTACTATACTGTGTTTGCTACCGGAGGAAAGCCGTGTCTGAGGTTGGGCTCGGTCATTGTGAATATATTTTTTAATATGCTATATATTGTTAATTAATGGACGTATTACGATCGAAAAAATTAAATCCTAATATATATAATCTTGACCGGTATGAATGAATGAATATTTTTATTAGCCAATTGGCCGTACAAAACACATAATGGTAACAATTACAATACACTTTACATCACTCTATGATTATCTTATTTAACTAATACGCTCTTTAGAAATTGGCACATTTTAATTATCTTAGCTTTATTTTTTGTTTCGAGGACGTCAGGGAACTTGATAGTATACCCATTAAGAAAATGTCTCCGTGGGGTCTGAGAGTTGCTCGCAATCTACCAGAAAATGTCCCGCTTCCTCTGTATTAAAGCACAGGGCATCAACGAGCAAAGTTGATGCATGGTCGGTTCGCTTAGACCAAAGATGGCGTTAGACGCGAAATTACCGCATTCACGCTTCAAAGATCGTGAGCCAGTATCGTCTGTAGCAGCCGATAAGTACGCTGTCAGAAGTTTGATAGCATTTACACACTGAAACGATAGAAAACACAGCTTCTGCAAGTGTATTCTGCCCTATCTGGTTAGTCGGACTGAGAAGAAGGTGAACGATCAGTATTCAATGCCAAGTAAAAGTCGAGGGGTTACCCACTCTCCGGCACCTACTGTACACCCTATCTCGGCACCGGCCGGCACCGACCGAAATTAGCGGTGCCGGCGCCGGTGCCGTCCGTAAATTGAGCGATTTCGCTTCTAAACATGCTTATTTTAACGTTCTAACACGTGGCCACCGGTGCCCGCTGATGTCAATCGGTGCCGGCACCGGCTGGGCACCGCGGCACCGAGCACTTGCTGTACGCTAAAATCGAGAGTGGGCAACCCCTCGGTAAAAGTTCAATGTATGCTCTGTCGTCTAGCGATGTCCTTGCAAAAAAAGTGAAAGTCTATGCGTCAAGTACAAGTAAGTAAGTAAGTAGTTTATTGATGACCCGCCATCGTCAAAAGCAGAGTATGTAAAATAAAAGAAAGAAATTAAATAAAACACAACAAAAAACAAATACAATGCACAATTTTTCATTCTTCGGCCAGAAAAGAGTGTAGAACGTCATGAGCTGGCGGGGTCCAGTTGTCCATGATATTTGGCAGAGCCGACGAAATTTCCAAAAAATGTGACCAAGAATAAATAAGGGGGTGTGAAGCTGGCATCTTTAACTTGGAACTGCTCTGTTAGCATGTGGCTGATAAAAAGTATATATATCATGTGCATGACAAAAAGTATATACAGCAAGTAGCAGCAATCTTCAGTGTGTAACACCACTGGAAAAACAAGAAGGTCTTTAGTACTTGTTCACCAGTTTCCATGCCCTCATCATTCATCTACCCTCCTCCCCCCTTATTCCACTTAGAAAGATTTCCTTCGTGCGAAAGCTTTTCAGAAAATTAAGCGCTTTTCACGACCTTTTAGCATGACAAAAAGTTTGAATTGCCCAAAAATGAAAATGCCGCCAGCGGCCTTGAACAAAAAGTTTTGGACCAAAAAAGTGCTCGGTCGTGAAGTTTTCTATTGGTGATGATTTGTATCTCTATTATTTAGCGGCATGACAAAAGCATGAACATTTGGTGGACACAATATATGAAAGTGAAGTCATCAAAAAGAAAATCTTCGCCGCTGAGCGATGCGGGCGGCGTGTCGACTCTAAGGGTTTCACGAGATTTCTAGTGCCCCCCTCCAACCCCCCACAAGTATCCGATCCGGTCCAGAACTGAAATGGAACATCTGAGACGATAGCTCTGTCCCCTTGCCAAGTTTCATTCAAACCCGATCACCCGTTCAAAAGTTATGCATGCCACTAGATTCCCGGTCGCCCATCCCTCCACTCCCCCCACGACAGTTGGATTGGAGAAATGACTATTCGCAGGTCAGTCTGTTCGGGTCCCTGATAGGCCTGACAAGTTTCGTCATCCTACTACATCAGGAAGTACCGAACTCGCGGGATCGCCGGATAATTCCTGATCCCCGTCCAACTCTCCCCACAGTGCCCGGATCCGGTCTGGTTATGTCAGCGATATATCAAGGGCTTGTGCTTGTTCTTCTCATCAAGTTTCATCCCGATTCCTCCCCTCTAAGCGTTTCCCAAGATTTCCGGTTCCCCCATCCCACTTCCCCGAAAGTCACAGGGTCCGGTCCGGAATTGAGCTGGGTCGTCTGAGACACGAGGTCTTTCCAAATATCAAGTTTCATTTAAGATCCTATCATCCGTTCGAAAGTTATATATACCTAAAATTTCCGGCCAAGGTTTGGGCACGTGGGCCGCACATATAAAGATACCCTGACACCAGCCTTCTCCCAAATAAAAAAAAAAAGAGATGGAGGCCAAAAATGACATGGCAGGATACCTTGAAATTCGACCTCAGACATATAGGAGGGTTCCCTAGCCATGGGAAAAGGCGGGATTCATCTTGGATCCAAATCTCAGTGCCCTTTACCAAACACCGTGACTCATGACTCAAGTCGTCCACGAGCTTTCAACGCCAGGGAGAGAGCTAAGCTGAACAGCTTGTGTTCGGAACCAAGAAGTACGGGTTCAGGTTCTTTAATTTAAAACACTTTATAACAATAGTTGCGTTTTTGCTGTTACCATGGTATCTGATATACGGTCTAAAGTCGTTTTTGCAGTTATCGTGGTATCTGATACCGCGGTCAAAAGGCGTTTTTGCGGTTGTCGTGGTAACTGGCCAGTTACCGTGGTAACAGATATTCAGATATCACGGTCCGACCGTGATATCTGGTCGTGGTATCTGGAAAATGCATCTCACTTTCATCAAATTTTGTCAAATTGGTGAAAAAGAAGTTCAGCACTTAGTGATGTAACTGGATGTCAGTTTTTATTTTGGGATGACTTCAAAAGGTGCAATTTCTGCAATAGTCGTTTTTGCGGTGGACTGTTTATCAGAAACCACGGTAACTGCAAAAATGACTAATTGCAGATCCAGTTGCCGTGGTAACAGATACCATGGTATCCGCAAAAACGCAACTAATATAAATCGATCACTGGGTGCTTAATATAATAAGACCTCGTTAGCTCGGCCCCATTTTAGACACTGCTGTGGGTAGACTCACTGGTGTGAGTCTTTCCTCTGTAATATATGCACACAAAAAAAGAAAAGAAAGAGAGACTCGTTCCATTCCGTATACTTACTCACGCCATACCAAACTCCACAAGATAAACAAGACCAAAGGTTCCGATGGGATCCCAAAAATTCAATATTTGATCCAGACAATTAGGCTAGGTTTCGCCAGACTCCTTGAAGACCTCTTTTAATTTAGAAACAGATTAAGGCCAAACAGCTAATCATCTAAGAAAACCAAGTTCAGATATGGATTCAGCATTTGTGCTTACCCCCTAGAAGCCGATCGAAACGATCCTGCCTTACTTCTGCGAATTTTCCGGTTTCGGCGAAATCCAGAACTCCTTGTCCGGCAAAAAAATAAAGCTCAAAAACGAACTCAGCGTATCTCCTTACCGCTATATCCAACATCTAATCAACTTCATATCAAAATTTAACTTTTAACAAATTTTCCGGTTTTAGCCGGATTCCGGAAGACCTACATATCCAGCTAAAAAATAATTGTCATATACGGATTCAGCATCTCTTCTAACCCCTAAATCAAACATATAATCAACTTCAGATAAAAATTTTACTTTTAAAGGACACCTGAACGATCCTACCATACTTCCATGAACCCCTCAGATCGTCATTCACAGTACCAGTACAGAGAAGAAGAATTTTTTTGCTCCATGATTTTGGCGCTATCCACTCTTGAAGTTCTAAGTCTCCCTATGGCGATTCGTTACGACCTCCCAAGACAAATTTAGCGCCAATATTTAAACTGTCATTATCGCATGGATAAACGTACGTTGATAACGCATGGATGGATAAACAGCGCATGGATGGATAAACGCGTGGACTGTTACAACATGAACTGTTACGCATGGACTGTTACAACTGTTACGGCGAGCGTTACGATCAGTTACAGTCGGAAAAAAGGCTGAAATTATAGCACGGTGAAACTTCATCCGATTTTAGTCCGGTTTTCGAGAGATAAATGGTAAGCAGTATGTAAAAGTGGCAATTTAGGGTGTTAGACTTCATTCAGATGACCTTTAACAAACTTTCCGGTTTTGGCCGGATTCCAGGCGTACTACTTGTCCGGCGAGAAAATGGTTTTCAAATTCGTGTTCAGCATGCCTTCTTCCCCTACATCGAACATCTTATCAACTTCAAATAAAACTTTTACTCTTAACAAACTTTCCGGTTTCGGCCGGATTCCGGGCGAACTACTTGTCCGGCGAGAAAATGATTTTCATGTTCGTGTTTAGCATGCCTTTTTACCCCTATATCGAACATCTAATCAACTTCAAATAAGACTTCTACTTTCAGCGAACTTTCCGGTTTTGGCCGGATTCCGGACGAACTACTTGTCCGGCGAGAAAATGGTTATCATATTCGTGTTCGTGTCTTCTTACCCCATAATCGACTATCACATTAGCTGTTTAAAAATATTTTAATTGCCCCTTAATTTGAACCCCCTCCCCCACCCCTAAATGTAGAGCTACAGGGCCCATCTACGAACTCGACCTTACTCTTGACCCAAAGAATGCTCACACCAAGTTTCATCAAAATATCTCATTCCCTTCGAGAGTTATCGTGCTTACAGACGGACGGACGGACAACTTTTGCGATGTCATAGGTATCCCTCCACTTACGTTTTGGGATCCCAAAAAGAATAAATAATAACACCAGGTTGTGGCCTAAGCAGAAGGAACGCTAACTTTTCACTAAAACAAAAACAATAATTAAGGGTTGAGGATTTACCGGGATAAGATAAGGGGGAAGGTAACATATTTTCAATATCAATATTCCGCCAAAAGATGACTTTTTATGGCACTTGCAGCTCCGCTCAAGTGCCATATACCGATCACTTTTCGGTCGGTCGGGCGGTCCTCTGTTTTCGAGTTAGGGTACTTCCAGATGTGCTAGGACGATGAAACTTGGCAGGCATATCAGGGACCCGATATAACTAACCTGGAAATAATCAGTTTCACGATCCTACCATCTGGGGGGGAGTGGTAGGCCGGGGAATCCTGAAAATTAAGTAGTTTTTGTCACACTTTTTCGAGTTGGGGTACTTCCAGATGTGCTAGGACGATGAAACTTGGCAGGCGTATCAGGGACCCGATATAACTAACCTTGAAATAATCAATTTCACTATCCGACGATCTGGGGGGGGGAGTGGTGGGCCGGGGAATCCGAAAAATTAAGTAGTTTTTGTCACACTTTTTCGAGTTGGGGTACTTCGAGATGTGCTAGGACGATGAACTTGGCAGGAGCATCAGGGACCCGACCGGACTAACCTGGAAATAATCAGTTTCCCAATCCGACCACCTGGGGGGGGAGTGGAGGGCTGGGGAATCCGGAAAACTGGAGTAGTGTGTAACTTTCGAACTGGCGATCGGATTGGAATGAAACTTAATAACTGAATAAATGGCATATCTCTGATGTCCCATTTGAAGTCCGGACCGGATTCGACAGCTATGGGGGAGTTGGGGGGGAGACCGGAAATCTCGAGAAACGGTTAGAATGGAAGGATCAGAGTGAAACATGCTGGGAAGAACAAGCATCTGCTCCAGATAAATCATTTATACATTTGGACTGGATCCGGACACTAGGGGGGGGGGGGATTTTCCCGGAATTCCGGTAATGGCGGTTTTGGGGATTTTCACGACGAAACTTGGGAGGCGAATCAGGGACCCGATCAAACTGACTTATAAATACAAATTTATATGATCCGATAGTCGTGGGGGGAGTAGCTGGAGGGGGAATCCGGAATATTGTGTCATGCGTAACTTTGGAACGATTGATCGGATTTGAGTGAAATTTGATAATTGATCAGAGGACATGTCTCTGGTGATCTTTGTCATGTCCGGACCGGATTCGACAACAATGGGGGGGGGGAATACGTGACCGGCTCAGACTGGGGAGATCGGGATGGAACTTTGTGGGAATAATACAGAGATGCCTTGGTAAATCACTTACAGAACCGGATTGGCTCCGGCGACTGTGGGGGAGTTTGAGGGGGGGGTCCGGAATTCCGGTGATCGCGATTTAAGGTACTTCCAGATGTGCTAGGACGATGGAACTGGGCTGGAGCATTAGAGTTTTGACAAGATTGGCTCAGAAATCGCCACTTTCCAAATCCGACATTCCTTAAAGTACCAATCTTGACCGTAAATTTAGAAAAATACTTTTAAGCAAATTATACATTTTCATGATCCCCATGAGCCCATTATCATTTTTGCCTCAAGGGTTTTGCTTACAAATGAAGTTCTAGCTCCCTTAAAGTGCGCATCTGAACCGCAAGGTCGAAAACTACTTTTTTTTTTATCAAACGATACATCTCAACCCAAGATCATTTGTGCCACAAGTGTTTTGCTAGAAAACTTATTTTATCACCCTTAAAGTGCACATTTTAACCGAAAATTGAAAAAAAATTACTTTTTTACCAAACGGTATATATCAATGATCCTTAAGGGTCTGTGATCGTTTTGTCTCAATAGTTTTTCTTACAGATGAATTTCTAGCGCCTATAAAGTGCGTATCATTACAGCCAAGTTCTAAAACAAAATACTTTTTCTCTAGCTCCCTTAAAGTGCGCATCTGAACCACAAAGGTAACCTTAAAAGTACTTTTGATCAAACACTACATCTCAAACCATGCAAGTGCCATATGAGCTTACAGCTCTTGTTATTTTCCTTTTCAAAGTAAACGCCAAAAGATTCTGTTCAAAAAGGCAAAATTAACGGCCCTTCAGTATTTATGCACAGGACTCAAGGAAAATGCCGCCGTTCTGCAAGCTTCAGGTTTGTCCGACCCAAAGTAAATCCCCCTCCGGAATCTTCAGTATTCCTTGTTCTTGCCTTTAAATCGCACTCTAGACGGAACTCTCCGAATCAGTTAGTCCTATTTATTTGCTTCGGGTATTGCTTCGAAGCAGATTTAATTTGTATTGCCTGGGGGCCTGGACATTTTACGGGTCAGCGGCAGGGCGTTTTCAAGAATTGACAGATCCTATCAAGAATTTTCGAGAATCGTTACTTCGCGATCCGTACAGGAAACGGGAATCGAAAAAGTAAGGAGCTGTAATAAATAAATAAAGGCCGACTGTGATGTAGTTGTCGTGTATTCTCTTCTATTATATTCTACAATCACCGTATCTCTCTGCCTTTTATGACCCTGACACGTAACAGAACCGTTGAGAAATCTGGTTTTTGAACTGTGGTTAAGCGATATTTGCCGTTAAGTTTGGTAAACAGTAAACTTAAAGGACATCTCGCACCAATTAGTGTTTCCGCTCCATTGCTTTAAAACTGAGCTCTGCTTTCAAATCGCACAAAGGTTCGGACAGATATAGCCTCTCTCCAAGCTCGACCTTATGTCTTGCATGACAAACACGGAAAGCTTGCACAACCGGTCATTCTGACCAATAATCTTCCCGAGAGTAATAATCGAGAGCCTGAGACGTTTTAAAACGAGCCAAACATGACAAGCATACCGAGTAAATTCAGTATCTCGGGAGTGCAATTGGATGGAAAGATGGCGGAAGTAGTGTTGATTAGTAATACAAGTACGACGGCAGGTTCGTCCTGGAAATGGGTGGACACCGGAATACAGAAAGGGAAACATAAACTAATTTTAGAGTTTGGTGTAATTTCAGAAGTTTTTGCAATATTTCCGTTTTTCAGCCGAAGGTCAATAACACTTCCAAGAAAAGATCGTGTCTGCCAGACTGACAGAAGACCGTATCCAACGTTATGGGCTGCTACATACGGGCATCAATCTCTTCATGATTTATTGCTCGTCGTCAAACAATAAAATACCGATATAATCCATCGATTTCGTATCACATATTATTATTGGCCGGTATAGGTGTAAAATTAAACGTAAGTGGCAATATAATTCTTTGGTGGGCTTGCCAGCCGCTTATAAATCCAAAGGTTATAAATCCAATCTGTGACACATCGTGGAATTTCGGGTGCATTTCTTCTTCTTCATCTAATATTTGTCCAGTGGCAGGGCAGTGAAGGGCCTTGATCCTTCCGTGATAGCGCCTACAAAGAGCCTGATGAGACACAAATTCAAAGGAATGGCAAAGGTGTGAGAAACAGGTGACAGATCTTCTCTTCACCACGATATGCCACATTAGACACTGGCTCTCTCAAATCACAGTACTCTTTTAATTTTTTAAGTGGAAATTATACCTTTTTTCCAATTTCAGAGTATTGCATAATACGTGTGCTGTATTTTCCATATTGAGTTCCGGTTCACTGTGACGCTGCTAAATGAAACTAGGATTTGATGCAATACTCTAATTCTTTATGATTAAGTCATACGCCAGCGAACCTAGGGAAGAACGAGACGAGACCCAAACGAATCCTCAAAGCTGATTCAAACCTTATGTAAACCAATCAACGAAGTTTGTTGTGGTGACGTTTCTGGTTCGCTAGGCACACGATGATTCTTAACCAGTACGAAGGTAAAAAAAGTAAAAAAAAAAAAAAGGTAAAGATATCAGCACTAGCCTTGACAAGCCAAGCTGGCGGTGCTGATCTCCGATTCTTGGCCCTCAGCCATGCAGGAAGTGCAATGGGGGGTTGGGGGCCAGCCATCCTGTGCTTTCGCACACCCTTCCTGCACCTTCCCCGGATTTTTCCAGGTACCCATTTGAAGCTGGGTGAACTTTGGCTTGTCTTACAGGGTTACGCCACTAACCCCCGCTCTAAACCAAACAGTGAGCACAACCGAGACTCGAACAAGGGACCCTTCCCTTGCGAGTTCAGCGCGCTAACCATTCGGCCGCGGACGTAGAGTTAGTCGTCATTAAGAATATCAACAATACGGAAACTACCTTCGCATAGCCTATAGTGAAATACGAATCTACATTACGATGATTAAAGTCCTAAAGAAAACTCTGGATTGCTGGAACTTTGGAAAAAAAACTTGACATCAGATGGGGGTTGACATCCGTACACCCTCTCATATTTTTGCAGCTGGAATTTAATTTCTCTCGGTTTTAATCAAATATTGTTTTGGCTCAGTAGCTACTGTGTAAAAGCCTCTGCTAGATCTCTGCTATCACGGAGTCTCTGATACCCCGTGACGGTGAAGAATCGCCGTGTAGAGCCGGCAGCGTCACCACAGCTGTCCCCAGCGAACGCCGTTATTAGTTGACACAGGATTTGAGTCATTGTGATAGCCTAGCCGAGTCTACAGTCGTTCTTGGATCTACGGAGTACAGCAAAGAGCGATGTTTATTCACCGACTCCTAGTCACAGCCTATATACTCACTCATATAGGCTGTGCTCCTAGTTGACTACTAATACAAAAATCGAACACATGCAATGAAACGGAATGCGCAATCAGCTCAGCGATCTGTTGCGAGGCGGTGATGACTCCGTCACAGTCATCGTTCGGGTGACGTTTCTCGTTTTTCCCGAGGTTCACTGGTGTGTTTTGTACTTATTCATATAGAGTATTTCCCGTCCAAGGGAGGACTCGCCGAGGGGGCATTTTAGTGTGGATGGCTCCGATCCGACGGATGTTGCGTCCCATCATGACGGGTGCTTTCGTGTAGATGCCATCTAGCTGGATGGTTGTCACTCCAGCTCGTGATGTCACTACTCAACTGGATGTGTGTATATCTGCTGTTCAACGACGCTCCTCGAGCTCTGTTGAAAGACGACGGGTAGAGACAGAAGAGGAAAACGCCATCTGATCTGCCACTCAGTGTTGCCACTTATACCGCATTTTGCGGCATTACGCCGCGATTCTGAGAGAAATGCCGCATAAAATTTTGATCATGCCGCACGCCGCGATTATGCCGCGAAATGGCTTTTTATACCGCATTCGTTCCCGTATGTAAAATGAAGTTTCGTATCCTTCGCAAATGTCTAGCAAGATATGTCTTTTATAAAATGGGGATTTCAAAGACGCGTCCGACTCGTTTCGCGGAAGTCAACTACGGACCTTAATTAATGAATGACCCGTCGGTCGGCAGCTTGTCTCCCCTGGGAGGCCATTGTGTTCGCCAGTGGGTTGATTTGTTTTTGCGGGTTTGACGAAACTTTGACGTTTGGGTTTCTCAGTTCATCTCATGACCTCTGTCAGCTCAGCCCAACCAAATAGTTCATTTCTAGTTTGTGTTTTCAAGTTAGCAATAAGGACCAGACAGACTTGTCTTATTTAACAGGATTGTTTGATGGTCAGTGGTAACTATATTTAAGTAGCCCAGATGTCGTCAGAACCGTTATTATCCAAAATGTTTGGGGGGGGGCAAGGTATTTATCATTTTTACCGACTGGTTTTTGCAGATAAAAACGACTATTATTGAGAAAAAACGACTGTGGTGACGAAAAATCGGCTGATTTTGAGAAAAACAACAATTTTCAAGAAGAAACCGACAGTTTTTAAGAAAAATCGACTGTTTCCAAGTAAACAAATGACTGTTTTCACGAAAAATAGCGGCGCTGCGCGTGGACTCGGCTACTTTTTAACGACTGGCCGACAATATTCGGGGGGGGGGGGGCCGCCTCCCCCTAGTCGTTATGGCCCTGGATGTCATCAGGTCAGAAAGAGTTAACTGACCCAAAAAGTACTGGCCTTTCCTAGGGGGTGGGCGGCTTCTATGATCTGTTTTCTGTTTACCAAAACTGCGTGTTTTAAGTAGTTGCCAGTTCGTTACTTCATCATTTCAAAATTCGAATTCATCATATGGTATCAACCAGAGGTGTAGTTCTTACCGAAAGTTTTGAAAGCCCGATTCTTGCTAGAAGAGATCATCAAAGTCACCATGATGAAATAGCTAAGAAATATAGATTTTTTCGAAATTAGCAATTTCCCTGTTAGCACTTGTCGACTATGTCCGGCCTTTCTGCTCTCCGACGCAGCTGGCTGGACGCAAAATATCTGATAACTGAATGTGCCTCTGTGAAAGTGAAAAACAAGACCAAAGGTTTCGATGGGATCCCAAAAGTTCAATATTTAATCCAGACAATTAGGTTTTGTCTTCGCCGGATCCAGTCTCCGCCAGACTGCTTGAACATTTTTACTCTTAAAATTTAGAAACAGATTAAGGCCAAATAGCTAACCCTCTGAGAAAACCAAGTTTAGATATGGATTCAGCATGTGTGTTTACCTCTATAAGTCATACCTATTTTGACGATACCGATCGAAACGATCCTGTCTTCTGCCAATTTTCCGGTTTGTGAAGGCTAGTGCCTCTTCTTGTGAGTGTAACGTTCTGAACCAAAACATTGTGTATGGTCTGGCCAAAGATATTGTTTGTCACACACGTGATAAGTCCGATTCAGATTATCTTATTTATCTGAATGTTCCTTTCTGAAGCTTTTGATATTGATTTTCATTAAAGACTAACCGAAAAAGGTTGAGACACGAGAATCTAGTTACCCATCAATTATTCTATTGGATAGGCTTGAAGGCCCAAGGGAAAATTGCTTTTAATTTCTTCGCTATTCACTTCACATTTATTCGTTTTTTCCACCGTGGACTTTCCCTGTCGACGCTGTGGTACCTCTGCACTTTTACTTCTGTTTCATGCTTGACGAAAACGATGAATGACAAATGTGTGTTCCCGTACTGAGCTGACCATCCTTACCTTAGACCGCTAAAAAGAAGGATAGACAGCACGTGTTTTCTCGCAGTTATGACAGATCTTCACCACACATCACTTGACACTGAATCAACATTCATATTAAAACGAGATTTTTCACCCATTCTCTCTCAAAAATATAAAACACAGCGTTTTCCGAGAATTTCGGGCATGCCGCGATTTTTACCGCATTTTGGTTCAAGGATGCCGCGGAAATGCCGCTTTTTGACGAGGCCGGTGCCACGGAGCGGTGCCGGTCGAGTGGCAACACTGCTGCCACTATCCCTTCATCAGAGCTCGAAGAGCGTCATTGAGACGTTGAACGAGAGACAACCATCCAGCTGGACGGTGACGTTACCCGTCAAGCTTTTCATGCGGAAATGGACATTGAGCTAGATGGGATCAACGCAAAATCACACACCTCTGCTTAATATCTCGGAGCACGACCGCAGATTTGTGCTCGTCGAAGTGGCATTCTTTTTACGAAGGAATTACATTACCCCCATTCCGTCTATTCTGTCATACTGTCTTCACTGTCGGAGACGATTTTCTCAAGACGAAATCCTACCGATTCATTTCGTGCCGATTGAAATTTCCTGATCTCTGGGGACTGTATAGAATTCAAATGCTGCGGATGGCATCGCTCATTCTTCTTAGAGTAAAAGGTTAAATTTCGTAAGCTATAAGCAAACACGATGTGGAACAACAGCTTATCGCAACAATTACCTCGGGAAACCAAGTCTTCCCAGTCGGTTGAAAGTCCTCTCCTCTTACCACGATTTGGCTGTTAATCTTAATCGAAAGTTGCTGTTAATACTGAATCGACTACTCGTTTATCATGCTTTATGAACAAAATTTGTAACTCTGCTATATGCCATCTTTCCCAGAGCGTCCATGGTCAATATAATCCTCAATTACACTTTCTCTCATTAGACTAGCTAAACATAACCCAATTAAATCTCAAGTAAATTGACCAATTTAAAAAGAACTGTACCAAATTTCCAGGAAGTATTGAAATTAGTAAATTCTCGAATCAATAGGATGTGAACGGAGTACTGGAAGTCGTTTCGGAGTCCAAAATTTCGGATCTGGCATACGGGCACAGTGGATACTTTCCACGCATATCAATCCGATTCCGGATACGCCATCGATTCGGTTGCGTATCTCGGACTCAAACTTTCATCAGTTCCAGGATTGAGTGGCGTATTTTGGTAATAAAAAGGTCGGTTTTGCCTTCTTTTGATTCTGTTTCTCCGCCATAACGGAAGCCTCCCCTCTTCTTTCAAAACTGGAGGTTGCTGTCGGGTTGAAAATGAACAATCCAAAGAATAAATAAACGGCCACACACAAAGTCAGGTGGGGTTCTACTCAAGCTGCGTTCTTTGTCACGGGAGTTCTCTCCGGTTTTTCTTATAAGCCGTTTTTGCATCCACCGGTGACTACTCACCAGTCTTATAATCCGTTTTTGAACTAACCGGTGTCCGGTTTTACCTCACCGGTGCGGACTAACCAGAACCTGCTCGGAAGCCCGGCTTTACCGAAGAGTTAGCAAGTTTTCGTCAACTCACCGGTGAACCAAAAAACACGTTACAAGAGAAGAACCGGACACTGGCGACTAAACACCAGAGACAGCCCGGAGTGCAACGAACGCCGCTTCAATTTTGTTCCATGCTTGTACAAGAACTCACCAGGCTTATGTCCGCTCTGTCTCCTGTTATTTGATACAATCTGAGTTGTCCGTTCCCTCCTTTTCCGACGCGGTAGCTCTACCGGAAGAACACGCCGCCTTTTTTTCGGAAGTTTGGATCTCGCCTGGGAATAAAAGATGAATCCATAATTGCTTGCTCAGTCGAGGGAGAAATTGGACAGAAAGCTTACTGACGAGGACGCCGATTTTGTTCGGTAAATATATATCGATCATTAACGCAACTTCGATGCCTATTCCTTCCCAAATAGGAAGGATTTTCTCTACAATCTTCGGCCTATAACAAACCCTGAACTTCCATATAAAAATGCACTAGTCGTTCAATCCATTCTCGTTCCAAGATCTTGAACACCCCACTCCATTTTTATCCACCATAATAGCACTGCGCTGATTTTTGCATTCTCCTTGTTTGACTCTTTTTTAGCCAGATCAGGCTTCCGATTGTTTCCTCCGAGGAAAAAAAATAACAGTTATTGCTTTAAACGATCTAGAACTACTGCTGATCAGTTACGAGCCCAGGGCAAGGCATATTAGTGTGCATAATCGAAGCAACTGGTCCACCTTGCACTGCTCGGGATAATATCTATATACCTTAGGCATTTTAATCTCTTGTTCTATTTGTATCTATTATTATCGAAGTTTCGCTGACAACCGACGTTTTGTCATGGGGCGTTTCGCCAAGGGGACGTTTTGCCATGTGGGCATTTTGTCACGGAGATGTCTCGCCGAGGATGTTTTCGTTGGGGACGTTTCGCTGTCAACCCGCTGAAAATGCCAACAAAGTACAATCTCAACAACAGCAGTACAACTGTATTGACAGCTTTTTACACCCATAAATCGATACTTCACTGATCGCAAAACATACGCCGAAAATCATGTCAAGATAACGAAAAGCGTAACGTTCCACTTCGAGTACGCGTTAGGAAACGTGACAAGGCCTTGGTCCGGTCGGAAACAGAAACATCTATGGAACATTCAATGAAGTATCGATTTTGGGCCCCAAATGCCACCGTAGCTGTGTGCGCACGAAGATCGTGCTTTTCACTATATTTAAACTCATTGTGTGGTTACGAGGTAAAAAAAAAAAAAACTTCAGCAGTGAGCGGAAAGTTAGCAACCACATTTCACTTAGAAACGCGAAAACTGAGCACTTTGAGACTTGGTTTTGCATTCGTTATGTTACAAAAAAGAAACCCTCACAAACAAGATCTTCCCCCAAGCACCTTGGATAGATATTGAATTCTCTAAGAATTCATGGGCTCTGCTGCTGCTTACAATGCGTACTGATTGTCTGGGACGAAACCGTATTCAACAAAGACATCTTCCTGGCTTTGATATTCCCCACCACAAAGCATTTTCAAAGTCGAGGCTATGCAATCTCCATGTGTCAGAAAAACTCGTTTACTGGCGCGTAATCAAGTCACTTTCGAAAGCTAATCTACCTCAGAATAGGAATTCCAGAGTGCCTCTTCTTAGGCCTGCATTTACTTAGACACAACAAATAAGACAAACACGACTAAAACCAGATGGCGATGCGACTATTATAGCTGAAAGGGAATACTCGGATGAGCTCAGAAATTTTATAGTGTGGCAAGACGATCAGAACTTCCCGGGCAGATTTCATTAGTTCCGGCCGGGAAAGGTGACAAACTCCGAACTTTTCCGCCGGTGATAATGGTACTGAAAATAATGGTTGAAGTTCATTCGTGACCCCCGCTTATAAATCATTTGACAGTATCGCATAGTATATGTCATGAGCTGATAGGTCTAAGGGAAGAAATTTTTGGGCAGGGAATTATGAGGGAGGATTGGTTAGTGGATAAGATGGGAAGTACAAATAAGAGGGATATTCGTAACTTGGGCCTCTGAGTTGCAATGTCTCATAGGAAACTATTCATGTAATTTTTTTATATTTTTTTTTATTGTTAAGGATGTAAGGTCTCGTTAGAGAGTTTCTTTTATTTAGTGATTTTTTTTTCCATTTTGTTGCCATGACCCTCGGGTTTTTTTGTGCAATATATTCATATTCATATTCATATAGACCGATAACCGAATTTTCCGGCGCGACTACGAAATTTGGGGTCCGGTCACAAAATTTTGGAAGGTGTTATAGCCAAGCCTTGCTGAAAAAATTCGTACAGAAACGTTCAACGAAAAATTTGGTGGAAAAATTTGCCGAAAAAAATATCGGTAAAATTTCCTGCTCGTATAATAAGCCTCGTTTCGGACAGAACTGTGCAGACAGATTTTCTCCTCGGACCATGTTAGGGGGGGGGGGGCTTTTAGTTACGCTCCTGCATCCACCTCTTCCGTATATTTGGATGACAAAATACACTTCACAACGAGGTTTCATATATTTCGCAGACGATAACAAAATTGCGAAGTTTGGACGAATATGTGAGGGTCGGAAGCGCCTGAAAACAGGCAAAGTAAATTTTTTTAGAGCGGGGTTACTAAAGCAAGACTACTCAATGCAAGAGAAAAACACGAGGACAGTAACAAGCTGGAAATCAGGTGTGCTTACCTGTGTGTGACTGTAGAACATGGAGAAATTCGAAACGATAACAGGGACCGGAAGCGAGATCGTTAGAACGCCAGCCAAAGCGCACAAAGCACCAACGAACATTCCAATGTATGTTTTTGGGACCATATCTCCATAGCCGACCGTAGTCATCGTCACCAGTGCCCACCATAGTCCTTCAGGTATACTCTGAAACGGAGGATATTCAGCATAAGAGACCGAATTCTTGTCTGGAAAATATGTTAAATAAGATAAATCAACAAATAAGGCAGTTGAATTCCGGGACAATAATGAGAAGCTACAAAATGGCAGCTCGGCGTGGAAGTTTCTTCCTAGTTCTATTCTTCCTACAGCACGTGGAGAAATGGGTTGTAGCTTAGAGTAAGGATTCAACGACAAAACGTGAAGCGAATAGGCGAACTGCTTCTGTTTGGGAACGTGCGACCTAGCTAATCAAATTCCCAACTAACCCAAATCTTGCCCAAATATCCAGTTCGAACACAATAATGTGGGGCACTAGGGGAGCCCAAGTAACCAGGTTTCATAATAATTTTGAATTCTACCATAACTAGAGATCATTATATGATTTTTTCATAATTAGAGATCATTAAATTTTTTGGGAAAAGCTCTCGGCAATAACGCAATCTTGCCGACGTCCTCGTCCAATGCAACAGTAAATGGTAGTTCGAACTGACGGCTTTCGTTGTTCCGTTGACGCACAGATAGCGCCTCGGTGTCGGTGTCATCCCGTCGGAAGGTGAACAAAATCGCAAGGCCGCAAAATGTCAAAGTTTTGAAAAAAGAAAGAACGTTCTGGGATGTAGATTCAGAGGATTTGCTGGCATCAAGCGAACCGAAAAAGCAGCTTTGAGAGCTAGTAGTTTATGGCCAAGAAATTTGCGAAACAAAAGCCAATAACAGTTTGGTCACCACAGGCAGGGGCGTCACGACTTGGGGGGAGGGGGGACGCCCCCCCCCCCCGCGAATGTTGTTGGCCAGTCGGTAAAAATAGCCGATTTGGCGCGAAGCGCCGCGGTTTTTCGTAAGAACTGGCGATTTTTTCTTGGAAACAGTCGATTTTTCTTAAAAACAGTCGGTTTCAATAATAGTCGTTTTTATCTGCAAAAACGGCTCTGAAGTCCACAGGATTCGCATCGTCGGATCTCCTCGGAAACATGGCCCAACCATACACAAATTCTCAATATAAGGGCACTGTGCTCCAACTTATGAGCACCGGTGGTAACACGTTGGGGCACCATGACCTAAACCAGGGGTACAGTACGCCCCATACACATCTGTCGATCTGAAAATCTGATGAGCCCCGGTGCTCACACACTGGGGCATGTCCTCACGTTAGAGCACTGTGTTCAAAAACTGAGGATTTGTGTATGACTGACATGGCTCCCAGAATGGTTGGACCTCCACAGCCTTTTACCAAGAGGACGCAACTGCATCTAGGACTTACCTACTACCTCTATCTTCGAGGCTTGGCGTCGACACAAAGGCTTAGCCTCAACACAAAGCGAACTGAAACAGCAACAATGAAAACAAAAAGTTTACGGCACAAGCTGAAATACAAGTTTATTACAATTTCCTTCAGCTACTGGTTATGCATCTCCAAAACTCCTCGGAAACACAACCCCCAAAAGGATTCGATCTCGAGAACCTTTTTGCCTCCAGACCTAGCCTACTATCTTCCCCATTCCCCTGAAAAATTCCTTCACGTTCTAACATTCACCTAATCTGGGATTCATTACGTGATTTATGAACAAGGTGAGTCTCCGACAGCTAACAGGAACTACTTCCAAGAGGGTTTGCTCTGTAGGGAAATAGATCAGCATAATTCTAACCTAATCCCTATTCCACCAATGTGTTGGCCAAAAAGGGGAATTCTTCCGCAGGGCTTATTGGACCGTATAACATAATGAAAGGAATGAGCCCGACCGGATTTATTCCATTTGAGAAGCGAGACTGGAATATTAAAGAGCAGATAATATTGTTCAAAAACCTGAACAGCGCATTTGATGGAGAATAGCGAGGGACACAAAGGATTAGCATAGCACACCGCAGCACCCACGGCAAGAATACTATAGGCTTGATTCAGATTAGTTAAAGAAATTGACACAACAGTAGCCTATTCAATAGTCCCTGAGTAAGACAGTACTGGAAACAACATGAACAGCGATGACTGGTGAAACGAAAATAATTTTTTCAAGGAAGGAAGTCTAGAGGGTCTAAAGTCTAAACGGTCCCACGTCCTCTGTTCCCTGTCTTTTACGGGGGGGGGGGGCAATAGCAAAAACTGAGCAGAGCACAAGCTCGGCCTCTGTCCGAGACATCTTTTCGGCCATAATTCCCACCTTTTAACTCGATATACGTATCGGACTGACAGAGCCTGGAATCTATATAAGGCATCATAAAGACACCAAGTTGCATCTTTTGTTTTGTCCGTCTGAGATTACAAAAAGGAGTAATCTGATAAGTGATAGGTGTCCGTCCGTCCGTCACTAAGCACGAGAACTCTCGAAGGGGTTAAAATATTCAGTTCATAAATGATGCTAGGCCTTTCGGTCAAATTACAGGTTAAGCTCACACGAGGAAACTGCAACCCTATATTTAATGCTGGGGGGAGGGGTTTCAAAGAAATGAGTGAAACAATTATTTTTTTTCAAGAAAATAGACTGTTGGTTTTGTGTTCAGCGCACATTTGAACTTCGTTTTTGCTTTGGAAAAACAGTTCACCCGCTGTTCACTCGGAATCCGTTGTGCCGTAACACGGGTTCTAAGACTGAATCTATCTATCTGCTTTGTTTTTACTACTGGGTGTATTGCACGATCAAAATCGGATGTACGCCGGAAATTTCGGAAAGAGCAAATCTTCCGACAAAACGTTAGGTATGAGGTGTATGCGTTTTTGATGTACTGATTTTCCGGTCGTGATCTGGATAAGACCGGAAATCAAAGACAGGAAATAATTACCAATTGGATTTTGTTGAGCGGTTGATAGGGATGACTACATGCTTACACTTGTCTGGTGAAAACCGGAAATCTTAAAAATAATCGTCTGGATGAAAAGTCCAATTAATATTCCCGTTTATGATCCCGCCGACATCTTTAGTTTTGTTTTTAAAGGTGAAAGCTATTAAAATTATTTTGGACGAGATTTGCTGTATGTTACGTTTTGCGAGTACCACCTGACTCCCTGTTCCTGAATTTGGGAAATAACACAAGATTATCCTATCCTGTTCTATTCAGAGTTTAAACTAGCCGTCTTACCTTAAAATCGTTGGTGGGATTCGACTGTAGTCGCTCCCCGTAATAGACCAGACTTGCAAAAATTACTATGCCAAGCATCAAGAAGAAAACCAGAAGAGTAAGTTCTTTCGCCGAAGCCTAGAAGGAAAAAAGGACACCCTCATGGGTTGAAATGAAAAAAAGAAAAAAAAAGAAGTTAGTGAATGAGGAACGGAATGCATGAAACAAAGGTAAGAAAAACGCGATTCTAGCTCGAAGCAGTTTTCAATCACTATGCAGATTTAGCTTCACTTCGAAAAATAACTGGCCATATTTCTGCAGTTTCTGGTGAAACAGAAATCGCGGGGCATGGTGAGTTTCCCAGTGGAATCTAGGCTTTACACTCACTTGGCACCGTCACTTTTATGGCGGACGATATGTCATAACTGCAACAGACCAGGTTGTACCCGTCAACGCATACATCTTGCTAAGTTGTCCGCGCTGTCACGGCCACATGCTTCACTTTCCACTCACAAAAACAGTAATCGTCGTCCCCGACTTCAATCCATCCGCACACGGCACCACCCTAGGACACCCAACGCTGGCGCAAGACCGTACCCAACGGAAGCGGCTGACCAAGCTTCCTCCTAGTTCAAACTATGCTGAAATGCCTGCCGGCAAGACCCTTAAAGTCATTCACGAAGAACGCAAGGTAGACAAGGTGAGATCCCGAACCAGTACCTGTTAAAATCAAACTGAAGGGAAAATGAAATTCAGCGACGGGTTGGGAATCTTCTGATTCCTCCGAGTCTGCTTCCGAGTGAAGAAAAGTGTTATAGTTCTTTACGCTATGTTTGTATATTTAGTACATGGCTCTGGCTGACGTAAAGATGACTAAGTGAAGGTTAGAAGGCTAAGTAAACTCGCGTTGCCTCGCCAATAGCTTAAGGAATCGTCTAAAAGAGGAACGACATGGAAGGGCATGGTGCAGCTAGAACGAGTACTTGAAAAGGAATGGCAAACTAAAAAGAGTAACGCTGCAACAAGAGGAAAGCTACGAAAAAGAGGAACGATGGACCGTCCCCTTCTTTTTAGTCGACCTGGTACAGTCTCTCGAAAAAGCCCTCGCGAAAAATGACGAGGAGCAAGGAAGGACCCCTGTTCGAGCACATCCGTCCGATCGGATAAAAGAACAAACACACCTCCTATAACAGGAGTCCTGGCCCTCGTAGTGCGCGGGCCTGATCGACCAAGCGATCGACTATAAGGAGGAAGGGGACTGTGAATCGTAGTCTCCTGGTGCGGCGTTCCTCTTTTCTATACGCCGTTCCCTCTTTCAGACAATCTCGAATCGACATGGCTCGTTACCATGTTTCTGAAGTAAAAGTTTGCTCAGCATCTCTTTCTAGACCTGTCAAAACCCAATCGCAAAAACCTTCTTACCTTGAACGTCTGGATAAGAATCTTGAGACCTGGAGAATGGCGTGTCAACTTGAAAAGACGTAAGATCCGGATTATGGAGAAAAACTCCAAAATTTCCGCTTCGTTGATACTCTGAGCAATTTCCTGAAAATACATAGCTCATTATCATATAAATCAAAAGTCAGGATCACACCGACATCCTATTTCGCTGTATAATCGACTTAAATTCCCTTCAACACCAATCTTTCAAGAAATACGCACACAATTGGTTCTAACTGAACAGCTGAAAAGTAATACGGAACGGAAGTAAAAAAAAAAAAAGGTAGATGATGTGGGGAAAGGGGTTTATTCACCTTGTTTTTCGCGGCCTATACCTTAGAAGTAAAACAGATGTGGCTGGCCAGCCACAAGAAAAACAGTGAAAGTATCGGATGACCTGTCTCCATGCAGTAACACTGCACCAGGGAACCGAAAGAGGGATTCAACATCTGCTTAACAAATATACCTGCAAGGTGAGACAATGCCACAGAATAGGATAACTGCTTGCTTAATAGGAACTTATGTTATTGGAAAGAAAGGAGAGAAGAGGATATTCAAGAGAAAATCATCAAAACACTGAAGTTAGAATGGGAGAAAATAAAAAGGATATGACGAAATAAATTAACAAGACTGCAGGAATAAATCATGGTTAGCAACGGATTTTTGAACGAAAAAAATATACACATTTTGATCTGATTTTAAATCAGCTTTTCTTACGTCCGCCGAGGGTGGTGCAAGTTTTGCACACGCATTCAAATCGAAAAACAAACTGATTTTGTGTCACTATCGATAGGCCTACTTCAGACAGACTCGCGGTCACCTTCCACTCTCGGAACCAAGCTACCTACGGATCTGGCTTCATGTTCTTCGCATTCAAAAGAACATATAAAGTAAAAGTAAGCTTCTTTGAATACTTCTTACAGATTTTACACCAGCCTGTTTTTGTTTTTTATGGCACTTGCAGCCTCTGGCTCAAGTGCCATATACCGATCGCAATTCCGTCTGTCGGTCTGTCGGTCGGTCTGTCCGAATTTTTTTGTCCCACATGTTCGAGTTAGGGTACTTCCAGATGTGCTAGGACGATGAAACTTGGCAGGAAAATCAGGGACCCGACCAAACTAACCTAGAAGTAATCAGTTTCCCGATCCGACCATCTGGGGGTGAGTGGTGGGCCGGGGAAATTCTGAAAATTAAGGAGTTTTGTCACACTTTTTCGAATTGGAGTACTTCCAGATGTGCTAGGACGATGAAACTTGGCAGGAGCATCAGGGACCCGATCGGACTAACTTGGAAACATTCAGTTTCCCAATCCGACCACCCGGGGGGGGAGTGGAGGGCTGGGGAATCCCGAAAATTGGAGTAGTGTGTAACTTTAGAACGGGTGATCGGATTGGAATGAAACTTAATAACTGAATAAATGGCATACTTCTGATGTCCCGTTTGAAGTCCGACCGGATTCGACAGCTATGGGGGAGTTGGGGGGGGAGACCGGAAATTTCGAGAAACGGTTAGAATAGAGGGATCGGAGTGAAACTTGCTGGGAAGAACAAGCATCTGTTCCAGATGAATTGTTTATACATTTGGACTGGATCCCACCAACCGGGGGGGGGAGTGGAGGGCTGGGGAATCCGGAAAATTGGAGTAGTGTGTAACTTTCGAACGGGTGATCGGATTGGAATGAAACTTAATAACTGAATAAATGGCACACTACTGATGTCCCATTTGAAGTCCGGACCGGATTCGACAGCTATGGGGGAGTTGGGGGGGGAGACCGGAAATTTCGAAAAACGGTTAGAATAGAGGGATCGGAGTGAAACTTGCTGGGAGGAACAAGCATCTGCTCCAGATAAATCGTTTATACATTTGGACTGGATCCGGACACTAGCGGGGTGGAGGGCTGGGGAATCCGGAAAATTGGAGTACTGTGTAACTTTCGAGCGGGTGGTTGGATTGGAATGAAACTTAATAACTGAATAAATGACATACCTCTGATGTCCCATTTGAAGTCCGGACCGGATTTAACAGCTATGGGGGAGTTGGGGGGGGGAGACCGGAAATATCGGGAAACGGTTAGAATTGAGGGTTCGGAGTGAAACTTGCTGGGAAGAACAAGCATCTGCTCCAGATAAATCGTTTATACATTTCGGATGGATCATGACATTAGGGGGGGGGTGTTGGAGGGGAGTTTCCCGGAATTCCGGTTATGGCGGTTTGGGGGATTTTCACGACGAATCTTGGGAGGCGAATCAGGGACCCGATCAAACTGACTTATAAAGACAAATTTACATGATCTGACAGCCGTGGGGGGAGTAACGGGAGGGGAATCCGGAATACTGAGTCATGCGTAACTTTGAAACGGCTGATCGGATTTGAGTGAAATTTGGTAATTGAAGAGAGGACATGTTTCTGTTGATCTTTTTCATGTCCGGACAGATCCGACAGCAATTGGGGGGGGGGGGGAATACGTGACCGACTTAGACTGGTGAGATCGGGATGGAACTTTGTGGGAATAACAAACAGATGCTCTGGATAAACACTTACGGAACCGGATTGGCTCCGGCGACTGTGGGGAAGTTTGAGGGGGGGGGTCCGGGATTCCGGTGATCACAATTTAAGGTACTTCCAGATAATCTAGGACGATGGAACTTGGCTGTAATATTAGAGACTTGACAAGATTGACTCAGAAATGGCCACTTTCCAAACCCGACCATTCGTTAAAGTACTAATCTTGACTGCAAATTTCGAAAAATACTTTTAAACCAAATTCATATTTTCATGATCCCCATGAGCCCATTATCATTTTTGCCTCAAGGGTTTTGTTTACAAATGACGTTCTAGCTCCCTTAAAGTGTGAATCTGAACGGCCAGGTCGAAAAGTACTTTATTTCAAACAATACATCTCAACCCATGATCATTTGTGCCACAAGGGTTTTGCTTAAAAATTTATTTCTGTCACCCTTAAAGTGCGCATTTGAAATGAAAAGCGAAAAAATACTTTTGACGAAACGGTATACATCAAGGATCCCAAAGGGCCTGTGATCGTTTTTTCCTCAAGGGTTTTGCATACAGATGCATTTCTAGCGCCTTTAAAGTGCGCATCATTACACCCAAGTTCAAAAATAAAATACTTTTTATCTAGCTCCCTTAAAGTGCGCATTTTAACCACAAAGTCGAAAAATACTTTTGATCAAACAAAACATTTCAACACATGCAAGTGCCATATGAGCTTTCAGCTCTTGTTTCTTTTACCTCTCAAATGGGAATGACAAATTAAGAACGTAAGAATCTTCCATATTACGACGTATCGATTCTGCGGACGGCCATACAAGTAATGCACAACGCTGGATGCCGTAACATGGCTGGAAAGGGTGCAGCTGATCAACCAGAGCAGAAGATTCAAAAGAATAAAAGTTTGTGGGTTTAACTTGACTTTATTGTACTTCAACCTTGTGCACTCAGTACTGTGCATGAGTATAAGTGCCTCGATATTCAACATATTCTTCGGCGAGGTTCAAAGTTATGTAACTTCCAGGTTTACAATTTACAGCAATTTACCAAGAACTGGATTGTTATTTCAGTCGAGTTGCATGCGAACGAACTAACGAACTGCCATCTTGCGAAACATTAAGAGTTATATCTTGTTAATTTGTTTTCTTCTGTTCTGGAAAGCTGGTCAATTTTTGGTTGGCGGAAGAACTGTGCCATATTTCAGGTCATGAAAAATGCAACAATTACTTCCCTACCTGTAGCAGTATATCAAAATAAAATGAGACGGTAGCCACAAAATCGATGATGTTGACAGGCGACTTGACAAATTTTTCCCGGTTTGGACTGACGATGAACCGAATGACGATTTCGACAGAGAACCAAGCGTTGCATACCAGCTCAATGTAGAAGAAAGCCTACAAAAGACAAGGGTTTGAAATAGGGTATAATAGTAGTCGCGTTTTTGCCAAAAGAGCTCAAAGGCCTCTCTCCCAAGTCCTCTGTCCTTTCTGCTAATTTGACCACTTTTGGCATAGAGGAGTCAGGCGCCGTTCTCCTGGGCAGTTTGGTCAACTCACCTCGGAGTTGCTTATCTCCTTTCTCCGCAGGCCTGGGCAGAAAGGACAAAGGCGGTCAAAAACGGTCAAAAGAGCAATGACGCGTAAACCCTTGGTGCAGAAAAACTGGAAAATTTAACCAAGGCCTTGGTAAACAGGTGACAAGAAATGCTACTAATGATTCCGGGTGGTGCGTCAGGGAATACGTCCATTTTTAAATTCCCGGCACATGTGTGTTCTCACTTCCGACATGGCAGGTACATCTCACCACAATGTTTTGTGGGATTATTCTTTGTTTATGTTTGCCATTTAATTCTGTCATTTTAAATTAGCCATTGTAATATGGAATTGAATGACGCGGGTACACTTTTTAACTAACTATCAACAGTTTAAGATCCCTTCCAGCAGAGACGGCTATAATCAAACTGGCAACAGCCGACCGGGTGAAGAATCAAACGTTAGACCCAATGCAAGTGAAAGAAGGGTAGAACTTGCCTTATTAGCTTCCGTCCGGGTTTTGTCCAAGGTCCAAGATTGTGTCCCATTCTTATTAACTGTTGTCGTAATATTCTTCAATACAGGAACTCGCATCGAGGGATGCGTTTTCAAACAGAAGGAAAGAACGGAGACGCAGATGAAGAAAACAGACATTACGCTGATGATCTAGAATGAAGGACAGTGTTCACTTTTACCAGTGGACCTCGCGGCTGCCTCATGTCTTGGGTTTCGTGCTACTCAGCTAGTCGAGGTCATTAGTGCTGAGCTCCAAACGGTCTGAGGTGTACCAGAAGAGCAAGCTTGGCATTGAGATAGGACGGGCGTACAAGAATATTTCGGGCTTTAGGTAAAGTAGTCTGCGCGGTGAACACTCTGCGACACATGGACGCTGACGCGCGGTCACCATCACAACAGCTTCAAAGGAAGCTGCATGTATCTTTGATGAAGAGCTCAAGGGATTAGTGAACAATGACTCACAAGATATCGCTCCTCTTAACCTCAAACTCGTTAGTCCTTCCAGCATATAACCATGCCAAGCAACAGCCTTCGGAGCTATTAAAAGCCTTAACTACAAACATGCTAGTTCTTGATTGGGTTGTAATTACATTCAGGATCGTCGCACCACAGGCAAACATGAGAGAAAGGACCCATTCAACAGAATCATTGACAACAGTCTCAAAGGTTAACCGGAACGGACTAAGACCCGACAGTCTAGTTACGTTTCATAGGCATGAAACTCGATAAAAAATGTGTAACTTCGTTTGTCCACTGTCGACAGATACAAGATTTCATCAAATGATCTTAATATTTCGAATCTGTGGTACCTCTATGTGCCTGTCTCGCTATACTTGAAACATATTACCAACTACAAAGGTAAGCCAAAACCCATTGCCGAGAAATAGGCCAGCGCTTAATGTCTTTAATCCTGCATCACTCAAATCTTTAAGCCATCGCGAGTAACGTCGGCGTCGTTCCCTTTCGGCCTCTCTTCTTGGCTTGCCTGCGTCATCTGCACTTTCTTTCTTCGTTCCGCGTATCTCTGCCCTGGCAGGTTTGTTCTCAAATTCAAAATCTCTGCGTCTGGATGAATTTTGGGTTGTCGAGCAAGCAGCGCATATTCTGAACGTCAGTACTAGAGTCTCGGGTGAAAAAAAAAATGCAAACTCCCTTAGATGGGTCAAAATGATTCAGTGTATCCAAATGTCAGATGTAAAAATAGGCTGCCTTTTCAGTGAAACTTTAAATCAATTCTAAAGTATGATTGTATCTTGTATTTCTCTATTTAAATATAATCGATCATTAATATTCATCTGGAGAAGAAATAAACGAATTCATTTATATTTTCAAAGGAAAGACCCCGCCATGGTAAAGAAAAAGAGCTGAAAGCTCATTTGGCACTTTCAGGAACAATTTCCGCTACCCCTCCCCCCCCCCTACAAATCGCACCGCAGAAGCCGGATCCGGTGTTGTGTAGGGCTGTACGTCAAGCGCTAAGCTAACTTCATGTACATACCGACGTGAACATGATCCTCCGGTACCTCCTAGAATTTAATTGCACAAGTGAAGACTCAGAACTAAAATCACATCCTGCTAAACTTAAGTCCACGTCAGTTGAGATCGCTAAATTCTAAACAACGTCAGTTGCTTAAACCTTAGTCGACGTCAGTTTGTTTCCGGCTAGTCGACGTCAGTTTGTTTCCGGCTAGTCGACGTCAGTTGAACTTCACTTGTGCAGTTAGGAGCAGAGCAAAATAACACTAGGGAGTAGCGCCAAGACTTGCAAAAAGTGACATACACTCGAATAGCAGCGACACTAGTACCACTTAGCGTGCACCAGCGTTGGCTCCAATAACTTCATATTGTGAACACAGCAGAAAAAAGATGAAACCTTCACTTTTTCCTCCATGGGTGCAGACCTCGTCTTGGCTTTACTAGAAATTTCTAAACACGCAAGTTTGTCTCGGTTTAAATGCCGCAAGCGCGTCCGTTTGCAAAGTATGGAAAGCATAGGTCTTGACGCGACACTAGCACCACTAGCGATAGTGAACGTTCCTACTGAAACTCAATCGGTCGTGCACCAGCGCTGGCTCCAATGACTTCGTATTTTGAACACAGCAAAAAAAAGATACAACCTGCCCTGTTTCCATGATGTGTGGAGACCGGATCTGATCTTTACCAGAAATTTCTGAACCCGGAAGTTTGTTTCGCTTTAAAGGCAGCAAGCGTAATGGGCGGCGCTCTGAGTATGACCCGTTTGCAAAGAACAGAAAGCATAGGTCTTGGCGCTACTCCCTAGTGTTATTTTGCTCTGGTTAGGAGTATATAAGCTCGTCATTCATTGTTTAGTTGTCTCTTATATGCCATTCATTATTCGAAGTCGCTCATGATTTAGGCTTCGTTATTATCAACAGTGATTATATTTGCCCGGATTGAGATATACATTATACAGAGTAAGTATTTAAATAAAACCATTATATGTTAACGTAAAACCTTGTCTACTACCGCCCTTACTTACCCGCCGCCTTACACGCATCGCTCCACGCTCACGCTACCTTAAGCTTACGGTGTACGCTCCATCTTTAATGTACAGCACCGGTCCACCTCAAAACAATTTATCTAGAACCCATGAACTTTGTACTGGCCAATTTTCATCCCAATCCCTCTATCCGTTTGATCACTGAACACGTTAAAAAATTTCTGAGATCCCCCTTCCAACTCCCCCCAATGTGTTTGGAAGAATAAATGGAACATCCTGGGTATCTGCTGTGACCACCCTCCAAGTTACACTCGAATCAGATCACCCGTACACCGGTCACAAGATCCCGAATTCCCCCTCCCTTCAACTCCACATGGATGATGGGATCCGGGAAAAGAAGGTTACGCTGAGCATTGGGTCGGGTTCTTGTGACCAGATCCTTGGTTGATCATTACGGGGCTTATGTGAAAGTGCCTGAACTATATTATAATAAAACCGGGACAGAGGGACATACATTACGATCGCTACATGGTGATTGAGCCGAAGGGATCAAACGAACAGGAGGAAAAACTTCGGCGAGCAACAATGCCGTTCGGAATGAATGCTGTATGCCAGCAAACCCATGCCATTACCTTAAACAACCAATCATCTTTCTCACCAGTCATTTGTTAAAACGTATCCCGTAATTCTACAGCTGGAAGAGGAATTTTAGGCAAGGCGCACATTACTGATCATGACTTTGTCACTGACCGTATCGAAAGTTTAAAATTCAAAAGAAGTTTTCAAGCCTCAAACCTTGGCAGCAGCAGAGGAGCTAGGCTCATCGAAAAGGGACCAGGTCTTCGGCTTCACTTTTTGCCATGTACTGAGATGACCAGTCGCGTACGCCTCCTCGTATCCAAATTTTTGGGCTACTTCTTCCTCACTTGGCTTTTCGGTGTCGATGTTCAAAGTGTCCAGAATGGCCAAAGTGTTCTGCAAAGCGAGCTGTAAATCATGAGGCATTCATCTTTGCTTAGACTCCGTATCAAAACCCGGACACACCAGTCCTAATCCGATCTTCATCTTCTGCTTGACGCAAACATACCGTCTCTTGTCCTACACAGCAACCAATTTTGAGCAAGAACAAAGGTAAAAATTAAAAGAGACACTCCCTATACTCGCACGAATGAAATTATTACATGCTGATATTTGGAATCCACAGACATTACATTGAGAAATGTTCAGTGATGGTTCATTATGGTCACGGAAAGAAAAGATGAGTCCCAGCGTCGCGAAACCGCGTTGCAAGGTATATGCTGGTGAATTAGAACGTGGGGCAGTTTTAGTTTAGGCATCAGCTGCTTGGCGAGGAGCCGCCCGATTATGGGGCTGTTCAGGTAGCGTGGACGATGGAGCTGGGTATTGTAAAATAAACCCGCTTTCTAGTTCTAAGATCGTAACCTTTCCAGTCGCTGATACATTGTTATTGGTGGTGCAAAAAGGGTTGTGTGAGTAGCATCCTGAGGGACATGCTATTTCTGTTTGTATATAGGTAAATGAATTTTATCCGTGGATAAAATACAGAGATACTGCAGCGCCAGTCCACGTTTCCTTAATGAGCAGAATAAATAAGAGCTGTAAGCTCATATGGCACTTGCAAGGCTTGGTAAAAGGATGAAAGTAGGAATTCGCCAATTCGTGGGTTTGTTGTGATCAATTGCAAGCAAAACCCTTGAGATAAGAATGACGACAGACCCTTGGAAATCACGAGAATGTACCGTTTGGTAATTTTTTTTTTCTTTAAACTTGGCTGTGATGATGCGCACTTTAAGGGTGACCGAAATTCATCTGTAATCAAACCCTTGAGACAAAAAAGATCCTGGGCCCTTTAGGATTATGAATATATATGGTTTGGAGAAAAGAATTTTTTTTTTACTTTTCGGTTAAGATGCGCACTTTAACGGTGCTAGAAATTCATTTCTAAGCAAAACCCTTGAGGCAAAAATGATCATGGGCTCATGGGATATGTAGCCTAGGTTTTGCTTAAAAGTATGGTCGGATCTGGGGATGGTCCGGATCTGGGGTGGTCGGATCTGGGAAGTGACAATTTCTACGCCAATGTCAAGTCTCTAATGTTCAAGCCAAGTTTCATCGTCCTAGCGCATCTTGAAGTAGGCTATACCTTAAATTGTGATCACCGGAATTCTGGACCCCCCTCCAGCTCTCCCCAGAGTGACCGAATCCGGTCCGGTTCTGTCACTGATGCATCTAGGGCTTACGCTTGTTCTTCCCACCAAGTGTCATTCCAATCGCTATATTCTAAGCGTGCAACAAAATTTCCGCCCCCCCCCAACTCCCCCACATTGATCGGATCCTGTCCGCTTTTGAAATAGGACATCTGAAGCATGAGTTCTTTCCGAATATCAAGTTTCATAAGATCCGATCCCCCGTTCAAAAGTTGGAAAACCTCAAGATTCCGGATTCCCCCTCCCTCCACTCCCCCCACGATGGTCAAATCGGAGAAACGACTGTTCTTAAGTTAAAATTGTAAAGTCCCTGATACGCCTGCCAAGTTTCATCGTCCTAGCACATGTGTAAGCATCTTCAGTCGGGATCACCGGAATTCCGGAACCCTCCTTCCAACTCCCCCCACAGTACTCGGATCCGGTCCGGTCTTGTCAGCTATGTATCTAGGGCTTGTGCATGTTCTTCCCACCAAGTTTCATCCCGATCCGTCCACTCTGAACATGTCACACAATTTCCGGTTCCCCCTCCAACTCCCGCCAAAGTCACCGGATCCATTCCGGACTTGAAGTGTGACATCTGAGACACGAGGTCTTTCCAAATATTAAGTTTCACTAAGATCCGATTCCCCGTTCAAAAGTTATAAATACGTCAATATTCCGGATTCCTCCTCCCTCCACTCCTCCCACGGTGGTCGAGGAAGTAAATATTTCCATGTTAATTTGGTCGGGTCCGTAATATGCCTGTCAAGTTTCATCGTCCTAGCACATGTGTAAGCATCTTAAGTCGGGATCATCGGAATTCCGAAACCCTCCCTCCAACTCCCCCCACAGTGCTCGGATCTGGTCCGGTCTTGTCAACTATGTATGTAGGGCTTGTGTTTGTTCTTCCCACCAAGTTTCATCCCGATCCGTCCACTCTGAATATGTCATACGATTTCCGATTCCCCCCCTCAAATCCCCCCATAAGTCACCAGACCCATTCCGGACTTAAAGTGTGACATCTGAGACACGAGGTCTTTCCAAATATCAAGTTTCATTAAGATCCGATTCCCCGTTCAAAAATTATAAATACGTCAATATTCCGGATTTCCCCTCCCTCCACTCCCCCGACGGAGGTCGGATCGGGGAAGTGACTATTTCCAAGTTAGTTTGGTCGGGTCCCTAATATGTCTGCCAAGTTTCATCGTCCTGGCACTTCTGGCAGTACACTAACTCGAGAACAGTGGCCTGACAGACCGACCGACCGACAGACCGACCGAAAAGTGATCGGTATATGGCACTTGAGCGAAGCTGCAAGTGCCATAAAAACTAGGGAGAAACTTGAGTAGCCTAGCTCTTTTTCAGTACTGGAGAGGTAAGTATGTATAGCCTATTCTTTATAACCCACTAAATTCGAAGAGAACAAGAACGTAGTACATGAAAAAAGGAAGTAGGTCTCTGACCTTTTATATGCTTCTTTGGAGTTAACTTTGAACAGTGCAGGATTGGACTGGATGGTAAAATGAAGATCCATATACACCCCATCAGACGGTCTTAGGCGTTAACTAGCATTCAAAGAAGCATAACTCTACCGTATGTAGTGATTATGATTGCTTGCCAGTTTGTGCTTATCCTTGTATGCTATGCTTGCTTATATTGCTTTTGTTTATAGGAGCTTGGGTTTATTAAACACATCAATCACAATCGTTGCATGGTGTCAGAAGTGGGATCTTGGCATTGAATACTAACAGCACTATGGAAGTCCAACAGCCATCCATCAACTGGGATGCCACCTCCTTGGCAGATGAATGGAATCGATTTGAACAGCATGCCCGGTTGATGCTTATAGGACCGCTGGCAGAAAAGACAGAAAAATCTCAGTGTGCCTACCTTCTCATCTGGATGGGAGAAAAGGGACGAGAGATCTTCAATACTTTCGAAATGGAAAAGGGTGAAGCCAACAAAATTGAACCCCTTATCAAATACTTCAAAGACTATGCAAGCCCAAAGAAAAACACTGTGTTTGCAAGATATATCTTCCAGAAGAGGGACCAGTTAGAAAACGAAAGTATTGAAAGGTACATTACAGAATTAAAAACATTGGCCAAACCATGTTCGTACACAGAACAAGACGAGATGATTCGTGACCGAATCGTCTGTGGAATTCGAAACCAATCTGTTCGAGAGAAACTGTTAGCGGAAGGTGACTCATTAACTCTTGAAAGTGCAGTGTCAAGATGTAGAACCTACGAAACAACCCAAGCTCAGCTAAAATCATTCAGCGGTAGTAAACCATTATCTATCAAGCAGGAAGTTGATGCAATCACACGTGGTCCAGGCCGGAATAGCTTCCGAAGTCAGAAAACTTCTGCTAATAACCACCCCAAGGGTAGGGAATGCTATTTCTGTGGTGGATCCTACTCGACCAATCACGCATGCCCTGCGAAAGGAAAAATTTGTACCCAGTGCAAGAAACCAAACCATTTCGCAAGAGTCTGTCGCAGTAACAAAAACGTAAGCGCCATTGATGAAGAAACTGAGTCGCTCAGAGATGCAGTCGACGATCAAGAAACAATTTTCCTGTATGCCATTGACAAAGGTAGTGGCAAAGATGAAGCGCTGGTCCCACTGACCTTAAACAACCAGCTTTCAGTCAATTTCAAAATTGACACTGGAGCACAAGCGAATGTCATTCCCAAAAATATTTTCGACAAGCTTGACCCAAAACCGAAACTGCAACCAACAAATCAGCGATTGACCAGCTACTGTGGTGCTAGGATCCCTGTCATTGGCACTTGTGATCTTACATGTAGCCACAAACAGTATCCTAGGGGCGCTCACAAATTCTACGTAGTTGACTCAGCATCAGCCCCGATAGTGGGATATCGATCCAGCGTAGACTTGAACCTCATCAAGTTGGTACTGAATGTTAACGCGGAACAAGCCTACATAGAAGAGAAGTACAAAAGCCTCTTTGAAGGCATTGGCCGACTTGAAGGAGAATGCAACATCCATCTGAAAGAGGGGTCCATGCCAACCGTCTATCCGGCCAGAAGGGTACCAGAGGCACTAAAAGAAAAACTCAAGGACGAACTTGACAGAATGGAAAGAGAGGGAATCATTGAAAAAGTCAAGGAGCCCACAGAGTGGGTAAATTCAATGGTTATGATCGAAAAGAAGAACGGAACTGTAAGGCTATGCATAGACCCAGTAGACCTCAACAAATGCATTAAGCGCCCTTACTACCCCATACCTACCTTAGAAGACGTTACTGCCAAGCTGCATGGTGCAAAGAAGTTCAGCAAAATGGATGCCCGGTCAGGGTACTGGTCATTAGTTCTTTCTGCAAGTGCATCAGAAATGACAACATTCAGTACTATATACGGGCGTTATCGATTCCTAAGAATGCCCTTTGGCTTACTTTCTGCACAAGACGAGTTCCAGCGCCGCATGGAAGAAGCATTTGAAGGGCTGGAAGGAGTAGCCATCATCATTGATGATATTCTAGTGTTTGGAGCAACCCAAGAAGAGCATGATGAAAGACTCCGAGCTGTTATGGAAAGAGCACTAGAGAAAGGTGTAAGATTCAACAAGGACAAATGCAGCTTCGGTGCAAGCAGCGTGTGCTATTTTGGTCATGTAATTGGAGCTGATGGTATGAAACCGGACCCAGAAAAACTGAGAGCCATCGAAGAGATGCCCAGACCTCAGAGTCGCGAAGAGCTTCTTACCCTCCTTGGAATGCTGAACTACCTCGCAAAGTATATTCCCGACCTGTCGACTAGAAATAAAAGTCTTCGAGACTTACTCAAATGTGAGCCATTCTCTTGGAGTTCCGAAAATGACCAGACGCTGGCAGAGCTCAAACAGTCAATCGTGTCAAGCATATCCTTCTTCAACTACAAGAGCTTGAATGTGGAGCTGAAAGTTGACGCTTCCAGCCATGGCTTGGGAGCACACCTCTGTAGTGATGGAGAGGTAGTAGCCTACGCGTCACGTGCACTTAGCAAAACCGAGCAAAAGTACTCCCAACTTGAAAAGGAGCTATACGCGATTGTCTATGGATGCAAGCACTTTCACCACTACCTCTATGGAAGACGCGTCAACGTGATAACTGATCACCGCCCGCTTGAGACAATAGTCAGAAATCCCATTCACAAGGCCCCTGCAAGGGTACAGAGACTAATGCTACAACTCCAACCTTACGATCTTCACCTGCAATTCCGGCCAGGTTCAGAAATACCAATCGCCGACGCCCTTTCTCGTCTCCACCTTCCGGATATCGATGAGAAACTAGCAACAGAAATAGACGTGTATGTTCATCAGATCTCGAGACATCTTCCAGTAAGCGATGAGAAAATCCTAAGAATCCAAGAAGAAACTGCCAAGGATAGTCAACTCAGGATTCTCTCGAAAACAATCCACGAAGGCTGGCCGAAGTGCAGAAAATCATGCCAGCCAGAGGCACGTCTATTCTGGAATATACAGCATGAGCTGTCAACACACAAAGGGATCATCTTCAAAGGCGAGAGATTGGTCATACCCAAGACATTGCAGCCAGACATCCTGAGACAACTCCACGCTGCTCATCTTGGAATAGAAAAGACCAAGCAAAGAGCCAGAATGCTGGTTTACTGGCCAGGCCTGAACGCAGACATTGAGCAGTATGTTCGTAGTTGCCAAACATGTGCTAGGAACATGCCATCAAACCAGCGAGAGCCTATGATCAGTCACGAAATACCAGTTCTTCCTTGGCAAAAAGTTGCATCCGACCTATTCACGTTCAACAATAATGACTATCTCGTCACAGTGGACTATCATAGCCGTTTTTTCGAAGTAGACAAACTCAGCTCCACTACGTCAAAGGCCGTCATCTCCAAACTCAAGTCTCATTTCGCGAGATATGGCATCCCATCTATACTAATATCTGACAATGGCCCTCAGTACTCTTCGGCTGAATTCCAAGATTTTGCCAAGACATGGGGATTCACTCACAGAACATCAAGTCCAATCTACCCCCAGTCCAACGGCCTTGTGGAAAAAACCGTCCAGACAGCAAAGAACCTCATGACGAAAGCATCCGAGAATAGTGAAGATCCATACTTGGGACTTCTCGAATATAGGAACACACCCGTGGATGGACTAGCCTCGCCGTCCCAGCTTCTGATGAGCCGTCAATTGAGGACACTTCTACCATGTACCACTGTCCACCTAAAAAAGAAAGTGGTCAGTAATCGCAGTTTCTTGGAGAAACGCGCATCTCTCCAGAGACAGCAGAAGTGTCATTATGACGCGAAGTCTAGGCCTCTTCCGTCAGTAGAAGTAGGGAAATCAGTTTACGTGCAGAAGACTCCGGGTGGCAAATGGAGCCCAGCAAGAGTGATTGCCCAGTCTGAGGCCCCTCGTTCCTATGTAGTTGAGACAGACGATGGGTCTGTCATAAGACGGAATAGAGTTCACCTATCAAGCCGCCTTTGCAATGACTCTGAGACCAGAGACCTTGGTGGGCCAACTGTCACAACTTCGACCCCATTCTCTACTCCAAACAAAGACATTCCGGCTCAGAAATCACCTTCACCACCCGGAAATCAGCTCAGCAGATCACCGCTTCGCTCCTCGCCACTACATCGAATGGAAACAGAGCTGACCTCGTCTGAAGCCTCCATTCAGCCATGTGAAGCAGCACCTCTCCCCCTAGTTGCTGCAAGAACAAGATCTGGAAGAGCGATCAACCCGCCAAAGAGATTGAACCTGTAAATAGTTGTGTTAAGTGAAAAGTGCAATGTGTATGGTTGAGTACATATCAGAGAAGTGAGCCTAGCGCCTTCTCGTAATCGTTAAGAAGAAAAGAAGTGTTACGTTGATAGTGGATTTACTAGTGTAATAACTGTTTTGTGTATCTGGAATACACACTAGAGAAGTGAGCCTAGCGCCTTCTCAGCATGTACATAAATGTAGTGATACCTCAGCTAGTGATGGTATGGTGCAGTTATGGTGTATTGGAACCAATTAGTTTAAAGTGAAAAGAAGGGAGATGTAGTGATTATGATTGCTTGCCAGTTTGTGCTTATCCTTGTATGCTATGCTTGCTTATATTGCTTTTGTTTATAGGAGCTTGGGTTTATTAAACACATCAATCACAATCGTTGCACCGTAGATTTTAGATATATCACTACCTGCGTGTCCCTGTGAATAGTATACGTCATCCAACAGCAGGGCTCCACTTGGTTCGAATCTAGTCCCCAAAATTCGAGCTCTTCTTCAAATATTGGTCCACAGACATTTGTTGGATAATGTAGCTTTCCTGTCCTGCAAAAACAAGACCAAAGGTTCCGATGGGATCCCAAAAATCTTCGCCAGGCCAAACAGCTAATCATTAAGAAATCCAAGCTCAGATATGGATTCAGCATGTGCGTTTACCTCTATAAGCCGATCGAAATGATCCTGGCTTACTTCTGTGAATTTTGCGGTTTTGGTGAACTTCAAGAACTACTTGTCCGGCGAAAAACTAAAGCTCAAAAACGGATTCAGCGTATCTCCTTACCCCTATATCCAACATCTAATCAACTTCAAATAAAAATTTAACTTCTAACAAATTTTCCGGTTTCAGCCGGATTCCGGACGAACTATATGTCCGACTAGAGAGTGATTGTCATATACGGATTCTGCATCTCTTCTTACCCCAAAATCTATCATCTAATCAACTTAAAATAAAACTTTTACTTTTAACAAATTTCCGGTTTTGGCCGGATTCCGGGCGAACTACTTGTCCGGCGATAAAATGGTTTCCGTATCTTATTCAGCATGTCTTCTTACCCCTACACCAAACGTCTAATCAACTTCAGATAAAACTTTAACTTCTAACAAACTTTCCGGTTTTGGCCGGATTCCGGGCGAACTACTTGTCCGGCGAGAAAATGGTTTTCATATTCGTGTTCAGCGTGGCTTCTTACCCCTAAATCAAACATCCAGTCAACTTCAAATAGAACTTTTACTTTTAACAAACTTTCCGGTTTCGGCCGCATTCCGGGCGAACTACTTGTCCGGCGCGAAAATGGTTTTCATATTCTTGTTCAGCATGTCTTCTTACCCCATAATCGACTATCACATTAGCTGTTTTAAAATATTTTGCTTGTCCCTTAATTTGAACCCCCTCCCCCACCCCTAAATGTAGGGGTACAGGGCCCATCTACGAACTCGACCTTACTCTTGACCCAAAGAATGCTCACACCAAGTTTCATCAAAATATCTCATTCCCTTCGAGAGTTATCGTGCTCACAGACAGACAGACGGACGGACGGACGGACGGACGGACGGACAGACGGACAACTTTTGCGATGTCATAGGTATCCGTCACTAACGTTTTGGGATCCCAAAAACTTCTCATTACACAACCAGAATCTTGTCCTCTGATCCCGGAAAAAAAAGAGACGCTGTAGGGAGGGGCACATGTGAGGTACCGCGTTGTTTTTCGTTTGGTCAACCTTGGAAAGCATGCCCTGCCCCTCCTAAATGACGCCTCTGGTAAACTGTTTGGCTTAGAAACGTCTAAATCCTCCTCAGTATGATTTTCTCATCCTCAAACCTCCACTTCCAGCCCCGCAATCAGAAGTCGGTTGTAAGACCTTTGAAGAAACTTCTAAGCAGCTTAAAACACCTAAGGCATCCTCTTTGGTGGCTGTTAAGGATCAGCAAGATCCTCAAATCTCCAATCCCAGCCAGCGAGACGAATACTTTCTTGCTTGTTGCCTACCAACTAAATCCCATACAAGTAGGCAGTTGTCTCTCTTTCTTTCGTCAGCAATAACTCTCAAGTAGTTTCTCAACTACTGTCTAATCACCGCCTACCTTCCTGTTTGACGTCAACGGTTAAGTCTTGTTAATCTCTTTCCACTTTATCAATATCTGCTGATCAGGGGCGTCACTAGCCTTTTACCTTTGGGGTGTGGGGGACGCCCAGTTTGTACAGACGAACTCAAAAATGTGCTAACAAAAAGTCAAGTTAGTCCACAATGTAAATTCGTAGATTCAAATTCAGGGGTTTTCATTGCAGCTTTAGCTAAAAATGAAACTTCCAACAGTTCCAACGACTGTACTCAGAACAAGCTGAATAATTCGCCGCAGGCGAACTGTATCAAATCTGCCTTTTTATCTGGAAAAAATTTCGAAGCTTCCAACGGTTGTACCCAGAACAGGTTAAATTAATGGCACTGTCTAGGGAACCGGGAGCCGTACTTTATGTCCTACGGGCTACAGAACCGGTAGTTCTCACGTAAACCAAACCGTAAGAGTTACGATTCCGGGATCTGACGTAACGGAAACTTGTATATGCTGGCTACCGTTCCGGTAGTAAATGGAAATAGCTCACGGAGACTTCATCGTACCAGCTTCTCGTCCGGTAGTCTCACGGAATTATGTACTCAGAAGCTAGGGAGCCGGTAGGTGATACCGGAAACTATATAATTGGAGCTTGTGTTCCGGCAGTGTTTACATGGAATATAGAACTCACGGAATCGTTTGGATGAGAGCTAAGAGCCGGGATTTTCACTGACTTAGAGAAAATAACATGGAAAAATATCCACTACCGGAACCCATATAATGAGAGTATGGTACCAGTAGCAACAAGTATTTGGTTGAAAATGACCAGCTCACGGACACAGATAGCTCTGGGCTAGGGTTCCGGTAGTGCAAAAAAATCAATTTTTTTAACTCACGGACCCATGTAAGTGCAGACTAGGAGACCGGGAGTGAATATTTTTCACTCTCCTGTGGGCTAGGGTTCCGGTAGTGCCAAAATCAAAAACTACAAACTCATGGACACGTGTCAATGTAGACTTCGAGTCCGGTAGGACATATTATGCTCACGGAACCAAACTTCCATGAGCTAGGGTTCCGGTAGTGCGTGATTATACTTATTAATACTTCTTAACTCAATATATGTTGACACGTCTCTGTGAGTTCGTATTTTTTTTCGCACTACCGGAACCCTAGCCCATAGGAGTTGGGTTCCGTGAGTTAAAAATATTCACTCCCGGACTCCTAATCTGCTCTGACATGGGTCCGTGAGTTCTTCTTCTTCTTCTTCAGTACAATGGAGCAAGTTTATTTGTTTTATTTTTTTGCACTACCGGAACCCTAGCCCATAGCCATCTGTGACCGTGAGCTGGTCATTTCCAACCAAATAGTAGTTACTACCGGTACCTTGGCTCTCAATATATGGGTTCCGGTAGTGGATATTTTTCCATGTTATTTTCTCTAAGTCAATGAAAATCCCGGCATCTTAGTTCGCCTCAGGCGAACCAACATGGAAAAGACGGGTGGAAGTAGGTAGGATGCTTTAGCCCCTCGTTGCCTGCCGTACGTGTTTGTAGACAAGTAAGTGAAAGAGGTGCATGCCTGATAACACACATGTCTTTCTCACCTGTAATAATTCAGGATCTGCGAAAACACGCCTGGATGTCTGTCGAAGAAGTATTCATTTAGGAAGGAATCATAGTTGACTAGTGCCTCAGTTAGCCGGGAAAGTCGGGTCGCAGGAATTTTCTTCAAGGTCGTCTTGTAGGTTTCAAATCTGATTCCACCAACATTGAGGATGATCTTGTTGTCACCGTCCATCTAGTCCCGGAAGGCCTTGGGGAGTAAAGAAGGGGATTTTAACTAATGGCAAGTGTTGGACGTACCACCGGATCGACTAAGTAAAATGATAAAGGTGCGGAAAACGGAGGCAGGACATCAGATCTGGGAGAAATTCTGAAACTCCGCTCCACCTTGCTTTTTCACCTTCGCCTCTTAGTAGTTTCTAGAGAGCAGGGACCTCCTTTCCTTGACAAGCACCCCAGAATTTCCTATCCTCGGGCAGGAAACAAGGACAGCTTAACAGGCGCGTCGCTTCTCTGTCATTAATTTCGGATGAGTAAATGTTTTGATTTGCGCTCAGCTTTCTCACTCGACAAACAAAGCTACGATCACAACTGCAATTACAACTTTCAGGGAACGTGAGTAAATAGAACAGAAACTGTCCTATAAACATGACGTTAAGGAGTGGCCGAAGACTGACTGCAAAGGCGAAGAAATACGAAGGGGGCGAGGAAGGTTACTTCTCCAAAGAGAATATCAGCAATTCTTTCAACATCAAAGTCTCGACACCTATACTTGCTGCAATGGCGCACCCGACAGACTATAAACATCACCCCTTGATTAGCATGCAGAAATCAGCAATCAAGCAGGAAAACAGAGAAGATACATCGAACCAACATGTCAGCTTACCCCGATATTGAAATTTTAAACCAATTGATCACGAAATTTCAGCCCTTTTTTTTTTTTTTTTTTTACCAGATTTCGACCAAATATCGGACCAGCAGGAAAATAAGTAAGCGAGCTTTTTAGCCCTCATTTCAACATAAACGGATCCAGAGGAAATTTTTGCTTCTCACGAACTTCCAGTTTAACCGTATTTACCCTAGCGAAAGACCTGTCCAGCGAAAAAAACTAAGTTCAGAAATTGACCTTACCCGCAAATTGGCAGTATCCTTAGCTTGAAAAAATTCCAAGCCTCAATTTGATTTTAAACCCCACACCTATCTCCAAAATCACTCTCCTGTGACCTAAAAGACAGTCAATTCTACTTTAGTTAACAAAAAAATCCCAACTCCTTCGAGAGTGATCCTGCAAACAGACATACAGATGGAAGCACAAAGGGTATCCTGTCACTACATTTTTGGGATTCCGAAACTAAAGGCCACTAAAGCTCCGTGCACAGTCCACAGACCGATAAAATCTCGCGTCCAAGAATACGCATACGAAATTCTCGTCATTATGGGGAAACTGCATGCGACCCATGAATTTCCTTACAGGGGGCCTGTCATTTCCTATGCTTCTATACTGATATGATGACCGAACCATCCAGTTTCCAAAAATCCCCGCTTGAGTCCATCGGCATTCTTGTTTGCCTCATTGGACGTGCGCGCCAAAGAGACTCCTCCCTCAAGGCGCCAGCAGCCAATCCCAAATTTTTTCTATCAGGTCTTGAACGTCATTGGACCGTGGGTATTTCTCGAACTACATTCCGTGCGCTCAAGATAGCATCAGAAATCTCTTATTGACAGACAGTAAAGGAAATGTATGGGTCCCTGATGCGATGCATCAAGCGAAGGAGGAAATTCACATCCGACTGCAAGCACTGGACTCCGAACACGTACCTTAAGTGAGTATTCCGACGGTAAAAAAAACGCAGCTATTGATGGAAATATATATTTCTAAAGACAACCCTGGTTACTCTGCACAAACCTCTACAATTGAAAAGATTACTGGTGTATTCTATTGTTATCCTTTCATACAGACATCAACCAGGCCTGCACACACCATGATCCAATTGAAGACTAACTTCTATCTTCGGTAGAATATTCTTGGTTACAACCGTGTCGGCCGGCTTCCGTTTCCATCCGTTCTGCTAACGGAAGTCGTCTACTTCCCACCAGGACACCTCCGTTTCCCCTGTTTCCCGAAAAGCCCACATTCTTAGAACCAATTCCCTGATATTCCATCTTTATCTGCGGATTCCTCTGGATGAAACGGTCCTTTCAGGGAATACGAACTCCCGAAGTTTGTTCAGCAGAAAAACTGCACGGGTTTGAAAGGCCGTCGATGATTCCACAAAGCTTGTAAGGAAAAAAAAAAAAAAAAAAAAAAAAAGCTTGTAAGGAACTCATAGAATTTACTGCTACGTATTACTAATTGCTATGACTAACGGCTAATTGCCTTATTCCGGTTCAGTGCCCCAAACGGACTACTTACAGAAACTAGCGCAGAAGGTGAATATGGCGATTTTAAAGCAGACCATAACTCTCGACTTTTTGGGATCCCAAAACGTAAGTGGAGGATACCTATGACATCGCAAAAGTTGTCCGTCCGTCCGTCCGTCCGTCCGTCTGTAAGCACGATAACTCTCGAAGGTAATGAGATATTTTGATGAAACTTGGTGTGAGCATTCTTTGGGTCAAGAGTAAGGTCGAGTTCGTAGATGGGCCCTGTAGCTCTACATTTAGGGGAGGGGGTTCAAATTAAGGGGCAAGTAAAATATTTTTAAACAGCTAATGTGATAGTCGATTATGGGGTAAGAAGACACGCTGAACACAAATATGGAAACCATTTTCTCGCCGGACAAGTAGTTCGTCCGGAATCCGGCCAAAACCGGAAAGTTTGTTGAAAGTAAAAGTTTTGTTTGAAGTTGATTAGATGTTTGATTTAGAGGTAAGAAGGCATGCTGAGCACGAATATGAAAACCATTTTCTTGCCGGACAAGTAGTTCGCCCGGTTTGTTAAAAGTGGAAGTCTTATTTGAAGTTGATTAGACGTTCGATATAGGGGTAAGAAGGCATGCTGAACACGAATATGAAAACCGTTTTTTCGCCAGACAAGTAGTTAGCCCGGAATCCGGCCAAAACCCGAAAGTTTGTTAAAAGTAAAAGCTTTATTTGAAGTTGATTAGATGTCCGATTTAGGGGTAAGACGAGATGCTGAATCCGTATATGACAATCATTTTTTTGCCTGACATATAGTTCGTTCGGAATCCGGTTGAAACCGGAAAATTTGTGATAAGTTAAATTTTTAATTGAAGTTGATTAGACGTTGGAAATAGGGGTAACTAGATACGGTGAATTCGTTTTTGAGCTTTAGTTTTTCGTCGGACAAGTAGTTCTGGAATTCCGCCAGAAACCGGAAAATTCGCAGAAGTAAGCCAGGATCGTTTCATTCGACGTATAGGAATAAACACTCAAGCTGAATCCATATCAGAACTTGGTTTCCTTAATGATTAGCTGTTTGGCCTTAATCTGTTTCTAAATTTTAAGAGTACAAATGTTCATGGAGTCTGGCGAAGACCGGATCTGACGAAGACGAAACCTAATTGTCTGGATCAAATATCGAAGTTTTGGGATCCCATCGGAACCTTTGGTCTTGTTTTATTTAGCATCGGACCGGATCCGGCCACAGTAGGAGGAGGATTTGCAGATATGCTCCAATTCGAGTCAAACTTGATGAACGGGAAGAGGAGATGTCAGAGATACGAAGTTTCTGTGTCCGAGTCATATTCGGCCACAGTGGGGGGCGCTGAAGGGGGGAGTCCCGGAAATTGTGTAGCTCGCATAGAGATCAAACGAGTGGAGCGATTTGAATAAAACTTGGAAAGTAGAGAGATCATGCCCTAGATGACATATTTTAGGGTCCGGAACGGATCCAAACAAGGTGGGGGGGGGGAGGCATCGGAGTTTCCCCCTAAAAATGCTCAGATTTGACCGAAACTTGATATTCTGTTTCTAGGTCTGAAATAGGGGGGTTGAAGGGGGTATTTTGTGACGTTCTCTTCTACTTTTTTTGCATTACCTACTCGTAACAAGTGCCACGTCAGCTCGTAACTCTTGTTATATTTCCCATGCCGACTTTGTGAAAACACATTTTCTTTACGTGTACGCCACGAACACGAATAGATTTTGTCATGGAAAGTGGAGACTTCGCGACCCCTTTACCGGTAGTGCGCAACATTAACCGCCATCTTCTGACCTAGGAAAGAGGAAACTTTCTTGTGTCCTATTGACTGTCTCGAGCAAAAAGGACCGTATCTTTGTCGATGGAATGCAACACCAGACGGGCAACTGACCAATTTAGTAGTTTTCCGCCGGTTTATCGAGCCGAGCAGTAACTCTACCCCCCCCCCCACCTGTATGACTGACTCGTTAGCGCTGTCTGGCAAGCCAGTTCAGTTACAAGTCGTTACCACCAAGCCTAGGAGGTTGACAAGGAAGAAGAAGAAATGGAAAGCGTCGAGGATGGAGTGAGGGAGATTTAACACGAAGACTATCTCATTAGAATCTTACTAAATGGAGCAACTTAGTTGCAGGGCGGAATGCAACTCCAGCCAGATATGAGTCTTAAGACCGGCTGGAAGCGACTGCAATAGCTAGAAGAATATCCGCTTCTGTCAGTTCGAGCCAACTGTTTAGTTCCCTCCCAGTTCCAGCTTTCGTACTTTCTGTCCCCACCCTTCCAGCTCGTATGTGTTAGTCAGCAAAGAACTTGTTCGGGCATCTCAAGCTCCCCCCCCCCTTTACTACCACACTGAGCGACACCAGAGCAACGGTCGTTAAGATTATCAAGAAAGTAAGTAAGTACTTTATTTGCAACCCGCCGTTTTTCACAGGCGAAGTACAAAAAAAAATATTTGGAAATACGTCGCGAAATCCGCCTGGCATTTGTACAATGGGGTTTAGTTTTGTGTTTTCTGGGCTATATTTTACTCTACTGTACTGAAATATTTGAATATGCAAAAACAAAGCTGCGATAATATATATGTTCGTGTTTCTAGTTTGAAGTTTAACCGAAAAGGACTGGGATAGGACAATCTAGTTACCCATCACTTCTTAAATTGGCTTGAAGACCGGCTGAAAATGCGTTACTTGATTGTTCCGCTATTCAGGAATAATCGGTTTTTAAATAGTGGAATTCCCGTGTGATTTGTGGTACCTCTAATTTGTTGTATGCCTTACAAGAAAGATTTATGACTTTTTTTTGTTCAGGCACTAAGCAATCTTCACCAATATCGCCACTGCCCACTGAAAAGCCTTGTTTGTGTTTAGATAAGAATTTCCCGCGTAATAGTAGAATTTTCGCTGTGGGGACGGCCGCAGATACTCTGAACGTCATAAGTAGAGCAGATAGTGGAAAACAAAAAAATCCCTTTGCAGAATCCAAATAATTCAGTGTATTCAACTAAATGATACAAAAATAAGTTGGCTTTTCAGTTAAACTCTAAGCCTAAGAAGGACCTTTGCCAGGAAGGGCCAAATCATAGCTAGAATAAATATCAGATGAATTATTTGTTTAACACAGTCATGTGTAACTTCGCACTCCGCTTGGGCTGAAGGAATACTTGTTCATGACATATAGACCGTGTTCCACCCTACTTACCGTAGTTACTACGCATGACGTCACGGATTTCCGCTTCTTGGCGTCAGGGCTCGAATGAATTTTATATTTTCGGCAAAACATCGTGCCACGGGCTAATCGGGTCAATCACGTCATAGAGATCGTAGTTACCACGCTTACTACGCTCCCGAGCGTGGTAAGCAAATAGTTACGATTAGTTACTATTTCGAGAAGGTTGGAACGGTCAGCGTAGTAACTTTTGACGAGGTTGGAGCGAATTAGTAACTAATAGGTACTATTGTTAGAAGGGTGGAACACGCCATAGCCAACGATTCATTTTACCTACGGCAAGATATGTTTTGCTCTTACGAAACTGAAAACTAAAATCTAAAACTAACTAAAGATAAACGTGTCAATTTTAAAGCCCAAGTCCAACCAGATACAGTCTATGCTCCAATTTTCTAACACCTAGCTCCTTTAAGGCTCGTGCATACATAGTCCGTTTTTTGCAGTCGAATGCGAATTCTCCCTATTCCAGTTCAGCGCTTCCAAGCGGACTAGTCCCCCTATGCATGACCATTAACACCTGTGTAAAATATAGCAAATTGGATCCACGGATAGATGAGTAGAAAATCTGCAATCTGCATCCCAGGTAATAATCGGGGGTTGCCCGCTCTCAATTTTAATGTACAGCAAGTGCCGGTGCCGCCATGCCCAGTCGGTGCCAGCACCGGCTGAAACAAGCCGGCACCGGTTGTCACGTGTTAAAACATCACAATAAGCATTTTTAGAAGCGTTTGAAAGGTGAATCGCCCAAATTTATTGTCGGCAACCGCCTATTTCGATTCGTGCCAGCCGGTGCTGGGCACAAAGGGTGTACAGCAGGTGCCGGAGAGTGAGTAACCCCTCGGTAACAATGGAGGTTTTGCATATCTCTCTGCAGTAGAGTAAAGTCACCCACTACCTTCTGGCTCCGACTCTAACGCATGTCCACAGGAGTGTTGATTATGAGGCAATGGAGGATTAACAGAAATGAGCCCACTTGGAGCGTTGAACTGGAATAAGGAGAATTTCCTCCTTGGCTCCGCAATATTTACGCATCGTATGCAGGTTTCCCCATAGTGAGGCCAGTTTCACAAGCAAAATCTTATCGGACTACATGTGCGCGTACCTTTAAAGTCACTGAACTGACGCAGCCTGTAACGCGGTCTCTGCCTCATCTTTTTATCCAATTAAATTTTCTACATGGTTCCTCACACAATTTCATCCAAAATGGAAACAAAGTCCTGTTCCAAAATAACGCGTCGCGTCCCTGAGACTCCACGATCTACTGATGCCAAAGTTCTGACAAGACTACTACAAGTAAGATTAATTTCCAGCGCGATATATTGAAAATATTCCTAAAGCTCTCCAAAGGGTCGAGGGCTATCCACCAGCCATGGCACAAAGTCTTTCAAGTTCTTTTCTTACGTCGAAGGAGGAACAACTCCAGGAGCCTCGGGGAAGGTGTTCAAAGAACACGAGTTTCCGCTTTCGCCTGCGAAATTTTTCTGTATTTTCCCTTGTCCTTATTAAGAGATTTCGGCTGTCACCAACGGCGAGCTTCGGCCAAGAGGCCGAAGTAGGCTAGTAAATGCAAAAATTATAATATGTAAGAAGTATTTGGTCTGTCTGTATTTGTTCCATTTTCAAAATATATGTTCGTAATTGGATACATTGTTTTTCACTGACACAGATTTGTCAGTGTCAGGATTTCAACCATACGCTTATTCTTTTTTTATTTTTTTGTCTTGTCATTTTGGCGAATTTAAAGTCTTTAATTAACTTAATTGAGATATTTGCTTATTTCATCCTAAGCCTGCTTGTCTATTTTCTAAAGTAACCTTAGGCTACACTAAATAAATAAAATAATAAAATTACAGTTAGGCTTTTAACTGCCTAGAGGTCCTGGATCTCTTATGTCTGGGCCTGCCTGCCATAAGCAAAGTGGACGTTTCAACTTGTTCTGCTGGACCCCTGTCATTCGCCTATAGGTAGGTGCTTGTACTCGAGTTCTTACTTTTTTTGTTACGACTACTCCTCCTCTCGCTGACGTTAATATTTGTAACCACTTGGCGTCATCTACTCTTTCTAACAGAAACAAATTAACATCGCTTTTCTTTCACATTTCTTACACTACACATTTCTTGGGCCACAGCTCCCCCTCCGAATCGTACTCGGTGACATTTAGTTTAACCTAGATATTTCTTCAGACCAAGCTGACTGCGAATTATATTTGACCATGCAAATCGGATACATTTTAAAATGTAGCTGGCGTATCCGTTTTGCATGGTCAAATAGTTTAACCTTTTTTAACATCTCCTATTTTTTTCAAAAAAAAATATTCTTCCAGAACTAAATCTAACCTTCAAAATTCAATCTACATTCCACTAAAAAAAAAAAAAATTCAAAACGTCTCACAAGGTTCAAGTCCTGCCAAAGTCCAGTCCAAAGGTGATGAAAACCCCAATGAAATCAAAGCTCCCAAAATGCTGCAAGGAGGCCTTGGAAGGAGGAAAAAATTCCAGAACGGCCTAAGCGACATCGGATTAGAGAAAATGAAAATTCAAGAGGGCCTAAAGAGTATCGATATAACCTCGCGCACCGCTGAAAGCATACACCGTTCCACCTTTTTTAGAGGCGAAAGCCTTTTCTCTTGCTTTGTATTATTATTATTACTATTATTAACGGCCAGTCTTCTTTCGCAGCTAAACCATGGTGACATTGCGGAGGATGGGTTGAAAGAGAAGGTCTCTGTTGGAAGATAATGGAATAAGTGAAACTTCAAATTCAAAATTCAAATTAAAATCATTTAATGTAAACAAGATACAGTCTCTCATAGGCATAGCCCAAATATGGTATCTTTTAGTCAAACAGTTAATACAACATAGTTTCTTCTGATAAAGCAATAGCACGCTGGCAGTCGACGTAGTGTGTTTGGAGCGAGATAGGGAAAGAGGGGGGGTAAGTGGTCCCTTAGGAATCCTTCACACTACCTGTCTACCTGCAGACACGTTTAAACAGAACACAGACGAGTCTTAGAGGCATGCCTGAATAGCCTAGTCCGGCAAAAGCTACACTATAAAAATTTTCTCCGAATAAGGATGCAGTATTTGCTACTGGGATTAATCTTATCTCTACTGGTATAAGATTAATCCGAATTAGGGGTAATCTTATCTCAATAAAGATAAGATGAATCCCAGTAGCAAATACTGCAAGATTTTTTTTTTACAGTGTATAGGTGATGTGAGGGACTATACTTGTGCCAGAACTGCACACGCGGTAGGTGGAGAGTGTGCTCGGTAATGAGTCTCCTAACAAATGTCAGGAAAGGCGCTAACTGCACTAACTTTCAAAGCCCCTCCCCCCCCCAAAAGACAGAATATACTTACATTGTAACGGCAGTTCGTCGTCTACTTTGGGATCATCATTAGTCGAATGAACGGTGTGTTTAGCTTGGGCCATTTGTCCACGGTTCTTATTACACCCCATGTTAATCCACAACACTTAAGAGTAGCCAACTGAATCACGTCAATACTCTTGATGAGCATCTCTCCTTGCCGATACAAAATCTCCGACCTCTCCGGGTACCTCACGGAAGAAAAGCAGAAGTGGTATCACAGCTGCTCCCAAAGATCGCCGTGATTGTTTGACACAGGATTTGAGTCGTTGAGTTTGAGTCGTTACGGGGACGTTTACTCCTTCTTCCTGAGGATCACTGGCGTGTTTTGGACTTGGCGTGTCATATAGAGCGTGTTCCACCCTACTTACCGTAGACCCGTAGTTACTACGCTAGTTACCGTAGTTACTACGCTAGGCTGGAACGCTTTTTGATTTTTTTCGGTCACATATCAAGCCGCAGGGTGATCCGACCAATCGCCTTACAGAGATGCGTAGTTACTACGCTAACTACGCTCCCGAGCGTGGTAAGCAAATAGTTACTATTAGTTACTATTTTGAGAAGGCTGGAACGGTCAGCGTAGTAACTTTTCGTGAGGCTGGAACGGAAATAGTAACTAATAGTTACTATTGGTAGAGGGGTGGAACACGCTCATAGAATATCACGAGAGGGGCAGAAATACAACCTTTCTTTCTCGTTAGTTCTGTACGTCTCCCGTTGTTTTCCACAATCCCCACTGTTTCTAGGTTTTCGGTTTCACTTCACTTAGTCCTTTCGTAACTTCAAAGTTTTCGGAAATCCAGATTCTTAATTTCCATGCGTAAAGACACAGGACACTGGACGAACCAATTTCTGACTCTCTAAGCACATGTTACATCTCCAAACAGCTGTTTCTCTGACCTTTCTTTTATTCCCGTTTTAGAAACATTCGGCAGAGCTATCACATCCGTTTTATCACTTTCAAAGTTTCAAACGGGGTAGAGCAAATATTTGTAAAATCTCACTGTTCACAACGTTCGGTCGTATGACTTGGCACATTTAAATATAGCAGAAAAGATGTCCAAAACGCGTATCCGATGTCGTAGGAGGACGCGCGTTGCATTGCGTAGAGTTTTGCACTATCGGTCGGTCTGTCCACTCATCTAGAGTTGGATCTGGTGGGATTTCGGATCAAAAGTAAATCCAACAGTTCGTCCAGAAGCGACATGCCAGTTGACGAGAACGACCGGAATCACTTCAAACTTTAGTTATGTTAGAGACCAACGATAAAGAATTTAAAGCTTATAAATTCCAGTCACATGGCCCCACATAAGTCCTCCACTGCTTATGTTTCGTCACTACGACCCATTTTAGGAGCCGGTAATTTACGCATCTGCTTGAACGTGGGGGCCGTTTCTCAGACTCCTTATCGTGAACCGAACCACCATTCTGCGTTGCAACCATGGTAGTTTGCCTTTTCTTTGCAATGACGCTGCCGGATAGTTCTTATTAGCAAATCCGAATAATCTTGCGAGACAAAAGCTGTGTTTTTGTAGATACCATGGTATCTGTTACCACGGTAACTGAGTCTGCAATTAGTCGTTTTTGCAGTTACCGTGGTATCTGATATAGGGTAGCTCTGCAAAAACGACAATTGCCGAAATTGCGCTTTTCGAAGTAATCCCCAAAGAAAAACTGATATTCAGTTACATCACTCCATTTCAAACTTCTTTCCCACCACTTTGACAAAAATTTATGAAAGTGAGATGACTTTTCAGATACCACGATAACTGCAAAAACGCCTTTTGACCGTGGTATCAGATACTACGATAATTGCAAAAACGATTTTAGACCGTATATCAGATACTATGGTATCTGCAACTAAAGACTCTGACGGAGTCAGCCAGAAGAAGCCAGCCCATAGGAGGAGGAGAAAGTCCATTCATTCCGACAGCAATTGTTGTTAATTTTCATTTTCCGATTTTGAGAAATCGTGCTTTCGTAACGAGAGGTCACTTTCCTAGGCAGGCGACGACACAGAGTTTCGCCCGCAGCCATCCTTCAGACCAGAACACTGTTATTTTTGGATGATCCTCCATCCAAACTGCCCCATAACTTTGTCTGCTGCCGGTCCCACGTATTCTAAAAGGTTTGACTCTTCGGAGGAATACTCGTCTGCTTCATGTTCGTCTTCTTCAATCCGATTTACTATGACGCTATTTTCGTTCAGTTTCCTCAAGTTTAAGGTGCGAAACTGATTTCCACAAATTTTGTATGGAAATCCCGTCGCCCATTTCAAAACAAAGTCCTAGTGTTTCCTCGAACTTGAGTGTTTCGACTTTAAGATCCCTTTGGGAAACAGGAATGGCAGTTCCTGACGGTCCAGGCTGAAAGATAATGATGTTATCTTAGAACAGGTGATTCCTCAACTCATAGCAGAGCGAATTATGGTCAACAGGAATGCATTACAAACTTCAGAACATTTGCAGGATCCAGTGTTCTAAAGCTGTGTTCTTGAATGTGGAAGACTTTTTTTTCACCTATAAATTTTGTCCTGTAATCCGCGAAAAAAAAAGCTTGGGCGTGGGGGGCGGGATCACAACCTCAAAACATACCGACTGGCAAATGCCCTGCAATTATACTTAATGATACCACAGCATCACAGGCGAAACATTGTACGAATTTCAAATAAATATCAACAATCATTTTTAAAAGGTTGCTCAGGTCGTTGCAAGATGAAAAATTAAATTGAGCTACGCAGGTAAATTTTCTAAATCCGACTTTCTTCTGGCAAATTTCAACGACTTCCCATTAAATTCTAGCTTTTTATCTGGTTCAGGCCCCAAAATCACAAGCCTGGAACCCCACCTAAATGACAAACCCTCCAATTAAATAGCGAATAGGCTACTACAAGGTGGGAAATTTTTTAAATCCGCCCTTTTTCTGGCAAAATTCAACTAATTCCCATACAAATTCTAGCCTTTAACGTGGCTCAAATCCCAAGCCTAAACTTTGTATCGATTTGTCTTAAATTAGACACTCTCGTTATCTGGATTTATAATGATTATAAGCACATAACTATTATCCACATTCGTTCATGTCTCATCATTTTGGTGGAATATGAGTAATGTATTATTTTATGTACTAACTACGTTATAAGAAGGGCGGAGGTCAAGTTACCTTCAGAGCAAAATAACGCTACGAAGTAGCGCCAAGACATATGCTTCGCAATCGGACCATCCTCGTAGCGCCATCTGACCCGCTTGCGGCATTTAAACGAGATAAACTTGCGGGTTTAGAAAATTTCTACGATGCGGTCTGCACACGTCGAGGAAATAGGGGAGGTTGTATATTTTTTGTTATGTGTTCACAGTATGAAGTTATTGGAGACATCGCTGGTTCACGACTGATTAAGTTTCAATAAGGACGTTTTTGGGATCCCAAAACGTAAGTGGAGGGATACCTATGACATCGCAAAAGTTGTCCGTCTGTCCGTCCGTCCGTCCGTCCGTCCGTCTGTCCGTCCGTCCGTCCGTCTGTCCGTCCGTCTGTCTGTGAGCACGATAACTCTCGAAGGGAATGAGATATTTTGATGAAACTTGGTGTGAGCATTCTTTGGGTCAAGAGTAAGGTCGAGTTCGTAGATGGGCCCTGTAGCTTTACATTTAGGGGTGGGGGAGGGGGTTCAAATTAATGATAGTCGATTATGGGGTAAGAAGACACGCTGAACACGAATATGAAAACTATTTTCTCGCCGGACAAGTAATTCGTCCAGAATCCGGCCAAAACCGGAAAGTTTGTTAAAAGTAAAAGTTTTGTTTGAAGTTGATTAGATGTTTGATTTAGGGGTAAGAAGGCATGCTGAACACGAATATGAAAACCATTTTCTTGCCGGACAAGTAGTTTGCCCGGAATCCGGCCAAAACCGGAAAGTTTGTTAAAAGTGGAAGTCTTATTTGAAGTTGAATAGACGTTCGATATAGGGGTAAGAAGGCATGCTGAACACGAATATGAAAACCGTTTTTTCGCCAGACAAGTAGTTAGCCCGGAATCCGGCCAAAACCAGAAAGTTTGTTAAAAGGAAAAGTTTTATTTGAAGTTGATTAGATGTCCGATTTAGGGGTAAGACGAGATGCTGAATCCGCATATGACAATCCTTTTTTTGCCTGACATATAGTTCGTCCGGTTGAAACCAGAAAATTTGTGATAAGTTAAATTTTTAATTGAAGTTGATTAGAGGTTGGAAATAGGGGTAACTAGATACTCTGAATTCGTTTTTGAGCTTTAGTTTTTCGTCGGACAAGTAGTTCTGGAATTCCGCCAGAAACCGGAAAATTCGCAGAAGTAAGCCAGGATCGTTTCATTCGACTTATAGGGATAAACACTCAAGCTGAATCCATATCAGAACTTGGTTTCCTTAATGATTAGCTGTTTGGCATTAATCTGTTTCTAAATTTTAAGAGTATAAATGTTCATGGAGTCTGGCGAAGACCGGATCTGACGAAGATGAAACCTAATTGTCTGGATCAAATATCGAAGTTTTTGGATCCCATCGGAACCTTTGGTCTTGTTTTTATCGCTACACTGTCAGAAGTTTCATAACAGATCGCGCATAACACTTTCAAGAATAACACCTTTTCACTTGGAAATAAAGTGTTATGACCAATTAAGTGTACACTATTTAGTGCCTAGATCTCCAACAACACCTTCAATTGGTAAAAATACTACACTGTGAGAAGTTATATAACGACAACAGAAGAATGCCCGGTTTCAACAGATAACACTTTGCGATGTTATCTGTTATGTTTCTTTCGTTCCTGTTAGTATTTTTACCAATTGAAGGTGTTGTTGGAGATCTAGGCACGAAATAGTGTAAACGTAATTGGTCGTAACACTTTATTTCAAAGTGAAAAGGTGTTATTCTTGAAAGTGTTATGCGCTATGTGTTATGAAACTTCTGACAGTGTAGTGTCGCTACAGTTTGAGCGCGTACAACTTTTTTCAAGTCTTGCCGCTACTTCCTAGTGTTATTTTACTCTGGTTTCCTTGCACTTGAACACATTCACCTTCATTCAACAAATTCACGTTGAGCTCCACAATCCACAACCGTCCACTGACGGCCGTTGAATTGTAAGGTTTAGGAAACAAAGGATTTCCTGGATGACCTAAAACCGGCGCCGAGGTTAAAACTCAGTGAGACTTTTTTTTTGTATCTTAAACATTTCACTGGCTCATAAATGAGCCTCTTATTTACGAATTTTTTCGCATCTACAATCATCCCAAACGAACTGCGGAAGTTACTAATAATATGAATCCGGAAATAAAAGTATGACATAACGGACGAGGTTTGACGATCTTGTGATAACGTAAAATACTGTTACATCGATGAGGGGACAGTAGATGGAGGGCCTACTAGTTTTCAAGAAATATAGAAAGAAAGACCTGGCATGTTTCCGGTGGGGAAGCCGATTCGGTCACACCACCACCCAGAGGAAAATGTTACTCTCTTATAGCCCTAATCTTTCACCTTCAAGTTCAATCTTGTTCTAATTTGTCTACTGTCAGTAACGACACAAGTGCAGTTTTAAAAGTATCCATCTTTCAACCAGAGCAAAATAACACTAGGGAGTAGCGCCAAGACTTGAAAAAAGTGTCACACACTCGAATAGCAGCGACACTAGCACCACCAGTGTTAGTCAACGTCCCTAGTGAAACTCATTCAATCGTTCACCAGCGCTGGCTCTGACAACTTCATATTCTGAAGATAGCGAAACAATGATACACCCTCCATTGTTTCCTTGGTGTATGCAGTCCGCACCTTCGTTTTACTAGAAATTTCTACACTCAGAAGTTTGTCTCGCTTTAAATGCCGCAAGCGCACCGGGCGGCGCTACGAGTATGGTCCGTTTGCAAAGCATGGAAAGCATACGTCTTGGCGCTACTCCCTAGTGTTATTTTGCTCTGCTTCCAACAGTGTCAACCTCCAGACCGTAGGCACCGGCGATGTCAACAGACACAGCCTTGTCGCTAGCAAGTGCGAGAGTAGTTTAATGTAACCACTTTACACTTTTACGGAACCACAGCAAAATAACACTAGGGCAGAGCAAAATAGCACAATTTCGGCAACTGTCGTTTTTGCAAAGTCACCGTGGTATCAGATACCACAGTAACTGCAAAAACGACTAATTGCAGATCCATTTACCATGGTAACAGATACCTGAGATACCATGGTATCTGCAAAAACGGAACGGAATTTTGTAAGATTTTTTCAATCCTTCGTAGCGCCACTTGGCTAATCTTTGCATATAAACGCCCGTACGGAAAATCTCCACGTCGAATCTAGGTCAAAACGGCCTCGTACATTTGAAACACAAACTAGGCCGTTTTCTCTCTCGTTTTCGCTGCCTATTCGCTCTCGTTTTTCACCTCAAAACGACCTCGTACATTTGAAACACAAACTACCTCGTTTTCTCTCTCGCTGTCCCTGGACAGCGAACGCGACTTCGCGGATGGACCCCCGGTTTTCTCTGTCTGTACAACGAGAGCGCAGAGCGCTGCGCGATCTCGCCTCCGCGGATGAACCAGCGTTTCCACTTTGACGGATTTATCCGTCAAAAACGGATTTCTTGGGTCTTTGACGGATGAGAATTTGATTCGACGGATTTCCGGATTTTTAACGGATTTTTGAAGATCGTGCATAAAATCTTAGATTCTGCAGGTTTCTGAATCTTTCACCATTTGTTTATCATCAAATCCTAATCTTTGATGAATTAATCTCGTGACTCGTCATTCAGACACCGAGCTGATTCCTACACAAATTAACAGAAAATCGTTAAAATGACATAAAGGCAGGTAGGCGACCAAAGCTTAAGTTTCGCCCTGTGACTCACAGCTTGAACATAGCTATTTCGTGCGAAGCTCTGTATTTTAGCAGAAAACTGATTTTCGACATTTTTGCCTGCGGTGCAGAGTTTCTCAGTCTTTTAGCACACCTTTATAGGCATATATTTTGGGATTCGAGCCACAGTAAAGGCAAGACTTCGAATGGGAAGTAGTTGAATTTGGTCAAAAATAAGCTGGACTTTAAAAATTTTTTCCTGCGGCGCTGAGGTAATTTTGGTCCGTAAGGTAAGCCTACAGTCTTTAGAAGCTGCTTCCAGGGATTCGATCTATTCACTAAAAGCCTAAATGAAGGGGACGTCGCAATACCTAGTATGACGACCGACCGTTTGCCTAACTTTATAAAAATCAGTTTTAATAGGTCTTGAATTCTCCAAAAAAAATTAACTCGACTGTGGTGTTAAGTTTCGTGTCTATTCTTTCTAACCGGTATGATTCTTTAGCTTTTCCGGCCACGAACCAGTCAAATGTTAAGGTCTCCTCCCCCACAGTCACGCAACTATTTATTTATTTTGTTTGCTTGAGTCTTTTCTGATAGCAAGAAATCCAAAACGAGATTTATCCCTTGCCTGATGAACCTATCCACAGAGCACGTCGATATGTCCTCAACAACTCCCATGTACTACTGCTTACCATAGGATTTTTTTTGACGGATTTCTCGTCTTGATCGTCGGACTTTTACGGATTTTTGGACTACTAGAACGGCAGATCTGACTTCACGAAGTGGAAACACTGGGATGAACCTCATTTGGTAGCGAATCCATCTCATACATTTGATAGATAAACGAACGACCCTGTTTTCGAGGTCGAGACTGTTGGTAATAATCGTCCACATCGGCCTTGTGGAAACGAAAATTCGTGTCTATTGATTTGATTGACCACGACCAGGTAGTGCCGAACCCTCAAAGGTCGATTCCTATTTCCTATCCTATGCCTGCTATCCCATCTTCGTATATTAACGATAGACCCAAATTTAAAGTTAATATAGACGACAAAACTATGTTTCCCCAAATTATCGACTTAGGACTAGTAACTCTCAAAATTTGTCGGGTGATGCTTTTGCACTATCGAACAAGGTCTAAACACGCAAGCTGCTTCAGAAATTTTTTGAACTTTACAGTACAGCAATATTTTCAAAACTATAGACGGCAGGGCTTAAATTAAAGCATTTCCGTGGCTCTTACAATTAACACATTTATTTCCTGACTCGAAACAAGCAATTAGAGACTACTGCGTTCATTGGATTTGATTAATATGGTGAACATACAAAAAATCGAACTGGATGGCTCTCATAGCTCACCGAATGCCTATAGGCGAGATAAAAAATAAAATAAAAAATAAACAGCCTCTGCATCTCGTCAATTACATTGACAGCGGAAACAAAAGTCGAAGTATTATAGGAGAAGTTTTTCGCCATCACCTGATGGCAACTTCGCAGTGAAACTATTCACTGCGAAGTTGCCATCAGGTGCCCACGCACTTCCCCAAATACGAGGCGGAGATGAAATCTCAATGATCTTTCGCTACCATCTTCGCAGCGAAAACAAAGCCGAAGTTGAATACACCCTCGCCCTTCGCCAAAGATGAGGCGGGGATAGAATCGCCCTGTCCTTCGCCTTCATATTCGCAGCGAAAACTAAGGTCGAAGGGAAATCCGCCTTCGCCCTTACTAAACACGATAGCGAACGCGAGATCTCCCTCTCCTTCGCCTTCATATTCGCAGCGAGAACTAAGGTCGAAGGGAAATCCGCCTTCGCCCTTACTAAACACGATAGCGAACGCGAGATCTCCCTCTCCTTCGCCTTCATATTCGCAGCGAAATTTGGGTCGAAGTAGAATTCGCCATCAATATTCGTCCTCGCTATACTTTCGCCCGCATTTCGCTACCAAAAATTACGTTTCGTCCTCGATTCGAGGTGGAAAATGGCATTCGACGTGGAGATTTTCCGTACGGGTACAAGATCGACTACTTTATAGACCTCTCTCTTGACCCCTGCGGCACGCGTTTCTTCAGATCCCCAGGATGGGAAAAACTGGCTTGTCTCGGTTTCCGCATCGAACGACCCAAATATAGACGTTGAAATGGAAAAGTTTATATTTTGAAAGTTGGAGAATGATCATGTGGGGGAATACTATACGCATCCTTGTGTCAAAAGTTATGACGAATACTGATAATGTTTATGTTATTACCTTCTTTTTTTCTTTTTTTTTCGAAACCCCAAAGTTCTGCGCCGTAATGGATTGTATGAACAACTTTAGTCGCGAAAAACTGTTTTTGCATCTTGAGCTCTTTTATCCCTGAAACACTTGGATTTCTCAAAATCGCCGATGACACTGCTTTCCCTCGTTTTACCATTTCCTTTATGTGTTCTTTCCACCCACCCTTACTGGGGAGGATCATACCTAGATACTTAAAACTTTTTTTCAGCTGCAACTCTATCCCATTATTACCCTTTTAAGTTTTATCAAAATTTGAGAAAAGATAACAGTTAAAGGGTCATAGCATAAATCTCGGAACCCGCCATTATCATTGCCACAAATATGTAAATTCAGGACTCTTGCTGTATCCTATAGCCTATGTAAAAATATATATATTTTTATTTTTTTTTTACGAATAAACTCCTGTCTCTCTTTCTCATGCGTTAAATGTCCAAACTGTTGACACTGCAGTGCTGATTTTCATTCAATTTTCTAAGCTTGCTATAGTTACCTGGGAGGACTCTTCCTTTCATTCCAAATCACAATGATACAAACCTTATCAACTGAGCTGCAACCCTTCGGTCCTTCTTTATCCTCTAGAACCACTGTATCAAACCCAAAGTCGGGACACTCGTGAATGCCTGCGAGGCACTTGTCGATTTCTTTAAAAGCTTCGATCAGTTTCTCTTCAGGATCGATGCGGAAGCCCAATATAAGCGATCCACTGGATTCCGATGTTTCTAACACAATCATGGTTCCATAGTGCTTTGACGCCCGCAGGTCGGCCTGGAAAAATGTCTTTGATAATATTCCATCATTTTTCAAACTTACTTTCACTGTTATTTTCATCCTTTTGTTCTCTAACCAAATCTTATCTTCCCATGGAGAGTTTTTTTTTTACAATTGAGCCCCGCCTCTTGCTCCGTAAGTAATTGGTTCAGTCGGAGGAACGCAGAGCAAAATAACACTAGGGAGTAGCGCCAAGGCCTGTGCTTTCCATGCTTTGCAAACAGGCCATACTCCTAGCGCCGCCGATTACGCTTGCGGCATTAAGGCGAGACAAACTTGCGGGTTTAGAAATGTCTAGTAAAGCAAAGGTGTGGTCTGCGAACACCAAGGAAACAATGAAGGCTGTTTCATTTTTTTTGCTGTGTTCACAATATGAATTTATCGGAGCCAGCGCTGATGAACGACAGTTTCAGTACGGACGTATCTATCGCTATAGTGGTGTTACTATCAATACATAGATGGCACTCTATACAAGGGACTTTTACCGTGACTAATGAACCAAGAGCAACTTTTTTTTTTACAAACTTTTTTTTTTTTGCGAACTCTGTTCACAAGCCCCTCGGTACCTCAAATGGTTAGAGCGCCTGCCTTGTTAGCAGAGGGTCCTAGGTTCAAATCCCGGATGAGAAGCCTTTTTGTCTTTCAGTTCACTACTCCTAAAATATTTCCATCTCAAGGGCGTATCCCCATCAAAATTAAATGTGACTTTGGCCGGATTCCGGGCGAATTACTTCTCCGGAGAGAAAATTAGTTTCAGATCCGTGATAAGCATGCATCTTCACCCTAGATCGGCTGTCTCGTCGGGTTTCAAAACTTCCTTCCTGAGCCTATTTCTGCCAAATTTCCGGTTTCGGCTGGATTCCAGGTGTGAAGACATCATTTCTGTCTTTGTCGGACGAATATTTTTTTCATAAGATTCCTGACCAAATAAAACGTAATTTACTGCCAATACGGACATTTTCATTTCTGCAAAACTAATTATGACCGGAACTGTTCAAACTATACAGACGGGAAAATGCTAAGGAGGGTTTAGAGCCTGCTTACCTTCTGAATATGCAGGTAGGGTATGGACACATTGTAGATTGTATTGCAAGAGGCGACCCAAACAATCCGTTTCTGTGTGACGTAAAGTACTCCAAGGGTTCCCTTAAAATTGTAAGAATATGTTTATCACTGGCCTGCAAATCAAACTGAATGGCTATTCATCTCTGACTGTCCAGACAGTTCGGACTAAAACTTTATCGCCATCATCGCTTTATTATATTTCAGCAGTCAGTAGTTTTGACTCATAGCCACTTCCCCAAGGAAGATCACACATTTTTGTAAAGAATATAACTGTGAATTATTGTAAGGGGCGGCCCAACTCATCCATCACTACCGATCTTCGTATAGCTTTGCCCTTCTTACACTGACAAAAAATTTAAGCTCCTCAACTTAGAAAGTAGCTTCTGTCTCCTATTTCTCACAATCTCTGACAATAAGTTTACAACGTTCCACGGCTCTTTATTTGAGAAACTGCAATTTTTATTGCCCAAATACCAGTTCCACGCTCCAAGAGGATTGGTCTCTGTTCCCCCCCCCCCTGGCGACAGCCTCCCGGACATAACTCCCCCCCCCCAGCCGCTACCCCCCCCCACGACCAAGGGGTTTTCGCCAGAGGGCTTTCTCCGGGGGAGGGTGGTACCGGGGGGGGGGGCAGGGTTTTTTCGCCCAGACCTCATTATCCGCATCCATCACACAGAGATAGTAGACTAAAATAGATCCAAGTTAATGAACAGAAAATAAGCTTTCAATTTGTAACCTGAAGCCCTGACGGTGATGAGTGGTGTGATCGATGGGTGACTCGTAGGAAATAAACCGCATGCTGGCTCTCAACTGGAGTTTTCATAAATTCCCTTTTTTACCTCCCACGATGCTACGAAAATTCCCGCGTTGCTTTAAATGCTCCTGTTGTAGATCCGTGTTTCAAATTCGTCATCACTTGCTAGGGACACGACGTTCTTCAGGGACAATTTTTAAGGCCCGATCAATTTTAACTTTAATTTGTTTGCTTTGTTTTGGTGATCATGCGCACGTGAACGCCACTGAAAGCTTGATATGATTCATTTTTCGTTTCTTTCTTTCGTACACTATACTTCGTTTAAGTGCGGTAGCAGAGTTCGTCCAAAGTGATCTGAAGAAGCTTAATCTAGTGAAGGATGAAACATATCCCCCTGCCACTGCTTGGAGCACCTGCTAAGTCTACTTTGACTCTTTGACAAGCTGTTCAAACTGCCGTTCTTAAAATCCTTAAATACACACCTGATCTGAAGTCACGTTCCAAGTTCCCTCAACCACGCTCAAAACGCTTTCGCCGGGCAATAATACGACAGAATCAGTGTAAACAGATGAGGATCGGAGTCGTACTTGCCGGATAAGGCCCGTCTTCGAATACATCCTGAAAAGGCAAACACAGAAGAAATAAAACTGTGTATGCTTTTGTCGGGCCAACACAGGCAGACACAGAAGAAACCAAAATTTTGTATGTTTTGTCGGGGCAACACAGGCAAAAACAGAAGAAACCAAAATTTTGTATGGTTTTGTCGGGCGTCGGTTGACTCGTCGGCACATCGGGTTCTTTTTATACGCAAAAAAAGAAATTCTGCAAATATCAGCCGGACGAAACACAGAAAAAAGCGATTCTGTATGCTTTTGTCGAGCCTCGGTATTCTCGTCGGCACATCGGGTAATTTTTATGAACGTGGAATCATCCGTCGTGTATGGCGGGGATTTACCCTTCCAGTTTACCAAACTCAATGAAGCCGGGCGCTTTATTGAAGAATTGTATTTTCTGGAAAATAGAGGGACTTCAGCAAACAAAATTTACACATTTTACCACAGGCAATTTACAAGGAAACTTTTTCCTAACGTGAAAGTACATGCCTGTTATTTAGAGGGGACCAAAATTTTGTATGTTTTTGTCGGGGCAACACAGGCAAAAACAGAAGAAACCAAACACCCGGCCACGTTTCATACTCAACACAACAGTCGATTTCTAACCCCTCGACGGGGTTGTATTTTATGGAAAGAAGTGGCCCTTCAGCAGAAGAAAAAGTATCATAATATTTTATCACAGAGACAGTTACAAGGAGCCGCCACAGGCGATTCGCCCTCTTAAATGGCAAGTCTGGACAGGATCGCATGCTTCTATAAAACTTGGAACAGGGGAGAAGAGGCTTGGAACTGCTTGACACGGGAGCGAAATTTTTATTCCAGTACAATGTTTGAAGTGTCCCGTGTAAAGAATCGTGCCCTTGAAGTTGAAAGACAAACAGAGGAATGACGAGGCAATATTTTGGAGGAATCTCGAGTGAACAGAATGTGTGTTTTTTGGGATCCCAAAACGTTAGTGACGGATACCTATGACATCGCAAAAGTTGTCCGTCTGTCCGTCCGTCCGTCCGTCCGTCCGTCCGTCCGTCCGTCCGTCCGTCCGTCCGTCTGTCTGTCTGTAAGCACGATAACTCTCGAAGGGAATGAGATATTTTGATGAAACTTGGTGTGAGTATTCTTTGGGTCAAGAGTAAGGTCAAGTTCGTAGATGGGCACTGTAGCTCTACATTTAGGGGTGGGGGAGGGGGTTTAAATTAAGGGACAAACAAAGTGTTTTGAAACAGCTAATGTGATAGTCGATTATGGGGTAAGAAGACATGCTGATCACGATAATGAAAACCATTTTCTCGCCGGACAAGTAGTTCGCCCGGAATCCGGCCAAAACCGGAAAGTTTGTTAAATGTAAAAGTTTTATTTGAAGTTAATTAGATGTTCGATCTAGGGGTAAGAAGACATGCTGAACACGATAGTGAAAACCATTTTTTGACCGGACAAGTAGTTAGTCCGGAATCCGGCCGAAACCGGAAAATTTGTTCACAGCAAAAGTTTTATTTGAAGTTGATTAGATGTTCGATTTAGGGGTAAGAAGACATGCTGAACACGATGGTGCAAACCATTTTCTCGACGGACTAGTAGTTAGCCCGGAATCCGGCCGAAACCGGAAAATTTGTTAAAAGCAAAAGTTTTGTTTGAAGTTGATTAGATGTTCGATTTAGGGGTAAGAAAACATGCTGAACACGATGGTGAAAACCATTTTCTCGCCGGACAAGTAGTTCGACCGGAATCCGGCCGAAACCGGAAAATTTGTTAAAAGTAAAATTTGTATTTGAAGTTGATTAGATGATAGATTTAAGGGTAAGAAGAGACGCTGAATCTGTATATGACAATCATTTTTTATCCGGACATATAGTTCGTCCGGAATCCGGTTGAAACCGGATTTTTTTTAGAAATTGAAGTTTTATTTGAAGTTGATTAGACGTTCTTTATAGGGATAAGGCGATGCGCTGAATTCGTTTCTGAACTATCTTTTTTTGGCTGGACAAGTAGTTCGCTCGGAATTCGGCCGAAAACGGAAATTCGGCAGAAGTAAAGCAGGAAGTTTCGATCAGTATCGTCAAAATAAATATGGCTTATACAGGTATATCTGAACTTAATTTTCTCAGATGATTAGCCTGGCGAAGACTGGATCTGGCGTAGTCAAGACGTAGTTGTCTGGGTCAAATATAAAATTTTTGGGATCCCATCGAAACCTTTGGTCTTGTTTCTTTAAGGCTTTTCTAGTTTCGTTCGTATTTTTAATTTTTGGGCTTTTTGGGACTCCTCCGCGCAGTGATGTTACTTTAAACTTCTAACCGCGCTAACCTTCTTTTTAATATAAATCCAACTTGTAAGACTTAAAGGAACAGTAAACTTGACTACGCAACTTTCGGCCATCGAATCGCCCGGGGGGGCTTAGATAAATATACAGGGTCTTATTGACGACAGACCCCCCTTCTTTGTTATCTCGAACCGTCTCGAACCCCCTCCTTAGTTTTCCAAAAGCTAGCTGGCAGGCCCTTGCCCCTTATGCACTGTAATTATGCACTTATGTACTGTAAAAGTTCGCCTTTTTGGGATCCCAAAACGTTAGTGACGGATACCTATGACATCGCAAAAGTTGTCCGTCTGTCCGTCCGTCCGTCCGTCCGTCCGTCCGTCCGTCTGTCTGTCTGTAAGCACGATAACTCTCGAAGGGAATGAGATATTTTGATGAAACTTGGTGTGAGTATTCTTTGGGTCAAGAGTAAGGTCAAGTTCGTAGATGGGCACTGTAGCTCTACATTTAGGGGTGGGGGAGGGGGTTTAAATTAAGGGACAAACAAAGTGTTTTGAAACAGCTAATGTGATAGTCGATTATGGGGTAAGAAGACATGCTGATCACGATAATGAAAACCATTTTCTCGCCGGACAAGTAGTTCGCCCGGAATCCGGCCAAAACCGGAAAGTTTGTTAAATGTAAAAGTTTTATTTGAAGTTAATTAGATGTTCGATCTAGGGGTAAGAAGACATGCTGAACACGATAGTGAAAACCATTTTTTGACCGGACAAGTAGTTAGTCCGGAATCCGGCCGAAACCGGAAAATTTGTTCACAGCAAAAGTTTTATTTGAAGTTGATTAGATGTTCGATTTAGGGGTAAGAAGACATGCTGAACACGATGGTGCAAACCATTTTCTCGACGGACTAGTAGTTAGCCCGGAATCCGGCCGAAACCGGAAAATTTGTTAAAAGCAAAAGTTTTATTTGAAGTTGATTAGGTGTTCGATTTAGGGGTAAGAAAACATGCTGAACACGATGGTGAAAACCATTTTCTCGCCGGACAAGTAGTTCGCCCGGAATCCGGCCGAAACCGGAAAATTTGTTAAAAGTAAAATTTGTATTTGAAGTTGATTAGATGATAGATTTAAGGGTAAGAAGAGACGCTGAATCTGTATATGACAATCATTTTTTATCCGGACATATAGTTCGTCCGGAATCCGGTTGAAACCGGATTTTTTTTAGAAGTTGAAGTTTTATTTGAAGTTGATTAGACGTTCTTTATAGGGATAAGGCGATGCGCTGAATTCGTTTCTGAACTATCTTTTTTTGGCTGGACAAGTAGTTCGCTCGGAATTCGGCCGAAAACGGAAATTCGGCAGAAGTAAAGCAGGAAGTTTCGATCAGTATCGTCAAAATAAATATGGCTTATACAGGTATATCTGAACTTAATTTTCTCAGATGATTAGCCTGGCGAAGACTGGATCTGGCGTAGTCAAGACGTAGTTGTCTGGGTCAAATATAAAATTTTTGGGATCCCATCGAAACCTTTGGTCTTGTTACATGTAGACCACAGAGAAACGACCTCCCCGACAAGGCGGCCGGGGTTCGATTCCTAGTCGCGGCACACAAACCTTTTGCTTTTGCAAACCTTTTGCTCAAAGTCGAATTTTCGAAACTGTCGGAAACTGCAATGGTCGTAACGAGAATTTTTCTTACTCTCAATATCGACTCAGGCTACATTCTTGATATGTTAGCTAGCTCCCCGAGTCAAGTTTCAGTCAAGTTTTCTGTTCCTTTAATCTCCATTCCACTTCGACTCAAATTTTAAACTATAACTGTTTACATTATCCTATTAACTGTTTGTAAATTAATACCAGAGGACCATTCTTCCAGACTTTATTACACCTTCTATCTAGGCCCTAACACGCGAAGCATGAATGACTAGATATCCAAGCTGATTCTGATTTGGCAACAAAAACTAAAACTCATTCGGTCCATATTTCAGAAAACACTTTAGCTGTACTTAATTCTGTATTTTGCCCGTGTTAGCCAGTTGCTATAAGGGTCACAATAAACCGATTGCTCGATTCAGTGACAATGAAGCTCCAATTTCCCCTGTTAAGTGCCAACTGAACGCGGAAATTATGGGACTCAAAATGCAGAGAAGATTATTAATTAGCAAATCCGTAATCTGCGGGCACTCGGCTTCAGTCTACAGCCCGTCCAAGATGGATACAGGTCAAGCAAATGCTAATATTCTTCGCTAGGTGTGCTAAACTCAAACACGACGCAACTTTATCAAAACGTCTCAAATTAATTCTCATGGGCTCACCTAATTGTTTCTTCTGCAATTCGGTAGATTTCCAGGGCTTTGGATTCTGGCGAGGAGAAAACAAATTCCAATCGGGAGTTCCCACGTTTGCACAGCACGAACAAAATATCTCTCTTATTCAGATGGGTCTGAAAGCAGGATTAATTAGGAGAATCTAGACCAATCGGGGTGCCTCTCTTCTCCCAGTCATACGGGATCGTCCTTGGTTGTCCCAGAAAAACAGACAGGCTTGGAACGAAGGTGGCTTTATGGGGCGTAAAATTCAAGTTGATATTCGCATTACTTTAAAGTTTAACTGAAAAGCCAACTTATTTTTGTGTCATTTAACTGAATACACTACACTGTCTGGATTGTGTAAAGGGATTTTTTTATTTTCCACTGTTTGCTTCAGCATGACGTTCAGAATATCTACGGCTGCCCTCACTGCGCAAACTTCTACTATGACGCGGAAAATTTCAATCTCAACACAAACGCGGGTTTTCAGTGGCCAGTGGTGACCTAGGTGGTCACTGCTCACTACACGAACACTTATTTCCGTAAATCTTTTCCGTCAGTCGTTCAGCACAGGAACAAGCGAATGGAGGTACCACAGATCCGACAGGGAAATTCCACTGTATGAAAATCAACTATTCGTGAATAGCGGAGCAAGGGAGTAACAAATTTCCATCGGGTTTTCACGCCCCTTTAAGTGAATGAGTGACTGGTAACTAGAATGTCCTTTCTCAGCCCTTTTCAGTTAAACTTTAAACAGTTACATTTCCTTGTTATAAGTGGTCAAATAAATCTACACAACTCACAACATTCATTGTTTCTCACGAAATAAATTTATTTAAGTCCTTCGTACCGTGTTCTTCAAAACTAAATTTATCAGTCATACTTTCAAACCTAACACCTACCATGCTCGGGACCATGCGACCCATTTCGTGAGAAATTACCAAGAACCGTGAGAATTACGAATAGGGCTGTTAAATAAAAAACAGTTGCTGATGAGGAATGAACGAATGAACTGAATCATAATGGATTACAAGTAAAACTTTGCCAGTGTTGGCGTTTGGCACCCATATTGGCACATGGTATGGGCAAAGAGCAAATCGTATGACACCCATACTGGCAAGAGTATATTCGTGGCGGGTTGGATCGATTTTTGTAGAAACTAAGTAGCGGGTTGATAAATCCAACGACAATGATATCTCTTAGTAAATATGGTAGGAGGTAGGAACGCACCCAATCTTACGGCAGGCTATATTCACAGTACGGGGACACATTTTCACGTGAATGGCTTTTCAGCTTAAGAGAAGATGCCATCCACACGAGAATGTCCCCGTAACGCGATGGTTGAGAAAGGAAGACTCCACCTTTCTCCAGATTCCACCTTCACCCGTCGAGCTTTCACGCGAAAATGACTACGTATATAGCTAGATGGTATCAACGCGAAAACACCTATCATGACGATGGGACGTAACATCCAGCGTGGCCGTCCACGCGAAACTTTCCCCCACAATCAAATAGCCTGCGATTCTAGTTTCCCAATGCTGGCTGGGGACTGACATGACCTTCCTAAACTGAGCGGCCGACGAAAATCTTTGAAAAGAAAAAAAAAATATGAAAGAGGGAGTTTGTACTCGGATGGAGCAATGAGACGTTCGAGCAGTTTGATCAGTCGGTTCTGGAAACACCATTAGTCACTGTCTTTCAAAAAGTTCAAGCCAAACAGCTATAGGAAATTTTGGGTGCGAGAGCCCCATAGCGATCGTAATGTCTGTCCGTCTATCTCTCTCTCGGCCTGTCGGGTTTAGGTAGTTCAGGCAATTGCATACAATGAAACTTGGCATGCATATAGAGGACCAGACACGATAGCTCAACGAAACCTTCTTTTCGGAGACAAATCATCCGTGTGGGGGTGGAAGTAGGGGGATCCGTGATCTGATCATTCCCGCAGAAATTGCGAGCGGGTGGTCCGATTCGAGTGAAACCTGATGGGCGGTAGAAGCAAATGCACGAGATACTCCGCTTATGTGTTCGAATCTAACCAGACCACGGTGTGTGTGTGTGGGGGGGGGGGGGGGTTAGGATTGAGTTAAACTTGTTGGGTGACAAGAGCAAATGCCCTATATGTGACAATCATGTGTCCAGACTGCATGTGGACACGGTGGGGGAGTTGGAGGGGGGGAGGGTCCCAGGAACTGTGTGATAAGCGTACCAAACGGATGAAGGGATAGCGATGAAACTTGGACGGTACTGAGTTCACGAGCCCTAAATGTGCCACTTCAGGTCTGGACCGGATACTATAGGACGGGGAACATTCTCAAAGCTCTCAGATTCGAGTTAAACTTGATGGCTGACAACGAGCAAATGCCTTAGATGTGGCATGTATATGTCCAAGTCGGGTCCAACTTCGGTGGGAGGGGGAGTTTGAGGGGGTTACCTGACATTTTCCAGGAATCTTGTGGCATGCATAATTCTCGAAAGTGCAAACCCATCTGAGTGAAACTCGACAGTTGGCAAGAATACATGCCCCAGATGTTCCATTTAAAGGGCTGGGATGAAGACGGCAATTATTGGAGAATTGGAGGGGGTAGGGTACTCTTGTGTCTTGCTTAGAGTGTAGGGACGGGGTTGTCCCCTATCCGGGCACTGTGGGATTCTGAATATCTAGTCAAATCCATAACTGTCGAACGCGTGATCCGAATCCACATGGAGCTTGAAAGTTGGCGAGAGCGCAGATCCAAGATGTTCCATTTGTATGTCCGATACGCGTCTAGCTGAAATACAAGCTTCTTCGTCTTGCAAGTGCCATATGAGCTTTCAGGTCTTGTTGTTACTGCTGAAAAGTGCGTCAGCAGCGAAACTATCACCCGAGTATTCGAATCCAAAAATTAGCCCAATCGGAGTTTACCAGGGATTTTCTAGGTTAACGATGCCAATATCCTCCTCTCGAACAGACAGCCAATTTAGTTTCCTCATAGCGAGCCTGGGACTACTCCGGTCGCTGCAAAGGTAGATAAGAAACAAAGAACACGAAATTAAATGACCGACGGAATTATCTTCAAAAACAGGAAAAGGATCAAGGGGACTAGGAGGGGAAAGGATCCCCCACTCCCCTCACTGCTGCAGACTGGCTGAGTGACTTTACTGTGTTAGATCATGTGATATTTTTGTCGGTTTGCTACCATTTGTTCCATATGTCTAAGAATCGTCGACCACGCCACTCCGATACAAAGATGTAAAAAAAATGAGCTCGCAGGCAGTACTTACTTTCTCCATTACGTTGGATGTGATCACCAAAACACAGCCGTTTCCCATGGCTATAATAGAGAGGAAAAGCAAGAATTATCAGTCGGCAGAATCCCAGCAAAATACTCAAACCGCATACTGGAGCATTTCATAAAAACCTCGTTTCATCTAAAGGGTATGCAAATAAGGCAAAAAACAAAGAAACACAAAAAGAAAGAAAATAAACAAATTTATAATTCTTAGTTGTTTAATCAAAGCGTACTTATGGGAGAAACAATCATTAAAGTGTTAGTTTGAAAAAGGTAGTACTTATTTGCTACTTTTGTAGGGGATTTTTGTCTACTGAAATGGCAACCCTAGCCTACAGTAGAAACGTGAAAACGACTACTGCTGTGACCCGGGCATTTATGTTTATAACAATACATCCAACACCAAATTTTTCATTTGTGGCGAAGCAGATGCCATCTAGCGGCGGGCTTTTAGAGAGATGGAACTAATCAGCTTAAATTGATTTTGTCACTTGTCGCAGAATTCTGCGGTTTGTCAATGCCATACATTTTTGTTTCTTCCACAGAGCGAGCAAGAAACTCCGCGACAGGTTCCTTACCAGTAAATAAAAAAATGAAGCATAAAAGTCAGGGTGATAATTATGAAAATGATAAAGCGAGATTTCTCGTTTAAAGCAAAGATCGTATTAGTGTCTTTGGTGAAAAGGACCTAGCTTCGTAGGTGCCAGAATGTCATTGTTGTTTTCCGGCCAAAAGACACAGGCAAAAGTTGAGTCACACAAGTTTTTTAATGGATTGTTTAATCAGAGCAAAATCAAGAAAAAAGACTGTGGTAAGTGCTCAATAGCTGCCTTTTGGAAAGTAGAGAAAAGTAACTTGAAGCAGGTATGTTGTTTCAGTTGACAAGTTGCACTGTCAGTGGGAATGTGATTGTAACAAGGTACGACCCAGGTTGGTTTGCTAGGAAAGCAAGATTTTTCTCTCAGTTTTTGAACATTTTTTTTCTGTAATGTTTTTCAACAGTATTTTTTCTAGGCTATTATTTTTTACTTTTTGTTTTGTTTTCTTCTGAAAGTGATGTCTTTTTATATACTTTTGGAGGTCAGGTACTACTTTTCACTAGCTGAGGAAAAATGCTCGACACACTTCTGCGGAGGTTTATCCTCTCTTGAGGCTGATACGATATCGTATCAACCTCCACAAAACCCAATGTCATAATACTTACTACCTACGGTACATAAGAAGATATACAGTAGGCCTGCATACCTGTTCGAGAAGAGTTATTATGTGACGAATGAGTTGAAAAAAGTAGTTTGTCATGTTCTTCGTTGGTTTTAGTTTAAATGACGAGAGTCGTCTTGTTTATGGCCGATCATCACTTCAGCATTTTTATCTATTTAATCATTTGTGCTTACATGTTTGTATTTCTTAGATCTGTTCCGGCGGTATTTCCGCGTTCTTGGCACGGGTCATCTGCAGACTGTAGATAACGATCCTGTATGTAGTTTGTTATTTTATTTTTTCGGTCGGTATACACTTGTTTTGAGATAACGGAATGTCAAGATCTGAAACGTAAGCACACGTCTTTTATCTTTCCGGCTGGGTTCCGGAAAAAAAGGACGAAAAGTCCGGAACTAATTATTTATGTACTTACACAAGTTGGCTCGGATCGTCTTTTCGGAATGCCAAATGATTCGAAGATTGGTGACAATGAGGATACCACTGACATCGCAGTTCCCCTTAATATCCTCAATCTGGCTTGCTTTGGCAATAACCTTCTCGCCATGCGTAGGCTTCAAATTCCTAGAAAAAACGAAACTGTCTGTTTCACATCTAAAAGAATCCGAACGAAAAATAGAAAGCAACTATTCATTTCTATTTGCTTTTAAACCTAAATAAACTGAGCTGACCGAACTTGTTTGTGCAATTTGCAATTTATGCTGAGAGGTGCTTCTGCTTTGGTAGCCAAGTAACGAAGAACCGATAATAACTCTCCAGAAAGTGTGCAAGTACTTTCAGAAGCAATGACTTTCCACGGTTTTCCTCCGGGCCGATACAGATGCTCAGAAAGCACTAACACTCCACACCGAATAAATACAGCAACTCGTACACCTTTGGAAGCTGAACATTGTCCGGAAGGTTGTTTTACTCAATGTTTCTTTTCCCTCGAAATACACTATACAGACGTATAAAAAAGTTAAATTAAAATTCATATTTTACTATTTGTTATAATAAAGTTTATAATAACAATAAACTTATTTAATTAACTTTAATCGCAATCAATTATTCACAAAGCCCAGTAGTGCAAAGACTTGATCATTGAAAAGCACGCCGGTTAGTTTCTGAAGTAGGGTACTAAACCAGTTATCCCTGGAGCACTTCTAAAGATAAAAATTTCTAAAGATATACCACTTGTAGGACATCGTTTAAAAGCTTGGTTTCTGCTCTCTAGAACCAGGTATAAAACAACAGACTACAAGCTTGGGCTCTCTTGTTGTGCCCCAAATCATAAAATCAGTAGACATCCAAGTTTGCCAATTTCCCTAGTCAGTGGCTGCTGTAAAGATCTGAACAGCAAGTAAACCGCCATGGTAGCTAGACTACAATCTGACTCAATCAGCAACTAAATTTAGTGGTTTGGTATACTAGGGAAAAGGTTGAGGCAAGGAAAATTAGAGATGAATTTTTGGCAAAAGGAATCAAGTATTACCTATTCGTGACGTAGCTTAGATCAAGGTACCTATCTATAAAAAAAAAGCCTACTTACTGCGTCGAAAGGTCGAATCTCACTTCCTTATCCTGCCAGACACGATCGGCCAAAGCCATGATCAGCCTTAGCTCCAAGCAATTGTCTAAATCCGCCACACGAGAACGTAACTTTGTTTGGAGTATGGTATCCAGGTAACCGAAACTGCCGCTACTGAGAGTGAGATGTTGCAGAAGCAGAATGACGTTGGTCGCGTTTTCAGCTTGTAAGATTCCCCTCTGTGGTACTACTTTGTTTACGGGCTATGATCGACTGTATCGCGCGAGAAGGTTAAACCTGAAGCTTACTTGGCGGCTTGGCGAGGAGCCGCCGGATTGTAAGTTTTTAGTGAGTAGGCTAATTCACGCATCTCATTTGCGGAAAAACAAAGGACAAAATTCATGAGGTGGAGGGTGTCCTGATTGTTCTGAACCGTAAAAGATCAGGCTCCGGACGACTCTCAATTTATTTCAACCCAAATTTTCCAATTTTTCTTGGAAAAATTACCTCCTTTTGAAACTCCCCCAAAATTAAAATAAAATCATACGAAAACAAGAGCTGCGAGCTCGAATGGCACTTGTTACGAGTAGGTGGGACAAGGAAGTAGATGAGAACCTCACAAAATACTCCCACCATCCAAAACTGTGGTTCGGACCTATAAACAGGATATCCAATTTCACTGAAGTCTGAGCATTTCCGGCATCGCCTCGGATCATCTGGGGCATATTACTTGTCTACCTTCCAAGTTTCAGCCCAATAGATAGACTACCCCTACCGCAGCCGATTCTGGTTTGGACTCGTAAATGGGTCATCTGAAGCATCTTCTCTTACCACCTATCAAGCTTCACTCGAATCTGAGCATTTTTTGGGAACCCCCCCCCCTCACCGTGGTCGGATCCGATTCGGACCCTAAAATATATATCTAGGGCATATGATCCCTCTATATTCCAGATTTCATTCAAATCGCTCCACTCGTTAGCCGCATAATTTCTGGGACTCCCCCTCCAACTCCCCCCACTGTGGCCGAATACGGCTCGGAAACCAGTGGCACCTCTGACATCTCCTCTTCCCGTCCATCAAGTTTGACTGGAATCAGAGCATCTCAAATTTTCAGTTCTTGGTGCCCCCCCGCCCAACTTGTCCGAACCTAGTCCGGACGCCAAATAACAAATCAAGGCCGAATAAACTCGGTACTGTCCAAACTTGCATCCCATTCGGTACATCCGCTTGGTTTCTGTGCACGTCAAAAAGTTTCCGGACCCCCTCCCCCTCCCCACTCCAACACGTCTATGTCATCAGATCTTATCACCCATAAAGTTTCACTCGCGCTGGACCACCCGTTCGCAACTTAGGGAAGTCAGTAATTTCCAGATTCTCCTTCCCTCAACTGCCCCAAAAATGGTCGGATACAGGAACAGAAATTTTCGACGGCATTGTGTCGGGTCCTTAAACCAATTTGGTCGGGTAATTATGCCTGCAAAGTTTCATCGTCCTTAGCACATCTGAAAGTATCCTAAATAGCGATGACCGGAATTCTGGGAAACCCCCTCCAAATCCCCCCACAGAGCTCCAATACATCTGGTTCTGTCAATGACGTATCTAAGGCTAATGCTAGTTCGTCCCACGAAGTTTCATCACAATCCCTGGAATTAAGCATTTCACGAGATTTCCGGTGCCCCCCTTCAACCCCCCCCCACCCACAAGTATCGGATCCGATCCGGACTTGACATGAAACATCTGAGACAATAGCTCTTCCACTTGCCAAGTTTCATTCAAATCCGATCACCCGCTCGAAAACGGAATTACATTCCGGATTACCCATCCCTCCACTCCCCCCACGATGTCATCGGTTATGTTCCGGTTATGTCCTTCTTAATTCCGGACACACCCAGCCCCAAACTTCCTCACAGTGGACGAATCCGGTCCGGTTATGTCATCGATGTATCTAGATTTTGTGGTTCTTCCCACTAAGTTTCATCCCGATCCCTCCACTTTAAGCATTTCCCAAGATTTCCGGTTCCCCCCTCCGATCCCCCCAACGTTTTTCTAAGAAAGACACGAACCTTTCTAAATATCAAGTTTCGTTAAGATCCGACTACCCGTTCGAAAGTTATACATACCTCAATCTTCCGGATTTCCCCGCCCTCCACTCCCCCCCCAGATGGTCGGATCCGGGAAGTGACCATTTCCAGGTTAATCTCGTCGGGTCCCTGATACGCCTGCCAAGTTTCATCGTCCTAGCTTATGTGCAAGTGCCCGAACTAGCAGAACCCGGAACGACAGACCGACGGAAGGACAGAAATTGCGACCGATATATGGCACTTGGCCGAAGGGCAAGTGCCAAAAATGTACTACGTATTTTAACCCCATCTGATCCTCACGAAAGAATAAGGAAGCCAAGTTTCTGGAAAGGTCTTGATAGACGGAACAATTAAAGATAGAATGGCTTCGGTTATTCTGGTCCCTCGAGTTTCTATAGGATTAGACTGACTGAGGATACGTGACCTCACTTTTTGCGTTGCCAAAATGTCTCAGGAACGACCTTGCGGATTTTCTAACACATATCGCGAAGAATCGGACAAGATAAAAGAAGTAAAAGAGAACGGACGACGACGGTAACTTACTGCCTGACCAATGACTGATTGCACGAACAGACAAGATCGTCGTTCTCGACAAACTGATTCAAGAAGATAATGGGTAGAAAGAACATCCCTCGATTTAACGTCTGTTGCCTCCTCCATACCTGAATAAGAGTGGGTGGGAATGGGCAGGGCTATCAAACAGACAGATTGATAGATGAGGTTCAGGTTCATTTAAGATAAGATAGATAAGATAAGATTTATTCCACTAAAAGCACAGAGGCCATGGGAAAAAAATGACACACAAAAAAATACAAAACAAAAATAAAGAACAAAAACCAAATAAGTGATAACTATTTTACATATTCCTTTACAGGAACCTTTCTCTGTGGTTCATCGAAACCGAAAGGAATCTTCCCAACTTTTCAATATCACCAAATAGTTTACTTCCCATTACTTTTACCAACCAATCCTCCCCCCAATAACTAACACCAAAAATTTCCCCACGAAGATCTGAAAGCTCAGGGCATACGCACATTAAGTGAAAAATATTTTCATCCAATTGCCCGCACATTGGGCAAAAATAAGGACCAGACAACACTCTTACCTTACCCAAATATCTTCTACGCATTCCTAATGGTAGACAATCACCCCGTAAACTCATTAACAACCTCAAATGATCTGCTGGAATCCCCACCTTAAAATAAATTTCCTCTCCCCATGTCTCTTTGGCCCTCGCGTACAACCACAATGAACCAGAATCAGCCACCGCACACTGCCACAATTGTATTTCCTGGTCGTGTAACCTAACCTCCACCTCCTTAGCAATACTCACACCATTTCCTGCTCTAGGTCCTTTTCCTTCACACCAAAAATGAGACAAACCGCTACTATCCAAAATGTGTTTTACCTGTTTTGACCACGATTCCTTTGCACCATCCTGAAGGGATTCCAAATATGCAGCCTTTAGCGGTCTTACTCTCGGCAACGCTATTATTTTTTCCCAAAACCGTATCATACTAACAAGACGCCTACTCCTTAATGAAAATAAACCTAAATCTCCTCTTATCACTAATGTGTTGATCTTACTACTAAGGCCTAGAACTCTTTTGAAATAGCCTAATTGCACTTGTTCTAGCTTAATACCCGGACTATACCCCCAAATTTCCGCGGCGTAATGCATTACTGGAACTAACTTAGACGAAAACACCTGTTTATGCATTCTTAAATTATTTATCTCTCTCAACTCGCTTTTCAACAACATATTCAGGCACCTCTTCCCCTTCGCTAAACTAGAATCAACATGTTTCCCGTATTTCCCCTTTGACGACAAATTAAATCCCAAATAAATAAAATCTTCTTTATATTCAATTTCTTCTCCTTCAAACTTTATTTTAATATTATCTAATTTTCCCCCTTTCCTAAAACACATTACTGCCGTTTTACTAACATTTAATGTCAACTCTTTCTTTTTCAAAAATTCAGCCGTAATATCCATCAAAACCTGCAAATCTTCTTTTGAATCAGCGAGAAGTGCCACGTCGTCTGCGAACAATAATAAACACAACTTAACTATATCAACGGATAACATAGGTGCCATTCTCACATTCATATACTCTTGCCAATCATTTATTTATTGAAATACTTATAAAATCTAAAATCTAAAATACATTATATTATTGAAATACTTATTTCCGCAAAAATAAAAATTTACACAAATCCGGCAGAGCGCAAAGCACGAAAAGGCCGGACCTTACAAGTCATAACAAATAACTGATCTAACTACAAAACGAAGAAACAGACGGACAGTCATTATGCTAAATAACAATATAATAACACCTTCCTTCCCTACCGCCAACTTTCGTTCATGTCAAGAAACTAAAACATGGGAGCTTCCTTGATCTGGTCAATATCGGTCCCTCCGGGAAGAGAAATGGGGGCGGGGATTTATTTTAAGGCAGGGTTAAGTAGGGAAGAGTTGGGTTTGTTAATAAGTTTGAGGGTTGATGGGTTACCGCTCGGTGCAAGAAGAAAATATATGGGAAAAAAGAGGAAAGATCGGGTCCTTACTACTTCTGCCCAATGTGTGGAGAAATGAATGTGGATGTATGCCACCTTTTGTGTGATTGTATAGAGTTGCGGGAACTAAGGGAGGAGATTTTCGGGGTGGGGGGAAATGATAAGAAATGGATTATTAAAATGATGGGAAGTAAAGATTTTAAAGAAATAAGAAATGTAGGGAAGTTCCTCATGTTAGCTTTGAAACACCGGAAAGATTTCTTTTGATGAGGAAGTTGTGTTTATAGTGTTTACACAGTATTTAGTGTAATAAAAAAAAATATTAAGCATGTGTTTGTGTGAGGATACGTATGTCAGATTGTTGATTTTTTGTTTTGTTTTGTTGCATGATCGCCTGATGGCTTTAATGGGCAAATAAATCATTCATTCATTCATTCATTCATGGGAGCTTCCTTGATCTGGTCAATATCGGTAGCTCCGGGAAGAGAAAGTACAATACCCCAACTGATATTCGCAGAATGCAGAATGCCACGGATATTTGTCAGGTCTTCTCTCCTCTACATCTAAATATCTCTCTTATACTCTTATATCGACCCCATACTCACAAGCCTCGGGGAATCAAATTCCATCTCAAATTTTAAGGCCAGATTCCAGCAGAACTGTATTCCGACGCAAGAACTATGTTAATCGGGACCCACCACATCTTTTACCCCTATGTAACCCTTGCAATCAGTCTGATCAGATACTTTTTTCCACCAAACCAATTCAGTCCTTTTGGGGGGTTGACGAGAATGGAGAGACCTACAATGTCACAGGTACCCCTTGCTTTAGTTTGGACCCAAATTCCAAAGCCCTTCAAAAATGTAGCCTTAAATTGCTCCTTTTCCCTGATTGGCCTCGATGTGGGGAGATGTAAGCTCGGTTACTACAGAGTCCGAGAATTTGGATGAGGCTACTCCATTTAACCCCACCTAGTTAGTGCTTGCCCGAGTTTACTCTGGTAGCCTGAGTTTTACTCTGGTAGCGCTTGCCGGTCCCAAGTACGGATAAAATGGCGAGGGTTTTATAACTCTGACAAGGTCTCCTCCTAAATAGTGCCTCCACGCTCCCATACGATAAGCAGTTACTAATGGTTAATCCGATCAGGGTGGATTTGGGTTCATACAAAAACAAACATTTTTTTTTTAATCTCGCATCCCTATACCGTCTCATACTAGCGGCCCACGAGATCGCGAAAGATCTCGGAAAGTTCGGATTCAGGTTCAATAAGTTTCTCAACAATATCGAAGTGGTCCAAGTTTGGCATAATCTGGAAGGTAGCGTTGTGCCCTTCGAGTTCCAAATGCTAAAAAAAAAATCAATACTATTAGTCAAGAACTCTGTATAACCTACTTATACTCTGAATACACTTGAAGCAGAGATGACATAGGCCTTTAAGCTTCAACAAATGTATCCTTTCCTCCAGACTATCGGATCTTACAGATTTTTGGTATTCGCCGGATCTCGTTAGTATGTTATTTAACACCAATCAGGCCGCTTCCCTAAACCTTTAAGGTAATTACTTTCTGTGTTTAATTTACTGTCTCGCCAAAATTACGAGAGGAATACCAGTTCCAGTCAAAAACGCATAAAATATTATAATCCAAAATATTCCTTCCTATATAAAAATGTTTCCAACCAGATGAAGATGGGCACTCTAGGATGTTAGTTGCCAACCCCTCACAGGATACAAAAAAGAGGACAAGAATGATTAAGTATAAAGTGTTGGTTACCGGCAGGATTTAAAAAAGAGAAAAGGAAAGATACAGCTTTCTCGTTTTTGGATCCTTGCCTTCTCGAGTAACTTTACTAGCTTTACTGTGCTTTTCCTATTTTTAAGTAGCCTTCTCTGCTTTAAGTAGCCTTCCCCCTGCACCATGCCTTTCCTTCCCTTTCCTATTTTAGTCGACCCACGACAGCTAAAGTAGAAACTACAGTCAAACTGAAAAAGAAGCATGGGTCCTCTAAAACCAGAACTTCAGACATTCTGCGCCCCATCTGCTTCATTTTCATCAATAACCATCACTCAGTCCCTGTAAACCTTCCGCAGCAAATCGCGTGGAGACTCCTCCACACAACAGCTCACTGCCGCCCTCCCCCTCTACCTACGGGAGTCAAGAAATCAGAAGCCAATTTATATGCATATCCAAAAGTTTTTAATTCTGTGTCAATCAGCTTCTGTCGAAAGTTCTAAATTAAACCGAAAATACCTTTGTCCTGATTCGCAAATCACCTAGGAGACAACAAAAGGATTAGCTGTCTTCTAGTATAGGATCAAAGGGGTGAGAAAACTTGCCTGGTAAAACAATTTGCTCTGATCTTTGAAGGCCGTGGGATCGTGTTCCCCGACAACAACCATGTGCCGGATTTCAGAATTTCCGCCGCTATTCTGAAGCTGGAGTAAGGGGCTTAGTTTCCTGGCAGACGAGCTGAAAGAAAGAAATACAGATTAGGACAGCTTTTAGACGACAAGCCTAACTGGTCCTGTAAGGACGAATTTCCAAATGACATAGTCTCGCCCAACTGTTTCGTAACATACTCTTTATTACACACTAGCCTATTCACAAAAGTATATAATCTGACTCTCTGGCCATAGGCACGGTACTGATTCATTCCATGTTAGCTTCTCCCCTCTCGGTGTGGCTATTTATCGGATCGCCTCGAGCGCTGCGGAGAGTCGACCATAACATGTGGAGAGTCAATCGTAACACCGACACAATAAATTCTTTTCGAAAAGCACCTGTACCCCATGTTCGCAGAGATTGCGTTGACTGATTTGCGTGTGAACGGCAGTCGCGTTCGAAGCACTCCAAGTAGTTTCTGAATTTACAACAGAGATATCATAACAGATAGACCACTAGTGAGTACCCCGGCGGTAAAGAACGCAGCTAGTACCATCGGAACACTAACTCATGGGTACGCACCATTTAATCTATGCTTTGCACTATCGCGTCCCGGCCACCGCACCGCATATCTTTCATGAATGGGGTATAATGTGCTTCGTCCCTTCTTTAGTAAGACTATACAATTTGGTAGTGGCCAATTCTTGCTGGAAGCAAGTGGTGTAAGAATTTTTTGGACTATTTTCAAATTTAAAGTGTCTACACTCTACAGATATTATATATATACGCATAATGACCATAAACCAATTATCGACTGTCACCGTTTTCAGTCTGACAAACAAATAGTGAAGGAATAACCCTTGGACAATCCCTAGGCTGAAATAACGTACTACGAACAGTGGTTCGGATGAGCTTTTTGGATGCCCATGGCCTATTTTCTGCATTATATTGTCATTATTATTATTTAAAAACGTGAGTGTGTGATTCTTTTGGTAGGGGTGCGAAAAGAAGCATGTTCTTCATTCGAGTTTGACCCCGGCCCTCCGTTTCATGCAAGAAAATAGTAGCCTACTAAAAAAAAAAAATAGTACTAAAAGAACTCTTAGATTAATTACTGTAAGAATTGGTGTAACAAGGTCGATGGTCTCGGCGGGGTCCCAAACAATGACAAATTTATATTTCCATTTTCAGTCCTGCCAAACCAGTAAAGGTAAGTAAAATGCAGAGCGGTTGAAGCTATGCTAAATGCTATTTCCTGCGGTATGAGTAAAGATAGTATTTTAGATTTCCAAGCAACTTGTTCGTTCGCAAATTTCTTGCTATTCGTTCGGCTGCCGCATACAGCCGAGGCGAAACTAACACTCTTCCCTGTTTCAACACGGTTTACTCGCATGCAAAATATTATCTCTATATGTTCGTTTGGATTTCTTCTCTCCTGGCTCTCTTTCTGGCAAACTACTCCGTGTTCAATTCAATTCACAAATGCTATTCTCAATGCTGGGTTATGCCGGCCGTAAAAGCGTATTTAACAGTTTTTATGTTTCAAGTTTTCTCAAAATAAAAGCCAACAAGTGAAGAAAGGATGAAACAAAAGAATGAATTGGATTGTAACGTTGAATTCCCCGTTACGTTTAATATTCGTATTGCATAGTTATTCGTGAAACAACAATTGAGCTCTCAAGAATCTCCTAACACGTCTTAGGCTCAGGCTCGAACACCCTAATGTCAAAGTCATAAATTTTCATAAGCGCGTCTCATCCGACACCTTCCACGTGAGAACACATGTTAGTTCATTTCGAAACACAACATCCCTTCGCGTCAGTCGTAATTCGGTCTCCAATCACAGTGTTGTCCATCTTTGTCTTTCCAGTATTGCTTCGTAATAAACCCTGTAGGCTTGTTTCAATACACTACTGACATTACTTTCATCAATCTTAAAATCTGTTTCGTTTATTATACCTTGTTCAAACACATTAGTGTAATGTCAAAGTCATAAAGTTTCAGATCCCATTTCATCATTCCCATCCTTCCGCGAATTCACATGTTGTGACTATTTGACAGCTCAAACCCTTTGCGAAACATGAAACCAAACAAACGCAATGCACATCTTACGAAAAGTACTGTGTACAACTATACGAGGTTTTAATTTTGACGAGTGTCATCGTTCACGAACTTAACACATGGGCAATCTGGGCCCCGTTCCAAAATCTCACAAATTCTCAAATCATGGGCAATCCGGGCCCAGTTGCCCATGAACGGGGAGTGTGGGGGAGGTTCAGTCTCAAGATGTTGTTCGTGGCCAGAGGATATATACATATATATCCACAAGTATACAAGAGTTGAACTCGAGACAATGTCATAGACGAAAGTAGCTCATAGGAAATCTAGGCCCAGTTACCCATGAACGGGAGGGTGGGGGGGGAGGGCGGGCGTCAAATTGCTTATCTAAACCTAGATATCCTCGACTATACCAACTTATAGTCTGATTCCAGTCACGGGTCAAAAAAAATTCTCATGGGCAAATTGGGCCCACTTGCCCATGACCGGGGAGGGTGGGGGGTGATTCAACTCCACACAGATATTCCCAACCCGATGATCCAAAAGCACAAAGGAATTTCATCGCCTTATCTCCAGTTATTGTCAAGTTAAAAACATAAAAAAATGGGCAATCTGTGCCCAATTGCCTCTGAATCGGGTGGGTGTGGGGGATGGGACCCCCAAAAGGCACAACTAGACCCCAATACCCACAAGTGTAGGATACCAAGTTTGAACTTGATACCTGTTGATTCCTGGCACGGGTAACGAACTTTACTCCTGGGCAATCTGGGCCCAGTTGCCTATGAACGGGATGGTGGGGGGAGTGCACCTTTAAAAGTAATTTCCCAGCCCTGGGATCTACAAGTACAAGGAATTTCATCGTCTTAGTCCAACTATGGTCAAGTTTTGAACATTATTCACTGGACAATCTGGGCCCATTTGCCCTGAACCGGGTGGGTGTGGGGGGTGGGACCCCCAAAAGGCACAACTAGACCCCAATACCAACAAGTGTACCAAGTTTGAACTTCATACTTGCACTGGTTCACGAGTTATGAGCTCCACAAAATATGGTGAAAACCGAAAACCAAAAGCCGAAAGCTGCTAGAGCGCTCGCAATAGTGGATTGTTCCAAGGAACACTCCACTAACAAGAGCTGTAAGCTCATATGGCACTTGCATGGGTTGAGATGTAGTGTTTGATCAAAAGTACTTTTAAGGCTACCTTTGCGGTTCAGATGCGCACTTTAAGGGAGCTAGAGAAAACGTATTTTGTTTTAGAACTTGGCTGTAATGATACGCACTTTATAGGCACTAGAAATTCATCTGTAAGAAAAACTATTGAGACAAAACGATCACAGGCCCTTAGGGATCATTGATATATACCGTTTGGTAAAAAGTTTTTTTTTCACTTTTCGGTTAAAATGTGCACTTTAAGGGTGATAAAATAAATTTTCAAGCAAAACCCTTGAGGCACTAATGTTCATGGGTTGAGATGTATCGTTTGAAAAAAAAAGTAGTTTTCGACCTTGCGGTTCAGATTCGCACTTTAAGGGAGCTAGAACTTCATTTGTAAGCAAAACCCTTGAAGCAGAAATGATAATGGGCTCATGGGGATCATGAAAATGTATAATTTGCTTAAAAGTATTTTTCTAAATTTATGGTCAAGATTGGTACTTTAAGGAATGTCGGATTTGGAAAGTGGCGATTTCTGAGCCAATCTTGTCGAATCTCTAATATTCCAGCCCAGTTCCATCGTCCTAGCACATCTGGAAGTACCTTAAATCGCGATCACCGGAATTCCTGACCCCCCCCCCTAAAACTCCCCCACAGTCGCCGGAGGCAATCCGGTTCTGTAAGTGATTTATCCAGAGCATCTCTTTATTATTCCCACTAAGTTCCATCCCGATCTCCCCAGTCCGAGCCGGTCACGTAATCCCCCCCCCATTTGTTGTCGAATCCCGTCCGGACATGACAAAGATCACCAGAGACATGTCCTCTGATCAATTATCAAATTTCACTCAAATCCGATCAACCGTTCCAAAGTTACACATGACTCAATATTCCGGATTCCCCATCCCGCTACTCCCCCCACGACTATCGGATCCTGTAAATTTTTAATTATAAATCATTTTGATCGGGTCCCTGATTCGCCTCCCAAGTTTCGTCGTGAAAATCCCGATAACCGCCATTACCGGAATTCCGGGAAACTCCCCTCCACCCCCCCCCCCCCCCCAGTGTCCGGATCCAGTCCAAATGTATGAACGATTTATCTGGAGCAGACGCTTGTTCTTCCCAGCAAGTTTCACTCCGATCCCTCCATTCTAACCGTTTCTCGAGATCTCCGGTCTTCCCCCCCCCCAACTCCCCCATAGCTGTCGAATCCGGTCCGGACTTCAAATGGGACATCAGAGGTATGCCACTTATTCAGTTATTAAGTTTCATTCCAATCCGATTACCCGTTCGAAAGTTACACATTACTAAATTTTCCGGATTCCCCAGCCCTCCACTCCCCCCCCAGGTGGTCGGATTGGGAAACTGATTATTTCCAGGTTAGTCCGGTCGGGTCCCTGATGCTCCTGCCAAGTTTCATCGTCCTACCACATCTGGAAGTACCCCAACTCGAAAAAGTGTGAGAAAAACTACTTAATTTTGGAATTCCGGGAAAATCCCCTCCCCCCCCCTAGTGTCCGGATCCAGTCCAAATGTATAAACGATTTATCTGGAGCAGATGCTTGTTCTTCCCAGCAAGTTTCACTCCGATCCTTCCATTCTAACCGTTTCTTGAGATTTCCGGTCTCCCCCCCCCAACTCCCCCATAGCCGACGAATCCGGTCCGGACTTCAAATGGGACATCAGATGTATGCCATTTATTCAGTTATTAAGTTTCATTCCAATCCGATCACCCGTTCGAAAGTTACACAATACTCCAGTTTTCCTGATTCCCCAGCCCTCCACTCCCCCCCCCAGGTGGTCGGATTGGGAAACTGATTATTTCCAGGTTAGTCCGGTCGGGTCCCTGATGCTCCTGCCAAGTTTCATCGTCCTAGCACATCTGGAAGTACCCCAACTCGAAAAAGTGTGACAAAAACTACTTAATTTTCAGAATTCCCCGGCCCACCACTCCCCCCCAGATGGTCGGATCGGGAAACTGATTATTTCCAGGGTAGTTTGGTCGGGTCCCTGATTTTCCTGCCAAGTTTCATCGTCCTAACACATCTGGAAGTACCCTAACTCGAACATGTGGGACAAAAAAATTCGGACAGACCGACCGACCGACCGACAGACCGACGGACGGAATTGCGATCGGTATATGGCACTTGAGCCAGAGGCTGCAAGTGCCATAAAAACAGTAAGCTAACATATCGCAATTCAAACATGTTATTTCACCTCCAAGTCAGTTTTCTCAGCCAACTCCGCCCTTTTTCAAATTTCCGATTTTATTTTATGACCGAATTATCCATCCGAGCCGAAAAAGGTTCCAAGTCGAGCGCCTAATACCAATCAGCGGACATTCGGTCCAGTAAATTCTCGGTTATAATCCGATATAAAAGAAACAGAGTTTCCTGCACCTTTTCACGCCCTCAGATTTCCAATCCTCCCCACCCGTAAAAGTTGACGAATAAATTCAATCTACGAAGTTGACCTTACTCGTGACCTAAGGATTCCCAATATTAACTTTCATAAAAATGTCTCAATGCGTTCGGGAGTTATAGTGATCAAAGACGGAAGTTCGCACAGATTTAAGATAGAAAGGGTGTCCCTTACTTTCATTTCAGATGATTTGTTTAAATCATCCAAGATTCGTTTAACGTCGCTGCTGATGCTCACGGGCATCCTGCAACTGCGAATTCTCCGAGATATTCGAATTCTCCGAGATACAGAGCCTTCTCAACCCCGTGTCACCACCCCCTGCGCCACCCCCATCCCCGCAGCCCCTCTCCTCGCCACCTGACGCATATCGCTCTGTTAATATTGACCCACCTGACCTCCTCGAGACCCAGTCAGCTATAAAAAACAAGAGCTGTAAGCTCATATGGCACTTGCATGGGTTGAGATGTATTATTTGATCAAAAGTAATTTTCGACTGTGCGGTTCAGATGCGCACTTTAAGGGAGCTAGAGAAAAAGTATTTTATCGTTGAACTTGGCTGTGATGATGCAAAAGGCACTAGAAATTCATCTGTAAGCAAGACCCTTGAGGCAAAAACGATAGCAGGCTCTTAGGGATCATTGATATATACGTATGATCAAAAGTATTTTTTTCCACTAATGCGGTAAAATGCGCACTTTAAGGGTGCTAGAATTTTTTGTTGTTGCAAAACCCTTGTGGCACAAATGATCATGGGTTGAGATGTATCGTTTGATAAAAAGTACTTTTCGACCTTGCGGTTAAGATGACACTTTAAGGGAGCTAGAACTTTATTCAAAGCAAAACCCTTGAGGCAAAAATGATAATGGGCTCATGGGGGTCATGGAAATGCATATTTTGCTTAAAAGTATTTTTCTTAATTTGCGGTCATGATTAGTACTTTAAGGAATGGTCGGATTTGAAAAGTGGCGATTTCTAAGCCAACCTTGTCCAATTTCTAATATTCCAGCCAAATTTCATCGTCCTAGCATATCTGGAAGTACCTTAACTCGCGATCACCGGAATTCCGGACCCGCCCCTCAAACTCCCCCCACAGTCGCCGGAGCCAATCCGGTTCGGTTTTGGACTTGTTTGTTATTCCCACAAAGTTCCATCCCGATCTCTCCAGTCCAATCCGGTCACGTATTCCCCCCCCCCCAATTGTTGTCGGATCCGGTCCGGACATGAAAAAGATCACCACAGGCACGCCCTCTGTTCAGTTATTAAATTTCACTCCAATCCGATCACCCGTTCCAAAGTTACGCATGGCTAAATATTCCGGATTCCCACTCCCTCCGATCCCCCACGACTATCGGATCGAGTGAATTTTTATTTACAAGTCAGTTTGATCGGGTCCCTGATACGCCTCCCAAGTTTCGTCGTGAAAATCCCCAAAACCGTCATCACCAGAATTCCGAGAAACTCCCCTCCATCCCCCCCCAAGTGTCCGAGTCCAGTCCAAACGTGTAAACGATTTATCTGGAGCAGATTCTTGTTCTTCCCAGCAAGTTTTACTCCGATCCCTCCATTATAACCGTTTCTCGAAATTTCCGGTCTCACCCACCCCAACTCCCCCATAGCTGTCGAATCCGGTTCGGACTTCAAATGGAACATCAGAGATATGTCATTCATTCAGGTACTAAGTTTTGTCCCAATCCGATCACCCGTTCGAAAGTTACACAACACTCAATTTTCCATATTCCCCCGCACTGCACCACATATACAAACCCCTTTGACCCTCGAATGCACTAGCTCTTTCCAATGTTAAACAGAGTGATCCGATGCAAAGAGTGACGTCACGTCGCGCGCAGACCTACTAGTGTGAAGAAAGGGGTAGGGGTTTTACAAAAACTACTAAATTCTCATGATTCCCCCGCCCTCTTCTCCCTCCACGGTGGTCGGATCGGGGAAGTGACTATTTGCAAGTTAGTTTGGTCGGGCCCTTAATATGCCTGCCAAGTTTCATCGTCCTAGCACATCTGGAAGTACCCTAACTCGCGATCACCGGACTGACCGACCGACCGACAGACCGACAGACCGACAGACCAACAGACCGACCGACCGACCGACGGAAAAGTGATCGGTATATGGCACTTGGCCGGAAGGCAAGTGCCATAAAAAACTCAAAAGACACAAGGCACCTGGACCTGATGCCATATCTGCTGAGCTCTTTATAGACGGAGGTCCTCTGTTAACAGAGAAGTTGCACGGCCTGGTTGTTAAAATCTGGAATGAAGAACAGTTCCCCCAAGAGTGGCGTGATTAAAAAATCCTGCCTGTTTTCAAAAAGGGAGATGCCACCCAATGCAAGAATTACATAGGAATATCGCTAATCTGCATCGCAGCTAAAATCTTCACGATCATCCTCCTCAGCCGGTTTAGCTCCCACCGCAACTCAAGAACCAGACCGAATCAAGCTGGTTTCCGACCGGGCATGGGGTGCATTGACCAACTGTTCACTCTAAGGCAAATCCTGGAGCACAGAGCGAAACACAAGCAGTTCACGATCGGCGTCTTCATAGATTTCATTACCTTAAATTACCTTAAATTGCATTGACCAGCGACAAAGGTGCCAATGCTCCTGTAGAGTCGCTGGTTGAGTGATGATTTTTTCATCATTGGTTGGTTTGTGGACTGGTTGGTTTTTGTGGTTGGTTGGCTCGATGGTTGCAGAACTAGTTTCTGGTTGATGACTCTGCTGCATCCCATTCGTATTTCCAGGGTTTTGATGACCATTCCTTGTCCAGCTTGGCTTTGAAGGCATCCACTGTTTCAGCCTTGACAGTATCCTCGGACAACGAGTTCCAGTTGTTGATAACTCGAGTTGCGAAGAACTGGTTTCTTGCTCTGGTACTGGTGGATGGCTTGACTATCTTCTTCGAGTGACCCCTGTTCCTCGCTGATGTACTGAAGTTGAAGAGTTGAGGCATTACTTGCTTGTCAACGATTTTGAATGTCTGGATTGCATCTCCTCTTCTTCTTCTGTATGTAAGGCTTGGTAGGTTGAGATCTTGGAGTCTCTCACTGTAGGGCTTGTTTGTAAGGCCATGAACTAATTTTGTGGCTCTTCTCTGCACCTTTTCAAGTACTTCGCAGTCCTTTTTCAGACCTGGACTGGCAACCGACATACCAACCTCCAGCTTTGGTCTAACAAGGCTTTTATAAAGCTTTGTAACTACCAGTTTGGATCGGCTAGTCCAATTACAGCATTACAGCACCAATTACAACATTACAGCATTCGACTCAGTCCTTAGAGACGGCATCTGGTTAGCTATGACTGAAGATGGAGTTCCTGACAAGCCGATACGTCTGATCAAAGCGTACTACGCTAACACTCGTGCCCAGATCCAGGTCAATGGAGAGCTCTCTGCAATGTTCCTCATAGAACACGGGGTAAGACAGGGCTGCGTTCTGTCGCCTGTACTCTTCAATTTTGTTACTGACTGGATTATGTCCAAGGCCATGTCTGGTTTTGCTGGAGGACAGGTCAGTCCTGGCTTCAACCTGAGCGACCTTGACTACGCAGACGACATTGGACTCCTGTCTGGAACTGCCACAGAAGCCCAAGACATGCTCTCCGAAGTTGCATCCGCTCAACCAATGGGCCAGAAATTCAAACACGAATCGCTTCTGCAGCAAGAGTCTTCGCGCAGCTTAACATCTGCCTATGGCGGAAACGCCAAATTCGGCTGCGTACCAATATCCGGATCTACCAGGCTCTTGTCAGATCGGTTCTCTTATATGGCTGCGAGTCCTGGACACTTAAAGCTTCTGAAGCACAAGACCTCAAAGTCTTCGACCACTCTTGCCTCCGGAGGATCCTTGGTGTCAGACTGTCCGACCGTATGAGCAACGCGGATCTCCGTCGATCATGCTCCCAACGCCTTGACATCGGGTCGATCATCAAGAGACGCCGGTTACGCTGGTACGGGCACGTCCAACGCCGCCCACCCGAAGCGCTTACCAAGAAGGCCCTCCACTGCCAGTCTCTTCCCGGGTGGAAGAAACGCCAAGGAGGACAGCGCAAAACGTGGCTCGCCTGCGTCAAGGCCGATCTAGAACCCACAGGAGGATTCTGCCGTTTTGGTAGGAGATTGGACGCAAACTGGCTTGATCTTACTCAGGAATGGACCCAAGACCGCCAAGGATGGTACTCTACTGTGGAACAACTCTTGGATCCGAGGGAAGGCTCGCAGCCTGTGTCCTGATACAAATACAAGTAAGTAAGTAAGAAATTCTTCCGAATTTGTCAGTTTCTGCCAGCCCCGGTAGATGACTCGTCTTAAGAGTGCGGGAAAGCCTGCATCTCTGCATACAGGGCGATTCTGGCGATCTCCTGGATTCGCTTTCCGGAAAGCAAAACGAGAATCCGCCGAGCGAGGATTTACAACGTCGCTCCTCTGTTGCTCTTTACAACTCCTCGCTGGCAACTCCTGAACAGGCTCGGAAAGCGAAGCCTGTTTTAGCCGATTCGCAAGAACACACGACGTATACACCAGCGGAGCTTTCCAGACCGCCAGAATCGTCCTTATATGAGACAGGCATGATTATCTCCTTAAGCAGAGTAGTAGGACAAATATCCAATACACGATTATAGAAACTAGGATGACACTGAAAATCACGAACGATGATCATGACTGAGATCGTCCCTGTACCAGTATTATGTCAGTGATGATAATTACCTGTTTAGAGAAAGAGCTTTGTTGACATATGTCTCCAAGAGCGGTTCCAGCAAATAAACCCCGCTAATGTACAAAACTCCTTTCAAAAGCTTTGCTTTTTCGCCTTGTCTTGAAATCCAGTTATCCGTGAAAAGCATGGCGGCAAGATGGGCGCCTGCTGAGTGCCCAGCAACAGCAACAGACCTGGAAGAAAAAATCCTATGACTAACCAGCACGAAAGACAGATGGACTTTTCTTTTATGTAATCGCGACGAAATCTGAGTGACGTAATAGACAACCCAAAAGAGGCCTGTATGAATGAAGTAATTCAATGTATAAGTAATTCAGCTCAATCGGACTGCGATTCAAATCATGGTTTGATTAACCCATTTCAAACACAGAAATTTGAGAACTGGGAGTACAAAAAAAGAGAAAATAAAAATAAACTAGCTTAACAAGCAAAGTAGTAGTAGTAGTAGTAGTATAACAGTTTTATTAAAAATAAACATTTTTTTTTCAAAACACAACAAAAGCGGGGGTTGCGAGGCTGTGCTAACTCAAAGAACAGGAACAAATCCATGACTTTAAAAATAAATACTCCGTTTGCCAGGCTGACTGGGAAACAGAAAGTCAAATAAAGGCTAAAACCGGATAATCAGCTACGGTGCTTTGGCAGCGATGTTTCGGCTCTTCCTGGCGAAGCTCCTCATCAGGCTGTCGAACGTCAGGGACAACGTCAGGGCTGGAAGAAACGAGCTAGCAACTACGATCGTTTTTCTGCCTATTCTTGCAACCAAAGCATCGGAACTGACAATCAACTTTTAGCCATTGTTTGAATATACTTCAAAAATGTCTAATACAGGCTACGCTGGGGATCTACCGACTGTAGAAACTTTTCCATTCGGATGTTAATAGCATCCACGGGATCGAGAACACTATATTTAACAGAAAATGAACTATTTCTTGTCCAAAGAGAGAAATATCTATTCAGCGTCCACCGAATGACGCTAAAGGAATAAGTCAGCTCAGATTTATTTATTACGTTGTTATCTGATCGCAGGTTCATAGACTTATTCAATACTCCTGATAACTAACTCTCCTTGCCGATTCAAAATCGCCGGGTACCTAGCGGAAGAGCCGGAAGCGGCACCACAGCTGTGCCCAACGATCGCCGTGATTGGTTGACACAGGATTTGAGCTGTTGAGTTCGAGTCGCTAGTGAGACGTTTTCTCGTTCTTCCTGAGGATCACAGGCCGATATCAGCTGATTTATCCAATTAGCGCCATCTAATTTGAAGTACTTCGCTCTATCTGACCAACAAGTGCCTTCACCGCCATAATATTCAGTGGTCATGAGACCGCTCCACTAAAGGATAGGCGAGGATATGTTAGGTAATATAGTTGAATTTTATCGCTTGATAATCTGAGTAAAAACAACTTCTTATGTGCCACTAATGGTAGATGAAAGTTAGCAAAGAGCAGTGGTATTCACGTAGCGGATTAGGACGGCCATTGTAACTCTACAGGAGGTTGGAACGCACCCCAAGTCTTGACCTTACACACTACTATTTTTTATTATTTTTTATCTGTAACCCATCAGCTGGCCGAAGCCAAAACGATGGAGTATAAAAAAGAAGAAAAATCAATGAATGGAAACATAGTAAACTGAGGTACACAGAAATAACAAATTAAGCTGGAGGACGTAATTCCAAGGGGCTCCGCATTCGTAGCTCGTAGACTTTGAATACTTGATAAGTCTTGGGACAAGTGGACCGGACACCCGAGCATAGATCCTAGAACTCAGGCGCAAGAGTTCAACGATTCAAATCTTCTGTACATATCTGATGGAAATATGGCCCATCAGGCAGGAAATCCAGAAATCCAAGCACCCAAGTGCGAGTTTACGGAACAGATAATATCAAAAGCATTAAAAGTAGCGAAAGACAAAAAAGCTTCTCCTGCAGTGGGATTTGAACCCGCTACCTTCAGCATCAACTGCCGATGCTCTAGCCATTTGATCACCAACCGTAATAAATAGCCTAAAGCTGAATAATTTTGAATTAAATTCAGAACTCTAGGACTCAAATTTCAGGGTTTAAATTCAAAAACTTTTTCAGGTCAAAATCACGAACTTACTTGGTTCCGCGCTCCAATGCAAACTCGAGGACTTTCGACATTCCGTTTTGTACCTCTGCAACAATATCCTCTAGCGATACTAGAAAAAGATCGAGGATTATGCAGTGATGCAAGAATCAGCCCAATGTTTAGGGGCGGAGGAGGGGGTTTTAAATTAAGGATTCTTTCAAGCCGATGCAAGGATCGATTTATGGATAAGGAGACATGCTGAGTCCGGAAATGAGCTTCATTTTCTCACCGGTCAAATAGTTCGCCCGGAATCCGTCCAAAACCGGAAAATTTGTTGAAAGACAAAAGCTGATTAGATGTTCGTTTTAGAGATTATAAGAAAACATGCCGAATCTATGTATGACGATTGTTTTCTACCCGGACATATGGTTCGCCCAAATCCGGCCGAAAACGGAAAATTGGCCATAAGTATAAGTTTTATCAGAAGTTGAATAGAGGTTCGATGTACTGGTAAATCCCTATTTGAAAATTATTGTTTCGTCAGACAAATAATTCGCCCGCAATCCTGCTAAAACCGCAAAACTTATTACAGGCAAAATTTTACCTGAAGTTGATTAGAGGTCAGATGAAGGGGTAAGGAGACATGCTGAATTCGTTTTTGGGCTTTAATTTTTTGTCGGACAAGTAGTTTGCCCGGAATCCGGCCAAAACCGGAAATTCGGTAGAAGTAAGGAAAGGATGTTTTGATCAATTTCGTCAAAGTAGATATGACGTAGAAGGGTAAACACACATGCTATATCCATGTCGAAACCTGGTTTTCTCGGATGATTAGCCACTGTCCTTAATCGGTTTCGAAATTTTAATAGTCAAAGTTTCAAGAAGTCTGGGTAACACAAGACATCTACAAGAGCGAATTGTCTGGATCAGATATTACATTTTCGGGATCCCATCGAAACCTTTGGTGTTGTTCTTGGTGTTCTTGTTGCACGTACCGAATTTCTGCGCATGTATTCCAAAATCCAGCAGGAAAAGGGCAGAATGAATGGAAGTACGGACGGCGAAGGACGGGAGAAAAACCAAACAATGTGTCCGCACCTTCAACCTTGCGGTCAATAGTTGCCAAAATAAACCGTATTCACTAGCATGAACGCGAACCCGTGTTTTGTGGGTAGGTCGCTTTTAGGGTCGATACTACACTGATCGTAGACACACGCCATACAGCATGCTAAAACAATCTAAACCCGAAACGTCCCGCTTTCGATAAGCGTTAGGAACCGTTACAGGAACTTGCTCCGCTCGGCAACTTTTTTAAAATTATTGCTTACAAATATTTATAAAACACACCCTTAAACAAAAATCTACGATCAATAAAGTTTCAATTTATTGCCCCAAAAAGCCACCATGGGCGCTTTCTACCACGCCGGATATTGGATACTGGATATTACCGGATATTACTCGGATATTGGCCGGATTCTAAAATTGTGAATAAAAAACAAAGCCTGCCCGACGCGACTTGTTGTCTATCCAGACGTAGGAAATCACTGTCGTGACGGGCATATATACCGCGTAGTTAATATGACATATTACGATATAATTTAGCTCTATTAGGAGATGACTTACCTTTCGGTGCCAGGTCGTAGCCTAGTATTATACTGACGCATCCAGCTCGGTACAGAGGTCCCACAGGGTATGCGGATATAGGCCGACTGAGGTCCTGCCAGTAGCCCCCGTGAATGTACACGCAGATGGGGGCCTCTAAAGAAACAAGAGCTGTAAGCTCATATGGCACTTGCATGTATTGAGATGTTTTGTTTGATCAAAAGTATTTTTCGACTTGTGGTTAAAATGCGCACTTTAAGGGAGCTAGATAAAAAGTATTTTATTTTTGAACTTGGGTGTAATGATGCGCACTTTAAAGGCGCTAGAAATGCATCTGTATGCAAAACCCTTGAGCCAAAAACGATCACAGGCCCTTAGGGATCCTTGATGTATACCGTTTCGTCAAAAGTTTTTTTTCGCTTTTCATTTCAAATGCGCACTTTAAGGGTGACAGAAATAAATGTTTAAGCAAAACCCTTGTGGCACAAATGATCATGGGTTGAGATGTATTGTTTCAAATAAAGTACTTTTCGACCTGGCCGTTTGATCGGGTCCCTGATTCGCCTCCCAAGATTCGTCGTGCAAATCTCCAAAACCGCCATAACCGGAATTTCGGGAAACTCCCCTCCAACCCCCCCCTAATGTCATGATCCATCCGAAATGTATAAACGATTTATCTGGAGCAGATGCTTGTTCTTCCCAGCAAGTTTTAATCCAATCCCTCCATTCTAACCGTTTCCCGATATTTCCGGTCTCCCCCCCAACTCCCCCATAGCTGTTAAATCCGGTCCGGATTTCAAATGGGACATCAGAGGTGTTTCATTTATTCAGTTATTAAGTTTCATTCCAATCCGACCACCCGCTCGAAAGTTACACAGTACTCAAATTTTCCGGATTCCCCAGCCCTCCACCCCGCTAGTGTCCGGATCCAGTCCAAATGTATAAACGATTTATCTGGAGCAGATTCTTGTTCCTCCCAGCAAGTTTCACTCCGATCCCTCTATTCTAACCGTTTCTCAAAATTTCCGGTCTCCCCCCCAACTCCCCCATAGCTGTCGAATCCGGTCCGGACTTCAAACGGGACATCAGTAGTGTGCCATTTATTCAGTTATTAAGTTTCATTCCAATCCGATCACCCGTTCGGAAGTTACACACTACTCCAATTTTCCGGATTCCCCAGCCCTCCACTCCCCCCCGGGTGGTCGGATCCAGTCCAAATGTATAAACGATTTATCTGGAGCAAATTCTAGTTCCTCCCAGCAAGTTTCACTCCGATCCCTCTATTCTAACCGTTTCTCGAAATTTCCGGTCCCCCCCCCCAACTCCCCCATAGCTGTCGAATCCGGTCCGGACTTCAAACGGAACATCAGTAGTGTGCCATTTATTCAGTTATTAAGTTTCATTCCAATCCGATCACCCGTTCGGAAGTTACACACTACTCCAATTTTCCGGATTCCCCAGCCCTCCCCCCCCCCCCGGGTGGTCGGATCCAGTCCAAATGTATAAACAATTTATCTGGAGCAGATGCTTGTTCTTCCCAGCAAGTTTCACTCCGATCCCTCTATTCTAACCGTTTCTCGAAATTTCCGGTTTCCCCCCCCCAAACTCCCCCATAGCTGTCGAATCCGGTCCGGAATTCAAACGGGACATTAAAAGTATGCCATCTATTCAGTTATTAAGTTTCATTCCAATCCGATCACCCGTTCTAAAGTTACGCACTACTCCGATTTTCCGGATTCCCCAGCCCTCCACTCCCCCCCGGGTGGTCGGATTGGGAAACTGAATGTTTCCAAGTTAGTCCGATCGGGTCCCTGATGCTCCTGCCAAGTTTCATCGTCCTAGCACATCTGGAAGTACTCCAATTCGAAAAAGAGTGACAAAACTCCTTAATTTTCAGAATTTCCCCGGCCCACCACTCCCCCCCAGATGGTCGGATCGGGAAACTGATTACTTCTAGGTTAGTTTGGTCGGGTCCCTGATTTTCCTGCCAAGTTTCATCGTCCTAGCACATCTGGAAGTACCCTAACTCGAACATGTGGGACAAAAAAATTCGGACAGACCGACCGACAGACCGACCGACGGACGGAATTGCGATCGGTATATGGCACTTGAGCCAGAGGCTGCAAGTGCCATAAAAATTCAAATACAAAAAGGCTGAATTCAACACGGGAAGCAGCAGTCTTCTGTTTGATGTTGGTGGCTTGGAAGCCGATTACCAAATAATAATAATAAGAAGGATTTATTTCTAACCCATTTATTTAATACAACGGAGTAACAAATACAAAACAAAGAATAAAAATAAAAATGCTGCTGCTCCCTGGTGTTTCATATACAGTAATTTTGTAACATAACAGATTATTTTTTTATTTTTTTTCGCGATACTCATACATGACAAGTAGCATACAATGCGTAGCCTAGTGGAACTTTTCTTTTTCGGAGACATTCGTCTCTTTGTCGACTTGGTAGAAATTGCGCTCGATAGCTTGAAAAGGTGGACGTAATCCAACGTCTGTGGTTGGTTCACGCTCGGTGTAATGAAAATGAAGGGAGTACGATGTTTCGGGAAGGGGGGACGCCAAAGTCACCCCTGGAGAAACAGAGTGGTACCTTCAAAGACATCGACGGGGTATTCAGAAGCTAGCGGAGGGTATCTTGGGGGGGGGGGGGCAGTATCATGATTCGGCAGAAACAGAAACGGTATTTTCGGTAAGGGCCACAAACTGAAATTCAACCTGAAATAACCATTCGTCCGTAGGCTACTTCTTCGGATACCACTTAAAGAGTAAACTTCTTTACCTTGAGGCAGGTCCAGGCCATAAATGTCCATCTTTTCTCCTTCTCTTGGGCCATAGGGTACTTCAAGCGAACATTGAATCGACTTTTTGGCTTCGTCACTTGCTGCGAGCCAAAAACAAATAAGTACTTCCTATTAAGCTGAAAACCTGTGGGAAAACCACGGACCCTTCCCCTCCAGCCAGTGCCAGGGAGACAATCAGGCTCGAGTGGTCGGGGATAGGAATCCTGTCTGGATTTTAGGCACCATCATCAATTCCATACGGTGGAGTTGGTATTTTTTTTTAACTTGATGATGGAAGTGCAGAAAATCCAGCAGGAATCCTGATACGTGTCTCCGTGCTTTATGATGGTAGTCTTCCCTGAGTGACAATACTCAACGCGGAGAAAAATGTCTTCGCCTGGATCGTCATTCCCCCGCCGCATAGGTGTGGCACTGGCGTCGCCGACGCAAAAGCTGAAACTGGCCAACGAAGAACTTCAGCTCCGAGGGACACATGCGTCACGAGCAGCACCGTACGTCGCAAAAAGCCCAAGCGCAGTATGTAACAGATAAGAACCTCCATCTCTGTTACATATTTTAAAGCCAACGTTCCGAGATTCCGGAACGTTGCCCAGGTTATCGTTATATTGCAACCATCCCGTTCTTGTTGTTCGTGCACTGTAACGCACACATCCAGATCCAGACATCCGTTTTTCGTCGAGACTGATATGGAACGTTAGCAAGGGGTGCTGGACACCCCAGATTCCGGATACCTGGAAGGTGCCAAGAGCCAACACATTCGCGAGACACAATTGATATACAAATTTAGGAAGAAATGGGAGAATGAATGACAGTTGTGACTGGGATGCGAGACATATTTGGAATGCGAAGGGCACATCGAGGAAACGTTGGGTCATCATGAAAGTCTGGAAGGGTTGGAACGACTGTGCGGAAGCCACGGACATTTGCGAATCTGGAAGGGTGAAGCCCGGTGTTTAACACTGTCCCAAAACCTGCTCGAGTATCAGTCCAGTCACGAGTATCCAAGCCAACCCAGGGTTGGCTTGACTATGCGGAAGCCCCGGACGTCTCCGTCATCTACTCTAACGTGAGACATTTGCTGATAACGTAGTAACGAATCTGAAAAAAAAAGCATGCAAGAAAAAAGTTTACCTGCCGTTACGGTTGCAATATGGTGCTGAATAACATAGTCAGCATCTCCTCTTTTGGACCAGCGGCTAGGTGAATATTCGTGATCTGGGTCCATCCTCTTGAATTGTAGCTAAAACCGAGCAAAAAGAAAAGAACTGGCAGCTAATTAATCAGCCTAGCTTTTTTTTTTACTTGAAAACATTATTATTTGACCTAATTTCATTAATAACAAAGCCCTTTTAAGTATTTTTCTATTTCATCTTCACTATATTCCCTACACTTTAAAACCCATTTTATGTGATTTTAGCTACAAAAAAGGTAAACTTTCCAATCAGGTAGATAAGACGAGATAAGAACAAATATCCGACTCAGAATGCTTATAAGACTATAGCAACCCATTTACTTTTGTGATCTGCGAGCAAATATAAATTACAACAATTGTAATAATACCTGTTATTAATATTTGTAACCAGTCTAAAAAAAAAGAAACAAAGGAAGAAACAACAAGAAAAAAGAACTATCAATATGTCACGTTAGTTCCACAGATCACATATTACTCCAGATACAAATACGTAAACCAACAGAGGCTTGAGATACATTTTAAGTAGCCTACGTGATATCCTAACCTTCCAAATCTACATAAATAAGGCCTCAATCCAGATCTATAAATAACTGTTTCGCATGATAGGCTACACTTGTGTATATGCTATACCTTGCAAGTATCAGTCCGAGAGCTCCCCGGCTGAGAAACTGGTGCTTCAACTTCAGACAAAATTATGCAACAACGAAACCGAGAATGCATCACTCCAAGTATGGCTTCATTACAATACTTTGCCAAGGGCTAAGGTTACGGAAAACGGAAGCAAGGGTTGGAAGAAACGTCCATTAAAGAACTGAGAAGACTTTTGGAACAACGATCTTCCCTATTTTAGGATGCGCACGCGTTCACCAAGGACAGCCCTGACCAACGAATATATGTATGAGCGATTTATTACGCACTGCCCATGGGCATAAGGGTAGTAAAAAAGGAAAAAGTATAAAACAAGACAGTAATAGAAACACGCACAATTTCTAAGAATCAACAAAATGCAACAACAAAGTCCAATGTTATCCTTTTGTTTTGCTTCTTTCCTTTGTACTCGGTTCCTTTTCTTTGTTGCAACGATGGGTGATAAATAAATGCCAAGACCGTGGATAATTTAAAAGCAGAGCGTAGCTTTATATTAGTTTATATTATTCAGATAGTTTTGAATACTGAAACATAAACAGTACATAGTTCAAGGTGTGCTTTAAGACATATCCGTACGGACAGGCTGCATATGTAATTACTTGATTCTAAGAATTAAAATAATATAACGAAGATTTTGAATTATGTTTCGGTATAAGAGATATGATGTTTCCCTGTGTACAACCGAGGGAACAAGAAAATGTATCGTTGGCCAAACGAATTACTGCACTACGCGGTTAAGATGCACACTTTAAGTGGGCCAGGAATTCGTTTGTAAGCAAACCCTTGAGGTAAAAACGACCACTAGCCCTTGTAAAGCATAAAAATGTATATTTTTGCCCAAAGTATTTCGCACCGTGCGGTAAAGATGCGGTACTAGGAACTAATTTGTTATCAGAACTCTTGAGGCAAAAATTATCATAGGTCCATCGGGTACTTGGTAAGGGGTACTTGGTAAGGTTCGGGTAAGATGAATACCCATAAATCGTAGCCTATTTAATGAAAGTTTGTCGCTTCCAGGAGGTCTGGGACGCAATGCCCAAATCGTTTTAATCTGGCTCCGGGTGTCCCAATCTTCTGAACTGCCCCATTCCTCATCGGACGGTTAACTTTTTTTCTTCTTTTTTTTAAATTAGAAGATGGCAGCAGTAAGTTGAAAACTAAGGGGCTAACGTCAAGCTAATGTGTAACTAGCTATTGAACAAACCAAAAACGAAAATCCCCACCGATAAACAAAGATTTGCCTCTGCTGCAAGCTTCAGTAAGCTCCACACCAAACCCAGGAAAAGATCACAAAGAACTTAATCACCCAACCAGGGCCGTATCCAGGGGGGGAGGGGGTTCGACCCCCTCCCAAACATACAAAATAACCTTTTTTTATAGGCTTTAGTCTCTGATCTATGTCTTTTTTGTACTTTTTGGTCCGACCCGCGGGCAACCCCTCCCGAAACGAAATCCTGGATACGGACCTGCACCAAATCGACAAATTCCGAATACAATTTGAACTGAATGTTATCTCATTAAAGTGGACACTAGATATTGCTGATTCAGTCCAATATTCAGAACTTTCCCATCGGCAGGATCCAAGGAAGTACGCATGTCCCACACCTCCACCAGCTACCCTACTCTTAACCGTGCTAGCGAAACAAGCCAAAGTCCACCAAGCCACAAACGGATACCTGGAGAGATCTGGGGAAGGTGAAAGGAAGGGTTGCAAAAGCGCCAGGATGGCTTGCCCCGAGGGGTTGGCAACTCTGTGTGGCACTCGTACACCCTCCAGTATGGCACTGTGTGGTACTTGTGGCACTCGTACACCCTGACGGTGAGTTGCCAACCCCTCGGCTTGCCCTCAACCGCCCCTTGTACTTCCTGGCTGAGGGCAGAGAATCGGAGGTCAGCACCGACAGTTTGGCCTATCAAGGCTAGTGCTGATAATGACTTTTTTTTTCTCAGGAACAGATACTGTAGAAGAATGAACATCCTTCGGGTAAAGCTCCGTCGATGTTTCTCCGTTATGCCATACCGGATGCAGAGAAAGTGTCGGTTTTCGTCAAGTATGAAATCGTTCCTCTAGGCTACGTTTCTGCCACGCATCGACTATCTTTTTTTACGGAAAAAAATGTAAGCCATAGAGCTTCGACAAATGGCAGACTACTGAAGAAGTTCATTCTATCCAAATACTGTTTCCAGGCAACTTTCTATCTTCAGATCGGGTCGACCTATGTGCCACCAATCTGGATGAAGCTACTGGGGTTTGGTATCTGGGGTGATGAGGCTGTCCTATCCTGACCCAGCTAAGTAGATCACTTCTTACACTCGCAGTTATTTACAAAAGAAAGGTGTAATAACAACAATATAAAAATAAACTATTTTTGTCCCAAATATTTGTACCAGAAAACAAACCAGACCCGAAAACGAAACGAATTACCACTGGCCATAGGCTACGAATCAAGGCACGATCAACCCTTCTCGTCAGAAGTTTTAAAAACCGAAAAACTAATTCGTAAGCTAACAGGAGAAGAGGTGTGCAGGAAAATAAATGGTAGTATTCCGCAAAAAATCAACCTCTACAGAAATCCAAAAACTAGTGTTTAGTCTTCTTGTAAATCCAGAATATCAAACACAGCAAATCACTATTTTTAGAGAATCCGTAAAACACATTCGTAAGTCATTGTCCGGGGTTTAAAATTTTGCACCTGACATTGAACAGCCAATGCATATCTTCTATCGTTTTAGCTAAACAACAAAAGACACGGAACCAACAAATTAATATTAATCAGTAAGAAAATACTTTCATAATTAGCTAGCAACATCGATCAACCAGAACAACGAATATTAAGTAGAAAAAAGACATTGAAAAAGAAACTTCTCCCAACAAATGAAATCAAAGAAAGCACAGCCCCAGAGGCAAGTACGAGTATTATAACAAAAGCTACTATTAGCTACTGAACGTAAAAGCTGCTGGACATAACACTAGATTGCATCATTAAAGCCGTTCTTGTCACCTGTATTATTGCCACTGATGCAATGATTGTCAGTAAGATTTGAAAGGTAAACAAAAAAACTGCGGGTAAGAGCAACTTTTTGCATGGCCTATAAAATTCAAAATTCTTTACACTTTTTTTTTAACACTTCAAATTGGTGATCATTTTTATGATTCGGAGTTTTCTTATTTTTTCTTAACAACAAATAAGAAGTAGAACCTCCGTCTCCTATCTCTTTACTACAACCATGCGCAGTCGAATATATTTGGACGATTCCCGATGCAAACGAGCGGAGGTAGGAGTTACGCGAAACATCACAATTCGTTACCTCTACGAACAAGAATCGCAGTAGAGCCCCGGAGAAGAAAAGTCGAGAGTAAACAGACTGTGACGTCGCACGGCTGCTACGCTCTTTTCCTCTAAAATGCGCAAAGGCTAAGAGGAAACTAGACGGGCTCAAAGCTCAGCAAGTAGCTCTAGCTCTGCTCAATTTTGCAGGGGTATGCGCGAGGAACCAAAGACGGAGGTCCTACTTGGCTTATTTGTTCTTGCTCCTGTTGAGCTCCTGGTAAGTTTGCACTGGTAGGGTAAAACCAGGCATTGGTGAATCCGTAAACGGTTTGAAACAGTTAAGGCGCAGTCACCAAAGAACACGAAACCGGCACAGGCTACACGAAACAACAGAGACCTATGAACGCAGCTAACATTAATGATTCACCTTCCATACGAGCCCGGCATAAGTATTGCAGGACCTACATTTTGAGAACCTAAGCGATATACGATGACCTTCCATACGAGCCCGGCATAAGTATTGCAGGACCTACATTTTGAGAACCTAAGCGATATACGATGAAGTTTATAAAGAAAAGTAAACAAAAAAAAGGCTGCCAAGAACTCTCTAGAAATTGGACAGTCTAGGCGACTTTGTTTCTCGAGTACAAAAATGAATGTGGATTGCAGGCTCGGCTTGAAAACCTGAGATAAAAAGCTTATTTAGCAGTCACAAAAAGGCTGCCTAAAACATCACAAATCAACAAAGTTCTAGGCCACTTGGTTTCTCGAGCCTTTAAAGAACAGGGAACTGCGAAGCTTGACCATCCTTGAAAATCTGAGGGACAGGTCGTGGGTCTATGTAGCAGAATCACAACGAAATTTGTGATAACCTTGGTTATCACAAGTTTCGTTTTTTCAACCTTGAGCGGCTTTGAGCCTGAAGAGGACCTTTGCCAAGAAGGGCCGAAATATAGCTCCAATAAATTTCAGCTGACTTATCCGTTTTCGCACTGTCAAATATGATTCGCAGTCAGCTTGGGCTGAAGGAATATTTATGAATCACAAAACGACTGCCCAGAACGTCAGAAGAGATTCAAAGCTAACAAGAAGTAGCTGAAACCTATGCCAACATGTCATGTCTCCCAGGTTTAAATTTACGAAACACTGATGCAACCAAATGCACAAAGACGAAAGAACGTGCGTGTCCGAAAGCTTTCAGGACTGTAAATGCTGCATTTAATACTGCATTTTCTTTCGTCCGAAAGCTCTTACCTCATATGCAGCATTAAATGCAGCATTTACAGCACTAAAAGCTTTCGTACACGCTCTTTATTTCTTCTCCGACACTTCTAATTCCGAAATTTAGCCTCAATCGCCAGCTCCCCAGTTTCTTCTTGAAAATTCAGCGTAAAATTTAGCATCTTATCGCTGAATTTTTCGATGAATTTTATGCTGAATTAATGCTGCATTAACTGAGCGAAAATTTAAGTCCGAAAGCGAAATGCTGCATAAAATGCTGAATTAATTCAGCATTTTCGTTCGTTTCCGAGCTATCGGACACGCTCAACGTAATTATTAGTGCTTAAAGCACATATGACAGCGATTTCCAATAGCATTGCTTTGCAATGCATTACTGGCACTAAGCCAGACAGATCGCGTATGACCGTCTCCGCGAAGCAAATTTTTAATAATGAATTTCGGTGAGCGAAAATAAAAAAAAATGCCCTGGGGGTAGTATTTTTTAGTTCCACCAGTTCAGGGAAAACCAAAATAGAGTAAAGAATAGACATTTTACCACTGAAACAAGGTGCCAGAATACAGATTTTAAGACTGAAATCAACGGAAAGAAACTCCGGAAATAACTTTTGGGGTAGGCTGCTTTCATTCTGCTGAAAATAAATCGTCGAAACTCCGTCATTTGCATAATCTTCGTTTCCTCTCTACGAAAAGCAGCAACGAGGGATTTCCAGAATAAAATGGCAATCAGACCTTATCATAGAGGCGAAAGCCTTTTGATGCAGTTATATTATTATTATTATTATGTTATTATTGTCATTAGCGAAGTTGGTCCAAATCAGAATGGTGGAACTCACGAAACTGAAAAAGTGTGTCGTGTAGAACAGGAATCAACCTTGTTAACTAACTGTCAATACTACGTTTACAATAATCACGGAACCTGTCTTTAACGACATACTTTCGACTCTGGCTTAAACGCTCCTTCAGATGCTTTGATCCCAACAGAGCCATTGAAAAGCCAACAGCGAATCATGAACAACAAAGCAGGCAGTTATCATGTGGCAAACATTGGCCTCAAATGGGACTCAGAAATAGGTCCCTTTTTCTTTGAGGTGATATGATTCAGAGTAAAAATTATCTACACATGGTTTTCCTAATCTCATAAGAAATCGAGAATCAGTTCATCGGGGAGCCTATATTATTCCCCAGCGCCATTAGCTTCTTTTTAACCTTAACCGTCCCTTTTTCGTCTTTCGGCAGTTTCACCCTCTGCAGCGATGGCGAGCTAATAGTAACAGGCGTCGTTTGGGCGCTCTTCATGTCCGTTTTCTTCCTGAGAACAAAGTTCAGTGGTACACTAGTATTAACCGCATAGTACACGTTAGCGTTCGGAGGTAGCGCCATCTCCCCTTTAGGTAGCAGCTGAACTAAGCAGTAATCCTCTGGAATACCGTTGAGGTCATGTTTGGTCATGGCAGCCCTTATAACTTGTTGCGTCCGATCGCTGTTTTTCACCAGCACCCCCTTGTACACGTTCAGTCCCTCTATCTCACTCGACTGAGATTCCACAGACACCCGGATAATAAAGCACTCTTCAGGTTTAGGGGTGACGGAAGCGGGCGGCTTCGTGCTACTATCGTTCAAACTGCTAGCGTTTCCACTGGCCATAGATGATTCTAGAGAGGGTATACTGCTTGTAGAGGAAGAAGATGAAAGTCTGGGAAAAAGCTTGTTCTCAGTTGAGAGTGTATCCCCCTCTGAGTGGTGAGGGCTGCTCGACTGGCTAGATGTGCTAGCGATTGAAGCTGATTTCCGGTGCTGCTTCTTCCTACGGTCGGCGCTCATAGAATTCCTGTGTACTTCAATCTGGCAGGAGAGGTCATAGGCTTCTTTCTCATCAATGACTAACAGACTGTCAAACCACCTGTGGAAAGTCTGGTCTGTTGTAAAGTGATAGGCTTTGGTGGCACCTTGTAAGAGCTTAATCTGAGCAAGCACCTCAAACTCTTTTCTTCTTTTATCGAAGTTTATAAGTCCATCATATAATGTATCTTGCATGGCAGTGTCAATCATAGTCAGATCCGTAAGGAAGGTACCCAGGTATGGTATAGTTCCGAAACTAATGGCAGAATTACTTGCTTGCTTCTGTATCGCTTTAACGATTTGGCGGTCGTTTTCGCCAACTGTTTCGGCAAACTTCGCCGTGCCTTCGCGTATTAGCAGCTCTCTCTGCGCTGATTGATTGTTCTCTTCACTAAAAAGCCGTGCCAGTTCTTCATACACTTCCACCTTCTCCCGAGGCACTGCTGTCCAGACATGTTTTAAGCGGAATATCGGGTTAGACTGAAGCCCCGATATGATAGCTTTCAGGGATGAAAAATTCTTTAACATCCGCAGCTCTTGCGCGACATCTATCCATTTCCCGACTATTTTCGCTCGCTGCGACGGTTTCAGCTCACTATTCATCAATATTGTACTAATAACCCTGTAAGACACTGCGTTGAACTGGTCTATCGTTGCTGCTACCGAGCTGACATCTAAGGAGTTGGTGGAGCGCGGGCCTCTACTTGAAGCTCGGCTACCTGAACGGGAACGGTCTCTATCCCTCCGCGACCACGCCGCGCCAAGGCACTGATGAGGCACAACTTTCCTAAATAGCTCAGTATCAATTCGGGTGAGCTGCTCTGCTATATGCTTCTCTGGTAGTTCTAGGAACGTAGACACTAAATTATCACAGTCGGAAAGTTCATTGCTAAGGGCTGAGGAGCAGTTAAGGTCACTTTCAAAGACGATGCGGCCAAATGAGCTCATGAGATTCTCTGTGGGTTCTTTCTTGAACTTATCCAATTTATGCTTCACTTTGATCGTCAGTTCGGTTTCAGGCAGTTTCTGATTACAGAAGTCGAGGAGCTCATTGAGCAGCTCAAAGTTAGGATCGTTCCTGAAATCCTCCGGGTACGAGTCTAGCCACACGTGAAGCACAAGACGCAAGTTCTTCTTGTAGGTATTATAGAAACTTGCATCAAGGGAATCCTTGTCGTTCTCCAGCCTGTGGAAACGCTCGAATATCAAGTGAAGCACAGTTCTCGAGCTTGCAAAAGTTCGATAGGTGGCAAGAAAAATATTAATGAATGAGGACTCAAGTTCGCCGGTTTCAGAGACTAGAGAGTCGATCAGCTTTTCCAGGGTTGCAGCTTTGACTAGCTTGACTTGCAGGGTTTCCCAATCGAGATGGGATATCTTGTCGTCATTCTAAACGAGAAATTTAGACTTTTTATACAAGCTGATAAAAACCTGCTGGCAAACTAACAATCAAATGTGATCTTGAAATACAAATAGAAAATAGAAAAATATAATGCTACTGACACTATCACTACCGACACTGTAAAAAAAGAAAAAAAACTGATATGTTAGCTGCAGCCTCCAGAGAACAGAAGGAAATGCCAAAATTACACCACAGCTGATTGATCTATTTAACAGCATCAGTTCCTCATCGGCTGAAAGAAAAATGATGTGGGCGGGATATAGTACAGAATCAGCTGGTCTTCAAAACACAAAAATTAAAAGCTAACACTCTGCGGAAATTTGAGCAATAGCTGGACGAAAGTGGATTTGTTGAATGAAATTTATCTCCAGAATTCTAATACACAGCAACTCGTGAAATCACTCAAGTCAAAACTCACTATTCCAATCTCAACTTTCCACAGGTTTCTGGAATCCCAAAACGTTAGTGACGGATACTTATGACATCGCAAAATTGTCCGTCTGTCCGTATGTTAGCACGATAACTCTCGAAGGGATTGAGATATTTTGATGACACTTGGTGGGAGGATCCTTCGGGTCAAAGTACAAGTCAAGTTCGAAGATGGGCTCTGTAGCCCTATATTTAAGGGTGGGGGAGGGGTTTCAAATGAGACAGAGACACGCTGAATCCGATTATGAAAGTTATTTTCTCGCCGGACAAGTAGTTCGCCCGGAATCCGGCCAAAACCGGAAAGTTTGTTAAAAGTAAAAGTTTTATTTGAAGTTAATTAGATGTTTGATTTAGGGGTAAGAAGACATGCTGAATATGATAGTGAAACCCATTTTCTTGCCTGACAAGTAGTTCGCCCGGAATCCGGCGCAAACCGAAAAATTTGATAAAAGCAAAATTTGTATTTGAAGTTGATTAGATGTTCGATTTAGGGGTAAAAAAAACGTGCTGCACACGATAGTGAAAACCATTTCTTGCCGGACAAAGAGTTCGTCCGAAATCCGGCCAAAACTGGAAAATTTGTTAAACGCAAAATTTGTATTTGAAGTAGATTAGATGATAGATTTAAGGGTAAGAAAAAACGCTGAATCTATATATGACAATCACTTTTTAACCGCACATATAGTTCGTCCAGAATCCGGTTGAAACCAGATTTTTTTTTTTAGAAGTTAAGGTTTTATTTGAAGTTGATTAGATGTTCTTTATAGGAATAAGGAGATACGCTGAATTCGTTTCTGAACTATCTTTTGTTTTTGCTGGGCAAGTAGTTTGCTCGGAATTCGGCCGAAACCGGAAATCTGGCAGAAGAAAACCAGGAAGTTTCGATCAGTATCGTCAAGATAGATATGGCTTATACAGGTATATCTGAACTTGGTTTTCAATATGCCACCATTCTGCCAATAGTAACTTTAGTTACTATTTTCGTTAATACAGTAAAAATCTTCAAAAAATCTAGCGGACACTGGATCTCGCGAAGACAAAACCGATTTGTCTGGATCAAATATTCAATTTTTGGGATCCCATCGGAACCTTTGGTCTTGTTGCAGTAGAGATGTAGAAAGCAATTCGAGCAACAGGTTTTAAAGTAATTTCGAGAAAACTCGCTGTAACAGTATTTTAGAATGTCAAGAAAACCTCCTTAAATTTGTCAGAAAACTTGCATGGTTTGCTATCAATGTCCACCTACTTACAAGTCAAATGGCCACCGGCTTCCAGGGACTGAAATGGACCCTTAGTTCAAACTTACCGCAAAGGCAGTCTTCAGTGGTGTGTGATACTTAATTTTCTTGAGGTATACAGTGTAGACTATGCTTTCTTCTTTTTTCTCACCCCATATCCTCCATGCTGGCATCTGGAGAAAAGACGAAGTGCTAAATAAAACTACTTTAAAAAAATTAGACTGAAATGAAACATCTCGGACTACCAATATAGGCTTAGGCCTACTCGAATCTCTCATATCAGCCTAGTCTGGAAAAGAGACAACATATTGTCTTGCAACATCACGATAGCAAGGGTGGGGAGCATCAAATGCCTTAGAATAATAACTGATCCACTACTCAGTTTAAAGAAAACATTGACCAACTGAGATAGAGAGTGGGGAGGAATGTTGGTCTCCTTTGCCACTTGAAACATGTCGTCCCATATGGTGTCCTTTGATCTATTCATGTTTCCCTAATTCATTCAAATTTAAACTACTGTCCAGTGTCCACTTGTTTATTTAAACATTTTCTCAGCAAACATTATCGGTATTCAAAAACACGAATATGTCAGCCATTCATACAAACAGAAAGAGCAAGATTCTCTGTTAAAAACAGTATTAAAAAATCATCGAATAAATATCAATCTAGTTTAGATCTGCAACTTTCTCTGAATGTTTAAAAAAGTAAAATAAAAGCAAGTCTTCAGATTGAATATTAAGTAATAAAAAATGTATATAATTTATAATAAGACCGAAGGCTTTCCACTGAGTTTTGACAGTTTCTTGGATGCCTCATCTTTTTTTCTTTTTTTTACTGAGGAGACTAGCCTACTTGCTAGTTGTCCCATTCTTGGTATCGGGTGATGGTTGTTATCATGTATTCAGTTAGAATGACCATCTTTAAAGGCGTTTTTCCGGTGTCGACTAAATCGTAACGGAATTCCATACAGCCGTGACGTATTTAGTGACGTCACGTGATTGTGGCCCCAACATAGCTTTTGATTGTCCCTAGGCCGTTTCATAAATGTAAACGCGACCGGCGCCTCGCTGGCCGCTCGGCTCTTTCTTCTATTGAACTCCGGGCGGCTCAGAAACTCGACGAGTTCCACTGGGATAATGCTTTTTTCTCTTGTATTAGAAGTGTCTGAGTTATGTTCCGTTGTGTTTGTTCCTTTTTTTTTTCATGTACCATACTACACTGTTTTTAACTTCAGTGTGCAAAAATAAAATTATTATTATTATTATTATATATACATGCAAAGATATATTCACCAATAGGAAGAAACTACAATTTTTCGTTTTCTGAGGTAAAATAGATAAAAAATGGGTGTGACGTCACGCTTGTATGAAATTACGTTACGATTTAGTCAAGACCGTTTTTCCGTGCTCCCACAAACAGGTTGTGGGTCAATTGTGGCTCGAAAAGAGCGTTTCCGCTGGGTTTTTTTTTGTGCAGCCCACAAGTTTTTCGTGGCTCGCTTTGTGGCTAAAATTCGACAAACACCTGCCGAGGTGATTGTCGATTTTGTGGCTCGATTTTGGCGGGAAATTCAAATTTAGCAGTAAAACAACGTCAAAACAATAGTTGCGTTTTTTGCCTTCATCCAGTTAACCGACGTACAAGATTTCCCACTATAAGTCGTTTTCTTCCTTCGGTTAACCGACCTAAGTTCTTATAAGCCGTTTTTTTGGCTCCGCGACCTGTGGACTGAGGCGGGAGGTCCATCCAACCGACCTACGCTCTTGGCACGGCGCGAAATTCAAAATTCTCATTGGAGAGATAGGCGCCGGCGACGGGATGACGCCATGTTTTCTTATAAACCGTTTTTAGAGCTCAGTCGAACCGACCGGCGAGACGAAAAACGGTCAATAGTGGCAAATAGGTCGGTTAACCGACCTACGGCGAAAAGGCAAAAAACCCAACTAATAAAATTAAAAACTTTCTCGAGTACGTGGACATAAAACTGAAGATCCTTTTTGCACGGAATGGTAAGGACGAAAGCTTGGAGGAGTTCTATTTATTGAGATTTTGCATTGTTTTTGTTTATATATTGAGACATTTGAATTTACCGTGTTTCCACGAAAAACACTCAGAAATGTGTGGCCCACAATTGTGTCACGGAAAAACGCCGCAAGTTGTTTCCTTCTGGCCACTGAGTCTGCTCTCTGCCACGAAGTGATAAAATACTATTTGTTTTGAATATTTCTAAATTAAAATGAACCTGAACAAAGGCGTTTTTCCGCGACAATCCCGGATTATAATCCTAGATTGTTGATTCATCAGAGAAACAGCGAATCGACAATCCCAGATTGTACAAACGACAATCCGACGATCTTGCTCCGTAGCAAGATTCTCGAATCGACAATCCAAGCACGAATCCGGATTGTCAGATTGTCACAGAAAATGATTTTTCATAATCTGGATTGTCAGAGAAAACGTATTTTGGAGAATCCGGATTGTGAATCGGCAATCTGGATTGTCACGGAAAAACGCCTCAAATGTAGTAATGAAAGCCAAAACATTTGTATTGCAGAAACTTGTCAACAAATGTTCGAAGATAGGAAACTGTGGTAGCTTGTTGTTACCAAAGAAGCTGGTTTGTAATTTTGCATGTCAGAACTTTCAGCAGGATTCAAGGATAACTGGCCAAAGCTGGCTTAGCCGAGTTTTCTACAGACTGGAACATTTCCTACAAAAAGTAAGAGTCCTGGGAAAATACAGATACTGGTGGTGATCCATAAGAAAATTAATCATTTTTTCCATGTGCTCAGTGTTGTATTTAGGGGTAAAGAAACCAGCTGCTCCTGATCTATAACATATTTCTACCATTATTCTGCACAGATAAGACATTCAAGTATGCCATCACATACCTGAATGTGTTGGTGTCATACATGCAAAAGACCTGGTACCCTCTAATGACATTAAGGTCCTTTCACCAGAATCACAAACTTGCTGGTATATGGTGTTTGGGGGATGTAGGCTACTTTGTTCTTAAAGGGACATAATCGGGTAACAGCTTTTTGTGATCAAACACAAGGTGATTAGCTGGGCAAGACTGACAAGAGAAAAGGTATATTGTTATGAAAACTATGAACAGTTTTGTTGATCATGAAATTACACAATCAATTTTTTTTATTTTTTTTTTACAAGCAATGAGAATAAAAATAAAATTACGGATGTCAGTCCCTGATTCACTTTCATATTCTGAGCCTCGAGTCCTATATTTTAGCTGTGGTCTCAGTCAAAGTTACTCTCTATCTCCCTCTAACCCTTACTTAGTACAGATGAGGCAAAGCTTGCCATCTTAGGTGATCTCATTTTAAGGGAGGTCTCAATCACTTATCTATGTATGTAGGCCTAAGAGCATGTCTGAATTCAGACACCCCTGAAAATCCCACACAAAATTGTGCAATTATTGTTGTGAAAGTGTGCAAATTGGATAGTTTAATTGTTTCTATGAAAGAGATTTTGCTTTTCAGTAGCAAAGCAGCAACACATCAGAGCAATTGCCAGCATGCAGCATGCTCCAGTAACTATTTTCACAGGTTACTGGATTTGATCTCAAGTAATGAACTTGTTGACATTGGCTCATATTTTTCAGACCAGAACTCATCACATTTGTTGGCTGAGACACCAATAAGATATTAAGTCTAACAGAGTTTGATGAAAAGAGTCCACTTAGTACTTTTTACCCTATTGCAATTCACATTTTTGCTCTATGGAACATTCCTAAACTGCACCCTTGTTATCATTCCTTCCATTCTCCTTCTGCTTCTTCTTGAAAAATTCCACACAGAATGCTGCTTCTGTACTCTGTCTCTACTCTACAACATTTCTCATTACATTTTTGGTGATATTTATTGCTAGTAAAATGTCACTACAATTCTAGTACAAAACACAAAAATTGCAAAAATTGTAGAGTTAGTGCAGTATTCTTTGTCCAAAAATTGGATTCCGACGTGGTCTGCCTCATCTAAGTCCCAAGTTTTAGGTGATTACATTTCAACCAAAAAACTCAGGATATAAACTACATACAGGAGGGGTATCCAACCTCGTTTTTACACTACCTCGATTTTTGCCGCAAAAATGGTAAAATGGAATGTACAAGCTGTCCTGACAGTCAAGAGGCAAAATATGACTTTTTTCAAAGTCATGTGTCCAAAAATATTCAAATTCTGTGCCTTTTGCTCCCTTTTCGAGCTATTTTGAAATCCTGTTTTCTGGCTGCTGACTTTGCTAACTCTTCCTTTTTCATCATTTTTAACTCAATCAAGGTAAGGTTAGGAAAGTAATCTTGTTTGAAAGGAAAAATAAATTTAACTGAAAATACTGGAGCAATAACTATTACGGTAATCCAATATGTAAACCATTCAACTAGCTTCAATCTAGTATTTTTGTCATATTTGTTGGTTCCTTTTTAAGTCAAATGGATTATTCTGAAGGAAAGACTTCTCTGGAAATTTGAAATCTTGTCTGAGACTGAGGACTGAGGTTGGATACCCCTCCTGTATGACTACAGTAGAGGTATGCTTATGTGAACACTTTTTTAACTGTTACACTACCTTGGTTTTTTCAATTGCATTTAAAAAAGTAAAATGGAAAAGAAAAATTACAAACTTAATATCATCTAACAGCCAAGTATTTCAGGGTTATTCTAGCACAAACTCGAAGCAGAAATTCCATTGACTTTCACTGTATTTTGAATAAAAAAAAATTATCTTCTTCTTTTCAATGCATCTGGAGGTTCGGACCGCCATGTTCTGAATAAAATTTGCGTTCCATGTGGCGAAATTTTCAAATTTAACAGAGGAAAAAAGCTGACAAGTTTAATCCCTTTCAGCAGCGAATAGCAAAATATTCAAAAGTCGCAAATGGCGTGAATGGTTGGTTTGGATTGTAGTTTTTTCTTCTGCGATCGTTCACCTGTTGCCTGGTTTGTATTGTAGTTTTTTCTTCGGCGATCGTTCACATTTACCAGATGTTCACATAAGCATACCTCTACTGTAGATGGGATGTACTATACATTACAGTGTACCAATTGGCAATATCGACCAAGAGTTTTTGTCAACAGCTATCAGTAAAGGAATCTTGGCACTATGTGACTTGTCTTATTTCAGTCCAGAGTTTAGCCGGTTGTTCCCTTTTTTTATCTCCTTTTTCTCCTGAAATCAGGCTGGACAAAACTAGAACAAAAAGGAGGATTTGATCAAACATGTATAAACAGTCTACACTCAGTTTACACTAGCCTAGTTCAGCCTAGTTATTCAAAACTCTTGGTCTTACCGACTCTGAATCTCCAAATCCGACATTTGACATGGTAGAACCTGTATTCTCTGAGAAAGCATTGACGAAGCAGATGTGCTACTACATTTGCGAGGAGGACATTCTCTCTGCCTAGGTACTTAGAATTCTGACACCAAAAGGATATAACCAGTGGACAGCCAGTGTCAACAACTCAGTGTGATCAATTTTTTTACAATTAAACTTTTATCATTTTTCTTCGGCTTCTTCTACTAAACGTTATCAAATGTTGGCTGGATAGAAAAATAAATGGAAGGGTATAAAAGCTTGTCTTCGACTGCTCGTCGATCAAGGAATGCGGTGCGAGATGCGAGCAGAGCAGCAGCCTAACCAGCAAAGCGGTAGCCAAGGGCTGACATCCATTTACTCCTTTTACCTGGGGCAACTAGGGCTTTCGAACTTCAGAAACTGAACATTTTTTTCTGAAAACTGAAAATTCTTTCACGTTACAGCGTTTCTATACAGTTGCATAAGTTACAGCCTCTTTGTGCATCATTGTCAAAAGACGTTAAAAGATCTGCTTCGAGCCCATGGGTGTATTGCATCGAATTCACGGGTCAAAGTTAGTAACAGAAGCCGAATTTTTCGAAGGAAGCTTATCATTATACAAATCAAATTAATGTTTCTTTTGATTGGACCTGACTTGCCTATATTAATTTTATTAATACTAATGCAACCTATTTCCGGAATCGCTCCATCCATTCGGAAACCCGAACTTCATACGGTACAATGTAATCCCCCCCCAATACCCTACTGATTTTCTGACTTGCCGTATTTGCTAATTTCGATGCGTAGCATGCTGTTGAGAGTTGTTTGCGAGAAGTTCTTCCTTAGAAGAATCAGTTATGTAAATTTGTCGCTGTTGATGCTAGAATTCAACGGACATGTGGGCCAGGGGCGTCAAGCATGGGGGGAGGGGGGACACCCCCCCCCCCCAATGTCGTCGGCCAGTCGGTAAACAACAACCGAGCCTGCGCGAAGCGCCGCGGTTTCTTCTAAAAAAAACGTTGTTTTTTTTCATGAAAATCAGTCAATTTTCATCAGAACAGTTTTCTTAAAAAAAGTCGTTTTTTCTGAATATCGGTCGATTTTTTCGCAAGATCAGTCGGTAAAAATGACCAGCCAGCCGGTAAATATCCCCCCCCCCAAACATTTTGGCTAGTAACGCCTCTGCTGTGGGCCGCGTGTAATTTGTTGAAAGCAGAGCCGAGTTTTACAGTATTCGATTATTCTAAAATAACGGAATCTAAAGATTAGATAGTGCGGTAAGAGTAAGTAAAAGTAAAAAGTAAAAAAAAAACTTTAGAGAAGAAAACGAATTACAAAAATCCACTGGTACCAAATACCGTATGCCATTGCCATCTCTGGGGTAAAAGCGCCATCAGTCAAAACTGAAAGAACATTCGGTTTCTCGGATAGAAAAAAGTATCCGCTGAAGAAAAGTAGCACTGTTTTGAAAGTAGCTAAAAGCTCGGAAAAATGGTATGATTTATCCTGATTAATCTTCCAAACCCAATACCGCCCTTTAGTCAAAAGGCCTTATAAATATCTTGTGGAGTGAACACAAACTGCAGTACCGGAATGAAGGGTTTCTGATTTCCTGTGAATAAATAATCTGAATTGCCTAATATTACTGTGTATTATCATGAGACTGCGGACTGCTGCCTAGGGCTAATGTATTAACTTTAGTTCAATTTGATGAGAATATGGATAGGTTAGGTTATTCTTTATTTCCCACAAAATCCATGGGGGTGATACAATTTTTGCTGAGTGGCATGGGCAATGTCAGTGTTGAACGTAGGATGTAGGTAGGCAAGATGCAGGATCATTTACTAAAAAAAAATCTTCTGTCAAGAGACTAGTGCCTGTACAGGAGGGGTATCCAACCTCGTTTTTACACTACCTCGATTTGTGCCGTGAAAATGTTCAAATGAAATGTACAAGCTGTCCTGACAGTCAAGAGGCAAAATATGTCTTTTTCAAAGTCACATGTCCAAAAATATTCAAATTCTGTGCCTTTTTTGATCCATTTTGTAATGTTTTAAAATCCTGTTTTCTGCCTATTGACTTTGCCAATTCTTCCTTATTCGTCATTTTCGAACGGATCGAGGTGAGATTAGGTTGAAGTGATCTTGTTTGAAAAGAAAAATATGTTGAACTAGAAAAGTTGAAGCAATATTTATTTATCCAATATGTAAACCATTCAGTTAGCTTCAGTCTGGTATGTTTGTCATATTTGTTGGTTCCTTTTTAAGCCAGATGGATTATTCTGAGAAGGAAAGACTTCACTGGAAATTTGAAATCTTGTCTGAGGTTGGATACCCCTCCTGTACAGTGTACAAACAACCACCTTATCTCTCTTTCTTACATTTGATGAATCATAAATTCATCCACCACCAATAATATTGGTTTTGGGCAGGGTCCAACTGGTTGTTGAGGTTACAAACAGCATTTAGCAGTCTAGGGTATCCTCAGGTACCCAGCATGATGTTTTCCAAATCCAGATAATATTTCTCTAAGTTGCCCATAGAATTATCTAGCATATTGTTCATCTCAATTAGACAAAATGATTCGTTGTAAACCGAGTCACTTTAAAGCTTTGAAGATTAAGTTTTTACCTTCATTCATACAGCCAAACTGTAAATTCATTAAACAAGCACTGTAGAGATTACGAACTTCGATATGCAATGGCTTCTTAACAATTGATCTTAAACACTATAACAGCAACTTCATCTACAGGAGGAGTATCCAACCTCAGACAAGATTTCAAATTTCCAGAGAAGTCTTTCCTTCAGAATAATCCATCTTGCTTTAAAAGGAACCAACAAATGCGACAAAAATACTAGATTGAAGCTAATTGAATGGTTTACATATTGGATAAATAAATATTGCTTCAATGTTTCTAGTTAAATTTATTTTTCTTTTCTAACAAGATTACTTCATTCTAACCTCACCTCGATTTACAAAGGAAGAGTTAGCAAAGTCAATAGCCAGAAAACAGCTTTTCAAAACTGCTACTAAATGAAGAAAAGGCACAGAACTTAAATATTTTTGGTCACATGACTTTGAAAAGTCATATCTTGCAGCTTGTACATTTCGTTTTAAAATTTTCGCAGTAAAAATCGAGGTACCGTAGTGTAAAAACGAGGTCAGGTACCCCTCCTGTACTATGAATCCCTGACTGTTGGATGTGCTCTGTCAAACATTGGGTGTAGCCGCATTTGTGAGAAGCTTAGTGTTCTAACCCTTTAAAATGTTGATGATATGAATAAGATTCCCAAAGATCAGGATTTCTTGATTGTGGGTGAAGGTGTCCAGCATTTGGCTTATGCCTATGCCAAATGTTACATATAATCACAGTCCAAAAACTGTTGGTTTTGTTGGAGACGGCTGCGCTAGGCTAATGAGTCTACTGGTGTAAAAATTTGTGGCTTTTAGTAATATTTTTGTTCCTGTTCGGAATCGGAGTCTGCTTGAGAATGAGCCTAATCTAGTTTAGTTGTAGCCAACAAGCACTACAGTGAAAAATCAGCTTTGCAGTTTTTTTTAGGAATGCCATTATAAGCACAATAGGAATCCAACCTCTGAAGAAGTTTAAAATTTCATTTTTGCAGCAAATTTCAGGGCTGTGTAATTCTAGGTCAGTGAGCCCTCCTGTAACATAAGAACTTGGAATACTGTTCTGGTCTGGAATCCCAGATAATTTGATTAGACAGTCTGATTGTTCTCGAGCTTTGGTATCTTTTTTATTGAGGTTGCTAATACCAATTTTTTATTACAGGGACGTGTCAGGACCAAGACAGTCAAGAAGGCCGCCAGGACCATTATTGAGAAGTACTACACCAGGTTGACACTCGACTTCCACACCAACAAGAGGATCTGCGAAGATGTTGCTGTCATCCCCAGCAAACGGTTGAGGAACAAGGTCTCTGGGTGAGTACCATCCACATGGATTATCATGACATGAACTGATGCTGAGGCTAGGGAAGCATAAAACCAGTGTATTCTATTTGTGGTTCAAGCTGTTTTTTTTTGTATTAAAGAGTGCCTGTTCTCTAATTAATTCAACATTATTCATGGTTTCCTAATAGTTAATTAAAGTTAATTAAGCTTTTCTGCCGTCTGACTTGAGTGAAAGATGAGCAGCGTGAGCTTTGCTGCTTCTAAAAGCAGAACTGAATGCTTGAAATTAAATCTTTTATGCGACTCCTAGTACAGCTATTTGTGCCAGCCCATCCTTTCCCTTAGTTTCCAGCCCAGTTGCTATAATAAGTAAGTAAGCAATTTATTTGTAACCTGCTATTTTTAAAAAGCAGAGTAAATGAAAGAAGCAGTGGATAATATTGTGTGCTGGTTGGGCCCTGTTGTTCATGATTTTGTAGAGCAATGAGGAAACATCCAAAAGGGTAACACTTCCATCTTGAATTTTGAACTTCTTCGTCGGTGTATGGTTATGACACAATTAGTGGAGCAGGTGCTTTGCATACATAAAATAACAAAATCTCATCTTTTTTATCCAATTCTTCATGTTGTGATTCCATGTAAATGGTGTAGCATGCTAGAAGTCTGGTGCAGATCTGTGGGATGGGGCAGTCAAAGTTGTTATTTTGTTAACTAGTCTCATTACTCTGGTGATTTTCAGGTACATTACCCACTTGATGAAGAGACTGCGTCACTCCACTGTTCGTGGTATCTCAATTAAGCTCCAAGAAGAGGAGAGAGAGAGGAGAGACAACTATGTCCCAGAAACCTCAGCTCTTGACCATGATACCATTGAGGTTGACATTGAGACCAAGGAAATGTTGAAACTCCTGGTTAGTATCTTAACTGTTAACATGCCTTGTTTTGTGTATCTGGTAATCCTTTAGTTTCTTCATTCTGATCTTTTAAGGCTGGGAATTCTGTCCAGGAGACAGATCCATCAAGTGTTTTATGGGAGTGGTTTTATGGGGAGATTGAATTGAAGAAACCTGGCAGTTCAAGCTCTCTTCTGCATTGTTGTTGTACAGAGAAAAAGGTGATGGTCATAGTAGTGTCCCATTTGGTTATTGCTGATGTGGATTTCAGTAGAAAATCGAAACAGCACTAGGCTCAGAGGTAGGGTAGACAAAGAAAGGAGGAGAAACAAATTTGTAAAAAGTTGATGAATATGCAACTAGAAGATCTGAGCCTCGTTTTTGTTGAATGCTGCAGGTCCACTTCTCGGCCGCTTCCGGGTTGATTCTTTCTCCATTCGTTTTTGCACTCCAGTGCTTCTGAGGAAGACGGCAGCGCATCTCGAAGATGGCGGACTTGCTTAAAGGTTAACAGAATAGGGCTAAGATACGACAGTCTGGTTACCCATCATATTTTTGCTTCAGTAGGCTAGAAGAACCGACAAAAACGCGTTACTTCGTTGCTTTGTTATTCACGATTATTGAATTTTAGCTGACGTAATTTCCCTTCCGAAACTGTTGTACCTCTGTACGGACGAACCTCTATGTTTGAAATGTTTAGCAACTACATCGGCAACTACCGATCGATAACAAGTCATGGCGGATTTGCATTCTTCAAGCACGGAAGATGAAAGTAATATGTAAAGCGAAAGTGACCAGGAAGAAGATTTGCAGTCTGGAATCGAACATTTCATCATCTTCACTTTATTGGCCATTGGAAAGCACGCTTTTGCAGATATTCAAATTTTCCCGCGGCCTAGCCGTAAAATTATTTGTCGTGCAACCAGCGCTTCGGGTGTATTCAAATCAAAGGTATAAAAATAAGTCGGCTTTGCAGTTAAACTTTAACGACCAAGTTCGTGCGTCCCTGCCAGGTGCTGCTTCAACCAAGAAGAAATCGTGCAGGCAGTGAAATCCAAAACGCATCTTGTGCAGAAGCAATTAAGTGCTGCAGCAGCGATGTGGTAGCACTATTGCAACAAAAACGAGGCTCTGAACTAAAATTTAGGACCTGATTAATTCAAAATGATTTTCCAGTTGTGACCAGTATTTGGCTATGATTTTTCTTTCCACTTTTTAAATCTAGTACTAGGGGACAGGCGCTATATATTTTCCAGAAGCATTACATTTTTGTGGTGTTTAGCGTGCAGAAAAGGACAAATACTTTGGCGATATTTCGAGCGACGAAAACAAATCAAAGGCCCATGGTTGAATCTACTCAAAAGTTATTCTGCATGAAACGAGCCTTGCTTACTTTTACGTAACCATGCAACATCGAACACCCTAAGTTTTTTTCTGAAACGAAGCTGACATTAACTAGATTTTGTTTGTCTTTCAGGGCTTCGAAGCCAAGTCTGCTCAACTCCAGGTCGTCACCCCCGGCGCTGGCGGAGACTCCAAGCCTTTCGGCAGACGATAAACTTTTGTGTTTAAGTGGAGAAATAAAACCCTCTCTGCTAACCTGGTAGTTGTTTGTCCGGTTCCTTTATCAGCTTGTGGCCGTGTGGGCCCAAAGGTGACATCAAAGTAGGGGGAATAAAAAGAAAATTCTAGAAAGGAAAGGCAACGCTATCCTTATGCTCGTGTTCCAAATTTGTCAGTCCCACCCCCCTCGTAATCGCCTGTCCTTGTGTGTTCCTGGGTCTCTTTTTTTCTTGTGCTGTTAGTTTTCTCCGGAATTCTGGGTCAAGAATGAATTATTGGTTACCAATGCTACTGATACTCTGACGTTTTCTCTTGGTTCATTTTGCGCCGTGTGGATATCCATGATTGTCTTCCTTTCTAGTATTCTAGGCCCTCATATCTTCGCAAAGCACTATTTAGAAAGTCCTTTCGGTAATCTGTACTTGCAGGCCGCTATTTCATACGAATAGATCTGATATTGCACTCGTGTGGTACAAGAAAGTAAATGACGATGTTACGGAATAGCCCCTTCGAACTCACCGCCGCTTCCAACCTGGAAATGGATCATTTAGCGCATCTGCTCGTGCGCCAAGTCTGTCTCGAATTTCAGCATTTTCGGGTAGCAGATACTATGGTAGTCAGGGGCGTCGCAAGGGGGGGGGGGGTGCAGCACCCCCCCCCCCCAACTTTTTGAGATTCGGTAAAATCTTGGGCCTCCGGCCCAAAATTTTACTAAAACTGTTTGGTATTTTTTCGATAGCGGAACTATTCGGTATATTTATGGAGATTCGGTAGTTATACAGAATCCCAAATAGGCTATCGGTACAAATCTATTTGGTATAATGATCGGGATTCGGTATAATTCCCAGTATTCGGTAGTTATCACGAATTCAGGGAGAGAATTTACGGAAATTATTTGGTAATTGTTCGATGCCAGAACTATTCGGTATATTTATGAAGATTCGGTAGTTACACAGAATCCCGAATAAGGTATCGGTCTAGAATTATTCGGTATCATAATTGGGATTCGGTAATTTGTTCGGTATAATTTTCAGGATCCGATAGTTACCACAAATCCCTACTTTTGTTCCAGTTTCGAAGAAATTATACCGAATATGAAAATTATTCGGTACTGTTTCGATATCAAAACAATTCGGTATAATAACCGAGATACGGTAGTTATACAGAATCTCGAACATGCTATCGGTCTAAACTTATTTGGTATAATAACTGGGATTCGGTATAATGCCATTCGGGAGTTACCACGAACCTCGAAACTCGGAAGAGGTCGAGTGAAGCACTGGTTGCAGACAAAAGGACTGATTTATGATCTCATCGATAGTCCTTACTTTTACTTTGGATCCCAAAAAGAAGATTTAATCATGAATCTTAATATTCTATATTTTGCGGAAGGGTGCGTCATTTGATTGGGGTTTTAAGACAGTTTTAGGATTGGGATTTCGAAACATTAAAAGCTAAAATCTGGATGGAAATAGGTAAATTTGTCAGGAAAAAGCTAACTTAAATAAAATTTCGCCTGCGGCGCCCACTTTATGTGATCATGGTTAGTATTGACTATCGTAGAGTAGCTGCTGCTGCAGGAACGTCGCTCCATCCGGTTTCTGGAACTTCTTAGAGCATCAGTATTTAATCCACGGTTAATGATAGAATTTGTAAGATAAGCAGTTAAATTTTAGCCTACAGGAAAAAAAATCTCGCCTGCGGCGCTCACTTTCTGTGATCATGGGTAGTATTGACTATACTACAGTAGCTGCTGCTGTCGGAACGTCGCTCCATTCGGTTTCTGGAACTTCTTAGAACATCGGTATTAAATCCACGGTAAATGATAGAATTTGTAATAAGCAGTTAAATTTTAGCCTACAGGAAAAAAAAAGATTCTGAAAATTCGCCTGCGGCGCTAGATTTATTTTTCTCTTGGGTATAATAGGTAGAAGCTGTTACTGCAATCTGCCCGGCAATATATTCTCCAAGTGGCCTTCGCCAAAACGCCACTTAATTAAGTTGGCTTATCGTCTGTCATGCTGTCCTTAAATGTTACTTTTCCTACGTAATCCTTTCTGTTCCATAAATTAAAGCTCGAATTTTCAGTTTCTAGGATTCGGTAAAAATTTTTGAGAGATTCGGTAAAATTTTGGCTCTGCACCCCCCCCCCCCCCCAACGAAAATGCACTTGCGACGCCCCTGATGGTAGTCATACCAAAAGAAAAACTGATATCCAGTCACCAGGGGCGTCGCAAGTGCATTTTCGGTGGGAGCTTGCAGAGCCAAAATTATAACGAATCCCAAAAATTTCACCGAATCTTAGAAACTGAGAATTCGAGCTTTAAGTTACGGAATATGAAAGGATTACATAGGAAGAGTTACGTTAAAAGGCAGAATGAAAGACGATAAGCCAACTATTAGGCGGCGTTTTTGCAAAGCCCACTTGGAGAATATGTTGCCGGGCGCGATTGCAATAACAGCTTCCATATATTATACCCAAGAGAAAATTAAATCGAGCGCCGCAGGCGAAATTTTGTTTTTCTGAATGCCAAAATTTAACTGCTTTCCTACAAATTCTATCATATACCGTAGATTAAATACCGATACCCTAAGAAGTTCCGGCAGCAGCATCTACTTTAGTCTAGTCAATAGTGCCGCAGGTGAGATTTTTTTAAGTTAGATTTTTCCAGACAAATTTACCTATTTCCATCCAGATCCTAATCCTAAAACTGGCTTAAAACCCCAGTCGAATCACGCGCCCTTCCACGAAATAGAGAATATTACGAAAAGCGCCGCAGTCGGACTTTTCGAAACATTTATGATTAGATCTTCTTTTTGGGATCCAAGATAAAAGTAAGGACTATCGATGAATTCATGATCAGTCCTTTTGTCTGCGACCAGTGCTTCACTTGACCTCTTCCGAGGTTCGTGGCAACTTCCGAATCCTGGCAACTATACCGAATAAATTACCGAATCCCAGTTATTATGCCGAAAAAGTTAAGACCGATGGCATGCTCGGATTCTGTGTAACTACCGTATCCCGGTTATTCTACCGAATTGTTTTGGGATAAAAAAAACTACCGAATAGTATTCGTATTTGGTATAATTTCGGCAAAACGGGGGGGGGGATTCGTGGTAACTACCGAATCCTGGAAATTATACCGAATCCCAATCATGATGCCGAAAAATTTTGGACCGATATTGGGACCCCCCTCCCCCACCGAAAATGCACTTGCGACGCCCCTGCTTGTACCAACCAATTTTTAGCCAGTCCTTAATACTGGTTTGGTCCATAAGCCACTCCAAAATCCCTGGGACCCCACCGTGACCGGATACGGTTCGGACACGTAAATGGCAACTGATAATACCGACATCAGGGTTCACTCGAAATTCGAATCGGAGTATTTCCGAGAAATCCCTCGTCGAGGGCGGATCTGGACGAGACTCATAAATGGGTCATTTAGGGCACATGAACATAGCACCGTTAAATTTCTGTCCAGATCACTACTCGTTTGGCCCCTAGGCACGCAATAAAATCCTCCCAACTCCCCGCCGTGACCGGATTTGGTTCGGACACATAAATGGCACATCTACGGGATTCTATCGTACTACCCACAGTACCCACTAAGTTTCACTCAAATCGAGCACTTCCTGGATATTTCCAGTGCCCCCCCCCCCCCCCGACCTGAGGCCAAATCCAGCCTGAACCCTAAAATGCATAATCTTCCCAATCGCTTCACTGTTTGATCCCTAGACGTGCCTTAAAAATCGACAGGACCCCCCCCCCTCCAACTACCCCCCACCATGGCCGAATCCGGCTCGGACCCATAGACTTCCAGGATATTCTTCTCTTCCCACCCATCCAGTTTCACTCGAACCTGAGCATTCCCGGTAACCCCCTTCAACTCTGTTTGGGACCCAAATTGAACGCCTATGGTATTTACACATTGTACCTTTAAGTTTCATCCCAATCGCTTCCCGAGGAGTTGCTCACTCCCCAAACCCGTGTACACCGGGTGCCGGTGCCGGGTAGGTGAACTTGGCTTGAGGCAACCTTTTGGCAAAAACGATATCAGGCCCTAAGGGATCATCGATGTATACCGTTTGTTCAAAAGTATTTTTTTTCACTTTTCATTTAAAATGCGTACTTTAAGGGTGCTAGAAATAAATTTTTAAGCAAAAGCCTTGTTGCACAAATGATCATGGTTTGAGATGTATCGTTTGATCAAAAGTACTTTTGGACCTTGCGGTTAAGATGCGCACTTTAAGGGAGCTAGAACTTCATTTGTGAGCAAAACGCTTGAGGCAAAAATGATAATGGGCTCATGGGGATCATGAAAATGTACATTTTGCTTAAAAGTATTAGACTGGTACTTTAAGGAAAAGTCGGATTTGGAAAGTGGCGATTTTTAAGCCGATCTTGTCGAATCTTTCATATTCCACCCAAGTTTCATCGTCCTAGCATCGTCCTAGCACAACTCGCGATCACCGGAATTCAGGACCCCCCCCCCCCCCTCAAACTCCCCAACAGTCGCCGGAGCCAATCCGGTTCTGTAAATGATTTATCCAGAGCATCTGTTTGTTGTTCCCACAAAGTTCCATCCCGATCTCTCCAGTCTAAGCCGATCATGTATTTTACCCCCCCCCCCAACTATTGTCGGATCCGGTCCGGACGTGAAACAGACCAGCACAGATATGTCCTCTGTTCAGTTATCAAATTTCACTCGAATCCGGTCACTGGCTCCAAAGTTACGCATGACTCAATATTCCAGATTCCCCTCCCTCCACTCCCCCATGACTATCGGATCGAGTAAAGTTTACTTACAAGTCAGTTTGATCGGGTCCCTGATAGGCCTACCAAGTTTCGTCGTAAAAATCACCAAAACCGCCATCATCGCAATTCCAGGGAACTCCCCTACACCCCCACCCCAAGTGTCCGAATCCAGTCCAATTATGTAAACGATTTATCTGGAGCAGATGCTTGTTCTTCCCAGCAAGTTTCACTCTGATCCCTCCATTCTAACCGTTTCTCGCCTGCCAAGTTTCATCGTCCTAGCACATCTGGAAGTACCCTAACTCGAAGAAGTGTGACAAAAAACTCGGACCGACCGACCGACAGACAGACAGACGGAATTGCGATCGGTATATGGCACTTGAGCCAGAGGCTGCAAGTGCCATAGAAACTGCTGTAAAAGATTCATGAAACTACTTGTGTATTAACACGAGAAAAATACTTGTTATAAGGCGACTGGGAATAGTGTTGGGCGATATTCGATAGCGATAACGATAATTTGGACCAAATATCGATATCGATTATCGAAACATAAATATCGATATCGAGACGATATTTGTTCATGTTATAATTATTGTAAATAATCTGACATAACTAATGCACCAATTAATGTACCTTTATTGAACTTCGTGAGTTTGGAACACCGACTAATAAACAGGATGGCACCTTCCGGCACCTTCCCAATTTTGTCAGTTTTTATGGCACTTGCAGCCTCTGGCTCAAGTGCCATATACCGATCGCAATTCCGTCTGTCTGTCAGTCGGTCCCTTTTTTTTTGTCCCACATGTTCGAGTTAGGGTACTTCCAGATGTGCTAGGACGATGAAACTTGGCAGGAAAATCAGGGACCCGACCAAACTAACCTGGAAACAATCAGTTTCCCGATCCAACGATCTGGGGGGGAGTGGAGGGCGGGGGAATCCTGAGAATTTAATCGTTTTTGTCAAACCCCTACCCCTTTCTTGACACTAGTAGCTCTGCGCGTGGCGTGACGTCACTCTTTGCACCGGATCACTCTGTTAACATCGGAAAGAGCTAGTGCATTCGAGGGTCAAAGGGGTTGGTATATGTGGTTCAGTACGGGGGAATACGGAAAATTGAGTGATCTGTAACTTTCGAACGGGTGATCGGATTGGAATGAAACTTAATACCTGAATGAATGACATATCTCCGATGTTCCATTTGAAGTCCGAACCGGATTCGACAGCTATGGGGGAGTTGGGGGGGGGGGGTAGACCGGAAATCTCGAGAAACGGTTATAATGGAGGGATCGGAGTAAAACTTGCTGGGAAGAACAAGTATCTGCTCCAGATAAATTGTTTACACATTTGGACTGGACCCGGACACTTTGGGGGGGGGATGGGGTGGAGGGGAGTTTCCCGGAATTGCGGTGATGGCGATTTTTTGGATTTTCACGACGAAACTTGGGTGGCGTATCAGGGATCCGATCAAACTCACTTGTAAATAAAAATTCACTCGATCCGATAGTCGTGGGGGGAGCGGAGGGAGGGGGAATCTGGAATAATGAGCCATGCTTAACTTCGGAACGGGTGATCGGATTCGAGTGAAATTTAATAATTGAACAGAGGACATGTCTGTTGTGATCTTTTTCATGTCCGGACCGGGTCCGACAACGATTGGGGGGGGGGGAGGGCGGAAAATACGTGACCGGCTTGGACTGGGGAGGTCGGGATGGAACTTTGTGGGAATAACAAACAAGTACAAAACCAAACCGGATTGGCTCCGGCGACTGTGGGGGAGTTTGAGGGGCGGGTCCGGAATTCCGGTGATCGCGAGTTAAGGTACTTCCAGATGTGCTAGGACGATGAAACTTGGCTGGAATATTATAAATTCTACAAGATTGGCCACTTTCCAAATCCGACCATGACTTAAAGTACCATTCATGACCGCAAATTAAGAAAAATAATTTTAAGCAAAATTTGCATTTTCATGATCCCCATGAGCTCATTATCATTTTTGCCTCAAGGGTTTTGCTTACAGATGAAGTTCTAGCTCCCTTAAAGTGCGTTATATCAAACGATCCCTCTCAACCCATGATCATTTGTGTCACAAGGGATTTGCCAAACAAAAAATATTTCTAACACCCTTAAAGTGCGCATTTTTACCGAAAAGTGGAAAAAAATACTTTGACCAAACGGTATATATGAATGATCCCTAAGAGCCATCGACAGTATGGAAATCGAAAGTGTACGTCAACTTCACATTATTTAATCAGTCTTCTCCATTTTATTTTTAAGCATGTTGATGAGCCCGGTAAATGGTTGAATTTGATAGCAATTGATTTTAAAAAAGGTTTTGATCTTATTGACCACAAAATTTTAATTTCTAAGCTTCACCATGTTTTTAACATTAATACCAGAGTAATAAAAATAATTCAAAGTTTTTTAACAAATAGATCCCAGATTTTAAAGTATCGCAATGTCTACTCTGAACCAGAAGCGGTACTTTGTGGTGTGCCCCAGGGTACCATCTTAGGCCCAATTTTGTTTTTAGTTATGATCAATGATATAGCGGATGATTTTGAGAATCGTTGGAAGTATGTTGATGATCTTACAATTATTGAAGTTTGTTATAGAGAGGATTCGAGTCAAGTTCAAAATATCGTGAGTAAAGTAAAAATGCAAGCTTCCAAATCTAACATGACTGTGAATGATAGTAAATCGTGCACTATGACAATTTCTTTTTTTAAATCTTTCAACCCTACTTTTTCACCTGAAATTTCAGATTCCTTGAAAGTAGAAAAAATTAAACTCCTAGGGATAATCCTAACTCATGATTTAAAATGGGAAGCACAGACGACTAGCATGATAAAGCGAGGGAATGCCGGTCTTCAGATGCTTAAGCTTATGTCCAGGCATGGGGCATCCACTAAACACTTGTTCCGAATTTATATTTCATTTATCCGACCAAATCTAGAATACGGAGCCCCTGTATGATATCGGCCTTACGGTCGAACAGACCACCAGACTTGAGAAGATTAAAAAAAGAGCCCTAATCATAGCGTCAAAGGTGGCCGAGAGGTCCTATGAAGAGTTACTACGTGAATTCGAAATCACTTCTTTACATGATCGGAGGCTGAAACTCTGCATGGAGTTTGGTGTCAAATCCCTGAATCACCAATCCACAAAAATATTTTCCCTTCCGAAAAGGTGACGAAAAGGCTCCCTCGCAAAGTAGCTACTGCGGTTGAAAAGTTGCAACCAATTAAATGCGCACACCAGAGGTTTGCAAAGAGTTTCGTTCCCTCTTTTCTAAGGTTGTAAAACGAAGTGTAAACTGAGCTGCTTGTGTAAATTTTTTAAGATATTTATGACTGTTGTAACCCTATATAGGTCTATTATAATTTATTTGTATGCTCATAGTCTATTGACTATACCAAACAAATTTGGCGTAAGCCACGAAAGATTTTTGGTCAATAAAAAGATTTATCTATCTATATCTATCTATCTAAGAGCCTGCTGTCGTTTTTGCCTCAAGGTTTTTGCTGACAGATGAATTTCTAGCGCCTTTAAAGTGCGCATCATTACAGCGAAGTTCAACAATAAAATACTTTTTCTCTAGCTCCCTTAAAGTGCGCATCTAAACCGCACAGTCGAAAATTACTTTGAATCAAACAATACATCTTAACCCATGCAAGTGCCATATGAGCTTACAGCTCTTGTTAACCTCTCTCGGGTGAATAGTTTGATTATTATGATGCAGTTAATCGGTTATAGTACTTTCTTTTGACGCTAGACAGCGCCATATTACTTGATTTAGGAAAATTCACCCTATAGAGAGGTTAAAAACTGACTAAAGTCGGATGGAGCCGGGTAGGTGCCGGGAGGTGCCGGGAATGAGTGTACACCGGGTGCCGGAGAGTGAGCAACCCCTCGTCGCTTCCTCGTTTGACTCCTAGGCCTTAAGCGTGCCAAAAAGTTTCCGGGACCCTCCCACGCATCCTACAGTGGTCGAAACCAGTTCAGACACATAGATGTATCATCTGGGGCATCTTTTCTTACATAAAGCTTCACCGAATCTGAGCAATTCCGTTACCTCTCCCCACCGAGGCCCCAATCCGGCCGGGACCCAAGAATGGGTCATCTAGAGCATTTGACCTTTATACCCAAGTTTCATTTCAATCGCCTGATACCTAAGCGTGCAAAAACTTTTCCATGATCCCAACTTGGAACGAAACAGTGTGCTCGAATCCGGTTCGCACACATAAATGGATCATTTAGGGTGTCTTCTGTTACTACTCGTCAAGTTTCACTCCAGTCTGGTCTCCCGTTCGCTACTTACTCACGTCAAAAGCTTCCGCATTCCTCAACCCCCCGCCGATGGTTGAATCCGAGAAAGGAAAGTTTCGTAGTGTGCTATCGTCCTAGCTTATGTGGAAGTGCCCGAACTAGCAAAACCCGGACCGACCGACGGACGGATATGCGATCGCTCCATCGCTATATGAAGAAACTGAACGAAAGTGTTGCTCTCGGCAACACCACGCTGACCAGACAACATCAATGCGATTTGGTTTCAGACATTAACAAGTGCGCAAGCGCTTAAAAGTGGAGTATTAAAGTAAGAACGAGACATTGGAGAGCGGGGAGGTGCACGAATCCTGCGCGTAAGGATCCGTAAATGTAATTGTCGATGCGCTAGAAGCGTTGAAGTTTCCGTAAGTTGGGGACGAGACTAGTGAAGATAATCGTGTCCCGTCTCTGATCACCAAATGGGGGGGGGGGGATACGCGAAGCTCGAGTTGCTTGTGATCTGGCACCTATAGGGGCGGGGGTCCCAGGGAATTTTATGGTAAGAATACAGGAAGCGGGCCGTTGCTAGAGCGTTCAAACACGAATTGGAATTCTATGGTTACATAAAGCTGAACCCTCACCGGAGACTTTTTCAATATCTGGTATGTGAGAAACGTTATCTTAATATGGTTTGCATACCCGTATGCAAAGATGGCTCTTCGTTATGCTTAATGTCTTACAAACGCAACGCAGTTTATGAAAAGTTGACATAAAAATAATTTAGAAACGTTTAACACAAGCTGAAGGCCATATATCTGCGCAAAGGATGAATAGTTTGCCGAACACGAGAGCATGTGTTCGAGTGGCTACCCATGGCACACCTGAAAGCCTTTAAATACCGCGTTTTAGATCATTCGGAAACGTGCTATCTTTTACCTCTGTAGAAGTAATACCTTTTTATCGATTATATATTCAAAGATCACAATAATACCTTTACACAGTAGTTTTGAAGAAAGTTGATAAGTCAAAGAAAATTAACAATCCAAAAAGTTGGCAGCCATGAGAAGCTCCAGAGCCACCTCAGGAGCAATCGGAAATTCAGGGATTTCAGTTGCTGAATTTGTATACTTTACCTTATACTGGAAGTAGCAGCAGACCTTCTGGAGCACATGGGACCTGAAAAACGCGAGGCATGAGCAGCAACCGAGCTTTTAGATGGATGGCCTATAACGCGAGAATATCCCAGAGCAAAATAACGCAAGAGAGTAGCGCCAAGGCCTATGCTTTCCACTAATCGAAAAGGGCCTTACTCGTGTTGCCGCCCACTACGCTAGCGACATTTAAAGTGAGACAAACTTGCGGGTTTAGAAAATTTGTAGTACAGCTAAGACGCGGTCTGCACACATCGAGGCAACAGGGGAGGTTGTATCTTTATCTTGCTGTGTTCAGGATATGGAGTTATCGGAGCCAGCGCTGGTGCACGACTGATTGAGTTTCCGCATGGACGTTCTCTATCGCCAGTGGAGCTAGTGTTGGTGCTACGGTACTCGAGTGCGTGTCACTTTTTTTTGTCTTGGTGCTACTTCCTAGTTTCACTATGAGCGTGTTCCACCCTACTTACCTACGCCTGACGTCACGAATTTTGTCAGGACTGTCACGAATTTTTCTATTTCCTGCAAAATATCATGCCCCGGGCTAAACCGGCCAGTCACGTTACAGAAATTCGTAGTTATACGTCAGCGTAGTAGCTTTTTACGAGGTTGGAACGAAAATAGTAACTAATAGTTACTATTGTTAAAGTTTAACTGAAAAGCCAACTTATTTTTGTGTCATTTAGTTGAATACACTGAATTATTTGGATTCTGCAAAGGGATTTTTTTTGTTTTCCACTATCTGCTCTAGTTATGACGTTCAGAATATCTGCGGCCGTCCCCACAGCGAAAATTCTACTATGACGCGGGAAATTTTTATCTAAACACAAACAAGGCTTTTCAGTGGGCAGTGGCGATATTGGTGAAGATTGCTAGTGCCTGAACAAAAAAAAAAGTCATAAATCTTTCTTGTAAGGCATACAACAAATTAGAGGTACCAAAAATCACACGGAAATTCCACTATTTGAAAATCGATTATTCCTGAATAGCGGAACAACCAAGTAACGCATTTTCAGCGGGTCTTCAGGCCAATTTAAGTGAATAAGTGATGGGTAACTAGATTGTCCTATCCCAGTCCTTTTCGGTTAAACTTTAAAGGGTGGAACACGCTCTATGCTCTGGAATGCCCAGTCTCAGCCAGGAAATCTTTACAATGGCAGTTTGAACCTGTGTATTCGTAAATTACATGATAGTCCCATTATTGAGTTAAACCTAATGGGTCAGTAGTACTACTAAGAAATCCTTCCAACCAGACGAACCGACAGCAGGTGAGAAAGGCTTAGTGGTAAATCTGTAATTTAATCGGCCCTTCCCTCCTAATCACCAGCATTCGCTAAGCTTCGTTGCACCGATATATCAGTTTGTCTATCTTTAATGGGGGTTACACAAGCTGTTGGAATTTAGTCCCCTCTTCAGGCGCTAACAACCAAGGAAAGACCTTCACCCAAGCCTGGTCGTCATTTAAGGGCGGCGGTCACTCAACCGTCATGGTTTCAGGCTTAATAATTTGGCGTTTGGTAGTTTCGCTAACGGGTTAAGCATTTCGTGCTTTTTTGGTCAATTTTCCGAAGAATAATAGTAACTAACTTTCAATACAGTTTTGAGATGTCAAATATCAGATTGTATCGAAAGCGCTGATTTTATCCTAATCTAGAACTGGAAACTCTCAAGCATTGCAATGGCTAAATCCCCCCCCCCCATCCAAGTTGCTAGTTCAAACCAGGTCTCGGTATGACCGTGGGATCGTCTAGTTGCGAGACTCGAAAGCACTCCTACTGGGCTAGCTTGAAATGGATCTTAACAAGAAAATCAGACAAAAATAAAAACATTTAGCTAAAAGTCAATATGAACAGACAGTAAAAAAAAATGTAGCTAAATATTTGGCAGTATCTGTTTATCTCAATATTTTGTCCTGAGGCTTTTACACCATTTCTTCTTAACAATCAGCCATATTCCAAAGATTAAAACTAGTGACAGCTGAGCTACCCTGTGCTCGCCGACCCTCTGAAATGATTAATAAGCGGATTAGATTGCTGTAAAGGGTGAATTTAATTTTCTGTATAAGCGAACAGTGTTGACTGAGATCAAAAATTTGCAGGAATAAAATGTAAAGTTATGTTTATATTAATCATTCCTATCGGCTGGTAATGATTCCTCCCGCATTTCCGTCATTTCAATTGACTTTTTTTAAACACCATTTTCTCTCGGACAGGGCATTCCAATCTCTTCCCTAATACCCTAGCGAATCCTGGAATGATTATCATGAATTGTAAACTGTCTCTGAAGTCTCAACCCAAAACAACAAGTCGGTACTTACAACACTTACAACAGTAGGCCTACTTACGGAATTTCTCTGAAGTTCACTTCATTAGTCTCATTCTCTGAAAACTGTCCAGGGCCGCTAAGCATGGCCTTGATGGTGCCACTAGTTAGAGCATACTCTCGCTTGATGATGAACTCATGACCGTCTGACGAAATGAGCTTTACATAAGGAGAGTCTACCCCGACTAAGCCTCCAAAAGGTTCTTCCATCTAAGACAAACAAGAAACCAATTAGGTACATGAAGTTTTACTGAAACAGATACCGAGCCAGCAAAAAAAGAGCCCTGAACACAAGACCAGACCAGCAGGCAGTTCGGACGTGGGTGGTAAAGTAACCTCAAATGTTTCTCAATGTAAGACTTATCAGAACTTGATGGCTGAATGTCCTACAGAAATACAGAAGAACTGTGGACACACTGCTAGATGAGTTGACAATCTACAAACGAGGCAGTTCTTCGGTTTATTTGCAATAGTTCCCTTATTAACATTCAGAAAATCTGTGAAATGTTGATTTTCTCTAGTTCTTCTGAACCAAACTAGAGAAAATGACAGTCACCTACTTATATTAAAAAGTCTAAAATAATGCATTTAGCTTTCCTCTTATGGCACAAACTGCAAATTGCAGAATGGATGTTCGTGTTTTACTATGAAAATAAGATGTGAATTTTTGTTCGACTTCCTGGATGGCGGCAATACTACAAATATGTATATCTATAAATGTATATGTATACAGACAAATAAACTATATGTATATATACCAAATGCTTTGCAGGGTGCTCGATAAAACAACTATCATAAATCGCTTTACTGGAGAACCACTCAAACCTTCGAGTATCTAGATTCTAGAAAGTATACTAAGATGAACTAATTCACAAAAGAACCGTTTTTATCATCACCCTTCAAATGATGTTTACCCCAAATCTATTTCACAAAATGTTTAGGTCTTTCAATTCTATCTCAAGACTAACAATGAAAACAATCCATCAATCAAATGTTCTCGACAATCCTATGATCAAAGCGCGATAAGGTTAGTACCGCTAAGCAGGCGTAGGGATTGCTATTGCCATCTGGTCTTTGAAATTTTATAGATTTTTCAGCAAGTACTTTTCCCTTGTACTGAATCTCTGATCCACTTCACAAGCTTTTACTTTTACCCAATTTTCGCTTTTGGCCGGACTCCGAAAGAACTACTCGTCCAGCAAGAAAACAAAGTTCAAACATGGACACAGCATGACTCCTTACTTCTATCTGGAATGTATAAACATCTTATTTCATGTTCTTTCTTTTCTGTTGGGATAAACAGGACAGTCCTGGAAGCTGCCTGGAATTAAAGAAAAACTTTTCCAATTCTTTCCTAGTAGTCCAACCTGTCCTAGCAGCACACTGACAGGAAAAGGCTGCAAAATATCTAAAAAAAGAGTCAAAGACTCAAAAAAATTAACAGCAAGTAGCTTTAACTTACTTAATTTTAATTAAATTATTGTTTGCATTCAGTAAGGCACATAAATATTTGCGATGTTTATGTTTCATCATATTCTTAAAAGATTCTGTCAACGTCGTTCAAAGTTAGGCAATGTCCAAAATAGCATGCCTCTACTGTACGCACATCTAGCCTAACAAAAAACAAAGAATAAAGGTGAAATTTTATTACAGAAAACCTATGGATACAGTGGCGCCATTTCAGCAAACCTCAGAAGGGGGCCAAAAATCCATTTTGGGCCCCTATCCTATTTTTTGGTTTTTTCAGAGCCAAAATTAAATTGTTCTTTTGGTGGTAAAGTTAAAGCAGTTTTTGAATACCATAAGAAACAAATGCGAGAGTCGTGCATTGTTAAAAGATCCTTCGTATTTGACAAGGCACTGTCTAGGGAACCGGGAGCCGTACTTTATGTCTTACGGGCTACAGAACCGTTAGTTCTCACGGAAACCAAACCATATGAGCTATGATTCCGGGATGTGACGTCATTGACTAACAGAAACTTGTATGTGCTGGCTCCCGTTCCAGTAGTAATGGAAATAGCTCACAGAAACTTCATCGTACCAGCTTCTTGTCCGGTAGTCTCACGGAATTAAGTACTCAGAAGCTCAGGAGCCGGTAGGTGATACCGGACACTACATAATTGGAGCTTGTGTTCCGGTATTGTCTACATGGTATGTAGAACTAACAGAATAGTTTGGATGAGAGCTAGGATGCCGTGAATTTCACTAAATTAGAAAAATAACACGGGAAAAAATTCACTACCGGAACCCATCTCTTGAGAGCTAAGGTACCGGTAGCACCAACTATTTGGTTGAAACTGGTCAGCTCACAGACACAGATGGCTATGAGCCTGGGTTCCCGTAGTGCCAAAAAATTAAATTTTTGAACTCATGGACCAATTTCAGTGCAGACTAGGAAACCGGGAGTGAATATTTTAACTCACGGAACCCAATTGCCGTGGGCTAGGGTTCAGGCTAAAAACCGCTCAAGTTGGAAAAACAAACTTGTGGACAAAAAACGAAATATAGCTCTAATAAAATTTAGCTGACATATCCATTTTGCACTGTCAAATATGAACCTGTTCCGCTAAGATATAGAGATTAGAGGTCAAATCTAGAGCGTGTTCCACCCCTCTACTGCCCCTCTATAGTAACTATTAGTTACTATTTCCGTTCCAGCCTCACGAAAAGTTACTACGCTGACCTTCCAACCTTCTCAAAATAGTAACTAATAGTAACTATTTGCTTACCACGCTAGGGAGCGTAGTTGGCGTAGTAACTACGGATCTCTGTAACGTGATTGGTCCGATCAGCCCGCAGCCTCATATTTGACAGAAAAATTAAAAAAGCGTTCCAGCCTAGCGTAGTAACTACGCTACAGTAAGTAGGGTGGAACACACTCCTCAACACCCAATTATATTGAAAGTGAAACTGCACCGCAGGCAAAATTTTGAAAAATATTTTGGTTCAAAACCAGATTACAATCCATACGTTGCAGGGTGAAATTCACGATTTGGTATTTTTTATGTCAGTATGACAAACAACAAGGAATATACACTGTATATTCCTTGTTCCTTGCGGCCGTTAGGCCGCTAGCATCGCCATTCAATGACGTAGCTCCTCCCACAGGGCGGGGCCAAAGAAACTCCTCCCTTAAGGCGGAGACTTGGATCCAGCAGCCAATCACAGGCCTTCTAGAGTTTTGTTAAAATTGTCAACGAACCGGGATCCTGCCCAAAACCAGGATCCGGGTTCTCAAAACCAGGATCCTGGCTTTGAATTTTCAATCAACGAACCCGGATCCTGCCTTGTACAGTAGAGGTATGCTTATGTGAACAGTTACTTTATTAATGTGAACATGTCACTGCAGTTTTGAGCTAAATGGTAGACTTGAGATCCAAAATACCTGTACAGGTGTTTTTAACTGCCCTTCTTACCTACTTCGGCTAACTTGTAGTTAGCTTTAAACACTGCAAGTGCATGAAAATGGCAAAGTCCGAAGTCAACAAACGTTCACATAAGCATACCTCTACTGTAAACAAAAAAGCTGAGATTTTTGGGCCCCTTTCAAATTCAGAGGACCACTGTATGGATACAACTTAGCTTACGGGTTGATCTCCGTTTGCAGCCATGATTACAATGTCGACTTTTTCGAAAGCACGCCTTTCGTAGTTTTTGAACTTCTTGCCGGCTTACCGTTTTTTGATGTACTAAAATCCCTTCAACACAGAAAAATCCCGAAATTACGCCCGGTCAGACTGTAGAATAAAAAAAAGATACATACAGGAAAAAATATCGGGAAGCAGATAGAGACAGGGATAGAGACCAAGAAAACTTGGAAGTCGCGTCTTTTGCCAAAAGAGATCATAGGTCTCTCCCTCAAGTCCTCTGTCCTTTTTGCTAATTTGACCATTTTTGGTAGAAAGGAGTCCGGCGCCATTCTCTTGACTTGATTCATTTGACCTGAGCAGATTGGTCAACTCACCTTGGGTTTGCCAATTCTCCTTTCTTCGCAGGCCTGGGCAGAAAGGACAAAGGGCTTGGAAAAAAAAAACGGCCAAAAGAGCAATGAGGAGTAAAGGTCGGGCTTCACTACCCAGACGCCCCAGAATCTGGGGTCCGGATTATGTGAAGACGGTCCCAAACAGAAATCAAATCAACTGTCTTCTCAACAGTCCACTTCTGGGTATTTTTCAACACTTCTGTCATTTTCTTAGGTTTTACCACCTCAGCACGATAATTTCTCCAAGTCAAATGAAAACTACTTTCAAATTCCCGTTTCTTTTTACCCAGAATCCGGGAATCTGGTAGATTTTTCTACCAGATTCCCGGACGTGTCCGGGGTGTTTTCAGACCGTTTCAGACCTGTCTTCACTACCCATACCGATATTGAAGAAAACGGAACCCAGAATCCGGGCGAAAAATCTGGGTAGTGAAGCCCGACCAAGCGTTTGATGCAAAAACGGGAAAATGAACCAAAAGGCGTATTCTCGCCGTTCCCCGAGGACTGAGGAGTCCTCATGGAATCGAAGGGAACGGCGAGAATAGAGGGAGTCAACCCAAGCGGACTCAGCGTACGGAAAACAGCGAGAACACGGGGAATGCTTCTAAAATGGATTTTGTTCGAAAATCAAAATATACAGTTGACGAAACTTATCTGGATCCACTTTATTTTTGGTTTTGTTTATCCTGATTGTTTTAATTATTTTACATTGCACCAGCACCAACAAAAATTGATTCCCCTCCGAATCTGAAAGGGAGTCCTTTTTGATGATGGTGATGATAATCGGTGCATTCAACGTCCGTGGGGACTCGCGAGAATACGGGGAGTTAGTCCCCGGGACAAAGTACTCCTCAAGTGGAGTCCTCGGGAACGGCGAGAATACGCCTAAGGTCTTGCTAGATAGGTGACAAAAAATACGAGTAAAGATGATTGATTGTCTATTTTGTTCAAATGTTTGATTCTTCCAAGGAAACCCAAATGACAAAGTCAGACGGTAATGGTGGATTTCCACACTGCGTAAAATCCGAGCATATCTTACGCACGTATTTGGGCTTGAAAAGATATCTAGTATCCATACAAGAAACGGACCGATTTCTCAAATTGCTAGAGATCTTTTAGACCCAAATACGTGCGTAAAATACGCTCGGATTTCAAAATACGCTCGGACTATACGCAGTGTGTAAGCCCACCTTAAAAGCCAGGTCGACATGCTTGCTTCTTCTTCCAAATTTGTCTTCCGTATTCCAGACAGCCAGCAGTTTTCCGGTTTCGTCGAGACAGACCGGGAAGGCAACGGCAGGCCAAAAACGTCTGGATGTCCGGGGTGTTAGTCTCCCCAGATTTTGGAAATCTGGAAGGCGTCAAAGAGGCAACACATTTGACAAAACCCAATAAATGCGCAAATGAATGGGACAGGAGAAAAATTTTGAGTGATTGGGAAGGAAAAATATTTGAAGGGGGCATCTAGGAAATGTAGAAGAATATCAAAACTTGCTAACATCATTATTTCCGGAGGGGTTGGGTTGACAGTGCGGTAGCCCCAGATGCCTGGAAGGTGATTATTGGCTCCAAATGAAGCCTATAATAGCCTATCGCATTGCACACTTGACCCAACCCAGTGAGAAGTCAAAACTACTATACCGAATTTATTATTTTATTATCATTTTAACTTCTAGATCCAAGGGATTATATATGCAACTGCCAGGTGCCAATAGGTACTTTAAGCGTAGCGCAGCTGCAGTCGAAGGACCTGAAACAAGATTCCGAAGACAATGGTTCGCAGAACACTACGCGACTACATCGCCTTAAAATGTGTGGATGTTGCAAACCGAAAAGCTGAATTCTGAATAGCTTTAGCTCAAAATTGCCGCTAGAGCAGATTAAAACCCCATATACTGATTTCTAGGCGCATAGTCCGTCTTTGATCCGGTGAATTCAATGTCATTGTCGGCTGGATCCTGGAAATTCTTAAGGTATTTAATCTGGTCTTGTTAACGCACCCAGTTACAACACCAGATGTCCAGCGATGTCTACGGGCAGTCTACGGGCTATCTCCAAATACTGATCGATATATTCGAACGTTTATTTCTCTCGTCAGACGCATTACTACTTAATAAACTATGCGATTCATAAACGAGCTCTGCCATACTTCTATCGACAACATGTAGTGTCAGATCAGACGATGCCAAACTCCAACTCTAAACTGATAAGCGATACTTTGCATCAGCGGTAGTCAAGATTAATAGCTTTTCCTTTATTAAAGAACACAATAAATATTACAGTATCAACAAATTTTCGCGAAACCGAAAAATAATCTTTTCCTTAAACCTCCGCGATCGCACAATATCATAAACATACGTATCACAGTTAACACCAGAAACATAAGATTTCTTTAAACTGTTCTCAGGGGTTTCATGCACATACCGCGGAATAAAATATTCTCGGTAGCTATCGGCGGTCTCTACGTAACGATTAATAAGCTGAGTACAAAATATGAGCAAAACACTATGGGTAACAGCCTCTGAGTCGATTCTATCTTTCTATTTAAATCAGAGCTAAAAAGGCGTTAATGGTGGATTTTGATTGAATTTCCCAGTACACTATAACAAAAGTAACAGTAGGAGACTCAGATGAACACAGAAACCACGAAAGGCTAAACCTCACAATACATTACGGGTTTTAGCCAAGGTCAGAGTAATAGAGCCTGGCTTGTAGTACGGTAAATCACTGTATGCCACGTCGGAATCCGTGTTCCAACAAGAAATTCCGGTTTCTGGCCTGGCTAGTCAGAATGTGCATAGGCTCAATCCTGTTGGAATAAGTCGAGAACGAAATCCGTTTATGCAGAATGAAGTTCTTCTACTAGTGCTAAGAGGTCGGTGTTTAGGATCTGCAACTCACGGCGCCATCTTCTATGTTTGAACTGCACTTTGGGGAATTCCGTTGGATCTCGCACTCCCAGCGGAATCGTTCCCATTTCATTTAAATTCATTTTATAACTAGAATTCATTGGGGTCATAATCTGTTGGTCTACGCAAAGTTCTCGTGGCACTAGATCTATTACTACCGTTAAGCACTGAGTGAGACCAGCCCCCATCCAGCCCCAGGCGACTATTTCTTCCCGCGGCAGCAGCAACCCACTCGCTTGTATAATTGTTTACAACTGTGGTGTTGGTAAACCCTCGCCCCCACTCGTGAACCATGTTGAACCTGTTGGCAAGGCTCGAACCAGGGCGAGTAGGCAACTCTGGTCTCCGGAGCGACGCGTTTGGAATAAGATCACGTGATAGGCTATATGATGAGCCGGGACTGAAGTGCTGATTCGTCGCGGAGGCGTAAGAGGCGAGCTGGCCGTTCCATTCGGATTTCCACGAGTCGTAGATTCCCGGATTGTAATTCCGGGCGTTTCGATTCGGGATTCCGGTTGACGAGGCTGGTCGCTGAAAAAATGTCAACTGATTACGTTTCCGGTCTCGCTTTATAGGTTTTGTCGTAGCGTGGGATCGACAGGAGGCATATTGTTAAGCAAAAATCTGACCATAAATGATATTAACAATGTATCAGGGCCAGGGGTGTCTGTGGAGAACTAATACACAAAGAACCCGTGAGACAAAGGTGGCATAAGATAATTTAATTACTGACATAATTATAAAATCATAAGAGGGACTGCGTGGTGCGCCACAAACCTACTGGACCTTGATTGACGCGAACATCTAATTCATATAATTATTAAGATAATTACTGATTCCAGACAGTTTCTGTGACAAGATTGTACGCCAAGGACAAACACACAGTCTTACGTCCAGACATATACAATTTAGCAAATTTACTTCAGTTTTCGATGGTGTGCAATGAATCTGATCTGTATAACTTTTTGTTCCCACCTTCCAAAATAGAGCAATATCGGTTAATTGAAATTTTCAGAAAGGGCGGATAGGTTTTAGTCAATCAACTGCTGGTGGTTTCTCCCACACTTCAAAGCAGCCGACTGACGAGACACAGAAATCAAAATACATTTATCATATCCATTCAATAGACGCGGTTATGGTAAAATACATATTAAAGCATATGTGACTCATTTGAAAAAGAAAATACAACTGGATTTATTAACATTCAAGCAGCATACTGATCTTGGGGCAAGCCATTCACCGAAGGAACTGTCTTCGATAAAATGAAAACAAAAAGGAGATGGTTCTAGCAGTAAGAGAATAAAAATCTGAATTAGGCTCTTAAGAATATACATCGCTAGTAGCCCCGTTCGAAAACTGAGGCAACTTCTTAACCAGAAAAAAAAATGTCTGAATTGACTGCAGTATGATTTGGAACTCTTGTCGTCACGGCAGTTCTCAGAAACTCGTTCAGGTAGAAGAATGCTGAATTTTCCAACACATTGGCCGGGTTATAAAGTCAGTACAATTGTCAAGATAATTCTTAGAACCCGGTCAGATAAAAAAAAAAAAAAATACTGCAATTCTCCGAGGCATTAAATTTTTAAATCTCTTTGTCACGCAGGACTCGGTTCTCGGCAGCCGCTAAAAACCTTTTCCTATGGCCTCTGATGGACACTCCTATCGCTCAGATAGAAAAAATCAGGGGTCAAATACCACAACCTTCACTGACTGTTTCATTCGTTGACGCTCTAAATATAATTATAAGTATAACATGATAATGGTCCAACTTTGCTATGATTCGGTAGACAGACTGATGGCATTTTCGTGCATGTGAAAAGGTCGATACGAAGCAATTCGAATGAAAAGACAAGATCGTCTCTTGACCATCACGCAATTTACTCCATCTGACCATGGTGCGTCGATTTCGGCATGCTTCGTCGAATAGAACAAATAGAGCCATCAGTCGCCGAAAATCGAATCAGAGATAAATGACGCGTACATTCTTTGCTCATTTAGTAAAATCGGTCATGCGGTTGTTAGTTTCGATCGTTTTTGGAGCGACCCTGAAATATAAAGTCTGCGGTTTATCCTTCAGCAATATTGGTAATTGAAAGATGACAATTTGTAGGACAGAATTTAGTAATTTTGTGGGGAGGGCGCATAACGTGTTCGAACCAAATTTTCTGCTTTATTAGCTTGTGCGGTAGGAAGTTTTTTGCGAAAGTCGTATGATCGAATTCGTCACGATGAGAGGCAATCCTAGCCAAGAAACTGGTCTTTACGAAAAAGTAAAATGAAGGTCCTTCCGGATCGTGAGTGACCCCGAGTCTAAAATACCAATTATTTTATTTGTTTCTGTCCCTTCAACAAACCATGACGTTTGCTTGCTTACTATTACCGTTTACAGGCTCACGTTCAGGTTTTTTAATTTTAAAAATTAGCATGTCTTCTTACCCCTAAATCGACTATCTCATTAGCCGTAAACAAAAATTTGTTCGCCCCTTAATTTGTTCGCCCCTAAATTTGAACTCGGCCTGTCCCTTGACCTAAAGAATCCTTATACCATGTTTCATCAAAATATCTAGTTCCCTTCGTGAGTTATCGTGCTCACGGACGGACGGAGAGATGGACAACTTTTACGAAGTCATAGGTATCCCTCCACTTTCGTTTTGGGATCCCAGAAAACTAAACTGTTGCTCTCGCAACACTTGAGTTGGCGAAGCCGAACACAGGTTGCTGCAATAAGTTTCAGCAAGTTCAAACTTTCAACTAGTTTCAAAAATACTTCATAACGTTATATATCGATTGAGGGGGCCAGCAGGGATACGAGCTCGATACCCTAAATCAAATGCCAGATACCCTAACCCAATAAAGGATCGATTATTTGAGTGAAGCTAGGAAATCAACCAACCAGAATTCCAATCCAATTCAGATTATCCAGCGCTAGGCATAGGTGTCCCAAAGTCAACGATTTGTGGTAGACTGGGGGGGGGAGGTACTTTTTTCTGCCATATCTTCCCAGTTCTTAATTTATTTTTCTTTTCACCCGAGCTTTCAACTTTCGGAAAACGCTGAGGAAAACTGGGCGACTTTTCAGCTTTGCTTTGAAACAGCCAATATTATCGAAACAGCAGTAAAAGAATGGAGATTTAACACGAATACCCCGCTGTCGGGTCAGCCCAATACTACGATGTCCCAAACTGCTCAATATCTCACAAAAAATAAATCAATATATGAACAAATTACGTTCTCTTAGCGTGACAGACTGTTACATCTCTTGCTTCACGCCAAAGTTCATTTAGAGACAAATTTGACGCTAGAAATTAAAGCTCTTCAAATTAAAATTCAAAAATCAGGTAAAAAAAAGTTAGATTAAAGCTGTCTAGGAAATGTGTTTGGCGGAAATTTGTATTTTTGCTTGCCCTTCCCCCAGCCACCAACGTTGCGTTTTTGGAATTGTCAGAAGATCAGGGAGTTGCTATTAATTTTGGATCCAATAGTCTACTCAGACACGATGAAAATTTTCTCTTCTGTTTTGTCCAAATTTTGGATCTGCTATCGGACTTGCAAAAATCGGATTACGTGAGCACGCCTTACAACCTCTCTAAATATTCCGAGAAACCAAAACTCGGAGAACTTACTCTTGCGGGTGGAAGCCTAGGTTTTCCAATTTTCGAAAGGTCATCCCAAGGATCAGGTGGCAAAGGTCCTAAGTCGTATGGGTCTTCCATTGCATAATTGTCCAGGCCTTCACTGGTCTTGTTCAGTTCATTCAACATTTCCTCCGAAAGCGGAATTCCTTTTTTCACCTGGTTGACTCGTCGACGACGAACAAGCTGAAAGAAGAGGTGGGTTTTAAGTTTACTCCGAGCTAAGAAGATTTTCCGCAGGGCAAGGGGTTGCTCAGCAAGGGGTTGCTCATTTGGTCGGTATTTTTTGTATATCATCCCTTGGCACCGGGCGGGCACACCTGCCATGAAGCCATCCACGAAACAATATGGCCCCACGACCTCACGGCATGGTTCATGGAGGCAAACTAAAAGCTTAACGCCAAACGTAAATACAAATAAATAAATAAAGAAAGAAGAGTAGGCTATTGGTTTCTTCAACTACCTTAATTCGTAATTCAGAGCTGAAAACCACCATTTGTATCATTGTATTTTTCAGCCACCATTAGTCAAAAAATCCGATCAATTGTTGTGGGAAATCCCCGAGGAGTGGCTCATAGGCCAACCGTTCCTCCTTCTCCCGACTCAGAGCCGCCGGAAAAGTAAGATATTTCTAAAGTTAAATGGGCCGCCGGACTCGCCGGAAAAGTAATAGATTTGATACTCTAACGGCGCGATTCGGAAGTACACTACACGGCCCTGCCATAGTCAGCGGAACGACCATAGACAAAGAAAATATTCAGCAGTGTATGAATAAAACGTATCTAAAAGAAAAGATTTTTCTCAATAATTTATTCTGAAGTTTTATCCATTTCTGCTTAACAATTAGCCATATTTTCAAGACGAAAAGGTATGTACACCAAGCTAGTCAGCTACGAGTCCTACTGAATAATCAGTGAACAGACGATATTGACTATAAAGGGGGAATTCGGTGTCTGTCAATATTGTTAGCTCTTGTTATGATTTTGCAGAGGCAAAAGGTACAGTTGTGTTCACAAATCAGTCCGTCCGACTGATAATGCCCCCCCCCCTTCTCCGCTGTATCAATCGACTGAATTACCACCTTTGGTAAATCGCTAGAGAAAATAAGAAACGAGGTTGTATTTTGCACAGGAGTTTCAAACGTTGGAAAAGATCATATTACCAAGCATTAGTTACGTTATTTACCACGGTTTAGTCCTGTTTGCAGTTAGCGCGGTGTCTGATATTGCGATACCACGGTCCCGACCGTATAGTAACGGGCCGTGGTATCTGAAAAAGTCATCTCACTTCCATCATCACCAACGCAAAAGCCTAGGATTTTGTCACATTGGAGGGAAAGAAGTTTGGCACTTGTGATGTTAGTGGATGTAAGTATTTCTTTTGGGGTTACTTCTAAAAGCGCGAATTAGGCAATTGTCGCTTTTGCAAAGCAACCGTAGTTTCAGATACCATGGTAACTGCAAACACGACAAAAATGCAGATCCAGTTACCGTGGTATCAGATACCATGGTATCTGCAAAAACGCAACTATTGACGTCTGCTACGCCCTTCAGCTGACCTTTAACTTAAGTAGTTATAATGCAGTCACGATTTCATCAACAAAAAACCTATTTGCGACTTACTAAAAAGATCTCCAGTGGGAGTTAATTATGAAAGCAGTAAGAAAGGTTACACCGTACATACAGAGGTCAAGGATTTGAAATCCGTCACCTACTGACCAAAAATGTTCAAATTAATCATCTTTAACAGGAGAGTCTAGTTGAGAACAAAGGCAAGCCGTAAGTTATGAGATCAGATGATGATCCACTTAGATGTTCGTGAGCCAAAAAAGTTATGGAACCTGAAAGGCCAACCGTCTGTTCCCACATGTGGAATTAATTTCATCATAATCGTGATGATATAACCAATTTTTTTCGCCGAGACAAATAATACATCTTGTATCGTTTTCATAATCCCTTGTATCCTTTCATAATGAAGCTTTAGTGTGGCGTACAATATTTGAATAGTAAAGTTCGTGAGACCCATTTTGTCGTATAATGGTGTGGACGAGCAACCGGAATTCCCATCAGGATATTCTGCACTTTCGTCACTAAGTTGAGCTTTCCATACGGAATTAATGGCTGTGTAAAATCTTGGCAGGAAGACATGAGAAAGACGATAAGAGACGTCCATTCGGTGGAGGGGGGAGGGTATCTGCCCCCCCCCCTGGCCTTCCAAGGTAGACCAAGACTATCCACAAAAAAAACCTTAAGTCTGCAGAAAACAAAGTGATTTGACAGAAGTAAGACAGGCAGTTGCGGAAGTGGATCTTAAGGTCTCTCATCAAGACCTTGAACTCTTTAAGGCTGAGACCTGGAATGACGCCGTTGCCCCCCCCCAGGTTTTCTCAAAATGACGCACCTGAAGACGATATAGGAACCCTTTAAAGCAAAACACTTCCTCCGAACTGTTTCCTGTTTACAACGCGTCCGTTTTCTCGCGTGTCAATTCCGAAATTTTCCTGACGTTACGTCTCACGGGAACATTCTCAACTGATGGCGCGGACAGGTGATCAGATTTTTCGGCCGGATTTTCCTCACTTTTCCGTAACGGAACTGAGAACGGCGCTGAAAATCCGGGCAGGACTACTAGTCCGCGATAACTCGACCTCGATAATTCTGTCCCCATCATGAGACAACATCTATTGAAAGCTGGCTGGACGAAAAGCAATCGAGGACATTGCATAATTACCATGCAAACGAAGAGCGTAATTAAAGACAATTTTCGGCGTACAAAGACAGCTTTGTCCAAACAAGATCATTACAGGAATCGATACACGGTCACCCAGCTATTTCCCACAATTATGTCAAATACAGTTTAACCCAGAGCAGTAATTGCTAATCTAATTCGGTTCGCAATTACTGAACGATTAAAATTTTTACACCAGTGCAGTTTAATAGCTTAATTGGCTCAGATCATCTGTTGGACGACCTTGTAATTCCAGGAAGAAGCAGAGTAAAAAAAAAGCAAATGGCAAATCATTGCACGTTCTCCACCACAAAGTGTCAAGCTCCGAGTGTTTTTGACATCCAATTCTCTGGAAAATTGTTGACAGCTAATTTTTTTTTGTGCCACCTTTGCCATTTATAAAAGAAATTGTTTTTCATAAACAAATTGTCCCGGAAATGATAAAAACGGCGGACGTCAGACAGAGAATGAGCACTCGCCCCGGCACGATCAGAAGTCTAAAGTACGAGCGATCATAATAAGTCGATCAAGCTTGCAGATATTAAAGTTGTGTTCAACGACGTCCCCCAAATGAGACTATTTTGTTCTAATTTCTTCGACGGGAATTTGTTGGTGTCACTTGACCAAAGTTTATTGACATTGGAAGTGTCCGTATCCAGGAATGTATTCCGGGGCGGGGGTCGCCCTCGGGTTGGACCAAATAGTACAAAAAAGACATAGATCAGAGGTTAAAACCTATAAAAAAATTATTATTTTTGCAATAACGAAAGTGGGGGCGAGGATGTTAAGTAGACCAACCGTGCAATCTGTGAGGCCCAACTGCACGACCATCCCAAAACACAAATACTATTCGCCCTAATTTCCTTTCCAACATATGCTAAGGTTTGGCGTTCTTACCCCCGCCCCATCCCCCCTGGTTTGTTGGAAAGGTTGCCAGCCATCCATCACAGTTTTTCTTTTCAAGGTGGCTGTGAGGGGAATCACAATGGTCTCAAGTCATAATGATCGGAAAAGAAGCAAAATTACTAGATGGTACAAAATCCTTGCGTTCTCTTACAATGCCACTGCTCGTCCCCATGTTTTGTATCTTTCCCCCTTCTGAGCCGTCTTCAGTAACGAAAATCATCGACCAATCTGTTCCACTTTCTTTCCGTTTTCCAAGAATTTTTTGCACCCCCCCCCCCTCCCCGGACAAGACACAGCAACCTCACAGAAAAGTTCCATGTAGGTGATCCAGGGCCGTATCCAGGGGGGGGGGGGGGGGTAGGAGTTTCACCCCCCCCCCGAAACATACAAAAACACTCGTTTTATATGGGCCTTAACGTCTGATTGATGTCTTTTTTGTACTTTTTGGTCCGACCCCCGGGCAACCCCCCCCCCCCGAAATAAATTCCTAGATACGGGCCTGAGCTGATCCCTCTGTGGCTGTCTTGAAATCCATCAACATAAGGAAGCAAAACTGCCGTCACCCCTGGAGCCCAAGATGTTTTGGTTTCATGAATTGTAATTATTCTGATTGTGGGTGTAGTTTTGTTTCTTTCTTTTTTATTTTTCTGCTACAGTCTGTCAGTACCGAGCCGGTTTATAAAAATTTAATTTAATTTGATTGAAATGCCGACGACAACAGAGCTCGTCTGAGATTGACCCGCAGGCATTTTCTGGCCCCCGCGCAAGACGGGACGACGTGCCACTAGATATCTGGACTAGCCATCTGGAAAACTGAATGCATCCAGGGACATTTGGGCTAGCAATTCTCTTCCGGAAATCCTAGGAATTATTTTTTCTTTATGCGCTGAAAATCTCCCAGAACAAAAGTCAAATTTTAGATCTAACTTGTAATTTGTTCTATAATAGGTGTCGGCAACGGGATAATTCACAGGAAAATCTCTCCACATAACACTTTAATTACCGCCAAGCCATCCCATGAACCTTATCTCCACTTACAAGATTCACGCCAACGGCCTTGCACGCTCGTGACGAAATTCGGCTTGGATCCGACAGAGATATTTACTGAGTTAATAAAACGAACAGTGAAAGCATTTTATTCATTCCCACTTTAGTCACGTCTGTTCTTGACTCAATGTCATGAACATCAACCTGCATGGCAAGCCGGTCTTCGCAAATACAGTATTCTTTTGAACAGACATTGTCGAAAGCAGGAGTTAGGCGTGACCGCCAAGAGACTGAATTTAAAAATGTTTCCTTATCCCTAAAGAACCATTGGGGGAAAGGGTTTATAAGGAAAGTTAAGTTGAGCTCTGCTTCTTACACCCTATGTCCGGTTCATAAGTAGGGTATAGTTGCGATGCAATAAGTTGAGATAAAGATTGAGAACAGAGACTTTTGGGCGAGAAATAATGGAAAATTTGGCTAATCCTTACTACCTTCGTCGGCTCGGGAGGCTCTTCAGTAGGCTATGGAAAATCGTGAGCGTTTTTTGGAGTAAGGGTTCTCGCTTTTTGGTGTTTATAGAGTTTCGGAGTGTTAGTTTTTATTTTGTTTTATTATCCCGCCATGACCCCACGGGATTTTTGAGAATAAATTAATTTATTCTCAATTAATTGCGTTAATTACCGTGATTTGTAATTTGTTATGTTGATGATCCACAGCTAGAAGTTGTAAATGCTATTAAGGAAATAAATGAGTTATTTATTTATTTTATTCATACACAAAACAAAAAATCCTATTAGGCTACTTCGGCAAAAGACCGTCAGACGGTCAATCTTCACGGTCATGCTTGGCTCTTTCGGAGTCCGAATGCTAGAACCGGATCCAAACCTTCGCAATTAGTTAACGAGTTAGCTGATTTCACAAATAACCCGACTATAGGAAGCCGTATTCTGTATTTCCTTTTGGACATGTTAAAAATAAAATCAATTAATCAACAGAACCTGAATGGGCCTCGATAAAGCTAATTTCACTTGGCTGTATCTATTTGCCCACCTCGAGCGGTGTGGAGATTCAGGCAGATACGGCCTCTTCATAATAGCAAGCCGGTCTTCGCAAAAGCTTTGTTTTTCTTGTTTTGCATTTATTTATCTTTTGTTGTTGTTGTTGATTTTGTTGTACCCTCTGTATTATATTCATTGTTAAGCGTTCATTTCCCTTTTTTTTATGTATGTACTGTGCAAATGCCTTAAATAGGCTGCATGTAATAAATTCATTCATTCATAGTTCAGAACATTTCTGACCACGGTCAATAATTTTGATTATTATTATTTATGCTGAGGGGCGGGCCAAAAATTGTGGCCGAAACTCAGGCCACAAATAATGTGAGGGTTACCAATCATAATGGTTTATTAAGAGAGGAACTTGAGATAAAAAGTCCGGCTAGAGCCGCTCCTGGTAGTTCTCTTACGGTTTTTACTGCATTTTTGACTGGTCCAAAAGTGAATGTCGGGTGATTGGACTTGCACTTGCAGCGCTTGAGGGTTAAGACGTGTGTACTGAAAAACCGGTCAATAATATATGTGATGCATGTGATTTTTCAAATTCGAAGGATCGACCTGATGCGGCAAAAAATTGGTGAGAAACCACTGAAGGCCGATAGGAATGATTATTGCGAACGCAACTTTTTTCTACAAAATTCTAACACAAGTAAACATTACGGCCAAAAGTAGAAGCCAGCTTCAACCCTTTAGCGCAGTTCGAACCTCTTTCTTGTTGACTAAATTCTACTTACTAGGTCTGCTAGTATTTACTGAACCTAGCGGAAACACCTTTTCTTCTTGAAACTGGGAGGATTTGTGATCAGAAATGTTAAAACAATATCAAATCAGTTCACTGTAAGAAAAAAAAACACTGCCAAGTAAAGTAGCTTTTTTTATACACCGGCTGTTTTACTAGCAGCTACTTCGACATTGCCCAGCAGTGTGCTTTCGGAATCGCACCACTAAATGAGCCAATAATCGTCCTAGTTTAACGCCTCTTGAAAGTGGGTGATCCAGGCAATGAAAAGGCGAGAATTCTGAACTAACTTCTCTGAGTAAGGGAGTTGGCATCGAGCAATCACTACGTCGAATTGGCTCTTTATGTTATCATTAGATTCTCACATTGTGCTCATTTTTGTCCGACAAATAACAACAACCCAAAACCAAAATATACTACTATTTCAAGAAAAAGAATCTTGTTTATACTGACGGTATCAGAAACCAAACGTAACAATCCATTTTTGGACGAGAATCCATTAAGATCTACTGAGACGTACGGCACAATTTATATAGAGGCGAAAGCCTTATTATTGCAATTATATTATTATTATTATTATTATTAAATATTCCTTCAGCCCAAGCTGACTGCGAATCATATTTGACAGTGCAAAACGGATAAGTCAGCTGAAATTTATTGGAGCTATATTTCGGCCCTTCTTGGCAAGGGCCCTCTTCAGGCTCAAAACCGCTCAAGATGGAAAAAACGAAACTTGTGATAACAAAACTGAAGATTCTAGCTTAGTCTTAAATAGCTTATCTTAGTCTTAAGTTATTTAAGACTAAGCTAGAATCTTCAGTTTTGTTATCACAAGTTTCGTTTTTTCCGTCTTGAGCGGTTTTGAGCCTGAAGAGGACCCTTGCCAAGAAGGGCCGAAATATAGCTCCAATAAATTTCAGCTGACTTATCCGTTTTGCACTGTCAAATATTATTATTATTAATATGACTTGGTTAAGCTGACACCACTCCCCGCCAGAAAGGCTTTCCACTTCCTCCATTTCCTTTGAATTAGGGCGATTCTGGCGGATTTGCTCTCTGAAAAGCAAAGCGAGAATCCGCCGAGTACAAGAATAAACAGAAAGTCGTTGCGCCTTTCAACGGTGTACTATTTACCCCAGCCGGTTAATGTGAGGCCCGTGACGTTTTAGTGACGTCATGAAAGAAATAGGGAAATTCGATAAAATTTAAATTGCAGAATATACATTTGTATCTATATTTACAGAGCAGAGCGGAGAGCGAGACGCCGGACGCGTTTAAATTTATAGACCGTTCTACACTGTCAGAAGTTTCATAACAGATAGCGCATAACACTTTCAACAATAACACCTTTTCACTTAGAAATAAAGTGTTATGACCAATTAAGTTTACACTATTTTCTCCAACAACACCTTCAATTGGTAAAAATACTAATGGGAACGAAAGGAACATAACAGATAACATCCCAAAGTGTTATCTGTTGAAACCGGGCATCCTTCTGTTGTCGTTATGTAACTTCTGACAGTCTAGTATTTTTACCAATTGAAGGTGTTGTTGGAGATCTAGGCACGAAATAGTGTAAACTTAATTGGTCATAACACTTTATTTCTAAGTGAAAAGGTGTTATTCTTGAAAGCGTTATGCGCGATCTGTTATGAAACTTCTGTCCCTATAGGGACTGTCAGTTCAGTTAGAAAATGGAAAATACAGACTTCCCGTGTGACGTCATGGGCCTCACATGATCGACACCTTTACAACTTCTCGCTGGCTTGCCAAATTCACTTTCCACCTACAAGGCGGATTCGCTTTCCATGTCACTTTCGAAAACAAGCGGAGAGCAGCAACAGCCTCAGAAAGCGAAGCAAGTTTTAGCCGCGGTCGCAAGAACACACGGCGGAGAAGCCAGCGGAGCTTTCCAGAACGCCAGAATCGCCCTCAGATTTCGATACCCGGTTATCAAAATGTCGTATCTCCAATTTTGGGGCAAACTGAGTTACCGTGGTCAGATTCTCCGGCCAAAACTACGCATCTCCGTGTTCTTGTCAACAACGTACGACGATCTAAGAGTCATCTAGAGTCTCCGATCAAAAATATTTATCACTGGAGAGGTAGGATTTCCGATCTTAATTTGCGTATCCTGTAAAATTGACAAATGTGGCCTTTTGATAACGGAGTATCGATTCGAAAATTGTAAACTCGTGTTAATGTTTGTCCCCAAATGATGATGCCGCTGAAATATAAAAATCGGATTTTGGAAAACTATGAGACTTACCATCGTGACTCCAAATGAAACGACGAAGAGAAGCGACAGCAGTCCTATGGCGATAACGGCGATCGCCCAGCTAGGGAACAGTGATGTATCCGTTTCCGGTCCAACTATGGCATCAGAGTTGTCTTTCATCTGGACTGTAAAGAAACAAAAATCTTCAGTTCTCTATAGGCGTAGGCTATTCTCGCCGTTCCCCGAGGACTCCACTTGAGGAATCCCCGCGTTTTTGTTTGTCCCGGGGACTCACTCCCCCCGTATTCTCGCGAGTCCCCACGGACGGGGAATGCTCCGATTATCATCACCATCATCAAAAAGGGCTCCCTTTCAGATTCGGAGGGGAATCAATTTTGCTGGTGTTGGTGCAATTCAAAATTAATTAAAAACAATCAGGACAAGCAAAACCAAAAATAAAGTGGATCCAAATAAATTTCGTCAACTGCAAAATTTTTTTCGAACAAAATCTATTTTAGAAGCATTCCTCGTGTTCTCGCTGTTTTCCGTACGCGGAGTCCGCGTGGAGTGACTCCCTCTTATTCTCGCCGTTCCCCTCGATTCCCCGAGGAGTCCTCGAGGAACGGCGAGAATACGCCTTATATTCCAGAGCAGGAGGATTAGTTATCAGCCTTCCATCGTTTTCTCCTTTTCTAATGTAGTAGTAATCATACGAAGCAAACATGATACTGGCAACGCCAATTCGTCTACCTATCCACCTGTTGACTCAATCCAACGTATGCTGTATTCAAAAACGTCTCTGGTCAGATGAACGAGAATGAAAATTTAATGAACTTACTCGGCCCGCAGCCCGAAACCGTAAGGAGGCATGCGAAGCACACCATACCTCATCCACTCGGTTTCTAAAGGTGAAGAAGTTTAAAGTTTAACCAAAAAGGACTGGGATAGGACAGTCTAGTTACCCATCCTTTATTCACTTAAATTGGCTTGAAGACCCGTTGAAAATGCGTTACTTGGTTATTCCGCTATTCACGAATAATCGATTTTCAAATAGTGGAATTTCCATGTGATTTGTGGTACCTCTATCTCTATGCGCTTGTATTTTTGTTGTATACCTTACAAGAAAGATTTATGACTTTTTTTTGTTCAGGCACTAAGCAATCTACACCAATATCGCCACTGCCCACTGAAAAGCCGCATTTGTGTTGAGACAAACAAATTTCCGCGTCATAGTAGAATTTACGCTGTGGGGACGGCCGCAGATATTCTGAACGTCATAACTAGAGCAGATAGTAAATAAATATAAAAAAATCCCTTTGCAGAATCCAAATAATTCAATGTATTCGACTAAATGACACAAAAATAAGTTGGCTTTTCAGTTAAACTTTAAGGAAACACGTATGAGAGCGGACATAAAACTCTTCTCATCTTTTCTCATTTATGTATAATTAGAAACGTTGAGCCGAGAAACCTGCTAACCACTCTAATTCATGTTAAAAAGCGACTTTACTCATGCACGAAACAACCTTCCGCATCATGCGTGAATCAGTTATGAAAGTTTCCGCTTGGAACGAAGCGCAAATGAAGTCTTCAAAAGTTACGCTTTTTTCCTTCAATCGAAGTACAACCCACAGCAACGGCAAGGACGATTTAACATAATGTCATTTTTAAGTCAAGCGAGCATAAACACATTCCGTACATCGTGATTGAAATTTTCTCTTAGGTCTGAATTTTTGTTGTGCTTTTTTCTGTCACGATTATTCTACTCTATCAGTTTTCTTTCGTTGTCAAGATGAGTGACAAATAAACATTACATTACATCGGTTCCATGTCGTCACAAAACTGAATTTCACTATGAATGACTTCTACATTATTTTTTACTTCCCGCCTAAAGGAGTTCTTTAGGCGAAAGCTTGTTATTGTTATGTGCCACACAAAGTCACCATTTTTCTTGCTTCGTTTGTCTGTATCTATCACTTCCAGGTCTATTGATATCTGGCCTACCAGACATCCTCACCATTTCAAGAGCTCATTATAGTCCTGTTACATGCCCCCCCCCCCCAAAAAAAAAAAATGTAAGCACTTCTTCTTAAAGAACGTGTTTTTCCAAACTCGGTTAATCATTAATCCCTCGGTTATCACGGTGAACGAACAACCGTATCATCCAAACTGGTTCACGATAGGCTACATACTCCAGAGTTGCGTTTTCTTTGAAGTTCATCGTACAGCGGACTGTCCGTTGCCGTTTTATTCGCCAGCGGGCCGTACGCTGGGAAGGCGCGGCATGCCCGAAGTCGTTTTATTTGCTAGCGGAACGCCCGCTGAGTGCCAGCGGACCCGCTAGTTTGTACGCTGGGTGAGGCAGGGAGTTGTTCAGCCTACCTTCTGACGTAGTCCGCCGGGAATAAAACGGCTACTTACAGTCCGCCGTCTGCTCCCGCTGTACTGTGAACTTCAAATAAAACGCAACTCAGGTGAGACGGGAAAAGAAGATACATCCGCCCAGGTGGAATTACATTTTTTTTTTCAATGACAAGTTCTCTAAAGGGATGATTATATCTCAGAAATGGTGGAGAACCAGTCGGCAGGAATGATCATTTCAAATACAACTTTACCTTTTCTGCAAAATCCTAACAGCAGCCGATTTTACTGGCAAAGACTGAAACCGATTTAAACCCTTTAAAGCAACTCGCCCCTCTTTCTTGTCATCCCACTAACTGTTCAGTAGGTCTGACAGTCTTCATTGATCCTAGAGCCCAAGCAGACTGGGTAAAATAAGGAGTATAGGAAAAACAATAAAGGAAAGAAAAATAACTGCCCAAACATCAATGGCTTAAACGCTCCATTTTTCTGACTCAGCACGATCTTCACTTCTTGCTGCGTTCCACAGATTACTGGGTATACCATGGTTGACAGAACACAAAAACATTCCGTATGACAGACAAGATGAGTAGTCAAATGCATTAGTACTTCTTCCTGTAGTGAAAGTCTAACTTAATCAGATTCAAAATACTTGTTTGTTGTCTGGAATGCAGTAGCATGAAACACGCCACGCAACTGCGAAACAACGAAGATTCACATTTAAATCTTACTACTCATGCACAAGCAACATATCGCTAAGATGAATGGCAACTCTTCATGCTCCTACGGTGGTAAACAACATAGTTAGCAACCAACAGTAGTTTCATAAGTTTCATTTGAAACTACTCATCTGTCTAACCCATTTTGCTGCTTCACTCTGTCCCTAATCGTTCAATCAATTCTGGTTTGCGAAATTCTGAAATTCATTATTAATTTTATCAACCTTTCTGCAGTCAGCTGCTTCGTTCATTTCCATGTTTGGCTATTTTCAAGGCGGAGCAGGCTCCCGCTTACTAGTTCCGAGGAACTTATTGGTCAGGAATATCGATTCGATCAAGCATTTCTCTGTACAAATCGACTTTTGTGGTTACAGAACCAAATTTTCGACCACTTTCAACAAACATATTTACAATATCTGTGTCAATAAACTTAATAATCATCTTTTGCTAAATAGTTTTATGAGGATGTCCAGCATTTGGTAGTGCCCATTCCAGAACGAGGGTATACCCACATTTGTCGTAGTCTATAAACAACACAGGGGTTTTTGGTAGACTGGGATGCCCTGAGCCTTGGTAGACACATGGATACCCGAGCGCTTCGTCTTGTTGCAGTTTAGGCCTTTATAAGTTCCTTTATAAGTTCCTTGTCCTATTTGGCAGTAAAATATTATTTTTGACTATTGTAAGTCAATAAATACTTGGATAATTCAAAGTAGGTGTTTGTGGCACGTGTCGCCCCATCGTTGCACCACTTATCTCTGTGAGGATGAAAAACATACACTTTCCACCAGCGCGAGGTTCCCAAAACCAAGCATAAAACACTATTTTGTAAAAAAAATAAAGATAAAATTTGAACATGGAATAGAACTGGAATATAAATAGAACAGTTTTATAGGTAGGGTAGTGTAAAAGAAAAAAGGAAATATATGAGAATGTTTGAGGAAAGATTGAAAATTTTGAAAATAGGAGAAGTAGGTTTTAAGATGAAAGTGTGAATGACGTTAAAGTGGGGTAAACTATTGTGTAACGTGTGTACTAACGTGAATGAGCTGGAGGTGGAGACGTAGCAACTTGCTAGTTAAATTTAAAGCAACAAAGAATGGAAAGAAAAAGAAGTTACGCGGATAAAAACAAATTGTTATTAAACAAATTAAGTAACGATTTTGACACCAGAAACCGAACCTCTGAACCCGGAAATGCCAAAAGGTGCCTAACGCAACATTTGAATTGTCTCCGCTAAATACTTGATCACTCCTAAACAACTTCTGCGTCACATTTGACATTCAAAACTTCAACTTATGACCTGAGGCAAGGGTGGGTTCCACCGGATTCTACCGTGTACCATACAGTTTAATATCCTCCAAAGGCCTAATTACGCTAACCACGCCCAGAAACGGTACATTATTTCCTCACCACGTTACTACCAAACCCTCAAAAAAGAAAAGAAAAAGTGACATGTTACAAATTAAATTCTGTGAACAATACCATGAAAGGACAATAGAACGTCAAGGAAAAATTGGGCTCGTTTTTCAACCTGCCGAGATTTCTGATACGAAACAGCGGGATTTGTTGCGTGCTGATAGATGCTGAGTCTTTGATAAAATGAAGAGTGTTCGGTCTCTAATTCGAAGGTCCTAAATGAGGATTTTTTTTGGTTACTCAAGTGCTTTACGGATCACTGATTTCCGTTATTTCACTCCCTCGCCACAGCCAACCATACCGAATGTCTAAGGAATCTTCTTCTAAAAAATTAAATATTAAATAAAATATTCCTCACTATTTCGTCATTCAGGTTAGCCGGCGGGAAACTGTCTAACATGCGTACGATCCAAGCGGAAGGAGGGATTGGGATGAATTCTAGGTAGTACCAGGAGGACCGCCGCGAAAAATGAGGAAGGGCAGGACCCCTGTTCTGATTTTCGTCTTCTTCTTCCTTAAAGCACAACTCTTACCAGAAATGGTCTTCCCACGATGAAATAGCTCAGAAACATCGTTTTTAGAAAAAATTAGCGATTTTCTTGCTAGCGCTTGTCGACTCAATCCAGCCCTCCTGCTCTCCGACGCGGCGGGTGGACGCAAAATATTTGAAAACTGAGTGCGCCGTGGTCAAAAAGTGAGAAAACCAAGCAAAACAAAAGAAGTAGAGGTTCAAAACAGAAGGTGGACTTGATGGCCTACCATGTCTTCCAAAATGAAGAATAACACTTTGAAGCTTATCATGTCCTTATGCGTGAAAGAGTTGTCGGCGGACCTTGAAGCTCTCGGCGAAGTTCGCGTTGCTAGCCTAGCAAAACTCGGCTATCAGGCGGAAAAAGGGCTAAAAAAGTCGCAGATACAAAAGGAAGCAATGACGAAAGGCGGGGATTTCATAAGCTTATAACTCCATAAGGGAACTAGGGACAAAATAAAACGCGGTATAACCAAGAGGGGTCCTTTAAGACAGGCCCCTGTCCCTGGTCCGGTTGTGAAAAAAGGAAGGTTGCATATATATATACAAAAAAATATGTCTAAATTGGATAAATCAGCTGGGAATCATGAATGTGATTAACAAAACCAACCATTGCGGTCAATGTGTAATGTGTATATGATAGTGTAATGATACAAACATTTCAAGGTTACTTAAAATATGATAAAATATTCCGAAACTACTCTGGCACACAGATCAGTACCAAGCAAATCTGTTTTCCACACACCCACTGAGTTTTGTCTCATTACCTCACCAACACATGCTGATCCCACAGTTTAAGGCATCAGTGACGTACTTTTTAAACCATAAGCGTGAACCACGCGACTGAGTTTAGACGAACTAAAAATTAATTATTTTTTCATGGTTTGCAATCAACAGTTTGAAGACTCAAGAAATGTTGCCAAGATGCAATAGGTTATTTTACGGAAGAACACGAAAGCTCGTCAACCTCATGTCAACAGACCCATTTAATGTTTTCTGTACCCACACTTACATAGTACAGAAGCCGTACCGCGATAATTCGTCCAGTCAAGGTTTTGCATCTAGATTCGTATGCCCTTAGTTAATCGTATCAGAGCAGCTTTGTTATTTTCAGTCATACACCTACAGCTAAAAACCATATGTTGTATTTTTATTTTTTGTTGTAATTTTTTTATTGAGTATATGCAACTTTGAACACAACACCATACTTCAATTCAAGGTTGGCTTGAGAAAAGAAGGGGGGGGGGTGTTAAATTCGATTGCTTCGCGCAAATGCCCAGCTAAATTTCTCAAACTTGGTATCTCGTCTGTGAATTTCCTAAGGATAATCATTGGGTAGGCATACAGTCAGAGTATGAGAAGGCTGACCCTGAGAGACACCGCTTAGGGCATTGTCCTAAATGACGAAATCTTTGCCAGCCTTTTCTACTTAAACCCAGGCTTCAGCTTCCTGATTACCAGATATCTGGGCCTTCCGTACAATCAAGACATCCCCTCCGGATGCCATGAAAATGATGATAGCTAATTTCGCTTTTTGTCAAATTTTTTAAATGTTCCTTTTCGCTCGTCTCTTGCACTCTCCCTCTTCCCTACACCCTCCATTTGAATATTTATTTTGTCTCTTAAACGTGTTTCCTCTATGACACCCATCCAGATTCCGTAGTCTGTGGTGTCCAACTCTCCGGGCTTGTAGACGTTTTGACCTGGCTTTCCTCTTCCGAATCCAGCTATACGGAATCCGGAAGCGTGAAGATGAAGCCTTGCTTTTATCGAAACCGTATTGACGTTTCGTAAGAGCGCGAATACCCTCACAAAAAAAATTCTTCCAGATTAGTTCTTTTTGGCCGCTAGTGAACAAAGTGAACACTGACCTATTGGGCCTAGCCATATTTAAAACTGTTTAAATGCCCCTGCCTCTATTTGTGCTCTACCCAGCTCTGTTCTGTCAAACTTCATCAAGTTTGTCAATTCTGGCTTCCGACTTCAGTGTTGAGTGCTGGTCGACTACTGAAGCGAAACCCTAATCGCTTATTCACCCTTCAAATAACTTATACCAAGATCTCACGTGTGATTGTTATTGTTTCTCTAGCGTATCTGGCAGCAATTCTTTGTTGGATTTTATGAGGGGCGTATTAGGGGTTCATGATCTTTCCATAGCTACCCACAAATCCGCTAGATGCAAGCAGCAAGAACTGAGCCAAAACCTCTTAGGATAGTTACAATTTCCGTCTTATCTTTGCGTTAGTCCCAAGGCATGGCCTCAAATCCCACGGAGGAAATAAATGAACAGCAGACACATACCCACAAATGATGAAGCCCGTGGGTCGACTGAAAAATTTCCGAAGTGAAGACCTCCAGCGCCATCGCTTAGAGCTTGGTGGAAGAGCGTCCGGATGTCAGTGGCGTTCAGAGCCTTGTTAGAAGACGGAAGGGCGAAGTGAACGTAGTAGTCGACGATGACGCTTCCAGGACTGAAATATATAAATGGATTTATTGCTTGAAGCACGACTTCAACGACGACGAATGTATTTTCGCGATACCACGAGTTCAATTCTGTTTTTGTTCCTGTATCCCTCAGTGGCAAGTACCTAAACCTGGGATCTATTGGCCTTGATTCTTTTTGAACGTTCAACATATATATTAGGAGAAGTATGACTTCTTTAGGATATTGTCGATAAAATCAGATTTGACCAGGAAGTCTTCATAATGCACGTCGAAGAAAAAATAATATACCATTCAACGCGTCTTTCAAATCGCAATTTGGAAAATATTGTAAAATACTTTTACTTGAGTATTAGAGGGATTCCCCCTCCCTGACCAACGACAAAGGATACACTGTCAGAAGTTTCATAACATTTACAAAGGATCCACAATTTAAAAAGATACGAGACAACAAGATATCTGCTGGCGTTACCGACTATTTCCGTTATGAGCTTTTAAGCGTTATTTTTTCCTTAAAAGTAAAGTTGCAAACCATGTTTAGTGTTGTAATTCACAGAAACGTAATAATTAAGTTCCCCGCCACACAGACTAAATCGGTTGGGCCTAACAACGAATTTAATTATACTAAACAAAGATCTCTCTTGTATCCTAAACAGCAAATCACAAGTTTGCATGTTCGACTTTCATTTCCTGATCCTCTCTCCGATTAAGACTGACAGAAACTTCTTTTTTTTTATCCATCACCACTTACTCTAAATTCACAGAACTGGTGATTAATATCATCTAACTAAGGGATTGAGACGTTATGCTAGTGTCAGCCCCCGGGTAGGCTTCGAGGCTAGAGTCTCCGAATTTACTCTCACTTTACAATTGATCTTATAGGCATTTTAATGACTGATTATTCGCTTTGCTACTCAGCCTAATCCTCTGGTTCTAAACCTTATAATTAGTGATCATATACAACAATTTGAGTCCGGAACTAATGTTATTTCTTGTGGGTACTGAGATAATCACGACAGACTCAAATCCGACCAGAGGATAGCCCATAAATGCTGACACGGGCTCTAGCGACTCCAGAGGGCATCTCACTCCCAATGCTCAACTACTGCACTTTTCACTAAAGTTTAACTGAAAAGCAAATTAATTGTTGTGTCATTTGATTGAATACACTGAATTATTTGAATTCTGCAAAGGGATTTTTTTATTTTCCCCTCTTTGCTGTAGTTATGACATTCAGAACATCTGCGGCTGTCCCCACAGTGTAAATTCTACTATGACGCGGGAAATCTTAATCTCAACACAAACGCGGCTTTTCAGTGGTCAGTGGTGAGATTGGTGAAGATTGCTTAGTGCCTGTACAATCAAAAAATCATAAATCTTTCTCGTAATGCATAGGCCTACAACAAAAATACAAGCGCATAGAGTACCACAAATCACAAGGAAATTCCACTATTTGAAAATCGATTATTCGTGAATAGCGGAACAACGAAGTGACGCATTTTCAGCGGGTCTTCAAGCCAATTTAAGTGAATAAGTGATGGGTAACTAGATTGTCCTATCCCAGCCCTTTCCGGTTAAACTTTAACCTCATTTGAAGATAGTTTCCACTACTCTCTTTCAATGGGAGTTTTTGCGATTTTAAATGGATTTTCACATTAAGTATTTACTAAAAGGGATTCCAAAAGTTCACTTAGATAGAAGAAACACGAAAGTAAGGTTGTGTTCCACGGAGGTTCTTACGAGTTATGACGACAAAAGGATGAGCCTATGAGCCAGCATACTCTTGAGTCTTGTTCACGAAACTGGCACCGACGACGAATCGCCGTACGCCCAATGAAGAGCCAGAAACGTCACCACAACAAACGTTCACTGTCGCAAGTTTCATTACAGATAACACAAGGATGCGCAGTTTAAACAGACAACACTTGGGATGAATCTTTTGTGATTTTGAAAACGTTAGCCTATGCATGAAAAAGAGCCGAAAAAGAACCAAAAAGCATCTGCTGAATTTTTCGACATCATGACGACAAACAAGAAAGTCAACAGATGCTTTTTCGGCTCTTCGGCAATGCTTGTTACGCATAACATGGGACTATCATGGGACTGCACAGTGTACTGGTGTTATAATTAATTATAACGATCGTAGACGATAACAAGTCAGTGGAACGCAAGCTTAGGAAGAGGGCCAAATCACCTTTCCGAAATTCAAACAGAAAGTCAGTGGGTTGTTACATCTTGGTCACTGGGATAATAATAAGAATAATAATAATATATTCTTTATTTCCATAATAGCACAACATAGTATGGCTAGCAGAGGACCGTCATGACGTAACACATGTCAAAGCAGTGACGTACAATAATACAGTATATGATAGTAATGAATAGGGAAATAAAAATGAGAAATAAATAAGGTACGAATGATGATAAATATCGGTCAGACATCTTGGTTGATACATGTAACTGTGATGACATATCCAGCACTATTTTTTATGTAAAAGATATTATGGATCAATAAACAAAATTGTAAATTGTATTGGATCTGCTGACCGGCCTTTCCTTTCAATTGCCTCGGATTTTCCCTTCACACCATTCTCTTTCATATAAACTGCTGTCTGCTCAAAACAAAAGGAAGAACATGACATTCAACATCATAACTATTGTGACCACTATGATCAGGCATTTTTTTTTTTCAAAAACAAAAACTGCTCTAATTCAAGGGGAGGTTGATCTTTGATCCCATTGAAAGCTCATGTGTAAATGAGCTTATTCCAAAGCGTCAAAATTCGCCCTTCAACTCAAATGCTTCTTGACTCGCATCCTACGCTGAACTATGTGCAATTGTGTCTGTCAAAAGACTTGAAAGTGGTGAGCATCAGGTGTCACGGAAATGGTCGTTTTAAAACCACAAAAATTGCGAAAATTGTGCTACAGTGTCAATATTTCAAATTGTCCTAACATGAGCCGCGGAAGTAGACTAAACAAAACGCTGTGATGTTCAAATTTGCAATTATCCGCAGTAAAACGACACCGTAGCGAAGTGTTTGTACTTTTGGGTAAAACAAATTAAACTAAAAAAGGACTGCAAGGACAACGAATAACCTCAAGCTCTGCCGTTTTTGTTAAACAAAGAGGAAAAGTCGTACGGTTGCCTCGAGGTTAAAGTAAAGAGGGCACACAAAACTGGTTAAAATTAAGGGCTTAAAAAATTACAAAAGTATTTGGATACCCGGTGAATCCCCACATTGTACCAACTTTAATAATACCAAGGCAGTAAGGCCTGTTCACATCTGTAGTTGAAAGTTGTTTAGTAAGGGTTCAGTCCCGAGTCAGACAGAGCGAGTGTGACCAGCATACATTTTTGTTTCTGCGGTAGGTATATGGACCGAGCCTCTTTCGAACGCGAATGCGCGAAAAAGCAAATTCGAGAAAGTTGTTCATGGGGAAAAGTTTAAAGTAGCACCTCTAGCAGAAGTGTCGAGAAGGACGTCAGTGAAAAACTTCCAAAAAACTTACGAAAAGCTTAGGACTTGGGCGGAAAAAAAATAGCTAGGAAATATTTGCTCTCTAAACCTTTCACATTTCAAACCAAAGTTTCAGCAGTAAGAAAGAGCCCACCTATGAATCACAAACACCGCGCTGCTTTTTTGCATAATAGAGTGATCACACCCTACCCAACGAACACGCAGAAATCTACACCATCATCAAGACATAACAACAACGAATCATTTAACACTGTGAAGTATAGGATTTTCGACTTCGATTCTGAATTATCGGCGTTCGGTAGCCATTCTGGACCTAAATTTATCGGAAAGGTTTTTGACCCTTTTTTGGTTGTTTAATCATGGTATTGGAGATGAGTTTCAGAAATCATAAATGGGATCCTGAAGGTTTCAATCTTAAACAAGAAAATAAGTCTCGCACCATACTGGCCAGTTTTTATAGCATCGATCAAAGCCTGTCTTCCTAAATGGCCAATACTATCAAGTTGACTCGGATCCGTTTTCGTCGGAACAGGATTCAATCCCTCTATAATACCCAATCATGTTCTGGTAAATACGCTAAACACACATGAACATGGCTTTGGCAAGACGAAGGTCAACCAAATCCCACTTAATACAAAAGCAATTAAGCCATAATTACCTGAAGCCTTCAATGTCGACCCCTCGATAAAACTGAGCCAAAGCACTTGACCTATAAACACCGTCAAGCTGAAAAGAAAAATCAATATTATTTTCGAAACAAAAGTTATTAATGGTAAAGGTGAAACTCGAGATAGAGAGGTTATGCTTTTAACCTGTTTGGATAATTACATATTTCCGGCATACGGAGGGGATCCATCATATTCAACGAGCAAACGAAAGACGCACTCTTTGGAAGTTCAGACCATATGTGTGATCATTCAGCGCCAGGTGACAGTGGCTTATTTACTTTAAAGTTTAACCGAAAAGGGCTGATATAAGACAATCTAGTTACTCATCACTTATTCACCTAAATAGGATTGAAGACCCGATAAAAATGTGTTACTTCGTTGCTCCGCTGTTCACGAATAATCGATTTTCAAATAGTGGACTTTACTTATCGGATTTGTGGTACCTCTATGGTCTTGTACCCGTGTTGTATGCTTGACGTAAAAGATTTACGACAAATTTGCATTCAGGCACTAAGCAGTCTTCACCAAGCTTACCACCGGCCACTGAAAAGCCGCGTTTGTGTTGGGATTCAAATTTTCCGCGTCATCATAGAATTTGCGTTGTGGGGACGGCCGTAGATATTCTGAACGTTACTATTAGCGCAGATAGTGGAAAATAAAAAAAAACACTTGGCAGAATCCAAAGAATTCAGTGTATTCAATTAAATGATTCAAAACAAGTCGGCTTTTCAGTTAAACTTTAAGATGGAAATTACTGTAAAACAAATTCAATTTGTTTTGAATATTTGGGCAAGGCTAGATGGCTATGTGGTCCTTACTTTTGTCCTATTGTTCGGATACTGAATGAATGTATTTTCCATTCAATGAGTGAATGTCAGGAATTAAATGACCCGAGGAAGGAAATATTTGGGAAGTGATGTGTGGGGGGGGAAGTTTTAGGGATATAAGAACTTTGAGAAGATTCCTTAAGGTGGCCATGAGGCGCAGGTTTCGTAAATTATGTTTTGTGTTGCGGTGGGTCAGATCGGAGTAGGCTATAGGCTACTGTGGAAACTTGTTCACTGAATTTACAGTTCAGTGGACATTATACCAACTTCTTTTCATTACACTACGTCAGCTTAGAATACGCAACGCCTCGTAATCAGTCAAAAGAAAAAAAGTAATAGGTTTGTCTGGACTACACTTTCCAAAAAAATCGCGTGCATCCCGGCAGCGAGCGTTTAGTCTATAAAGTGTGAGAAACTGTAAAACCATGAAACTAGTAAGTTGTGGGAAAATTCAAATCTGAATGTAAAGAACCTGGGACCGGAGAAAATGAGACAGAGAGTAATTACAGAGAATTTTAAATACAGTGGATTATCAGTGCAAGGAACTGGGAAGCAGTTAACCGGAATGCGAAGTCCCTGGAGTTTATATTATAACGTTTTGGGGGAACGAAAGTTCAAACCATGAAACTGAGCGAGACAAGTTTGGGACCGGGAACTGCGGAGCTAAAACTTCGTACGGACAGAGTTTATTTTACCATTGATCAGCGAGTATTTTGTATATTAGCAGACTCAATTCAAAACAGCGATCATTTCAAATCGATTGTCACAAGCTTGTGTACGTTTTTCCTTTTTTCTGACTTTAGAACTGATTATTTCAATACATCGATGATTTTAAGCCAATTGTTTAAATTTTTATTATTTTTGTTTTTCCCATGTAACTATAGTGCTGGTAAATGTATAAATTATGAGTTGGGTTACGGTTTATTGTTCGATTACACATTTTTTATCCTCAGATTTTAGGGCTGGAAATACATAAATACACATTTTGGTACCTAGCTAAAATATTAAAAATTAAACCACGGCAACTAACCGCTGCCATAAAGCCGATTTCATTTTTTTTTTGCAGGAATAATTCCAGGTAGACTGATTCAACCGAAGAGCGTCAGTAGTCAATAGCAATCGAATAGAATATTCAATTCATAAGTATAAGATATTCTAGCCTAAGCTGACTGCGAATCATATCTCAATCCGCTAAACGGCCTTATTGGCAACGGTCCTGTTAAGGCTCAAGCTATAAAAATTAACCTGTGGTCTCAGCTGACTCGTCCATTCTGCACAGTCAACTTTAATTACTGCTTGCAGTAAGTATCATTTACCGACCTGTAGACTAGTTACTTCGAAATACTAGGAGCTACCTTTTCTAATTAAGCGTTTTGTTCCACTTGATTTGAGGTAACGGATTTGTGACGGAAGTGGCAAAAACAGAAGAAGAAAAGGGAAACAGCAATAAGACCGGTTTATCATTCGAAAAAGGCGATAGGCGTTTTATCTCCTTTTAGGTGCTAATACAGGCTCTCAGGGCCAGAATCCGCTCTTGGAACGAATTCAGAAGAAAGTTGGCACAAAAGGTGGAAGGGTATCTGTGTTGTAACACGAGCGTTAGGATAGTTATTTATTTTTGCTTGACACTGCTTACTACTAAACCGTTTAAACACCTGGCAGTCATTGTACGAAGTTGTTGTCTGGTAGTGATTCTGGGTGGTTTCTCACAGTAACAGGCTGAAGTGGACCTTTTTAGTAGTAGTGAACTGAAAGACAAAAATGCTCCTCAGCCCGGATTTGAACCCAGGACCCTCTGCTTACAAGGCAGGCACTCTAACCGTTTGAGCTACCGAGGGGCTTGTGAACAGAGTTCGCAAACCACTACAATAATCCGGTAGAAGCCGGCCATAGGAACAGTGATCTCGGCCGAAGGCAAATTCATCTAATCAGTTCACATCCCCAAGTCACGGAAATTATAATACATAGAAGGCAATTTATACAAGGGACTTTTACCGTGACTAATGAACCAAAAGCAACTTTTTTGAATTTAGTGTAGAAGTCTAGCACTCCAATGTCGGAGCCACGTAGACAAACCAGGACCCACTTGGCGGGGTCTCATGGTGAAAACCAAACAAATCCAAATGTAACTTTGGTCCATTACTCGCGGTAAAAGTCCCTTGTATAAAGTGCCTTGTATGTGGATCCTTGCCAAGAAGGGCCGAAATACCGCTGAGGAGTATCCTAGCTGACTTTTCCGTTTTGAGTAATTTTTTAGTATATTTGACAGTGCAAAATGGATACGTCAGCTAAATTTTATTATAGGTACATGTCGGCCCTTCTTGGCAAGGGTCCTCTTCAGGCTCAAAACCGCTCAAGTTGGAAAAACGAACTTGTCGAAAAACCGAGAAGAAATCGGCAAACCAGAAAAAAACAAAAACAAAACATGTTTTTGGGTTTTTCGACAAGATCATTTTTCCAACTTGAGCGGTTTTGAGCCTGAAGAGGACCCTTGCCAAGAAGGGCCGAAATATAGCTCTAATAAACTGTCAAATATGATTCGCAGTCAGCTTGGGCTGAAGAAATATTAATTTTTTGTGTATGTTATCTGCTGCTGGTGACCTTGACCTTCTGTTACCTGAAACCTTTGCCACTACAAATTGAGGAAACGGTTTTTAAGCCCAAATAGTTGTTTTCTGATTTATCGTTCGATCTTGTGCGTTTACTGAATTGCCGACAGCTTCTATTTTTCCTTTTTTTCTTTATTAGTAACCCAATGATTGTTTTTTGTTATGTGTGTCGACGAAACAAACTTTCCGGGTGCGTCTTTAACGAGGTTGTTATGTTTAATTATGAGGGTGGTGGTGGAGAAGTACAGATGGGGCCACCCCTCTCACACAGAAATTCAACAGTTCTCTTAGAGTTTCTTAATAAAAGATATCGTCCTCGTTTCACGAAGTCTTGTCTCCTCATGCATAAGAGATATTCAAATTTCCCTTTGATGTACAGTAAAGGTAGGCTATATATACTGGAACATCGCCTAACATTGAACCGCACGAATATGATTACCTTAAAATTACCTTAAATCGCACTGTCCAGCGACAAAGGTGGACGCAAATCAGACCTAGCAAATATTTACGCATAATAATTCAATTCAACAATTATTTAAGTACAATAAAGTTAAACTGACTGTAACTTTTTTAAATCTTCTGCTCAGTTGCTTTTACACCTTCGAGCGGCAAAATCACGGCTTCGTTAGCATTGCAACAGTTTTGCATTAATTTCTAAGTATTCCGTTAGAGGAAACCGAATGGTTCCAAAATAAATAGCAGACGAAACTAAACGATATCTCATTCGATTCTTTGCGTCGAAGGAAACCTGAGCCTCATTTTTGTTGCAATAGTGCTGTCGCATCGCCGCTGCAGCACTTCTTAGCTTCTGCACAAGATGCGTTTTTGGATTCATTGCCTGCACGATCTCTTCTTGGTTGAAGCAGCACCTTGCAGAAAAGCACGGACTTGGTCGGTAAGCAAGTCCGTGATCCTCGAGAAGCTCTGCCGTCTTCCTTGGAAGCACTGCAGTCAGAAACGAATGTAGGAAGAATCAGCTGAAGCGGCCGAGAAGTGGGCCTGCAGCGTGCAACAAAAACGAGGCTCTGAAACCCTTGGCTCTCTGCAGATATTCAGTTCCTTATTAATCATTCGCATTTGGCTGTTTCAGACGCGAAAAGCAAAACCAAGGTAAAGAAGTGTTCAAAGAAGCATACCTCTACTGTACTATGATAGTAGGTAATACCAGGGACCCATAAATTTCCTGTAATGCCTCGCCATTCAGGGGGCTTGTCAATAGGAGATTTCTGATGCGCTCTTGACCGACCGTCCGGTAGTTCGACAAATACCCACGGGGATAGAATACGCGACTATCCAGATAGACAACATTTGGGATTGGCTGCTGGTGCCTTGAGGGAGGAGTCTCTTTGGCTCTCACGTCCAATGAGGCAAACAAGAACGCCGATTCGACCCAAGCGGAATTTTTGGAAAGTAGGAGTAGGTCGGGCAACATAGCAACAAAGAAGCATAAGAAATGACCAGCCCCCTGAATGGCGAGGCATTATAGGAAATTTATAGGTCCCTGGTAACACCCCAATATTACGTAGCATGTAAAAATTCATTCTTTCATGAGATTTGAACAACGGCGTAGCTTTTGGCAGCTACCGGTAGGCGGTTGAAACAAACCCTAAGCGACAGAGGCACAGTAACGGTGATAATGACTCACAAATACCAGCTACTACTTTAAAACCATAACAGTCAGCTCACTCACCTGAACTTTGAGCAGAGTTACCAGGTCACGGTATTCTGAAGTAATTGGATTGGCTAGCTCTGCCGACCAATCAATGCCCTCCACAACCCTTAGCGAGGCAGCAACCTTGCAAGTATGAATACAGATCCCGTCCACAACGAAAACGGGAACGTATGGCTTAGTGGTTGTTGTTCTCAGGGTGGTTGTCGTCATTTCAGTCGTAGTAGTAGTGGTTGCTTCTGTAGAGACGGTAACACGAGGGGTGGTGATTGGACTAGGCCAACCGGTGAACTCGGTGGTAGCTCTGAAATAAAACGGTCGTTAAAAGGTTTGGCATGGAATTTATTCAGGTAACGGACTGATTGCAAGCAACTAATTGACAAGGGTGGGCATAGGCCTTCTCAAGTGAAAGAAACAAAGAAGGGATAAGTATAATACTTAAAAAAAATGTTATTTGGGTAATGAAGTTGGCAGTTTAAAAGTGCAAGAAAAAGGATTGAAAGGGGAAAGAGGGAGGAAGCTTGTAATGAACGTCGGCAGAGGCGTTACTAGCCAAAATATTTGAGGGGGGCAAGGTATTTACCGACTGGCTGGTCATTTTTACCGACTTTTTTTGCAGACAAAACGAAAAAAAAGACTGTTTTGACGAAAAATCGACTGATTTTCAGAAAAACCGACTGTTTTTAAGAAAAAATATACTGTTTTTATGGCACTTGCAGCTTCGCTCAAGTGCCATATACCGATCGCTTTTCGGTCGGTCGGTCGGTCCACTCACCTCGAGTTAGGGCACTTCCAGATGTGCTAGGACGACGAAACTTGGCAGGCATATTAGGGACCAGACCAAACTAACTTGCAAATAGTCACTTCCCCGATCCGACCACCGTGGAGGGAGTGGAGGGAGGGGGAATCCGGAATATTGACGTATGTCTAACTTTTGAATGGGGAATCGGATCTTAATGAAACTTGATATTTTGAAAGACCTCGTGTCTCAGATGTCACACGTCAAGTCCGGAACGGATCCGATGGCTTTGGGGGGAGTTGGAGGGGGGAGCCGGAAATCGTGTGAAATGTTCAGAGTGGACGGATCAGGACGAAACTTGGTAGGAAGAATATTCCAAGCCCCAGAAACGTAGTTGACAAGACCGGACCGGATCAGAGCGCTGTGGTGGGAGTTGGAGGGAGGGTTCCGGAATTCCAGAGATCCGGAGTAAGATGCTTACACATGTGCTAGGACGATGAAACTTGGCAGGCACATTACCAGACTAAAATAATTTGGAAATAGTCACTTCCCCCCGACCACCGTGGGGGGAGTGGAGGGAGGGCGAATCCGGAATATTGACGTACGGCTAACTTTTGAACGGGGAACCGGATCTTAATGAAACTGGATATTTGGAAAGGCCTCGTACGTCTCAGAGGTCACCCTTCAAGTCCGAAACGGATCCGATGACTCTAGGGGGGGAGTTGGAGGGGGGAACCGGAAATCGTGTGAAATGTTCAGAGTGGACGGATCAGGACGAAACTTGGTAGGAAGAATATTCCAAGCCCCAGATACGTAGTTGACAAGACCGGACCGGATCCGAGCGCTGTGGTGGGAGTTGGAGGGAGGGTTCCGGAATTCCAGAGATCCCGAGTAAGATGCTTACACACGTGCTAGGACGATGAAACTTGGCAGGCATATCAGGGACTCCATAGTTTTAACTTAAGAACAGTCATTTCTTCGATTTGACCATCGTGGGGTGAGTGGAGGGAGGGGGAATCCGGAATCTTGAGAAATGTCCAACCTTTGAACGGGTGATCGGATATGAATGAAACTTGACATTCGGGAAGAAGTCTCAGATGTCCCATTTCAAGTGCGGACAGGACCCGATCGATGTGGGGAGTCGGGGGGGGGGCGTAAATTTTACGACACGCTTAGAGTGTAGCGATTGGGATGACACTTGGTGGGAAGAACAAGCGTAAGCCCTAGATACATCAGTGACAGAACCGGATCTGTTTCGGGCACTCCGGGGGGGGGGGGGGGGGTGGAGGGGGTCCAGAATTCCGGTGATCGCGATTTAAGGTACTTCCAGATGTGCTAGGACGATGAACCTTGGCTTGAACATTAGAGACTTGACAAGATTGGCTTAGACTTTGTTACTTCCCAGATCCGACTATCCCTTAAAGTACGGTACTCATCTTATCCGCAAAGTACAAAAATTTAAGCCAAATCTACATTTTCATGATCCCCATGAGCCCGTGATCATTTTTGGTTCAAGTGCTTTGCTTGGAAATGACTTTCTAGCACCCTTAAACTGCGCATCTTAACCGAAAAGTAAATAAAAAAAACTCTTGATCAAAACATATATACTCATGATCCTAAAGGGCCCAGGAACATTTTTGCCTGAAGGGTCTTGATCAGAGATGAATTTCTGGCGCCCTTATAGTGGCGCTAGAATTTTTGTTTACCAAAACAATACATTCTCGTGATTTCCAAGGATCCATCATCGTTTTTATCTCAAGGGTTTTGCTTTTAAATGACCACAACAAACCCACTAATTGGCCAATTCCTACTTTCATCCTTTTACCAAGCCTTGCAAGTGCCATATGAGCTTACAGCTCTTGTTTTAACTAAAAGTCGACTGTCTCCAAGAAAAAATCGTCTGCTTTTACGAAAAATCGCGTTATTTTTTTCCGACTGGCCGACAATATTGGGGGGAGGCGTCCCCCTTCCCCCATACGTGACGACCCTGAACGTCGGTTGAGGGTGTTTGAGTGAAGAAGTTGTATGGAGTGGGTTGAAGTAGTTTTTTTTATTAAAAAAAAAATGTTTATACAGTTTTGGTAATTTGTTGTCCGTCTTGCACAGGTGACCTGTTGCCACAAATTAAGACGGACTAATGGTATATGAATATGTTGAATAATAAACAACTGAACTTGAACTTACTTATCATGAGAGATAAGCAGGCTACAAATTCTTATTCCACGTTTAAAATCTTAGAGGGATAATTAGATGACCAAGAAAACACCCCAAAAATCTCATGTTTATTTCATTATAAATGATCAGCTTGGCTTCAACTTTATATTTTGAACAAGCCAAAAGGTTTCAAAGCGAGTCTTCGTGCATCTGATTGACATATAACCGACAATTAATTCAAACCCAAGGTTAGAAGTACCCAAACAGTCTCAAAGTGAGTTTTCGTGTATTCGACTGAAACATGTCCAATAATTAACTTAATCGTTTCATGGAGACTTGTTCTTCTTAGTCTTTTTCTGACTTGCCATAACGCAGAAAATACTCAAGGTTTAAAGTTGTTGAACATCTTAAAGGATGGTAGAAGCCTTAAAAGTTAAAAAGGATTAAAAGTGTTTTATTACTACATTGGGCCATTAAGCAGGCTGTAATGATCTTGGTAATGATCTCAGAACAAGACAATTATTACTCTCCGCTCCCTTCAACACGAAAATATACATCAGTTGGCTTAAGTGTCTTGATTTAGGGTAGCCACACACTTTATGTATGTATGTATTTACTCTCGACCCCTAACAAAAAGTATAGAAAAATAGAAGAAAAGCAGAAAACAAAGACGACCAAATTGTGAAAACACTGCTAACACAGAATCGTATGACATTCATGACACGAGTCAAGAAGCAGAGATGGGCGAATCCGATCATGAAAGAATTCGAATCCGAATCCAGGGCTACGGACGAATCCAAATCATATCGAATCCGGATTCGAATCCGACCATGGCAAAAATCAAATCATGTTCATTGGTTATAGTTTAAAAATCAGGGTGACAAAAAGTACTGATATCTAAGGTAATCAGGTAACGTGCGTGATAGGTTACTGAGGATGGGAGGTGGCGGAGATCCGAAAGTTGGATCGCCTAAGCCCACTGTGCAAAAATAGGGAAACGGAAACTGGAATGATGTAGACTAGAAATTTGAGCTGATTCGTAAGATTGAAGGTTTGGAATCCGAGTCCAAATCCAGCCTGACAAGCAGAAGATTCGAACCCAAATCCGGCGAAAAGGACGAATCCGGATTCGTCCATCTCTTTCAAGAAGCCGACTTTCTCTCTACTGACAGCAAATCTGATAGCTTTATACGGGTCGGTCAGACCATTTAGTCAAACTATATAAGAATTTCTCGTCCAGATGGGGAGCTTGAGAAAAAACTTAGCGTACCGAAAGTAGGTAGATCGGATATATCTGTCTTTCTCTGCTAGCAACTTCCAAATCGGCACCGAGTACAAATATGCGGTGCGCAAACAGGAGTAAACGAACGTGATAGACGTTTCACTTTTTCACACGACTTGTAGAGGTGAGAAAAAAAATGCAGAAATGTCTGTTACGCATGCAATTTCAAGCAAATTCATGCTATTTGCCCACCTCGCCCTTTCGCTTTCAACTCGGATCAAAGGTTATAAGTAACTAATCATTACCAGAAAAAAGTTAGCAGTAAATCCCTCGCGGCACACGGTCCAGCCCTATGGCCTTGGTAAGGCCCCGGTCGAGAATGACCAAGAAATGTTATAAAAGCATATTAAAATCCATGTCCAGAGAAATTAGCCGCAGACAAAAACGCCAGTCATCCCGTCCACGCCCTTTCGATACCAAAGTCGGGAACTCTTTCCAAGAGTGGTGACTGGACACACGAGTGGAAAAAAAACCTTCTGTACAGTTACACGCAAGGCGTGCTTCTAGTATAACCTTGGATCAGGCTCGTTTTGGCTAACAGCAGAGTCAAATCTCCGCAAATTTGCTGGTCACATCATATTCCGGTCCGGAAGGAGCTTAGAACGTCCAGAACTTATTTGAATTTTCCGACTTCACGGAATCCCGTGCTTAACTTACGTCAGCGTGGTGCAGAAAATTTGAAGGGTGTTTGTTGGTGATTTCGAATTCGACGAAGAGTGGTGTAAAAAAACTGTTAAGGGTGAGTGTTTTGCGAGTACAAAGCGAATGGGGCGCCTCCTGAGGCTCGCGATTCAGTAAGAAAATACGAAAATAAAAGGTAAATTAAAAGTGTGTCATCAGATTAAATAAATGAGATATTTTTTTGTTCGTGATTGATTGTTGCCATGAGTCACGGATGCTTAGTAATGTATCTATCTGTCTATCCTTGGTTTAGCGTCTTGTTGGCGATAAGAAGGGTCCGTTCCCATTCCGTGCACTGTCAGAAGTTTCATAACATATAGCGCATAACACTTTCGAGAATAACACCTTTTCATTTAGAAATAAAGAGTTCTGACCAATTAAGTTTACACTATTTCGTGCCTAGATCTCCAACAACACCTTCAATTGGTAAAAATACTAACGGGAACGAAAGAAACATAACAGATAACATCCCAAAGTGTTATCTGTTGAAACCGGGCATCCTTCTGTTGTCGTTATGTAACTCCTGACAGTGTAGTATTTTTACCAATTGAAGGTGTTGTTGGAGATCTAGGCGCGAAATAGTGTAAACTTCATTGGTCATAACACTTTATTTCTAGTGAAAAGGTGTTATTCTTGAAAGTGTTCTGCGCAAACTGTTATGAAACTTCTGACAGTGTGGTAGCCGAGTTTAAATCTTTTGGGGTCTCTTTATTCCTGGTGGAATCAATGACACTGGAATACTCCTTCGTTAACCGGACTAGGCTACGTTTTTGGCGGTTTTTAAAACCAACCCAGTCTTCTCCCCTTTCACACTGCATTCCTCACACAGCCTACTGATTTGAACATTTTACTTTAAAATCAACTTATTATCTTCCAATCCATATTTTAATTTCACCCCTCAACAGGCAGTCACGTGACCTACGCTCCAAATGCAACCTGGGTACTTCCGTTCTATTACTTGCAGCAGCCAACTTTCACTGATCATTTTTTGCGTGAAGTTTTATAATGACTAATGACAAACGGAGCGATGACATGACACATCTCCAAGGTATCATCATCTCAGTCAAGCTTCTGTTGAAATTATCAAGCATGATTGAGACAAATAATTCGGATCGGCTGGGAATAAAAGATGATACGGGAAGAGGTGACGCAGGCAAATATTATCCTTTACAGTAGCGAAATTAGCCGTGAAATAAAAACATAAAGCGGGTCAAGAAAACGGTTCCATTGGTTCCAGATAGCTAATGTACACGTTTGTTCTCAGAGCTCGAAGAAATGTTTCCGAACAAAATCATGACGTATCGGTAAAGACGTCGGTAAGAAAAGTGAGCAAAATGCGAGAGGAGCCATTACCAGCCGATAGAAATTGATTAATATGAACACAACCTCACCTTTTCTTTCTTTTTCAGTAAAAATACTCCCCATGATGGCAATGGAACAATGTAAGCTTTCAGCTCTTCTTTAACTCTCGGAATTATGAACCGTTGTTCCACTCTCATTGACGCATCTACTCGTTACATATTTCAGCTTAGTATTAGTACATAACAAAATTAGACGAAATAATTTTTTTGGGGAAAACCTTGACTCCATTTAGTTCTTTATGGGCGTCGGCGAATAGGACTGATGGCGGGCGGATACTTGCTCTCCCCGCGTTGTTTGGCTAATAAACGATTGACTAGCCAACAAGTTTCGACGGAACTGAATTGGTTTTAATTTAGTTTTCGTTAAGCTGCGATCTGACCTTCGTTTACTCGCAAGTTTATTTTCTATAATTACCTCTGGTTGCCTTCTGTTCAAAATCTTAATGAAAGAGTCAAGTTTCAGCACCGAATTTTTCCTCTTCGTACCGTCACCCAAGAAGTATTCCGTTCAAAAGAAAAGTCAACTGTTATATGTCTTGAACTCCGGCAAAACCAATTTGAGACATAACTCCAGCTATTCCTTATGCAGAATGTAATACGGAGAGTTACTCCGGGCACCAGAAGAGCTAAAGTTATCGGACAAACCGGCAAAATATGCAGAGGGTTAGGAGGCCCCCCCCCCCCGTTTAATTACCTGTCGATCCTCGTACGACGTTGTCATCTGCCAGTCCGGACGTTGATGTTTCTGTGTCTGACGATTTCATTATGTGGCATCGTGCGTATTCGCGGACGTTTTACAACTCACCCCCCCAAACAAAAAAAAATAGAAAACGGCACGGAATATACGCTTCCGTCTCCCAATACGCCATACGGCAACTTTTGGGAATTTCAACGAGCAAATTTCCGGACTATGAAGTAGGCTGCCAAACCCAACTCCACCGAACACCAGACACAAAGCAACAACTGTAAACTGTACGAAACTTATTCGCCCAAACACACATTCAGAGGACAGATACCTCAAGTCCTTTGTACCCTACTTCGTACACCATATTATGCTGAAATTAACAAGGTAAATTGTAAAGATTAAGATTCACTGATATATTAAGTGTAAACTGAAGATCTTTAAAATTAGGGATGCGACTAGAGAGGCGGATGATTTTATTGTTGAGTACCGGAACACCACACGTACAGGTTTCGGCATTAGGTATTTAGCTTCGGCTATTTGGAATGATATCCCAGCTGGCATTCGGGAGGCTGAACACATTGGGTAAAAGTAAAACTTAAAAAACATTTATTGGGAGAGGAGAGATAATTTTCCTTTCTTTTCGTTTTTAGACTTTGGTATTAAAGGTTAATTGAGTGAGAGTGTTTGTCCTTTCTTTTTTTTTTTTTTAAATGAAATTTGTTAAAGGTTGAGAGTCAGAGGATTGCAGCCGTCCATCATCAGGCTGTTTGAGCCTTCCCCGGGCGGTTGTGTTATATAGTTTATTTTATAATTAGTAGCAAATAAAGCAAGTCAAGTCAAGTATTATCAACATATTTTATATAGTGTTATTATTATACGTACTGGTTGATAACTGTATGATGATCCAATGCTAGCGAGTGAATTGTACGAGCTATTACGGAAATTAAAGATTATTATTAAACGCCTTCGTTTGCCGTCTTCACACCCTTTGTCTGCTGTTTTCGAGTCCACAGGAACACCCAATGCCGGGTTAACAGGAACGGCAGAACGAGGGGTTGGCAACTCACCGTCAGGGTGTACGAGTGCCACAATTTGCAAGTGCCACACAGTGCCATACAAGTGCCATACTGGAGGGTGTACGAGTGCCACACAGAGTTGCCAACCCCTCGCGGCGGAATATGAAACCCAGACTTTCGGCCCTGGAGGGCACCCAACCTCCAGGTAACTGCGAACGTTTTACGGCTCAATTGACCATCAAATCCCACTTAACGGAATCGACAAAATAGAACCCTTTTCTGCACTACAGTTCCTTACCGCTCCCTTTTTCTGCACTACCGGTCTACCGCTCTCATATCGACAAACTGCAGAAAAGCGATAATAAAGAGTAGCCTATGACGCGGACTCGCGTTACTTCTGAGCCATTCCCCTGTTGGTCACTAATTCTCTACAGATGGCGTCATGAACACTTCTGCCCATTTTATTCAAATTCTGTTTATTATGTCTCATTTGCATCAACTCCACGTAAATGACGGGTTCTGATGACTCTGTATACTTCCGACTTGCCAGAACTGCAAGGCGAAGACCTTGAAATACCGAGTTGACTCTGATGCAAACACGGCACGATTCTATGGCTCAGAAATATGTAAGTTGGGTGGTCATTTTTGAAAGAGGATATTAGAATATTTATTTGACAGTTGGCAAATTAGGACGGGTTGATTTAGTAGGTTTAATACTTGCAAGCAGCGACCCGTGACAGTGACCCACCTTTTGCTCCTTTTGTGCTTTCGTTTTCGCCAGATTGCGCTATGTTTCTCAAGCTTGGTTGGTGGTTTTTTTGTGGCGTTAATAATAAGAAAACTAAGGATGATCTCAAAAGGAGGAGCTGCTATTTGGGAGAGAGGCCTTAAACTACAAACGAACGCAATGACATCCATTTCTCATCTACCTGAATGACCACATTGTAGTAAAGAAGCCCGCTCAAATCTTTTAAATGTTATACACAGATTTATTCAGTCGAATGCGACTACGACTCCCCTCCCCCGTTCGCATAACCGTTTCGTAATCCTGAGCGCCGACTGTCGTACCCTCGCAATGCTCGGTTCAGCCCCGTAGTAGAAATCTTAATTATCTGACTCAAGGCTGGAAGTAGAGGCGTTTTTCCGCGACAATCCCGGATTCAATCAATCAATCAATCAATCACATTTGTTTCCATATAGCTCAAAAATAAAGCTAGAGTAGGAAAAAAACAACAACAATATTTACAAAACACAAAAGCGGAACAATTTACTAAGACACTTACAAAATTTTGCCAGAAATAAATGACGGAATAACTGATTCGTCAGAGAAACAGCGAATCGACAATCCCAGATTGTACAAACGAAGATCCAAAGATCTTGCTCCGTTGCAAGTTTCTCGAATCGACAATCCAAGCACGAATCCGGATTGTCAGATCGTCACAGAAAAGATTTTTCATAATCAGGATTGTCAGAGAAAACGTACTTTGGAGAATCCGGACTGTGAATCGTCAATCTGGATTGTCACGGAAAAACGCCTTAGGCCTAATGGTCAGAGGAAATAGGGTCTGTACTCCGGACAGAGGATCAGGGTCGGGTGCTCCCGAACTAGAATTTCTGACAGGATTTTCTGCACAATCATCAATTCCATAAGGAAAACCCGATTGTCTGTTCCCAGCATTAGAAAAGGTGTAAAAGAAATTAACTCACCGAACAGGCCAGCCGTGCTTGATCGTAATTGCCTCCGTCGTCGGTTTCGCAATAAGCGGTTTCGGAGTCGTCGAAGATGCTCCAACCTTGCCAGCTCGTGTCGGGAAAATTAACTTTGTCTTTGGGCCTTCCTGCTCCGGCTCCTGCACTGCACCCACTGGCTTAGCCTGCGACGTCGGCTTGGACGCGAAGCGGTTTGTCTTGAAGTCTTTTGGCAAGAATTTCGAAATATCATCCTCCACAAAAAGTCCATCTCGGGGGTTGGTTGTGGCTTCTTTTGGCTCTTCCAGCTTAAACCCTGGGGGGAGTAGCCCTGCGAGGCTATCGATCGGCACAGGTTCCACTTTGATTGCCCCCTTTTCCCCTCCGAACCCAGGGGGTAGAAGTCCTGCCAGGGGGTCCTCACTGACTGTTTCAATACTAAAACCGGGTGGCAACAATCCAGCCAAAGAGTCTCCGCTCACTGGTTCAACTTTGAAGCCGGGGGGTAATAGTCCAGCTACGGGGTCTTTAGGTGGGGCGGCGGAGTCGATGCTCCGGCCGGTTGAGGTGATACCTAGCTCAAATCCTGGTGGAAGTAGGCCAGCTATACTACCCGTTTCCGACTCGGAAAGGAGCTTATCCTGCGAATTTCCAACTGGTTGGTTTTTCGCGGTTGTAGGCTTACTTTCTTCTGTCGTTACTTCCGCTGTGGTCGGTGATTGGCTCTCATTTTTAAAGTCCGGTGGGAGTAATCCATCAAGATTATCGGTTTTCACTGAACCAAAAAGTCGATCAAATAGAGTGCTAACCACTGACTTCTCGCTGTCCGTCTCATTAACTGACTTTTGGACTGTGGTCAGCGTGGTTGTATTACTCGTGACCGAAATTTCTGAGGTGGTTTCTGCAGTAGAAACTGTAGTAGGCTTTTCTGCGGCAAGAGTTATGTCAGTTTCGTCAGGTGGTGGACCAACTTTTAGGTCTTTTATTATCTCCAGGGGGCTTCTAGGGTAGCTGAAAACGGGCTTGGAAATATTAACAGTAGGCAAAGGAGGGCCGGCCCCGAATAAGAAGGAATCCGAGAATTCACTCTGAAACTTGTCCAACTTGTCAACAATATCTTCTGTTTTCACTTTCGTCTTCTGGAGTATATTGTCCGGATCTTTCTGAGTCCCGATTGCCTTGCTACCCCTATCGGCACTAGGTCTCTGAGGCGTGATTTCCAAAACAGATGGTGAATCGGTCACTTGCGAAACAATACTCTTTGTTGTCTGAACAGACACGACCGTCTTTTCTTCTTGACTAGACGGCGTTCGATTCGGAGCTTCCGTTGCGGCATCATCCGGAGGTAGGCTGAACTTCGAAAACCGATCCGGAAAACGACGAGGTGACAGAGCGGGACGTAAGCGGCTCGGCCGGAAAGGCCTACGAAGCGGAACCGACTCTGAATCTCGATTTTCCGGAATAGGCGCAACTGTATCCGGAACTTCCTTGATGAATACAGTAGAGGTTACGGGTTCCTTGTGAGTAGTGATTTCGACAGGGTTGACTTCTGTTTCTGCTTCAACTGTCGTCAACTTGATCTCAACCTCCGTTACTTCTTCCGATTCAACTCGTGCCGTAGTTGGCTCAACAGCTTTTTCCGGTTCCGGATTTGTTTCCAGCTCCAGATCTGTTTCCGATTCCGGTCTTTTTCCAGATTCCGGATTTGTTTCCGGAGTGAAAGCTTCCTCCACAACATTTTCTTCAGAGGTTACTTCATCCTCACTCAGGGACTGAAGTTCCGCGGAATCCGACGTAGGTAACGGAGCATCTACTTTCTCAAAAGTCTCACTAGCTCCAATACCGACAGTAGATTGGACTTTAACGGTTGTAACCGGCTCCCTTTCAACGGCGATTGAGAACCGTTCGGTGGTGGTCAAAGTCGGAACGGTTTTTTCTTCTCCTGGAAAGATTCTTGAGCCACTGGGACGCTCAGAACTACTGGCGGGAGGTTTTGTGGTAGGGGCTGTTGTTGTTATTGTTGTTGTTACTGGTGGTTGTCGGAAAGTCGTTGGCTTAATTTCCGTTGTAATCCTCTCAACAACAAGCGGTTGATTTCCGTCGTCTTCAAGCAGCTTACGGATTTCCTCTGGAAGATCATCTTCGTCGTAATAAACGTAATAATCTTCTTCTTCCGGAGCAGGCGTTGTTGTTGTTGTAGTTGCCTTGGCCACTACAGAGTTGAACCTTATCCTATTTGTATTCCGATCTCTTTCAGTAGTTGGTACTGGTATAGGGCGCGTTCCAATCGAAAGCCCGTCAATCGGGCGGACTGACGGCTTCTGGAAATTTTTCTCGAAAAAATCTGCCGTCCGGTCGAAATCCGAGTTGATTTTTCCGAAAAACTCTTCTTCTGGCGTTGGCCTTTTGTTCACTAAATTCGAAAACCTGGTAGAGTCTTCAACTGGCTTAGTCCTTTCGCTGGGTCTTATCGTATTTGTACTTTCCGGTGAAAAGATTTTGCGAACTGTCGTGTCCGGCCGGAAGGGAGCGGCTTCGAAATCCGGAAACCTCCTTGGCACAGGAGCCTCGAGGGTAAACTCTTGATTTTTTATCGCTCTCCCGCGATTCTCTGGGGGTGGTATTGGCCCCCTTGGGGCGGGGTCAATTCGGCTGGGAGAGAAGTGCGATGGACCAGGACTTGGGGGAGGCCGACCAGAGGGTGGCAGACGACGATCCTGCTGAGTTGAAGGAGCAGGGACAGGGTGGAAAAACTGGTGGCTGAACTGATTCACTGTGACGTCGCTATGTCCTGGTCTAGAGTCCCCGGTGGGGGTAATGATACGAAGCTGCTGGAAGGACTGCGGAACCGGAAATGTTTGGAACGTTGATGGACGACCTACAAAGAAAAAATGTAATGAAGCAACGAGGAATAAGCGACAGAGATAGGCGAATCCGACCATGAACGGATTCAAATCCGAATCCAGAGATAGGTGCGAATTCGATTCCGGATCCGAATCCACCATTTCTTGCTGAGGATTCGAATCCGACCTTAACAAAAATCAAATCTTGCACATATGTTATAATTTAAAAATCAGAGGTGACAAAAAGCACTGATATCTAAGGTAATAAGATAAGGTGATAGATTACAGAGGACGGTTGGTAATGGAGATAAAAAAGTTGGATTACCTAAGCCCACTGTGTAAAATTGGGAAAAAGGAAACTGGGAGGATGTAGACTATAAATTTGAGTGGATCCGTATGATTAAAGGTTTGGAATCCGAGTCGGAATCCGAATCCAGCCTGACAATGCAGAAGATTCGAGTCCGCCCAAAAGGACGAATCGTAATTCCAATCCGGATTCGCTCATCTCTGATAAGCGATAACTCGCACCGAGTTACAAACTGATCATGGCGGAAGACAACGGGAAAATTAATTCATCCAAACACCAAAAGCGAACACGAAACAGAGGTAGATATGGGCATAATAGTAGTTTGCTTCCCAACGTGTCCTGATTTTGCAAGACGATCTAAGAAAACCAAGTTTAGATATACCTCTATAAGCCATATCTTCGCCAGGCTAATCATCTGAGAAAACCAAGTTCAGATATACCTCTAAGCCAAATCTATTTTGACGATACTGATCGAAACTTCCTGCTTTACTTCTGCCAAATTTCCGGTTTCGACATAATTCCAAGCGAACTACTTGTCCAGCAAAAAAAAAGTTCAGAAATGAATTCAGCGTATCTCCTTATCTCTGTAAAGAACATCTAATCAACTTCACGTAAACTTTAACTACAGATTCAGCGTCTATTCTTACCCCTAAATCTGTCATCTAATCAACTTTAAATAAAACTTTTGCTTTTAACAAATTTTCCGGTTTTGGCCAGATTCCGGGCGCACTAGTTGTCCGGGTAGAAAATGCACTTAAGCGTTCAGCATGTCTTCTTGCCCCTAAATCGAACACCTACCAACTTCAAATAAAACTTTTACTTTTAACAAACATTCCTGTTTTGGCCGGATTCCGGGCGAACTGCTTGTCCGGCGAGAAAATGGTTTTCACCGTCGTGTTCAGCATGTCTTCTTACTCCTAAATTAAACATCTAATCAACTTCAAATAAAACGTTTACTTTCAGGTTTTGGCCGGATTCCGGGCGAACTACTTCTCCGGGTTCTCCGGCAAGAAAATGGTTTTCACCGTCGTGCTCAGCATGTCTTATTACATTAGCCGTTTAAAAATATTTTGTTAGTACCTAAATTTAAACCCCCTCCCCCACCCCTAAATGTAGGGCTACTGAGCCCATCTACGAATCGACCTTACTATTGACCCAAAAAATCCTCACACCAAGTTTCATCAAACTATTTCATTCCCTTCGAGTTATCGTGCTTACAGACGGACAACTTTTGCGATGTCATAGGTATCCCTCCACTTACGTTTTGGGACCCCAAAAAGGTCAGAAACGGCAAAGCAGAGGAAACGGATGAGAGCAAGCCAAAAGCCGGAAGATCGACAAAGAATAAGCAAAGAAATTCCGTCAGTGCGACCCCGAGGGCAACCCAAAATAATCAAAATGTTGACGGCCCGATAGAGACCGTAAGATTAAAATTTTTTTCAACAACACAAAAAGCTTTCACCAAGCTAATGCGTTACATGACCGATCGCATGTCAACGGTCCTCGATCGATCAACCGAAGACCAAAGAAAAAATTTCAAATGTTGTCAAGCCTCCGGAGAGTAAACACCAAAAACTTTGCAAATATCTAACAACAGATTTGCAATTTTGTAACCATTCCAAACAGATCCAACCAGCAAAGCCTGTTTTCAAGTCCAACCCCTTGATCAAAATGTAAAACAAACCCGTTTTAGATCATTATTTTGGGATGAGTTCCATCGGACTCGACAAATGAGTAAGGAACTGGACGGTCTGTCACACCGACGGACCGACCAAGGTGAGCGGCTCACTCTCGTGTCAGACTTCACCTTACGCGAAGATTTTTGCAAGATGGCCAACTGCAGCTGAGGATGAGTATTAGAAAGTAAAAGTAAAGGGTGAGACAAATTTTAAATCCTTAGAGGACTGAATCGGAACTTCGAACCCGGATCTTTTGATGATGGAAAGGTGTTACCCATACCAGGCTGGCTATTAGTCAGCTAAAATTTTACTAGGCCATGTCCCTCGCAAGCTTCTTCGCGAAGATACTTCCGCTCAGAGGCGTCAGCAGCTAAAATGTTTCTGGGGGGACCAAGGTGGAAGTTTCATAACAGATAACATAAGGCTGCGGAGTTTTTGAAAACGTTTTGCATTAAAGGACACCTGAACTATGAAACCATACTTGAACACACCATGGAGAATGCATTTACAGACATGGCCACGGAGAGCATTCTTCTCCTGAGCGTGACGTTTTCAAAATAGGGATGTTCGTTTCTGGAGGTTTACACATGCAGACTCCAAGACAAAAAGCGCAATTCATTCAAATCTTGTACAGCGCTGGCCGGATCGTATTGGAATTTATTCTAGATATATGTTTGGGCTTAACTGGTTAAAAAATATTCCAGAAGAAGGTTTGATTGGAGACATTTGTTCATTTCTAAAATTGTTCGGTACTGAAATAAGGACAGATGCAAAATGTAGCAAAAATCATAGCTTGGAAACACTATTTCGTATTTGGATTTGGTTTTCTGCAGGCAATGTTAACGGAAGTCATACAGATAGGGATGATACTTGGTACTCTTCATTCAGGTGTCCTTTAAACCTTATGCATAAAAAGCCCACGAACAAGCATTGCCACGAAGAGCCGAAAAAGCATCTGCTGACTTTTCCGATATCATGATGGCAAACAAAAAAGCCAGCAGATGCTTTTTTTCGGTTCTTCCTGGTAATGCTTTTATGCATAACATTTCATGCATAATGTTTGTCGCGACAACAGATTACATACCAAGTGTTTTCTGTTGAAACCGCGCATCCTTGTGTTTTCTGTTGTGAAACTTCTGACAGTGTATCAATTCCATACAGAAAAACTGAGATTCTTTCAATTTCATGATGAAAGAGGAAATACGGCTGGGGAAACCGATCGTCTTTTAGCATCATAACAGACACGGGTTTGGGTAAACCGGAAGACTAAAACCGGGTTAAAAACACGTTATGATGCAGCGTGTAAACTTGCTGATCTGATATGCACATTCAAAGAAAAGGCTAAGGCTCAGACCTTCATTACCATTCGGACCGATTTGATAAGACAAATCGCTCAGTGGAACACTACTAACCTCCCGACCTCAACCAACACAATGGAACATTTTTGAAAATTCATGCAAACTTTGACTAACAATGGGAGGCCATACCTAAAACTCTAGGGAATCGATGAGCTTTCACAATTTTCACTAGGTTTGTTAGCCCATCATTCGAATTTTAGTGATCATATCAACTGAACGTATTAGACATGCTATGGCGTACGCCTAATGAACAGTATGAATGTGCACTTAAGGGTAATCAAAATCTCATTAACGCGACCAGGTTTAATTGATACCGTAAACTCACATGTCAGATCAAAACACTTCTTCTGGGGGCATACGACTCGATTTCAGGATACACTTTCCTGGAGATACATAGGAATCTTCAGTAACCACAGTGGCGTTGTCTTTATAATTTTACAGGCCCATGCGCGTTCACATTCAAAGCAGGTTCAGTCCGATTACCGCCGAAAAAAATCCACTGAAGGAAATCCTTGCTGACATCACGCAGTCTGCTTGATTACGAAATTTGCGACTGGACTGGGCTGCAACTGCTTGCGACCACACCCTATTTAGTGTTGGGCGTTATTCGATATCGATATATCGGACCAAATATCGATATCGAATACCGAAGCGTAAATATCGAAATCGAAAACGACATTTATCCGTTTGTAATTATTGCAAATAATCCAAAATAAGTTACATTTATATATCTTAAATTGGTGCAACATGTTTTTCGTACTTCAGTTTTATTTATTTGAAGCTTGAGATGATACTTTTTACGACAACTTTGTTCTTACATTTTTGGCGAAATTAGAATGTGAGCGAGCTTTCAGTGAATACGTAAGTAATTTATTCTTAATCAGCCACTTGAAAAGCGGAGTAAAATAAAATAATAAATAAAACATAACCGCACAAATACAATACACAATTTTTCATTCATCGTCCAGAAAAGAATGTTATGTCATGCGCTGGCTGATGAGTCTGATTGGAATCCGTACGGTTTGGAATTGTATAGGTCTCTGAACGGTTTACGAGCTGGGTTAATACGAATAACTTTACTGGATGTACTAGTGGGAGCTACTGTAAACTCCAGAAGTATAGCCTACCGGCACCGTAGTGTAGGTCAGTTTTCTCGCACCAAGAAAGAGCGTTAAAGTTTAACTGAAAAGCCAACTTATTTTTGTGTCATTTAGTTGAATAGTTGCTAATTTCCTATCAGATAGAACCCAACGTACCAAGTATAAATCGTGTTACTCAGACCCTTTACCCATATTTTGCGGGGTTCCGCAAGGAACTCTGCTGGGTCCACTATTGTTCCTAGTAATGATAAACGATCTGGCAAATACCATACCAGATCGCTGGAAATACGTAGACGACCTGTCCGTCACTGAATGCTGCTACAAAAACATTCTAAGTAGTGCAGCAGCACTGATGAGTGACATCTGTGAGGAAGCAGCAATTGATAAAATGATAGTCAACCTCGAGAAGTCAGTTGTTCTGACCATTTCATTCCTCAAAAGCAGCCCTTCCTTCTTCCCAGAACTTCCAGATTCCTGCCGGGTAAAAGAGATAAAACTCCTTGGAGTATACCTTACATCAGACCTAAGATGGGATAAGCAAATTGAGGCTATGCTCAAAAGGGCGAATATGGCCATAGCGTCCCTGAAACTTTTATCCCGCCATGGAGTACCACCTAAACACCTTCTTCATGTTTACTTTTCATTCATACGATCTTCCCTAGAGTACTGCAGCCCTGTGTGGCATTTCGGACTTACACAGGAGCAGTCGGACCGGCTTGAGAAGATCCAGTATAGAGCCCTTCTAATTGTGTCTAAATCTCCGAAAGTTCCCTATTCCTCCCTACTCAGTGATTTCAGATTAGAAACTCTGGCAACCCGCCGCCTCAACATATCCCTCAAGTTTGTACAAGTATTCTGGCCAACCCAATCCTAAGAAAAATCCTGCCACCAGATTACGAGACGACACGTATCCGACTTCCGCGATCAGTGGCTCAGCCAGTGCCAAGGCTACAACCAGTTGCATGTTCCCACACCCGGTACCTAAATAGTTTTGTCCCTTCTTTCGTCAAGTTTTTTAACAATGGATTTACAGTTGATTCCTAATATCTTCCCTTAGATTTTAAGGTCATTTATAGTTTGGTGATTTTAGCGAAATTTTGTTAATTGTAAATAATATGAATTTCGACACTAAGATTTAAGCGATATTAATAACTGTAATTTTATTGACATGTTATGTGACTTGACAGACAAATGGCCAGTTATAGGCCATAGTGTGATTTAGCTCGATAGGCTACATGTTATTCAGTTCCAAATATTACAATTTTAGTGTATACATTGTTGACGTAAAATCAACCAGTCGGCTTATCGCCGTTTCAAGATTTTTAATGAATAAACTAAATTGAATTGAATTGATACACTGAATTATTTTGATTCTGTAAAGAGATTTTTTTGTTTTCCACTATCTGCTCTAGTTATGACGTTCAGAATATCTGCGGCCGTCCCCACAGCGAAAATTCTACTATGACGCGGGAAATTTCTATCTAAACACAAACAAGGCTTTTCAGTCGGCAGTGGCGATATTGGTGAAGATTGCTTAATGCCTGAACAAAAAAAAAGTCATAAATCTTTCTTGTAAGGCATACAACAAATTAGAGGTACCACAAATCACACGGAAATTCCACTATTTGAAAATCGATTATTCCAGAATAGCGGAACAACCAAGTAACGCATTTTCAGCGGGTCTTCAAGCCAATTTAAGTGAATAAGTGATGGGTAACTAGATTGTCCTATCCGATTCCTTTTCGGTTAAACTTTAACAAATTTGAAAGCTTTTGCGAAAACAGTGTTGAGTGTCCGCAGAGGAGGTTGAAATGTTTCACAGTATACCTATGCAACCTAGACTCTTGAGAGGCGAGTCTCAAAGATAAAAGTTCAGGCTTCCTGAAACGACCGAATATGAAATAGCTTTGCAACACTAGCTAGACGACTAACAATCATTTAATTGTGGTGACTCATAACTCAACTGTAAAGACGAAAACCTTTTAGCAGAATTATTGTTATTATTATCAATGAGGAACGTTCAGATTTCCTGCACGCAAGGAAGATGAATTAGTTAGGCCTATCAGAGAAAGATGGATTCGGTAAACTGCTACACTGTCAGAAGTTTCAAAACAGACAACAGAAGGATGCGCGGTTTCGACAATGCGTAACAGATAACACATGTTGTCTGTTGCGTTTGAAAATGTTATGCATAACAAGCGTTGCCATCAGGAAGAGCCGAAAAACCGCCAAAAAGCATCTGCTGAATTTTCCGACATCACGACGACAAACAAAAAGTCAGTAGCCTACACGCTTGTTTTGCTGTTTTTTGGCTCTTCTTGTTCTGCATAACATTCATTTATAAGATTTTCCAACACAACAGATAACACCCTAAGTGTAGTACGTTACGCACTGTCTGTTGAAACTGCGCATCTTTCTGTTGTCTGTTATGAAACTTCTGACACTGTAAGACCCCAAATCAGTTCGTCCTTGACCTAAAAGGAACCCTGGATTTTTGAACCCTAGCTAGTACGATTTTTTTAAATGAATTGAATGAAGAATTTGTGAAAGTGTATGCTCTAGTTTTTGGTCAGTTGTAGACCGATTATTTATATTTTATTATATTTTTCTACTCGCCAGCTTCGGCGGATATGAATAAATGAACTGAATTGGATTGAAAGTTTAGGTGAGATTCTGGCAGAGAAAATTACAAGGGCTAAAAAACAGAAACGGCTCGAATGAGCTGAGTCCCAACTTCTTTAGATGAAGAAAATGAATATTTTTGTCCATTCCCAGCAACGGAACAAAAATGGACCCGGATGAACTTTAACCTTTCATGGAAAAATGAATAAATACCCCATGGGCCCAAGCTGATATATTCAAGCAACGGATAAAATGGATACGTCAGCTACGATGCTTTGGCAGCGATATTTCGGCTCTCCTTGGCAAGGGTCCTCGTCAGGCTGTCGAACGTCAGGGACAGCCTTGCAGGTTCGTTTCTTCCCCAACGCTGGAGAAGAAACGTTGGGAAAGAAAAAATGGTCAATTCAAAGACTTGAAAGGAAAACTAGCGAATAAAAAAAAATAATCATGAGAAATCTGTGAGAGAGCATCATATATTATCATATACTTTATCGTGCATCATTGCTTTGACATGTGTTGTCATGACGATTTTCTGCTAGCCATACTCTGTTGAGCTATTATGGGAATAAAGAATATATACTATTTCAAAAGACCTGGAAGCGAGGGGTCGACGACTCTAATTTTTTATGTACATCATTCCGGAATAACGGAATAATCCTGACCATTCTGGATTATTCCTAACCATTCCATATCCTCCCATTCTTTATCGAGTTTGGTAATTCACCAACTTTTGTTTAGTCCGCATTTATTTCTCCCCACAGTCCTGCGGCGAACGAAGGGTCGACGACTCTAATTTTTTTATGTACACCATTCCGGAATGACGGAATAATCCTGATCATTCCTTCGGGACGTATACATCATTCCGGGAGAGTCGTCGACCCCTCGCCTGGAAGAACTTCAATCAGGTCAATCTTTCACCGATAAATAACTGCCTATACAGCTGATAAAAAACGAATCTAAAAAACACATCTTGGTAGATCTAAGGAAAACTGTATTCTTTCCACTAAACCAGCGGAAGCCTCCGGCTGTTTACATTTCTTCAGCTCTGCTACCTGCTTATTCATTGCGTACCGGTCTTGCGTCAAGTTGACCTTCAGACATTCACCCCTCATTGGTATGAAAACCCGACCCAACAATAACCGGAACTGTGCATTATCAATGCTTTTCATCTCATTAAAGCTATTCGTTGCTCTGCCTATTTACGAATATATGAAAATCGCTAAATAATACATAAAATGGATCTTGATTCCCATTTTCCTCTTAATGATGTAACTTAAGGCAACCCAAATGACGTTGCGTTTCCCCCAAAAAGAATAGAAAAACTTCCTTTCAAATCCTGGGAAAAAGAAGGGGTCAAAGGTGCAAACCATGACGAACGTATTTATAATTTGAAGGCGTATTACCTGTCCAATTACTATTTGATTTAAAGCTACTCAGATAAACGATCCAAAAATACGAAGGTATGGGAGAATTTGGAAGGATGAATGAACACGCCAAAAAATAAGGCCCTTGACCACCAGCATAGTTCGATCTTTCAAAAAGTCATTGAACGTTAATAAATTTGGGGCAACACGTGTTCGTCACATCAACAGAATAAAGTTAAAGTTACGGTCCGGTGATGACAAAGCACACTAGCCACAGTTTATATGCTGCTATGTTGCAATTTAGTTGTTGTGTTTTATGTACTTAGCTAATGTAGATCTATCGTTGGTTTCTTCTTTTTTCTTTTCTTTCCCTTTTCTTCTTTTTAACTCCGTTTAAGACAAAATTTCTGTCCAATGTGAAATAAACTTGTCATCATCATTGGACACCTAGATCCCAGGTTCAGCTATGGTTTTTCAAAATATCTTTGTGGTCCTAAATTTAATGAAGGAAGCAGAATAGAAAAATGCCAGACAATTATATCGCAATTTAGCTTATTCTATGCCTATACCCTAAAGTTATGCACTGGGTCGTTTTTTTTTTCAAATCTTAAGTTTTAAGTTACAGGTTTGGGGGAAAGCCTTATACGATACTTAAAACATTATTATTCTATCGTTAAGACGTGAAATGATACGACAGAAAGTGGGGGAGAACCATTACCAGTCGACAAGGAACGATTTTTGTGGTCACAACTGTACCTTTTTTCTACACAGTCCCAACAACAGCAAATTTTACTCACAAATTTCAGAAACTAATTCCATCTTTTAGAGAAACCCGTCCATCTTTCTCGCCGGCCCATTTATTATTCGTCAGATCTTACAGTACCACTGACCTTGGCGGACACACCTTTTCTTCTTGAAAATGTCGCGGATTTTCCGAAGAAATAATAAAGCAACCTGAAACAATTTACCGAAAGAAATAAAAACTGCGAAATCTTTAACTGTTGTTTCTTATTTATACACCAGCTAGAAAGTTCTATTGATCTTTGTTTGTAGCGATGTAAGCTACTTCACTTTCGGAATCGCGCCATTAGACGATCTCATTAGCTGCGTTTTTGCATATATCTGATACCACGGTAACTCGATTTGCATTTTGTCATTCCGAAAGTTACCGTGGGATCTGATACTACGGTTGCTTTGTAAAAACGACAATTTGCGCTTTTAGAAGACATCCCAAAAGAAATACTAATATCTACTCACATGCAAACTTCTTTCCCACCAATTTGACAAAACCCCAGGCCCCTCTGTTGGTGATGACGGAAAGTGAGATAAATTTTTCAGAGACCACGATCATTTACCACGGTCGGGACCATGGTATCTGAATATCCGTTACCATGGTAACTGGCCAGATACCACGGTAACTGCAAAAACGCCTTTTGACCGTGATATCAGATACCACGGTAACTGTGAAAGTGTTACGATGACTGTATTTATATATGAAGGCTGCACTCTCAACCTGATGTTATGGCGAGGGGTGTAGTACGCCGGACATAAGATGGTAAATGTCCAGGTATAGGCTACAATCATCGGAGTCAGGATGGCCTAGGGCGTTGGTGGCCTATTACACGTGCAGAACTTCACGGGTTCATTATGGATTCCCCTGGTCGATTCACACGATGGTTTGCATACCGAACACACAACAGGTTATCAACCACCCATCATACACTAGGCCTTACAGGCCAGCCCCCTCTAAGGAGCTTAACTGAGACTCATAGAAGTGACCTATGGTCCGTAAATAAACATAAGGTTTTATTGACTGAAGTACTTACAACATAAATTAAACAACCTTAGATAAAAGGTTGTTGGCCGGTGGAGGCCCGGAAAAGAAGTGTCGAAGAAGGTGAATCACCAACCTGGCATGATTCACAAATACCAGAGAGTTAATAGATAATCGAAAGAGTGCCCGCGACAGTATAGAAGATTAAAGACACAGGCAACGGAAGGGAGTAACGCTGCCTAGCGGCGGCATAAGGAAAAAGTACGGAATGCAGATAGCATCACCGTAACAAAAGCGACTTTAGACCGTTGTATCAGATACCATGGTATCTGTTACCACGGTAACTGGATCTTTTCCACGTCATCCCAAAAGAAAAACTGATATCCAGTCACACCACTAAGTGGCAAACTTCTTTCCTACCACTTTGACAAAAATGAATGGAAGTCAGATAACTTTTTCAGATGCCACGATCAGTTACCACGGTCGGACCGTGGTATCTGAATATCAGATACCACGATAACTGGCCAGATACCACGATAACTGCAAAAACGCCTTCTGACCGTGGTATCAGATACCACGGTAACTGCGAAAGCGACTTTAGACCGTGGTATCAGATACCATGGTATCTGCAAACACGGAAATATTGTCTTACAGAGACCTGTTCTGAACTAGCGACCTGAATGTGGACTTCACCCTGTGAAGACAATAATTTTCGTTGTTCTCTTTACTCCGCTATCACCTTGTGTATTTGGCGGGTTAAAAATAAAATATACATATACTATATAATATAATATGCATCCGAATTAACTCTTTTAACCATTAGGCTCGCGCACACACAGTCTGATAAGATTTCGCATGCGAAATTCGCATCACTATGGGGAAACCTACATTCCATGCATTAAAATTTCGAAGCGAAGGAGGAAATTCGCATCCGACTTTGAAAATTGGACTGTGGACAAAGTATCAATGGCCATACAACCATAGACGTTTAGTATTCTGGGCTCCACATTTAAACAACTTATATGGTGGCATCTTCGCATTGCAAATTCCAAACAAGTTTTCGCGACTACCATACCATGCGATTTATGCCGACTTCAAGAAATTGACTGGACAAGCATAAATCCACGTCCTAATTTACCAGACTTTAAACGAAAGAGAGTTTACTGCTTAAGATAAGAAGAATTGCTCTATTTTTACTGCAATTCGTCTCATTCCAGTTAAGGACTCCGAAGTTTCCGAAAGTCCCTCTTTGTCTCATCATCAGCATTTGTGACAGAGAGATACTAAAATATGGAACTACAAGGTGATGAGTAGAAAAAATAGCTTTCACTTTCTACTCCAAAGACAGTCAGAACTTCCATTGCTCGGGAAACAGATTGCAGATTTTATAATCACCAGCTTGTGGATATATTTTTATGGCACTTGCAGCTTCGCTCAAGTGCCATATACCGATCACTTTTCCGTCGGTCGGTCGGTCGGTCGGTCCGGTGATCGCGAGTTAGGGTACTTGCAGATGTGCTAGGACGATGAAACTTGGCAGGCATATCAGGGACCCGACCAAACTAACTTGCAAATAATCACTTCCCCGATCCGACCACCGTGGAGGGAGTAGAGGGCGGGGGAATCCGGAAAATTTAGTAGTTTTTGTAATACCCCTACCCCTTTCTTTACACTAGTAGGTCTGCGCGCGGCGTGACGTCACTCTTTGCATCGGATCACTCTGTTAACATTGGAAAGAGCTAGTGCATTCGAGGGTCAAAGGGGTTTGTATCTGTGGTGCAGCGCGGGGGAATATGAAAAATTGAGTGTTGTGTAACTTTCGAACGGGTGATCGGATTGGGACAAAACTTAATATCTGAATGAATGACATATCTCTGATGTTCCATTTGAAGTCCGAACCGGATTCGACAGCTATGGGGGAATTGGGGTGGGGGAAGACCGGAAATTTCGAGAAACGGTTATAATGGAGGGATCGGAGTAAAACTTGCTGGGAAGAACAAGAATCTGCTCCAGATAATTTGTTTACACGTTTGGACTGGACCCGGACACTTGGGGGGGGGGAGGTGGAGGGGAGTTTCACGGAATTCTGGTGATGACAGTTTTTGGGATTTTCACGACGAAACTTGGGAGGCGTATCAGGGACCCGATCAAACTGACTTGTAAACAAAAATTCACTCGATCCGATAGTCGTGGGGGGATCGGAGGGAGGGGGAATCCGGAATATTTAGCCATGCGTAACTTTGGAACGGGTGATCGGATTCGAGTGAAATTTAATAACTGAACAGAGGGCGTGCCTGTGGTGATCTTTTTCATGTCCGGACCGGATCCGACAACAATTGGGGGGGGGGGGGATTTCGTGACCGGATTGGACTGGAGAGATCGGGATGGAACTTTGTGGGAATAACAAACAAGTCCAAACTGAACCGGATTGGCTCCGGCGACTGTGGGGGGAGTTTGAGGGGCGGGTCCGGAATTCCAGTGATCGCGAGTTAAGGTACTTCCAGATGTGCTAGGACGACGAAATTTGGCTGGAATATTAGAAATTCGACAAGATTGGCTTAGAAATCGCCACTTTTCAAATCCGACCATTCCCTAAAGTACCAATCATGACCGCAAATTAAGAAAAATACTTTTAAGCAAAATATGCATTTCCATGATCCCCATGAGCTCATGATCATTTTTGCCTCAAGGGTTTTGCTTACAAATGAAGTTCGAGCTCCTTTAAAGTGTGCATCTTAACCGCAAGGTCGAAAGGTACTTTTTATCAAACGATACATCTCAACCCATGATCAGTTGTCCCACAGGGGTTTTGCAAAAAAAATAATTTCTTGCACCCTTAAAGTGCGCAAATTAGTGGAAAAAAAATTACTTCTGATCATACGTATATATCAATGATCCCTAAGAGCCTGCTATCGTTTTTGCCTCAAGGGTCTTCCTTACAGATGAATTTCTAGTGCCTTTAAAGTGCGCATCATTACAGCAAAGTTCAACGATAAAATACTTTTTCTCTAGCTCCCTTAAAGTGCGCATCTTAACCGCACAGTCGAAAATTACTTTTGATCAAATAATACATCTCAACCCTTGCAAGTGCCATATGAGCTTACAGCTCTTGTTTACTATACCTGTGGACAAGTTCTGATAATAAGACGGGGGGGGGGGCTTACAGACTAGAATACAGACAAAGATTGAATGGCCTATAGCAAATTTCTCGAGTTCATGAACCGTATCGAAAGGCTCGAAGTTCATTTCAAACTAAAAAAAATAAACATTTATCGTGTCAACTGATACCCACTTGCTTTTAACACCCACTTACGAGACGCTACTTCACACCAGGACTATATAAGACCATGGGATCACCTGTTGGCGCGATTCGGAAAGTACACTGCTTGGACACTGTCAAAGTAGCTCTCAACACAACACTCTAAGCGAAAGAAAAATATTTGGCTGGCACGATAAAAAAAAAACACCAATTATTTTAAAATGTTAATTTCTTTCATTATTTTGTTTATACTGTTTTGATATTTCTGTTTAAAATCCACCGTATTTTCCTCGCCATTTTCAACAAGAAAAGATGTGTCTGCTAGGGCAGTGTTGCCACTTTTATCGTGTGACAATTGGCCGCAAAAATCTGTGACATTCTGGCGCCCATAAAATTCGGTCCTTTTTTCATTTTCCACAAAAAAATCTTATATTTCAAAGTTTCCAATTTGCTTTTATAAGAGGACGTAATAATCGTGAAAAAATCCTTTTCCGAGTTTCCTTGAAATTGGACCAAATTCGTAGACTGCAGAAATTTTCAACATGTTTGGCATAAGTACGATTTCCTGTGACAAATTTTTCACAGCTGTGAATCTGGAGAGAAGTCGAAAACCTGTGACAAATCGCAGAATTCCGCGACCAGTGGCAACACTGTGCTAGGGTCAGTGAATACTATCAGACCTAACAAATATATTAATAAGACGGAGAGAAAGACAGACGAATTACTCTACGGGGTGTAAACTGGTTCTGATAATTTGTCAGTAATAGTGGGATTTTTACAGAAAAAGGTACAGTTGTGTCTGCAATAATCATTCCTATCGATGAAAATGGATTCTCATCAATTTCCGCAACTCAATAAACTCCTTCAAAGATCCATAACTCCATGTAATACGACCCGGTTTTGGCCACTTCTGAAAATTGCTGACATTTAATTTCACCTCTGATTTTTGCCAATGGCCGGTGTGAACCCGAAACTGGCTGAGACCCAAGTTAAGATCAAGCAAACTCAACTCTTCTCCAATACTGAGAACATTGTATTAAAAAAGCAGCTACGCAGCAAGCAAGTTGATAAAATTTACCAGATAACCCACAGTTGGCCACAGTTACATCAACCAAATCCTGACACGGTGACAAGGACCACATACAGCTGTCACTGTCCCAAAAAATCCTGTAGTCATCATCTGGCAGCAATAAGAGTGATCAATATGGGAATTTTAATATCAAAACTGCGTTGCCTTGACCGCCAAAAACCGCGGATATCAAAGATCTGTCATTCGTTTCTGATGTGGGATCCGAAATGCCAATGAACTTGATATGGTGTGAGACAACAACTTGGAAAGCACAACGCAACTACCGGAATGCGGATCTTGCGCAAACAGATCCGTGGCGCCAAAAAAGCTGAATAAAAAGTCGACTAGAGGATGAACGCGAAGTAAACAAAAGCAAGACTGGACTGGGAAGATATTCAATTATCCAATTCCCATCGTTTCATTTGGTAAGACAATCACAGCATTACAGTCCATGAAGCAAACGTAACGGACAGATACGACTAGGGTACTGGATACCAGACAGCAATGTATTAACCGAACATTCTATCTAATAAAGAAAAAAAAATTAGGGAGAAGTTCAGTCTGGCGTTGTCCGTTTTGACCAAAGGGAAACACGAGATCGGCATTCCCGAGGAGTCGACGACTCTCCCGGAATGGTGTACACATCCCGAAGGAATAATCCGGAATGGTCAGGATTATTCCGTTATTCTGGAATGGTGTACATAAAAATGAGAGTCGTCGACCCCTCGTTCGCCGCAGGACAGACCGAATGGGGTGAAATAAATGCGGACTAAACAAAAGCTGGTGAATTACCAAACTCGATAAGAATGGGAGGATATGGAATGGTTAGGAATAATCCGGAATGGTCAGGATTATTCCGTTATTCCGGAATGGTGTACATAAAAAATGACAGTCGTCGACCCCTCGGGCATTCCACTCCGTTTGTCGTAAATGACAAAAAAGGCCTTTCAAAAATGCAGCTTTTACTAACCCATCCCTCCCCTGTCCCAATAAGAGAAACGTCAGTGATGAGCGCAAGCTTTACCACTTTTATAATAATATAAAATGTAGGCTATTAGGCCTACGCAACGGTTTTGGGATCGATTTTGGGGTGGATCGAGTTTGGCGAGGGTTTTGCTTCCCGATAATCTGAATTCCACGATTCCCAACGCTGTCTCGCAAGTTTCAAAATAGGCCTATGTGCACAAAACACTTACGTTCGTTGTAGATTTAGTACATTTTGTTCAGTTCGGATTGGGGAAACTAACCACTACTAATTATCATGAGTGCAAGATAATAATAATTTATTATAGCAGGAAAAGAAGTGATGACCAGAATTTTCGAAAGATTAACAATCATGCTCTTCCATCAGCCACTTCCTTCAACATATTCATTTACTGCATTAAAACAAACATTAACTTGGGGTAACTGTGAAATCAAGCTGTGCTCATTTTCTGAGTCACCCTTATTCGAGCCCTCATTCTCCGAAAGCCGTAAGTTCGTTAATCCTTGCAACCCGCCATCACGTTTCACCAACCGGCACCAAATGTCTTAGAAAGTCCTATTATTCATATAATTTCAGTATTAATATTTAATCTCTATTTTGCAGGCTTTATAAACATGTAAAATATCTGCCTAACTTTGACTAGGCATGATATGGGGAAATAAAACGAACTGTCAATAGGATTCCTGGGGGGACCATTGATCCTTTAGTCCCCTTCTACTTTAAGGGAGTAGTAACTTCAGTGTGTTCGCAATCCTCCGATGATCCAGTTGGTAGCGTGTCGTCTTGTTAAAGGCCCGTCTTACGTAAGCTATATTACTGATTCACGCAACATCCCTAATCTTTCCGTCCATTCTTATTTCCGATACTTTGAACTTTCCCTAACAAGAGTACGCAAATTTCTGCGTTTGCCTCTTTGTTTTTACGAGACTGATCAGGATCCCGCATACTGCTTCCGAGGAGCTCATTGGTCAGAAATCAGAGCTGCTGCGAGTTCAGCAAATCCGAGTCCGTGACAAGTCCGAGTCCTTGAAAAAGGCGCCTCGAGACGAGTCCACAGCTCTGGCGGACGGACAGCTCCGTGAAAGACGAGTCCGAGTCCTTGAAAAAGGCGTCTCGAGACGAGTCCCGAGTCCGAGTCCACCAGCTCATTGGTCAGAAATATCGGTTACCGAATTTTTTCCGTGTTTCTGATCAAAGCCAAGAGGGCCAAGTGAGGCTGAAAAGACCCGGGGACACCCGACAGAGCTTCAGAGAAGTCGTGTGTATCGGAATGTAAACATTATCTACTGTATCTTGTGCTTTAACCGAAGGCTGCGGGTTTACATTCCGTCCGAAAGGGCATAATGACTTTCATTCCACTCCTTCATAGAAGAGGACATATACTGGACATATAGGACATAGAACATAGGACATAGGACATAGAACATATACTGGACATATAGGAACATATAGGACATACTGGACATAGAAGAGGACATATACCCGGCTGCGGGTTTACACTCCGTCCGAAAGGGCATAATGACTTTCATTCCACTCCTTCATAGAAGAGGACATACACATACATACTATAGGTGGGTGGGGACACAGGCGTTACTAGCCAAAATGTTTCTGGGGGGGGGGGGATATTTACCGACTGGCTGGCACCTTTTACCGACTGTCTTTATGAAAAAATCTACTGTTTTTACGAAAAATCGCGCCGCTTCGCGCCGACTCGACTATTTTTTACCGACTGGCCTACAACATTGGGGGGAGGCACCCCCCCCCCCATATGTGACGCCCCTGGATGGGGAAGAAGATTTTAGGAAAGCTTCAAAGGCTTTGTGATGTGATCATCTGTTTGATTTTATAGTCTGTCTGTATATGTTTGTATAGGCAACAGTAGAGGTATGTTTATTTGAACGTTTGCTGACTTTGAACAGTACCATTTTCATGCACTTGCTGTGGCAAAAGTCAAATGCTAGTTAGTCAAAGTAGCTAACACCTGAATAGGTATTTTAGATCTTCATTGTACCATTTAGACCAAAAGTGCACTGTTCATATTTATGTAACTATTTGAATAAGCATAACTTTACTGTGTATTCTATTTGTATTTGTGTAATGATGGTGACAGGCTAAGAAATTAATATATTAATGAACAAATGTTACCTTGTGGTTCGGCTCTCTGCGCAGAAACTCCAGCAACCAGGAAAAATCCAATAATAACATATCCAACTGATCGAAACTTCACTTTCCAGTGGAGCTGCTTCATGATGCTGCTGTTATCCAGTAATTCTTATCCACATAGGCGAACTGCAGGCGTTATATATTCCTAATATAAAAATAATATTTTCAGAATATAACACTACATGCTTCGTACACCTATGTCGGTTTCACTTCTCTTTGCAAACTGGTTCGGGTAGTATCCTACCCGTGACCATCAACGAGAGCGAGTCTGCCTTCCAAATACCCAAAGCACGTGACGATTTCGAGCACTCCCATTGGAGAAGTAGGCGGCGCATGTAATTGAGCAAAAAATGTAGATCAGAAAATGACAAAAAAGGCAGTCAATGAAGTGAGTAAACATTCATTGAGTTGATGATCAGCCGTACAGCACGTTGGTACGGAAGAAGCAAGTGATGATCGTATTCTGAAGTTCAATTGCTTGTTCAGTTGGAATTCGGGGCAGGTGGGGTTCGTTACAGGTGAATCATTTAGGGGAGGTTTCTGCAATTATGACGATACTCTGGACAGTCAAAAGAATCACTGTATCCAGAGGGTTAGACTGGACATTACAAATTTTGGATTTCAGGAAATTCTCCAAAAAAAATTATAAAACCTTTTTTCACCATTTTGTTGATTTTGTTCTTTGTTTCCTTTTTTTTTTTTTTTACTCAGTCTTGAAGCGGCATACATGACCATTAAAGACAATAATTCAATATGCGGCGCTTATTTATGTGCAAAAAATGAATAGCATATCCAAGGAGGTGCTCATTCTCTGGGTACCACTGTACAGCGACAGCCTCCCTGGCCAACGGCTGGGCGCTTACTATGGAACTATTTTGGGAGTGAGCAACCGCTCGAGCATACCAACACAGTTCACAAAACGGAATAAATGTAAGGCTACATAGTACACAAATGACCAATGGCGGATCCGGGGGTGTCCCCCTCCCCCCCCCCCCCCCCCCGAAAAAGACCAACTGTTCGCTCAAAGTCAAAGATTTTTTTTTCATAGCCAAATCCGCCAGTGGAAATGACTGAAAACTAAAACTCCTACTGTACTACCTACTGTACACTGCAGAAGTTTCATACCAGATAAAATAATGATGTTCACTTGGGATGTTATCTGTAATAATTTTGCAAACGACATGCATTATAAACTGTATGCATAATAAGCTCTCTTCTTGTATAGGCCTACATAACGTTTTAATGCGTAACGTTAGAAAACATAACAGTTGAACTGGAGAACAGAGAACTGGAACAGAGAACTGGTCCTTGAAAGTCAGCCTAAATCGCGAATTTTGGCGACGTCTCGGGTTCCAAGCCAAAAAAAGGAATTAATGTGAGATTTTTTCGGTTACAAAAATGGTCATTTTACCAACGTCGAGACCAACATTCAACATCGGTTATATATGAGATTCACACCATTCAAGTAGCAAACTCGATAAACAAACACAGAACTGTTTATCGAGAATATCGAAGTCGAGAAGCAGGTGGTCAAAAACTAAGCCGGATCTCACAACCCCATCGAGTCTAAACTCATTTTCAATATCGATTTTCATCGGGCTCGCGATATATAAAGTCCATATACAAACCTGGATTCTTTAATTCAAATTTAATGTTCAGCTTTTGTTTCATACGATCCCATTGTTGTAGATCTCAGACGATATAAGACGTCTCGAATATAAGACTGACAATCTGCCATTTCCAGTATTCTTCTTGTTTATATGTATTTTTTGGGAATCGTTTGCCGTTGTAGTTGCTAAATATTCAAGGATAGAGGTATAAGAACACAGAGGTAACACAAAATGGATTATTCACAATATGAAAATCGACTATTCGTGAATAAAGTAACAACGAAGTTTCACATTTTTCTCGGGTATTCAAGCCTTTTTAAGTTATTAAGTGACGAGTACCTGGATTGTCGTATCTTAGCCTTTTTCGGTTAAACTGTAAAGTACACATAGACCCAGTTGTTATTCCCTGTGATTACACCAGTTGGGTATAGTAAGTATGCCTTTACTGTATAAAAATGACTTCGCTAAAACGAGGTACAATCAGCGGGTTGTCCGTTTGACAGACAGTGCGACATATAAATAGAACATAGCCTTGAGAACCGAATTGCAATCCAAAAATACAGACTTAAAATTAGCAGTCGGAAAATTGTGACGAGAAAAAAGAATATAATTCCTGCTTATGATTAGCTTTAATCAAGTATCCTTCTGAGATGAAAAGTAGAAAAGGAACGTGACAGAATCTTCAGACAATGAGTAATATTTTCCAAAAGTGACAGCATATGCGTGTCATTCAAGTGTCGGGCGGTATGCTTCGGCGGGAGAGTTCAAAGGTAACTCGGTAGTGTTGTTGAGCAATTCGTAAGTTTGTGCATTATTCTTCCCCACCTTGACGTCTTATAGATCCACCCAGTATGGCAGAGGCCGTTCATGGTTACAGACAGACAGACGCCAAAAAGTATAATAGAACACAATAGGCACCACAGAATCGCCATAAGTCGAAGCACCATAGAATATGGTGCTTCGCTGTAAAGTGTCTCCGTGAAGAAAACGTCCCCTAGAGAAACGCACCTTTCACAAAACATCAACGTGACAAAACGTCATCATGATAAAACGTCCCCATTTCAAAACGTCCTTATGAAAAAATATCTCCAAGCATTGATTTTGTAGATTGTCTCGTATTCGCAAGACTTAGGAGGATATAGGGGCAGAGTCTTATAGGAAAAGAAGATGTATATCGGACGGGTGGGTTAGCTTAAACGCACAATGCCGCCTATCTTGACTAGGTAGCGTACCAGAAAAGAAGGTGAAGTAGTCCAGAAGTCCTTTTCTGAACAACTTTGATTGCTCCTAACTGGAAATAACCAATTCTGGGTCAATTACTGAGATCAATCAAATATAGCACAAACTTATTCAATTAAATATAGCACACAACGACAAAATTAAATACTACAGAATCTCTTCACTTTAATATTCACTATTTTCTGTCCTTAGGACTTTTTAGAGGACATTTTGTCGTGGGACGTTTTTCATGGGGACGTTCTATCACAGGGACGTTATGCCATGATGACGTTCTGCTAGCGTTCTAAGGGACTAGACATTATGAAGACATCCTGGATAAAGAACTTCCCTCAAAAGCCACGTAACAGTCTCAAATAATATCTAATACTAGTACTCTATTGTGATTTTCAGCTCATTTCCACCAAATTATCAAAAAAGTAAAATACTATAACCGTGTTTGATGGTTTTACGGTCATTTCCTTTGGTTACACGATCAATGTCTTTTTCATGTTGCCTGCTAGACAAGGTCTTACCCCGAGGCATAACTCGTAATGTTTATCCACGACGACCTAACGGACCTCTAATAAGGTATGCAATACAACCCCCCCGGGGCAAAGGTTGCGTAAAAGTGAGATAATCGTAGCAGGTTGACGACACGTTTCCTACATACATCTCAGTTACTCGAAGGAAAAAGCAAAATTATTCTTACAAAGACGTTTTATTTTAAGTGTTTCAATAATATAGTCCTGTACACAGTTTACCTTTATGACAGTAAACAGAAAAGTTGCTTTTGAACTGAGTTGATCAGAGGCGAAAACCTTTTTGATGAAATTATATTATTATTGCTAATATGGCGGAAAACCAGGGAGAAACCATATGCGATTTATAACTGTCATACCTTCTACATTTTCTTTCTGTAACAGAACACAGAACATGAATTGATCGTTTAACACAAAAGGATCATCCCTTGCCGGTTTACAAATTATTCACTGGGTTGTAAGGTTTTATTTTGCTAACTGAACACACCTTTTCCTCACGAAACTATTATGAATCTTTTTAAGAAAGAAATCTAAAAAAAAATCTCAAAACAAATAACCGTAAGAAATAAATACTGCCAAATATTCAGTGTTTTCTTTACTTGTTTTTCATAGACCTGGTTAAATGGAGGAGCATTTCAAATGGGTCAAAAAGGCAGAATGAACCCCGACAACTGTCTGGTGAACAATTTAATAAAATTTGTCAACCAATTTTGGAAAAAAAAAGATGGCTACCCTACCCAAGGCCGTATCCAGGGGGGGGGGTTAGGGGGTTCGAACCCCCCCCCGAAACCCACAAAAGTAATAGTTTTTTTGTAGTTTTTAACCTCTGATCTATGTATTTTTTGTACTTTTTGGTCCGACCCGTGGGCAAAACCCTCCCCGAAATAAATTTCGCAGGCAAAACCCCCCCCGAAATAAATTCCTGGATACGGGCCTGACCCTACCCCTTTATCCATACAAGTAGAAAGCTCTTCGCGTCGGAAGATACGCTTTGTTTATAATCTTATAGACGCCGGGTAGTCTTGCGTTTTACACCTAGTCTAGTATTCTTTGGTTTAGTGATTAGTCATGGAAGTCTGTCGTGTCGGGGGGGGGGATCGAAGGGGTTCAGATATGTTGCTCAAACTTCGTATGAGGATCACTGGTAAAGTACAGGCCAAGTTGTAGATGGGTCCTTCAGATATTTAGAGGCAGAAGATTGTGAAAAAAGAGTATGTTGTATGAGCTTATGAGATAGTCGTTTAAGGGGTAAGGAGGTCCGCTGAATCCGTATCTGAACCTTAGCTTTCTTGCCGGACAAATGATTCACCTCATATTCGGCCGAAACGGGAAATTTGGTTGAAGTTCAAGTTGTTTCTGAAGTTGATGAGAGATTCGGATTTCGGGGTAAGGAGACTTGCTGAATTGAATTTTGAACTTTATTTCCCTGCCAACAACTAGCAAAATTTGCTCAAACCCATAAATTTGGACTGAAAGGTTCTCCTCTCAATGTCACTAGCTCTTTTGCTCTGCATGCAGTTCGCCGGGAATGCTGCTAAAATACGAAGAACTTTGTCAAAGTAAAGGACCTTTCTGAAGTCGATTAGGATGAGATATTGGAGTAAACATCCTTGCTGAATCCGTATCGGAACTTGTTTTTTATGGCACTTGAGCTCACTCAAGTGCCATATAGCGATCGTAATGTCTGTCTGTCTGTCCGCATTTTGCTTGTTTGGGCACTTCCACATGACCTAGGACGATAAAACTTGGCACGCATATCAGGGACCCGACCGGATTAACTTGGAAATGATCACTTCCCCGATCCGACCATCAGTGGGGGAGTGGCGGGATGGGGACTCCGGAAATTAGTAACATTCATAACTTTGGAACGGATAATCGGGCGTGCATTAAACTTGACAGGTATCAAGAACAAGTGTCTTGGATGTTCATTGTCAAATTCGGATCGGATCCGATAACTGGGGGGGGGGGGCTGGAGGGGACGCTTTTTCTAGTTTCTGTCAAACTCCTACCCCTTTCTTCACACTAGTATAGCTCTGCGCGTGGATGAGTCATTCTTTGCTTAAATCTGTGAATGTTCGGAGAGAGCTAGTTGTCATCGACGGTCGAAGGGGTTGGTATATGTTGTTAGTTGTTAAAGCTTAGTAGGGGTGGAGTTGAAGGGGGTTATTTCCTGTGATTTCGGTAATCGTCAGTTATGGTGAAATGGTAGAGCCGATTGGTCGACATGTTATTTGTAATGCGTAGATGACGCGTAGGTTGTCTTGTGATTGTGAATAATATTCCTTCATTCCCGGGTCCTTGTATCTGTCATACCTAAACTGCGTACTAGAAACGTTTTCTTGCGTAAATCTGATCTATCCTTGGCCACATAGTGTTGGGAGCAGTGGGTGGAATAATGACACCAAGAAGACTAGTTTGCAAATGTTTTAAGAAGATTCTTCAGCGAGAATAGCAGGGAATCGAAGTCAGTGTGCACATATTGTGATGACCTATCTTGATCATGTAAGCGGATAGTCGACCTGATTTGTCTATTCTATTGATCGTACAGTGAACTTTATTTCGTACTGACTGAAGTGCGAGCCGAGTAATTATTGTGTATATAACCATTTAGTGTACATATTGCCGATTCCGGAAAAGTGGGAAACAACTCTTTTAGTGGATTATACATAAGCGGTTCTCGGGTTTTGCTACTTTGGGCACATCCACATAAGCTAGGACGATGGAACTTGGCAGGCATATCAGGGACCAGACCAAATTAGCTTAGCAATAATCACTTCCCCGATCCGGCCATCATGGGGGGAGCGGAGGGACGGGGAGTCGGGAAACTAGTAACATACATAACTCTGGAACGGGTAATCGGGCATGCATGAAACTTGACAAGTTGCAAGGACAAGTGTTTCAGATGTTCAGTTTCAAACCCGGACCGGATCCGATAACTGGTGGGGGGGACTGGAGGGAGAACCGGAAATCTCGTGAAATGCTGCCACATAAGCTAGGGCGAGGAAAATTTGGCAGGCGTATCAGGCACCCCACCAGATTAAACTGGAAATGATCATTTCCCAGATTCAGCCACTGTGATGGAAGTGGAGGGATGGGGAATCCACAAACTAGTAACATGAATAACTTTGGAACCGGTAATCGGACATGCATGAAACTTGACAAGTGTCAAGAACAAGTGTCTTAGATGTTCAGTTTCAAATCCGAACCGGATCCAATAACTGGGGGGGGGGGGGGGGCTGGAGGGGGAACCGGAAATCTCGTGAGACGCTTTCACATAAGCTAGGACGATGAAATTTGGCAGGCATATCAGTGACTCCACTAGATTAACTTTGAAATAAACGTTTTCCCGATTCGGCCACTGTGGGGGGAGTAGAGGGATGGAGAATCCGGAAACTAGTAACATGAATAAGTTTGGAACGGGTAATCGGATATGCATGAAACTTGACAAGTGTCAAGAACAAGTGTCTCAGATGCTCAGTTTCAAATCCGGGGGGACCTAGAGGTTCGAACCTCCCCAGGAAGAAGAGGAGTTGTAGACCTGCCTTTTTCACCCCTTTTTTACTTCAACAAGTGTAATGTAAAATAAAATGATATTCGACTCAGTATATAACTCTCAAGCACAAAACTCACGCCTACAGTTCGCCTATTCTTACAAGTGCCATATGAGCTTTCAGCTCTTGTTTTTTCATCTGATTAGTTGTATGGCCGTAAGTTGCCAAAAACTTCTAAACGGTAACTTATTTTTTTGTATATATTCATGCGGTGGGTTGTGGATAAATAGCAAAATGTTAAAGGGGTCTGGCGAAGACTCAGAAGTCTGCAAAATCCGATTGTTTGGATCAAGAAGTCCAATAAATATTAAATTTATGGGATCCCATCGAAACCTTTGGTCTTGTTACTAGAGGTCGACGGGGTGGAAAACGGCTGAAACAGCCAAAGCTGTTGGTAATTTGTTGAAAGAAGAAACTAGTTATAAAGTATTCAACTTTTACAAAATACTGGAATATAATATAAACAGTAAACAGTGCAAGGGGTGCTTTAACTGTAGCTATTTAGCTGGTGTTGTTGATCATTATGTTCCTGTGAACATATTCAAAGAAATAAAACCGCAAACAAGTCAAGCCTAAAAACAATTTAAGGTCATCAAAATCGTGTTTCCTCGCCTGATTTCGGGGCACTGAGACTTTCTTTTGTCTTCAGCCAAAACACCTGCAGAGTCGCCGACCGATGGTTTTAAGGACCCAGTCCAGTTTTGTACTTGCCTATTATGCGTTACTCTTAGGTTCACTGACTCAGTATCACAGGAAGCCCAACGCCCAATCTTAAACGTCGCACTTGATCGCAAATGAAATGATCGGACGGACAGGATCAGGTTTGATTAATTGCTACTAGCTTATAATGGAATTTGACCGAACTATGGATGAAATGTTCAATGAGCTAATTCCCACAGAACCGGTGCGAAATTCGGATGTTCAATTTTCGAAGTAAAGACAGGTATGCAATTTCCCGGATGCCACTACGAATAGCCGGGCCATATTGCAAAATTCTGACACCATGGGAATCAAGCCTTAGTAATACTTGGTATTTATGGTAAACTGGAAAGATCTTTGACGTTTTCGCAACTACATAGGACTAGCTATATCGACGATGTTTTTCCTAAATGTGATAAGCGACGTTTTTCAAATTTTCGAGGAACAACCAGAAACCTTTCACCTTTCGGCTACGAAATGGCGCTTGTCACCTTTGAGAAAACTCTGTATCTTCGTAGCGGTTGCTCCGATTTGGTGGACATTTCTACCAGACATGCAGGATATAAGTGCGGATATGGCACTAACAATAACTCAATTTCGAAAATAATGTCAATCATAAACTTGTGGGAAAACACCGTCGATATCGTCGAAGTTTATTTTGTTCTTCACTGGTTCCATTTTAGGTCCCATTCTTGCTTATTTTGTGTTTTGCATTATCCCTAGCTCCCTTATGGAACTACACGCCTCTGGAATCCTAGCCTTTCACCATTATTTCTTTTCGACTTTTAACGCTTTTTCGGCCAAGCCGATTTTGGCCAGTCACACAACGTAAATTTCACCGAAAGCTTCAAGGTCCGCCGACAACTCCTTCACACATAGGGGCATGGAAGCTTCAAAATGCTGTTTTCAAAATTTGTTAGTGACGGGATACTTAAGACTTCCTAAATTCTTTCCGCCCGTCCGTCTGTCTTGGCACGATAACTCTCAAAGGGATGGAGGTATTTGGTTGAAACGTGGTAGGAGGACCCTTTGGGTCAAAGTTCATGTCAACTATTTAAATGGGCCCAGTAGCCCTAAATTTAAGGGTTGGGGGGGGGGGGGGTCTTTCAGATTGAAGGATGAATAAAATATTTTGTCAAGCTAATGTGATAGTCGGTGTAGGGGCAAGGAGACATGCTGAATCCAGATCTGAACTTCATTTTCTCCCCGGACAAGTAGTTTGCCCGGTATCTGGCAAAATCCGGAAATTTGGTAGAAATAAAAGCTTCTTCTGAAATTGATTAGAGCGTCGATTTATAGGTAAGAATACACGCTAAATCCATACTTCAACTTTATTTTTTTCGCCGGACAAGTCCGGAATCCAGCCAAACCAGACATTTTGTAAGGAAAAGTTTTTTTCTGAAGTTGGCCGGAAGATCCATGTATGGATAAAAACACACGCTGAATCCATATATGAACTTTATTTTCTCGCTAGACAAATAGTTCGACAAGAATCCGACCAAAACCGGAAATTTGGTAGAAGTGAAAGTTCTTTCCGAATAGGATCGGGAGTATCGATATGTAAAAGTAGATAAGTAAGAGCACATGCTGAATTCACACATGAACTTAGTTTTCTCGCTGGGCAATTGGTTCGTCCGGATTCCGGCAAAACCGGAAATTTTGTCCAAGTTTGAAGTTAATGATGAAGCCAATTAAGTACATTGGATATCAATCAATCAATCAATCAATCACATATATTTCCAAATAGCTCAAAAATAAAGCTAGAGTAGGAAAAAACAACAACAATATTTGGATATAAGGTACGAATGTATGCACGCAGAATCCATGTCTGTTCTTAGGTTTCTCGGTAGACCAGTCGTTTCGTCCGAGTGTCCGAAGTCCTGGTCCGAGTGTAACTTCAATATCGGGAGCACGCAGCTAACAGAGTCGCGGCTTGGTAGCTCATGAATGAGACTTAGTGGTCGCTAGGACTTCCACCTTGACTTTTCGGGGACGGGAAGGGGCTTAGAAATGTACGGGCATAAAAATTCTCCAATAAAATTGGTTGAAAAGGTTTGTGTACCCGAAAAATTTGTTTTCGCCTCGGATGGATAGTTCAAAATCTGGTCAAACCAGATGTTGACGAATGAGGCTGATTGTCTCAGGCTGATTGTATACTTTTTGCTGGAAAGTATTACCTAACGGATCAATGGTATAAAACGTTTACGCGGTTTACCGAACATCAAGACCGGATTATCTCTATCAGTAATACCAACAAATAATTCCCCTCTGGGATCCCATCGAAACCCTTGGTCTTGTTTGATCGGAGAGAACAAAATATTTTAATCCCGTTTTTTGTTCCACAGGACCGAATAAATTTCTTGCTGTCCACCAGGGGAACACAGACATGGAATAACATACACTTTTGTCGTACTGCACGTTATCTAGCGACAACATTTAAGGTGGGAGAAAACCATGAGAGATGCTGCTCGTAGAATGCACTTCTGCATACCTACAGCACATCATGGAGAATTCGCCATATTCCAGTTCAACGCTTCCAAGCTGTCTAGTTATATATACAGGGTCTTATTGTCGACAGGCAATAAGATTCTTTGTTATCTTCAACTGTCTCGAACCCCCTCCTTAGTGTTTCAACGCTAGCTGGCAGGCCCTTGCCCCTTATGCACTGTGATTATACACTTATGTACTGTAAAAGTTCGCCTTTTTACGTGTAGACTACAGACAAACGACACACCGACAAGACGGCGTGCGTTCGATTCCTAGTCGCGGCACACAAACCTTTTGCTTTTTTTTCACTAACTCAAAAGTCGAATTCTCGGAAACTGCCCGGAAACTGCAATGGTCGTAACGAGAATTTTTCTTACTCTCAATATCGACTCAGGGTACATTCTTGATATGTCAGCTAGCTCCCCGAGTCAAGTTTAATCTCCCAATGCCTCACTATCGTACACACAGTAAAACAGATCCACAGAATGATTCGTAAAAAATCTGCAATCTGCTTCCTAGATAATGGAGGTTTTGCATATGTCTTAGTGGTAGAAATACTAGAAATTGATAGTTACCAACTACCTTATTTTTACTATGTCTATCACAAGTATTGATTATGAGACAATGTGGGATTAACAGAAACTACTGGAGCGCTGAACTGGAATAAGGCGAATTGCTGGGGAGCAGGGTTGCCATGGTGCCCACGGTTGGTGATTTTGCTTCTGTCAGTATTACCAAATTACTTAATTTCTATTACTTTCACATTTAAAATGCTGCAAAGATCTTCAAATTTCGATTAAACACAAATTTTCTAAGAACTGCAGCGCGGCTTCACCGCGATTTCGCTTTTGGTCATTTTTTTTTTTTTAAGAACGGGTGATATATTTTGTCTGGCAGGATAAACCTGCTCACGAATGCTAGACCGGGACGGAGTGCCTCACGACAGAACTGGACGAAGGGTGAGAAGACGTGGAAACTCAACGAAGAAATATCCTCGTAAGGTCTCCCGCTGCATACTCCCCTCACTTTACAACAGTAGCTAACAGAAAGAGATTCTACTTACTGCAGAACAGAGGGTGGATACAGAGGCTTCGTTGGTGTCAGAGTAGGTGGATAAGTTCTAAATAAAGTGACATTTGTCCTTACCTTAGCGAGGTCGCGATCGGGACTGCCATGACTTGAGGACGAAAGTGAACTTGGTCCTGTGACTGGTCAGTGGTTATCTTTCCTGACCTAGGAATCAAGCACTAGCATCTGAAAATCAAGCATGGCATCGCGAGACATGAAACCTAAAATAAATAAAAACGAATACCCAAAAACTAAGTTGCCCAACCACAACTAAATAAATACGAGGAGGGTGGTTCCTCTATACAGTGCCGTCTTTTACTTTTGGTGGACCTAGGGCATCCATGGATGATCCATGGGATTTTGGCCCCTTTTCACGAGTCAAAAACGTAAAAAAGCCAGCTCATTAGCACACACGATGCTTGATCGAGCCACACTATAGTCACATTTGAGCATAATTTCGGTAACGTAAATGACGGTGCAACGTAGCTGGTCACGCCTGGATCGTTATGAACAAGGCAACACGGCTAGCAACCGTAGCCTGATGTCTCAACAATTTGCGGCAGCTTGGTCTCTCGTCCCCCCCCCCCCAACACCGGCCTAACTGGCCTAAGGGTAAAGACGGCACTACCTCCATATAAAGGACAGTACATTGTAAAAATTTTCTCCGAACAAGGATGCAGTATGCTACTGGGATTATACTTATCTCTATTGGGATAAGATTAATCCTAATTAGAGATAATCTTATCTCAATAGAGACAAGATTAATCCCAGTAGCAAATACTGCAAGATTTTTTTTTACAGTGTAAGACTATGTAACATCGACACAGGCCGCTATCGGGAATTAATCCACGAAGCTTCAACGGCATCATTTCATCAAAATCGTTTTTTGGTTTATATGCCATCTGTTAAAATTTCCAAACATTTCATACGAGACTGTTGTCGTCGTCACAGATTGCAGCACTGTCTGCTTAGAATGTGAAGCGCGTAAGAAAGCGAAGAAGGTAGTTTTGAACTTCTACAGATGTTTGCTTTTACGGAAGATTTCCCTCACAAGTTCCCGCGGAAGAAGGCATTCCCAGTCACTACAAGACATAGATAAGGCGTGTGTAAGACAAGATAATGTCAGACGATGTAGACTTCAAGCCACTCAGAGGTAAATTTTCGAAATTCACATCAGAGCAAAATAACACTAGGTGTAATGATGACACACACTCGTATAGCAGCGACACTAGCACCACTAGCGATAGAGAACGTCCCTACTGAAACTCAATCAGGCATGCACCAGCAATGGCTCCGATAACTTAATATTCTGAACACAGCAACAAAAAAGATACAAGCATGATGAAAAATGCAGACCGCATTTTGGCTGAAATTTTTCTAACCGGCAAGTTTGTCTCGCTTTCAATGTCCCGACCCCGAGCGTAGTGGGCGGCACTACTATAATAGTAAGGCCCGTGTCTGATGTATGAAGATCATAGGTCTTGGCGGTACTCCTAGTGTTATTTTGCTCTGATTCACATACACTGACTTGATAGACGATACCCTCGTCTGTCAGCACTACGCTGCTACAAAAGAAACAAAGCTCAACATGACCATCACACTTTCCCACCTGAACATTTTATTAAGGAACAAGAAGACAAGAAAACCTTACAATTACTTCCTGATACCCTTAGAGTTATTTAGCAGAGTTCGCATTTTTGTTCGGATGCCAGAAACAACTTGAAACTGCGAGGATAATGTAATTAATCGGCTTTTACTGGAATTCCGCAAGAAAGTAGGGAATACACATGATATCGTTTGATCACAGAGCAAAATAACACTAGGGAGTAGTGCCAAGACCTATCCTTTTCATGCTTCGCAAACGGGCCATACTCATAGCGCTCTCCACTACGCTTGCGGCATTTAAAGTGAGACAAGCTTGTGGATTTATAAATTTGTCGTGAAGCTAAGATGTGGTCTGCACACATCGAGGAAACAGTGGAGGTTATATCTCTTTTTTTTTTGCTATGTTCAAAATACGAAGTTATTGGAGCCAGCGCTGGTGCACGGCTGATTGAGTATCAGTAGGGACGTTCACTATCGCTAGTAGTGCTAGTATCGCTGCTGTTCGAGTAAGTGTCACTTTTTCCCAGTTTTGGAGCTACTCCCTAGCGTTATTTTGCTCTGAAAATAACACTAGGGAGTAGCGCCAAAACCTATGCTTTGCAAACGGGCCATACTCGTCGCGCCGCCCGCTAGGCTTGCGGCATTTAAAGCGAGACAAACTTGCGGGTTCAGAAATCACTAGTAAAGCAAAGGTGTGGTCTGCAATCACCAAGGAAACAGTGGAGGCTGTATAATTTGTGTGCTATGTTCAGGATATGAAGTTATCGGAGCCACCGCTGGTGAATGACTGAATGAGTTTCAGTAGGGACGTTCTGTCTCGCTAGTGGTGCTAGTATCGCGGCTATTCGAGTGTGTGGAAATTTTTAAGTCTTACGCTACTCCCTAGTGTTATTTTGCTCTGGTTAACCGGTCCTCCGAACCGACTGAGATAATATTCGACGGATTTGGTACTTTGTTCAGGTTAAAAGTGAGGCCGGGATCGCATATGACCTCTGCATCTCCATATTTAGGCGTGAGATGGAGGCAGAGTAAAATAACACTGGTGAGTAGCGCCAAGACTTGAAAAAGTTAAACACACTTGAATAGCAGTGCCACCAGCACCACTAGCGATAAGTAACGTCCCTACTGAAACTGAATCAGTCGTTCGCCAGCACTGGCTCCGATAACTCCATGTTCAAAACACAGCAAAAAAAAACCGGATACAACCTCCCCTGCTTTCTCGATGTGTTCACACCGCATCCTAACTTTACTCGAATTTTCTAAGCCTGCAAGTTGGACGGCGCTACGACTAAGGCCCGTTGTCTATCACACCACTAGGTTCCCGGGTTCCTACACGGTTCCTCTTCCTATACGTTCCCTAACTCAGTTCTGGATCTGGAATTATAAGCTTCTGAAGTTCCCGACCTTCCGCCTTAGTTCTGTTTTGTCCCTACAACTTTTTAGCCCTTTTTCGGACGAGCCGAGTTTTGTCAGTCACGCAACGCAAACATGCAGTAAGCTTCAACTCTTCTCACATATAATGACACGAGAAGCTTCAAAGTGTTATTTTTAATTTTGGAAGACATAGACCATAGGTGTATTTTCTGTTTTGGACTTCTTTTAGTTTTCCCATCTTTTAACCACGGCGCGTTCAGTTTTCAAATATTTTGCGTCCAGCATCCGCGTCGGAGAGCAAAATGGCCGATTACAGTTGACAAGCGGTAACAAGAAAATTGCATGTGGAAAGTAACCGTAGTATCGGACAACGGTATTTCTGAGCCATTTCACCGTGAAAAGATCATTTCTAGTAAGAACCGTGCTTTAAATTCAACCACCGACGAAGTTCCAGATCAATCATTTCTAGTAAGAACCGTGATTTAAATTCAGCCACCGACGAAGTTCCAGATCAAATCAAATGAAATGCTTTGTTGTAAAAGCAGATGCTGAATCGTGTGGCATGCCGAATAAATATTCGGCAGATTCCGGTTGGGTCAACCGTACGTCCAAAACCAAGACAATATTGTCTTGGTTTTGGACGTACGGTTGATCCAACCGGAATCCGATGAAAACTGAAAAATTTCAGACCGGGCCAAACCGACCAAGGACTTTCACAACATCTTTATTATGCATACAGAGCAAACCGAATCTAAATTTCTCAAACCAAGCTACAAAAAACAATCCCGACCAATAGAAAAAAAAAAAACTTTACTTACCGAGTTTGTTACTGGTGGTGGAGATGGAGGAATAGGGCAACAAATCCAAATAAGGCGGGAGGGATAACCTTAATAATACTGAGGAGAAACGGTGAGTCGATCAAGAATATATTCCACAATTAACAAGTCTCTAGGATAAAAAGAAGAAAAAACAAACTTATCAATTACTGTTTAAAATGAGAGGATTCGTAATAGGGTTACTGGCTTTGATGTTTAAATTGGCGAAAAATTCTTTAACCATCTCCATAGTTTCAACGTCGACCGTTTTCATCAGCTCTTCGAATTCGGCTGGAGTAGTCTGACTTCTGAGTAGATTAACCTACACAAGTAAAATCAAGAAAGGTTAGACAAATCCAAGCTCTTCCCAACTGAGCTCAGAGCCTCGTTTTTTATGCACGCAGCACGTCCACTCCTCGGCCGCTTTTGCTATAACTGGCGTTTTTGCATTGCAGTGCTTCCGAGGAGGACGGCAGCGCTTTTCGAGAATCGCGGACTTGCTCACCGACCAAGTCCGTGCTGCAGCAGCGATGCAGAAGCAATATTGCAACAAAAACGGGGCTCAGATAAATCACTGTCGCCATTTGGAAACAGCAAATTGATACCGGGGCTCAGATAAATCACCGTCGCCGTTTGGAAACAGCAAAAGTTTTTTTTCGACACAACATTCCGATCTCCTTACTGAGGATGGTCTTCAGGCCAAGGGTTTTATTTCACCAAAACCTGGGGGGGGGGGGGCAGCGGCGTGGTTCAGGGTCATTGACTCGGCTTAAAAGTTGAAAAGTTAAAAGCTGCCTGTCATAACTAGTCCAATCACTTTTTTTCTCGCAGACATTATGATTTTTAATGGGTAGCTCCCCTCCTATGTCCATGGGAGACGGTGCAAATGACGCATCTGGTTGAGCCTTGATTTGTGAACTCCGAATCCACTAAAACATGACAGAGCAGTGTGCAGAATAGGAAAACGAACTAGTCTGCGCTGGCGCATAACACAATCGAATATTCCCTCAAAGAGGTATTTTATCAGGAAGACTCTACTAAACGTTTGTCCGTCAGTCTGTTAACATGATAACTCTCCAAGTGGTTGCTTGAAACTTGGTATGAAGATCCACTGGGTCAAAGTACATTCCAAGTTTGTGAGATTGGCTCTGTAGCCCTATATTCAGGGATCGGGGACGGGGTTATAAGAGTTATACGCTGTTAATGCAAACACATAGGTTCTTAAAGCAAGCATAAGACTAACCTGCTGTCTAAAGTAGTCGGGCAATGAGACGATGTGGATTGGGTCCATGGTAGTGAGGAACTTTCGCTGTCTCCTGGTGTGCTCCGTCGGTCGGCATTCGTAGTCATCGCCGGGAACCTCAGGCTCGAACTCACCTGGCACGGAATACAGCCGGCTGAAACAGAAGACAGAATTACATTTTTACAGGATTACATCAACTTATGGATCTGTCCTTCCACCTATGAAAGAAGATGGGAGTTGCAGTCTGAGACAGCGTTGCCAGATGTGACACATTCGAAATTACGTTGCAATGAAGACTCACATGACTACGCAATTCCGCACGTCGACGTACATACGGTATACGGACTAAAAGGTCAGCGTCTTACGGACTTGCAAAACACGATCGCGCAATTTTGCGTTCGTCCGAATACGGCAATTATTAATCATCTGCTTATATTTGAACAAACTCACTTCGACTTGCATGGAAACGTTTCACTGTCGAGGAAACCAGTACGAAGCTGTTTTCAAGCCCTTGGGTTAATCAAAGGCCCAAGACTTTCAGTGATCGTTCTCGACTCCGTGTGCATGCCACCCCCTCTATTTACTACTGCTATCTTTTTCGACTCCCAGGGTAGTTTCGGCTTTGCTCATTGCTCACCTATGGCGGTGGCATTGCCCGCCCCACTTAAGCCGCGTTCACAAGCATGCCTAGCCAAGCACGGATCCCTAGGCACGTGCCCAAGCTTAGCCAGGCACGGGATTCTAGAGAATAGAACTCCGTGTCTGGCCCAAAATCTGTACCTAGGCATGGGTGTGAACGGTGATGCTAGGCACGAGCCTAGGCATCGGTGCTACGCTAGGCATGCTTATGAACGGCGCTTTATAAAGAGATTGCAACGTATCCGACGAAAACGGCGGGAGAATAACGAAAAAATTAACATTAGGAAGTATAGGACTTTCGACGTTGAGACTAAATTACCGGCCTTGGATAACTGCTGTGAGTCACAGAGTTGTTGCAATTGTTATCTGGCTTCTTCTTGTTGGAATAATACAAATTAATGTTCTTTTTATGAGAGTTTGAAGGCTTCAATGTTTGTAAACAAAGAGGACGTCTCGCGCCCTATTGGTCAGCTATGACGCGTTCCTTGAAGTCCGCGTCACTCTGAAGCCTCGTCAAACTCTGAAGCCTTCAAACTCTCATAAAAAAGAACATTAATTTGCAAAAGTTGTAGTATTCCAACAAGAAGAAGCCAGATAACAATTGCAACAACTCTCTGACTCACAGCAGCTATCCAAGGCCGGTGATTTAGTGTCAAAGTTGAAAGTCCTATACCTCGTAATGTTAATTTTCTTTGTTATGCTCCCGACGATGACGATGTAGAAATATCCGTTTTCTTCGGGTAGGGTGAAATCTCTCTATAGACGCAGCGCTTCATCTCTACTGATCTCTCAAGGTATTCATCTGCCGGGATAATCGACACTATCAGTGTGTGTACACCAAATTTTACACATGCACAGCAGCGTAGGATAAATATCGAGGAAGGGAACAGGGAAGTTCTAGTTCTTGCAGATTCTCAAAGAGGCAAGTTCATACTTACTCGATTTCCAGACCGTCGTCACCGCGAGTGAGGATATCAAAGATGGTCTCACAAACGCGAAGAAGTATTCCACAAATCTTATCCAAAATTAAGCTGAAATAGAAGTTTATAAGATTAAAAATTCAGATGATAAGTATTTTTTTCATACCCGCATGATTGCGAATTGTGTTTGGCGGTGCTAAGCGAATAAGAAGAAGGTCCGAAAAGCACCCTTGATAAGCAGGCTCGAAATATTGCCAAATGAAATTTCAGCTTTTACATAAACTTTCGGCTTCTACAACACATTTATCAGCTGCTGAATTTATGTCTTCAATTTTATGCTTGCTCTTCAGTTTTGTAGAACTACAAAAAAGTGCGCATTTGCCACATTATCGAAAGCTCGGTGTAGTTTTAATTTTTCTGTTTTCTTACTTCACTATTTCCTTTCGTTATTTCAATGCGTAATATAATTCATCATCACCTTGTGTGTGCGGTTTCTGTATATTTTACAGTTCATGCATACGCATGCCAAGTTTCATTGTCCTAGCTTATCTAAAAGTCCCCGAACTACAAAAAACCCGGACCGACCGACGGACAGATGGACATAAAGTGCGATCGCTCTATGGCACTTGGCCGAAGGGCAAGTGCCTTTAAAAAAAATGCAGTGAGTGCAAAAACATGCACTCACGGACACTAACGGTACAGAACGAAGGAAACAAGTATGAACTTGTATCATAATCTTGTTCTGCCATGACCCTCTGAAAGGATCCCTGATTTATTTATTTCACTTTGAGTGATACCGACAGTGGCGGCTACCACCCAAATCATGAGCCATTAGTCAATGTCTTCATACTTCTCCATAAAAAGAAAGATGGAATATCTCTCAAACTAAAAACCTATGTTCAAGGCCCTCTACATTGAAATGTTTTTCCAAATCCCAAATTAAGACGATGTCCCCATCTTCAACCACAACGGTCCCAGAGGACACAGCTGGAAACTGCGTGATGATAAATTTCGAAAAGACATTGGAAAGTGGAATACTGGAGCCTGAAAGTGTCGTGAATGCAGAAACTATTAATCAGTTTAAAGCAGGTGCAGACCGCCACCCGGCTGACGTTCGATTTAGCTAAAATTTTCGTGACAAATTGTAGAGGCGGAAGCCTTCTTGGTGCTATTATATTATTATTACTAAAGAAACTGAATATTCTGCGTCTTGCATTTGGCAGTCGACTGCCAATACCGATTTACCGTGCTTTCCCGACAAGCTGGCAGTCAATAACACAATCTTCACGATAACTAAATACTCCACTCCGCACTGCCTAAGCCGGTTGTCAAAAGACAAAACCCGAAATGGCTAGTCGACTATCGAATCGGTTCGGGTTTTCTCGGGACTGCGGATAAACTAAAAGTGAACTAGTCGACTGCGAACGGCGTGAAGAAGTGATACTCTTGATGACTATCTCTCCTTGTCGATGCAAAATCTCCGGCCTCTCCGGGTACCTAGCGGAAGAAAGGCAGAAGTGGTATCACAGCAGCTCCCAAAGATTGCCGTAATTGCTTGACACAAGATTTGAGTCGTTGAGTCTGAGTCGTTACGGAGACGTTTACTCCTTCTTCCTGAGGATCACTGGCGTGTTTTGGACTTAATCATATAGAGTATTGGTATAACCATGTGTTGAAAAACAAAGACTTACGCAGATCTAGAAGTAAGAAGCGACGCAAGTGCAACCGACATGAGCTTTCTCTTCTCAGTGGAGGAAAAATAAGACATCCTGTCGATCCAAACATCTAAAACCCGATTGAAGGCAGACTCGGATGTCACATTCAGCTGGGACGCCAGCGAATCAACGGCCTAGAAGAAAACAAAACTGAGATGACCGACTAGAGGCGTTTTTCTACCGTCTCACAAAGAGTCTGTGTCTCAGTCGGGGCGCTAATAGAATTTTTTCAGCGGTCGCTGGTGTGGCTCGCAAGTGTGAACAACAAGGTTTGTGTGGCTTGCTTTGTGGCTTGAATTTCTCCAAATAATAAATTAGCTACTTTACCAAGCAGATACACACAAAACTGAGGATCGATCTAGTACAGAATGGTAAGGACGTAAGCCTGCAATGAGGTTCTATTTAATCAGATTTTTAACAATTACCGCAAAAAAACACAAAAAAAGGCGTTACCGTGAGTTTAAACATGTGGTTTGGGTGTGCGGCACACACTTCCGTTTCTGTGACAAACACTCAGTAATGTTTGGCACGCAAATACGCCATTCCCTCAGTCAAAACACTGTCATGGCAGATAGTGTGGAGGCCTTCAAGTCATCGGTTTACAAAGACTGGACTCGGAAGCCTTGGAAAACTGCATGGGATTCCCAAGACGCAGCCCTCTTCATTCATCACTGAGCCAGCGCACAACAGGATTACCTTTCGCTGGCAAGTGCGATTTAAGGCAATTTTAAGGTAAATTTAAAAACGCCTCAGACGATTCGAACCCGACCGAAGAGTCGAACCTTGGATTCAGTTCATGGGGTCGAGTCTAACTCCAGGTTAGAATTCACCATCTCTCGGCTACTGGCCTTACGTGGGGACCTAGGTGTAACGTTGTAACGTTACGAAATGCGAAACGAAACGAAAAAAAGAAGCTGCGTAGAGGAGATTAAAGGCGTTTCCCAGGATACCACAAGGAGACCGGGACTCAGTTGTGGCTCAAAAGTTGGTGTTTCCGTGATCCTTTATGTGGCGGGTGGCGGTGTGTTTGAGGGGCGGGTTCCCGTCTAGTAGAATAGAATAGAATAGAACAGAATTTTATTTTTCAAAAGTAGCTGTCACAGCGTTGCCGAATTTGACCTTTTCGTCATACAGTGGTGAGTCATGGAATTTATTTATTTATATGATTACTATATGTTAAATAGATTTGTTCTTTTATTGTACCGGTTTGGGTCAAACGACCTTGTGTCTCCGGGTTGAACCTATGTATGATAATTTTATAATGAAGCGTAAATTAAAACCTTGAACCTTGGCCCCAAGTCTATTTCCATAGTCGACAAGATTTTTGCGGCTCGCACTGCGGTTTAAATTTGACAAATAACTGAAGAGCTGAGCGCACAAAGGTGATAACTCGCCTTTTTGGACAAATTGAGTTAAGAGCACCATTTTCTCCCTGTGCTATCAAAAACTTCGCCAGATCACTCCCTACAGAGATAATCAGTCGACAAAGATGATAACTAGCTTTCAATATACGAATTTCCCAACCTTTGAACGCGATTATCTCGAAACTAGCAAAAAGTGAGTTATCACCTTTGTGCGCTTAGCTCTTCAACTGTCGAGGTGATTTTCAATTCCGAAGCTCCAACTATGACGGGAAATTTAAATTTAGGACAAGTTCAAGTCAAAATGATAAAATGAGCTATTTTAAAGCAGATAGACTTTACAGGCATCTGAAAATACCAACAAAACAGACAAAAAGTCGTTTCCGGGGAATTTCAGACCGTGAGTCAAGTGTGTCGCACACGCTTCTGACGAAACGAATATTAAAAATGTACGAGACACAAATATGCCGAAGAATTTAGCTAAATGACGAAAAGTATAAGTTTCTCTTTTTCAAGTTTACCTGAAGAAAAGACTGTTGACTGGCGAGGAGAAGACGCGCACCAACTGAGATGCAAGAAGCTAGGACTAATGGTGACTCCTGATCTTCGTAGATGATGCTGAAAGAAAAATTTCACGCTGTACATAGGTTAAATTCGTTTAATTCTGTCTGTTCAGCAGGGCAAAGAATTATTGCTCATTCTGACCTGTCAAGCGGTAAAATGGTCAAGGTCTGACACAAGAAGGTCTTCGGCACAACGCGGAAATTCTTACAACGAGGAAGGTATGAAAAAAAAATGTGCAGAGTTTGAAACAGAAGCTTTAGATATGTTTTAGATCTTATCGTCGAAGAATGCCAAAAATAAAAATAAAAAATATAAAAAAATAGATAATGATAATAATGATAAAAAAACTGAAAGATTATATTTGACGATGCAAAACGGATAAGTCAGCTACATTTAATTAGAGCTATATTTCGGCCTTTCTTGGCAAGGGTCCTCTTCGGTCTAAAGCCGCTCAAGCTGGAAGCTCCAGTAGCTGACTTATCCGTTTTGCATCGTCAAATATGATTCGCAGTCAGCTTGGGCTGAAAGAATATCCAGCTGAAAGATTGTAAATGGAGGGTGCATAAAAAAAGCTATTATATAAATTTCCAATCAATGACACAAATATAACAGGAACGGAATGGTATCCGTGTAGGGTAAATAAGAGATAAGGTTGCCATTTTCAGACAAACGGAGCCAAATTAGATCTTCGGACGGTTGAATCGCGACGTCCGAAGATTGTCACAATTCTCGGATAACGACGAACCCGCGGGCTGTCAATATCCCTGCCGACCCGCAGCAACAGACAAATCAACCTTTCAGTACTTACTTGAAGAAAAACGGAATGAGAGGTTTAACCACAGTAGGCCCCAAGGCTGGACTGCAGAGGATCATCTGCTCTACGACCCCACAGATCTTTGTGACTCCTTCACTGCGAAGATCACGAATTTGGTCGTTGAAGAAACTGATGAGTCCATCACCATAAGATCGGAGGAACTCTTCTGGGCAAACGTAGAGATAGGCTTTGATAATATGACAGGCGATGATGAGATGTTCTGAGGATTGCTCTATAAACACACTGGATCATAAGAGATGGGAAATATCCAAAACATTGGTAAACTGAACGGCTTAAAGTTTAACCGAAAAGGGCTGGGATAGGACAATCTAGTTCAGTCATGGACACTAGCTCAATTTTGGGGTACTGATACCCCATATGAGGGGTACTACCAATTTTGGGAGTACTACCCAAATACGGGGGAGTACTCCCCACATGTGGGGTATCACTACCCCCTATATGGGGTACCAGCCTAACTTTCCACTAAGTTTCTCACTTTTGGCACTTGCCTTGGCTAAACGACAAGCAGCCGTGGTTCCTCACTTTCACAGGGTATAGGTATGAATCTTACCTATCTTTTGGTATACTATTGTCCAGAGGTGCGTTTTATTTACGATCCGAGGGTCCGCTAGCGGGTCACTGTGACGTCAGCATTTTGCCGTTTTATTTGAGCTTGCGAGCGTAAATAAAACGACTTTTTTGTTGATCAGCTTATTTTCTGGCGGAAAACAAGGCGTGTTCAAACTTGGCGCCAAATGGTAATTTCCTGACGATCGCCCGCTCACTTTTCCAGCGGGTGTCTCATGGTCCGCTAGCGGACGAATTGTCCGCTGGGGTAAATAAAACGGCGAAACCGTGACGTCACTATGACGTCATCTGTCACCCACTCGCTAAATAAAACGATTTTAGTGACCCGCGCGGGCGAATGGACCTAAATAAAACGCACCTCAGATTGTGACGTGGTTTTGGAAGCTTTTGCAAAAAAGGCAGACCCTGTCACGAAATGTCCAAAACAAAAATACCAAAAATACTTCAAATACTCAAAATACTTCCAAAACAAAATGTTTTGGAAGACCCTGTCTTCCAAAACCACGTCACAATCTGGACAATAGTATACCAAAAGATAGGTAAGATTCACGCAGATATTCTGAACGTAATAACTAGAGCAGATAGTGGAAAATAAAAAATCTCTTCGCAGAATCCAAATAATTCAGTGTATTCGATTAAATGACACAAAAATAAGTCGGCTTTTCGGTTAAACTTCAATAAAGCAACCGCTTAAGTCCACGACCTTGGCTGCCACGTCCTATCCGGTGACCCCGAGAAGAGGCAAAATCCGTTTTTACGGCTATCTAGGAATGGCTAAAGTTCAGTCTCTAGTTCTAGCTAACTATGAAGTATTTCCGATTACTTCACACGGGAAAAATCATTTCTGAATTTCTCCTAATAGCATTATTTTGGCATTCTTCTCAAAGGTCCTCTTTTGTAAGCGCCCCCCCCCCCCCCTTCTTCTCTCATTTCAGTCTTACACGTCAGTCCTTATGTAGACAACTGGCAATGGCCGTTGGCCCTTTTTAAAGCTTAAGCTTGAACCTTAAAGCTCACAAAGTAAATAAAATCTTATCTTAGCTTATGAAGGTTGTATTGTACGACGGTGTCTATTTCTAGTTTCTATTGGTAGTAAGGTAGTGATAGAACCCACCTCTAGGGGTACAAAAGGTTAAGGTGAATGAGACCAGACTTTACCTAGAACTTTTGGCAGGTTTTCAAAGAGCTGGAAAAGATCAGGAGAGCAAACAGGGGAGTTCTCGACAAGCGTCCGCCAAAGCTCCAGAGCGTCGTCCATCAGATACACATGTGCAGCCTGTTTGACGTCTGTAGCAAAACGGATTACAGGAACAAGAAACGAAGCCAATCCAATTGCAAGTCCTCCGAGACCCTATACACACAAAAAAGATTTTCATCTCCAGCGAACTTTCCTCCTATCGTTCACATTACTTCGACTCGCATTCTAACTGTAAGCTATCTGGTCCATATAAACTGATTCATCGAATGGATTATAAATATAAACTTAGGATCTCTTAAAAAAGACAAATTCACGCTCCTCAGACGAGGGGCTTTCTTCGCTCAGGTACGGTTTTCGTCGGGTGCGAAATTTTCTGTCAAAATTAGAAAATTTCAAGGCCATGAGGAGCTTGGTCGGGGAAGAGAAAAACCTAATGACAGATTTCTTACCTTTACAATATGTACCAGTGTCGAAACAATCGAGCATCGTAGCATATCATGCTGTTCCGCTGCATCCCATAATGCTGGAAGAAACTGGATCAGCTCGCCGACGTAAGGCTGGATCTCGGCACCAACGAGGTCGATCATGAGCGACATCACGTTCAGTACTTGAAGCTAGATGGAAACAGAGAAATTAGGAGACGGAAATTACGATCCACCTTAGTTCGGACCGAAACTGCGGCAGAAGTGGTTGTAAACAGAACAAAACTCCTCGGAGTAACCCTAACAGGGAACCTGAGAGGGGAGGAAAACACAACTGTGGTCATATTTAAGGCTGGAATACACACGTTAAAACTACTCTCGAAGCACCGTATCCCCCAATCGTCCAACCTCTTGCCAAATACGCATCACCTATGTGGCACTACGACTTGACCAAAGATCAAATCTGTCGTATCGAAAACTTACAGCAGCGACCATTCAATATCATCCAAAAAGGTGTAGAGAAAAAAAGAAAACCCAACCCATTCATGGAAATCCATTTTCTTTAGTTGTGTTTCACATAAGACCAAATCAATTCTCTACCGGCCCACAAAGCAGCGCAAGGGGCATCGCCTACGACTTGCCGTAGTTACGCGTCATCTAGCGAAACCAAGGAGGCCTAAAGGGGGGAAGAAGATAGCCGAGAAACCATGCCAGAGAATGAACAGCGTATTACGGGACCTTGGTACAAGTTAACAAGAACTAGTTCCGTGGGGCTACTCTGCACCAGGTTTGCGTGAGAAACATTCCGTACCTTGGTATCGCACTCGCTAACTTCGTTTAAAAGTTGGAAGAGCTGATTGAAGCTCAACTGAAGATACGGCATAAACTGCTCAACAGAAAACTCAAAATCGTCCATGGCTGACCGTAGAGTCACAGCTGCCTCTAGTCGTACTACAAGGTCTTCCTGTGGTCCCATGAGGTTTAGCAACACTTCATACATGGCAGGTCGCAGTGTCGTAGCGAACTTGACACTCGTCCACCTCCCTGAAAAGACAATGACGGTAAAGGGCAGCCAAATCGTCCAAACACAACATCTTAATTTCGTTGTTCAAACAATTTTTTTTTTCATAGTATGGATAATAGTTGCGTTCCTGGTTGCGTTTTTGCAGATGCCATGGTGTCTGATACCACGGTCTAAAGTCGTTTTTGCAGTTGCCGTGGTATCTGATACCACAGTCAAAGTGCGTTTTTGCAGTTATCGTGGTATCTGACAAGGTACCATGGTATCTGATGTTCAGATACTGCGGTAACTGCGAAAACGAATTTAGACCGTGGTATCAGATACCACGGTAACTGCAAAAACGACTAATTGTAGATTCAGTTACCGTGGTAACAGACACCAAAGTATCTGCAAAAACGCAACTAGTGTCACCGCACGGATCAGATGGTTTAGGAATGGTTTTGTCGATATACTATATTATGTTACTCCTCAGTTTTTGAGGGAAATAAATGAATAAACGAATCATTGTCAAGGACACACGAGAAGCGTTACGAGTTTTAGCATCCACGACAGTAAATGTGTACAATCGTTATTGGTCTTCACCCCAATTATGTACTTTCAGACACCAGATTTTCATTTTCATAGGATTTCACTTTGACCCCTAATAGCAATCAGTCTTTTTTCAGCATGCTCGTGGATAGGAAAAATATCTGAATCTGGAAGTAAATGACGCCAAAAGACTTAGGGGTTTTCTTGAAAAGGACATCTGTTTACTTTATCTGTTTCACTGTATGTGGTCACAGACATGAAAGACGAAAAGGAAACTAATACAAAAAAGTTCTGACCATTCTAGTCGCCAGGAACACTAATTTTCTCGAAACACGTGGCTCCTTTGAAACTTTGCCTTGTTTCAAGTTTTCAGCGTTTCTCAGAGCAAAATAACACTAGAGAGTAGCGCCAAGACTTGCGAAAAGTGACACACACTCGAATAGCAGCGACACTAGCATCACTAGCGATAGTGAACGTCCCTACTGAAACTCAATCAGTGGTGCACCAGCGCTGGCTCCAATAACTTCATAATGTGAACGCAGCAGAAAAAAGATAAAACCTTCACTTTTTCCTCCATGGGTGCAGACCTCATCTTGGCTTTGTTAGAAATTTCTAAACAAGCAAGTTTGTCTCGGTTTAAATGCCGCAAGCGTCCGTTTGCAAAGCATGGAAATCATAGGTCTTGACACGACACTAGCACCACTAGCGATAGTGAACGTCCCTACTGAAACTCAATCGGTCGTGCACCAGCGCTGGCTCCAATGACTTCGTATTTTGAACACAGCAAAAAAAAAAAGATACAACCTCCCCTGTTTCCACGATGTGTGGAGACCGCATCTTGTCTTTACCAGAAGTTTCTAAACCCGGAAGTCTGTCTCACTGTAAATGCCGCAAGCGTAATGGGCGGCGCTATGAGTATGACCCGTTAGCAAAGAACAGAAAGCATAGGTCTTGGCGCTACTCCCTAGTGTTATTTTGATCTGGTGCTTCACGTCAAAGCCAGGAGGGCGAGTGAGCCCAAAATCAGTCGGTACCTGACGAGGTTGGATTAGGCCAAGTTCGTGGGGATCGAAACCAAATAAATCTGAAAGTACGACGGGTCCTTCAAGGATTGGACCGAGTTCATCGTTACTGCCATTACAGAAATTTATAATTTCGGACTTTTCCAAAAGCCCAATTTTTTTCCATGGGATGGATGTCTGTACACTGGTGACAGTGTGTGCAATGGTGCCGACGAGTTCTGCAGAAAAACTGTAACACTTCAGAAGAGAGTATTTTGCAGGTGAAAATTACTCAAAAGCGACGAATTATGTGCTCCTTAAAAACTGACGCTAATTCCAACTCACCAATTAACCATATCACACGCCTTCGTAATATCCTGTAGTTGGGGTCCTTGCACTGAAGTTCCTGTAGTAGAGACGTCGAAAACCAGTTGTCAAAATCAATCTATAAAAGGATCAAGAATGTGTGATTATTATTTGTTTTTTTTGTTATCGCGACCAGCTTTAGCTTACCGTCTTTCGTAAATAAATAAAATACTTGTAAGGGCGTCCTCGTATTGGAAACTCTGAAAGTACTTAACTGGAAGACGAAAGCCCTTCTAAGGCAGGACTTCGGTTCACAAGACGACACGCTACCAACGGTGCCACGCAGGGGCGTGTGAACATAGCGCACTATTCACTACAGCCGCCATACAGAAGAGGGCTACATAGGATCAATCCACGCGGCTCGGCGGTTGAGGCTGAACTTCCAAATCCAATCTAACTATTTCTGTTTTGTTCGTGACAGTTAGAACTCCCTAGCGTAAGTTTTCATCTTTAGGTACACGGTGTACCGTACACCTCCCCCCATACAAAAAAAAGATACAAACCTCTTCAAAAAGTTCAAAGCTTGCCAATCCAATAGCTAGATAGACAGCGTCCTTCTTCAAAATTCCTCTAATATCTTCGGGGGATACAAAAGCGGTGTTCTGCTTCACCAATTCTAGCAGCAAGGCGCACATCACGGAGCTGTACTCATGAAATACGGCCAGGAACAGAGATTCCGTACTAGGCTGGAATAAAAACAATCAGTTCAGAAACTTACTCAGTAAGGTTCCGTTAAAACCTACGCCAGTTAAAGAAAACGCAGTACGCTACTAGATATTGTTTTCTTTCCTGATCTTCTATATTTCCTCCTTTATTATCAGTCTCGTACTTCGGAAAGAGCCGATCGCCGTGGAAGAATAGATTAGTCAAACATCGTCAGATGAATCAGGTAATACAAAAGGTAAGGATGCAACTATGCAAACTAAGCAACTAGGGAAGAGGAACGGACCGGACCAGTACTGAAAGTATTGCATTTCCTTTTAGTCGGTAACTTTCTTGAGTCGGAAGTAGTGCACATGTCTAAGAAGGTGAAAAAGAAAGAAAAAGCAACGATAAAACGCGATAGTGGCAATGGGAAGAACCGAATCTGTGTACTGCAGCTTGTTCAGATATATGTTTTAGCTTGTTCTGGCGCGACAACCATACGGCAAAGCGATTTTTCCCGGATAAAGTCGAAATTCAAGCGACGCGATTTTTCAGTCGGGCGAAACTTGAATCCTCTGGCGCGTCGCCAGAAGATCCAAAATCCGGCAGCCGACGCGAAACTGGCTTTTTGTCAGAACTGAACACACGACACCAAAGACGCCAAGCCAGAGCAAAACAACACTACGGAGTAGCGCCAAGACCTATGCTTTTCAAGCATCGGAAACGAGCCTTACTCGCTCGCGACATTTAAAGCGAGATACACTTGCGGGTCTAGAGGTTTCTAGTACAGCTAATATGTAGTCTACAACCATCGATGAAACAGTGGAGGCTGCATGTTTTTCTTGCTGTTTTTGAGATATAGAGTTGTCAGAGCCAGCTTTGGTGCACGACTGATTGAGTTTCAGTAGGGACGTTAAGTGTCGCTAGTGGTGCTAGTGTCGCTGCTATTCGAGTATGTGTCACTTTTTCAAGTCTTGGCGCTACTCCCTAGTATTATTTTGCTCTGCGCTAAACCAGATTCCTATGCCCCTCGACCGTTACAATTCTTAATGAACTACAACGCGGTAAATACATAGGCTAATTCCAAACTAACACAAGAAATCTATGCAACACAGGAAACCAATGGGAAGAATCCAATTTTACTGACTGCAAAAAGGAATTTTTTCTGCAGTTAAATGAATTCTTGTAAAATTCATCATAGGCTGTACCACAAGCCTGATAATCAAACCAACTTTTCCCTGGCTCCTAAAAGGAATGGGGAAAGTCTTAAGCCCTCGCGTCTATGGTGCGGCCACGGATGATCATACAGAAATTTCGAGACCGTACCAGAGCAAAATAACACTAGGGAGTAGAGCCAAGACTTGACAAAACTGACACACACTTCACATTCTTAACACTGCAAAAAAATGATGCAGCCTCCATTGTTTCCGTGGTGTGTGCAGGCCGGACCTTTGCTTTACTAGAAATTTCCAAGCCCGCAAGTTTGTCTCGCTTTAAATGCCACAAGCGCAGTGGGCAGCACTATGAGTATGGCTCGTTTCCAAAGCGTGGAAAGCATAGGTCTTGGCGCTACTCTCTAGTGCTATTTTGCTCTGGACCAGAGCAAACTAACTCTAGAGAGTACCGCGCAAACTTTGGAAAAGTGACACAGAGTTAATCGCAGCGGCACTAGCTCCGCTAGCGGGACTGAACGTCCCTACTAAAACTCAATCATTCGCGCACCAGTGCTGGCTTCAATAACTTCAAATTCTGAACACAGCAAAAAAAAAGATACAACCTCCCCTGTTTCTTCTGTGCAGACTGCACCTTAGCTTTACTGGAAATTTCAAAGCCCGCAAGTTTGTCTCGCTTTAAATGCCCCAAGTGTGGTGGGCGACGCTACAAGTATGGCCCGATTGCGAAGCATAGAAAGCATAGGTCTTGGCGTTACTCCTTAGTGTTAATTTGCTCTGCTCTGGACCGTACGAAAAGGTAATTAAGAGTAACAAATTAGTACATGAAAACCCATAAGATAGTAGAGAAATAAAGTAGCATACCGGTACTTAAACTAAGCAATAAGAGCTGCAGCCCTGTTCATTTATTCAGTGTAGTATGCTCTAAAGAGGCAGCATTCTGCATTCATCAACTGAAACCAACTCATTCATTCTTACCCGCAATGCATACTTCCAAGAATCTCCTCCATCCTCGTTTACTGGAAAGAAAGATAGTTTACATTTTTCTTTACTACCAAGTCTGAGGGGTAGCCTAATGCTGGACCCGTCCTTGTGCTCTGCATCACCTAGCCTGTTCTGGCCTGGTGCCAGCTTCAAGCGTCTCGTGTTGTAAACCCACTTTGCGAGTTGACACCCCCCCCCCCCCATCACAAGTTTCATTCATTCATTTGTTCGTCAAAGAACAGCTGTAACTGTAAGACAAATTTCCGAGCGTTCGTCTAATACTCTACACACAATTCGTCAAACAATTTGGTAATAACAAAACAAAGATACAAATTGCGACGTTAAAAACTGGAACCACGTTATTTAAAGACTTGTGTTAAAACACTTCACAAAGGAGGGACCGAAACTCTATCGGACATGGGATGTAGTCTACTTACGGAACTGCCAAGATTTCAGGTCTTTGAGCATCGCACCGACAGCAGTGTTACGTTTCTGTGAACGTTCGGTAACTTTCAAAAGTGCCATCTTCATCCGCTTGCTGTGGCAAAAGTCAACTACCAGTCAGCCAATGTAGCTACCAAGTTCCTAACAACAACTGCAATGGTGTTTTGGGTCTTAACTTTACCATTTAGCCCAAAGTGAACTGTTCAAGGTCTTCTAACGTTAAAAGAAGCGTACCGTGTATGGTTTTCTGAACATTATTCAAGCCCGGACGGTTCTATCTTCATCCACTTTCTGTGATAAAAACCCAGGAGATCCCATAGGTCCCAAAAAAAAAAATCTTAAGTGAATGTTTGTGATTTTTATGGTAGGATACGTAACAACAAAAAAACGCAGCGTTCTAAGTTAAATAACGTCCTAAGTACCATTATCTCTGCTGTGCCATTTAATTTCTCACCATGGCAAGTTGCTTGGAATTCACAGGAGGAAGCAATTAAACTACTAGGTAATTAAAAATGTAAAACACACTTACTGAAGTCTTCAGGGTCCGCTGACCACTTTTCCAAATCACTTTCCTTCAAAGGGAAGTAGTCCCCGACGAGTCTATGGAAAATTTGCCCTAGCTTGGCTGGAGTGAAGAACGCCATCTTGATTTTGTAGGCTTCCAGGGTTGCCGGTTCTTTTGTTTCTGAAACAGAAAGAGAATTTGATCAGTGGGTGAGTCGAAAAGCTGGACTATTGGAAGATTGTTCGGAATCATTTGGTTCCGTTACATTAGTCAAATTCTCGCGGCATACATGGTGTTATGTTATCTGGCATATTGTCATGCTACTTATGATAGAAACTCATTCTACTTCGGTATAGTATTTCCATCCATTCTCGTTCCCGAGATTCTTTACTTCAAAGGTGCCCGATCATTGATTACAACGAGCTTATTCGTCGAGAGACCGGTTATGCAAATTTTGCCAAGATTGTCATCCAAGGCAAGGGACAGGGAAAGGGGCTAAAACAGCCGAAGCCGTGTGTAATTTTCTGTAAGCATAGCTTAGTTGTAAAGTGGTCAACTGTCTCAGAACATCTAAGCAGAAACACTATGTAGTGTGAGGTGTCCTTTAAGCAATTTCCAACAAGCAGAAATGTTTTTGACTTAAGACCTCTAAAGCATTACTGAAATTAAAAGCTTTCATAAGCCTATATGTTCGTAATCTGCGTCATCAACAGCCGACTTAATTTTATGAAACCCTATGCGCCGCCTTCGGTAGCCCCACCACTTGGTTTCTGAGCAGTCAAAGATGGCGTCAAATTCGGTGGCTCGATCAAGGAAGAGATTATTCATTCGTCTTCTTCTCCTCTTGAAGACTGAAGACTCCAAAATGATTTCGCATGCGAAATAGTCTGTGAGATCAACAGAAAATCTTTAACTGTATTTGATGTACAATGTCGCCAGTCCAATGCTATCATGTTGCACAACTGATATTACGGAACAAATTTGATGATTAACTGACTGAAATCGCGCCACTATGCATATGTTTTCATTTATGCCTTAATAATAACTGTTTTTATTAAGTCTGAATACAGAAGACGATTTTCGCTCTCATAAAAGCAGAATATTTTATAGTCTATCGAACTGAAATTTTCGGACAGAAAAATGCATGTGATACGTCTGCATAAGGGGCAAAGTATTAAGAGAAAGATTATGGAGGAGTTGTTTTCTTTCTTTGTTTGTTGTTTTTTCGTTTTGTGCGTTTTTTCTGGTGTGTGATATTTTTTTTTGTGATTATTTGTTGCCATGGCCTTCGGCCTACTCAGCAATCAATAAATCTATCTATCTATCTATTATCGGAGCGTGTACACGTTCGTTAGGAGTTAGTTCGGAAGCAGTCAAAACTGAAGGCCCCACGGCAAAAGGATTGCTTACTTTCCATTCCCTTAAAGCACAAACATACCTTCAACTTGCTTTGCTGGTCTGTATTCCGCACAGAGGACAATGGCTTTCATCAGATTCATCAATTTGACGGCAAACTCTTCAAAGGCATAGCCCTGGCCCTCTGGCGTGAAAACGTAATCGGCAATAAAATTTAAAGTCCTATCTACCAAAGGTACGAACGAATACGGGTTCCGTTCTAGCAAGTCTGCTAGGATTTTGGTATGGCCGACAATGAGTTTCTCCAAGTTTTGGAGTAGAGGAGTACCCACGACGGAATGTTTCCCTGCAAAGAAAAAAGTTAATTACCCTAATTTGTACTGGAGCAAATTAAGATCTGAAGATCTGATGAAATTCGCTCCTGAGTTGAGAAGGTGGTCCCTCATAGCAGGTATGAGCAGGATGGGATGTCCCACTCACCTTTCCATTTTTTAATAGCCCACTCTTTTTCCAGTGCCTTCTTGAACGCTTCGGGAGTGGGGGCTGAGGCTGTCGCTTCGGACTGCTGCATTCAAGGGGTTGACAACTCTGTTGGAGTAGAACGTTTTTCTGGACCTGGTTTTGTTAAACAGCTTCTCTGAGTCCCCTCGGGTGCACTGTGGGGGGTCTGGGTGGCTAGGCAGGATCTTAGCAGATGCTGAATAACCAGTACCCTGGACCCACCACCAAAAAGCCACATTTCAGGCGTTGTATTGCTTGGCGTTGTTGTTGTATTTGCGAGTTCCTCGGAGACGCGTGTGTAGCGTGAGCAATACTCAACTGGTACGCCGCGGTCGAGTCAGTCTACCAGAAATTACCGATTTTAAGGTAAGTTGTGCCAAACGACGATTAAGGTACGACAAACCATGGGGCACAAAAGCCCAATTTAAAATTGCTCATTTAGGTGAATTTCACAAAATAAAATTTTGTTACCAGGTCAGGTTGCACAGGCGTTGGTACACCCTGACCGATGTTTGGCACAGGCCAGAGCCACCATGTGGCGGGGGGTACATTTTGGCTCCGAAATAGGTTTCGAAAGGCAAAATGCAAAGATACATACGTTGCTTTAAGGTACATTCAAAAACTACTTCAAAATTTATCATAAAAAGAAGAATTAATTTCTGAGTCCGACAGGATGGGGGCAAGAAACTAACGTTGAATCACCGAATTTACGAAGACACGGACCGGATGCGGTGAAATCAATGCGGACTGAACAAAAGTTGGATGAGTTACCAAATTCGAAACATGTTAAATCACCCAATTTGGAAATGTGGGGACAAAAGATTTATGAAACGGGCCCCCCCCCCCCCCGAGTTTTACTGAATGGCGCCTGCATTGTTTTGCATTGCCTAAAAAAAAAAAAAATCAGGCACTTGTCACCGACCGGATGCTGAAAGACACTGACAGAGAATCGACCGAGCACCGGTGTCCGCTAGCAACAAGTCTGGGCAACCCCTTACCATGCCGTACTACCTAGACGACTTCGCGTTTTTTTTTTTAAAAGCTAACAAAAACAGATGTTCCACCATTTATCAGATAAAGACGGATAAAGCGTACGGTAAATTACAACTGTACGTCTGTACGTACAGCCAGTCAACGGATGCTGTAAGGGAGTCGCAGTAAGAAACGTCATCTAACATTTCGTCATCTAACTTTTTTGTTTGTCGTCACGATATCGGAAAATTCAGCAGATGCTTTTTCGGCGGTTTTTCGGCTCTTCCTGGCAATGCTTGTTATGCATAACATTTCAGGCATAACGCTTGTCGGGATAGCAGTACATCCCAAGTCTTGTCTGTTGAAACCGCGCATCCCTTTGTTGTCTGTTACGATACTTCTGACAATGTAGTTACTATTTTGTCAAGGACGCTGTGGTTCTTTCAGTGTAGTTTTTTCATCTAGAGAAATCAAATCTTACTCAATCCGAGGAGGGCCTTGACTCGCTGGAAGACCAGTTCCAAGAATTCCATGACTTGTTGGTTCTGGCGTGGTTCCTTTATACCCTGAGTTACCAGTTTCCTGACGATCTTGGTAGACGTGATACATTTCTTTAGGTTACTTGCTGCCGTTTCCTGATTATCACGCATCTGAAAAGAAAGGATAGAAGAAGAAGTCTATACAAAACATCGCAAAGGCCTGCTCGGTATATCGTACCAACCGCTCACTGCGTTTGACACGGTCCATGGCAAAAGTCGGCAAGGATTTGTCAAACGCAGGGATATCATGAAAATATAATTGCTTATTATCCGAGTTTCACACAAGCCTAAACATTTTGTAGGTGCACGTATTTCAAATGCATCACACCGTATTTGAAATACGATGCCTGGTATTTCCCACGTTTTGTACAGCCTATCGACAAATCAGGCACTGATGGTAGACTACGATAGTAGTTCGACAAAAACAACAAATAATCCCCGCATCGGATATGTCAAGAGCCCCCCCCCCCCTCCTGACCGAGGGGGGGGGGGGGCAGGCAATAGGAATGGACGGGACATTGAGTATTGTCTCGGAATGACTCGACCACTTCCACTGCGGAAGTCTCGCCTGCCTTGTTTAGAAGCCCCGCCCCAACGCGAACATACGGTTGTCCTCAATGCTATAGGCACAGGAAGGCATTCGATTCTCCGGACACAGTTGCAGATTCCCGGACCGGTTGCAAAGACCTTAGTCGTAATTAACCAGTTTCTGCAGTCAATGGTTGCATTTTTGCTCGAAGTTTGAAGTTACCTTCATACTCAAAGGTCTCCGTTTGAATACCGTTTTTGGTCACCGGTCCCAGTTTCTGTTGTCTTTCAAACTCTGACCGTCGAACTTCGTGAGCTATCAAGTTCGAAGTTTGCTTGAAACGTTGAAGAAACGGAGACCGGGCAAGGTTCGCCGGAGTCGTAAAAACACCAATTAAGCAAACGGTGAACTTCAACGGCATTTGAAACGGAAATTAAGCAAACGGCTAAGCCAACGGCGAACAAAACTTCGATCAAAAAAGCAACTAATGTCTAACTTCTCCGGCCGAATGGGAATAGCTGAACATGTTGTTAGACTATGTTTGGTGAAAAGTGACAGGCGTAGACTTTGCCGATTGTATTCACCCAGTCGAGACTTGCGACGAGAAGCTTCAGGACCTGCTTGCAAGGACAAAAATGTTCGCTAGACATGGTACATTTTCTCCATTTAATGTCTCTTCTAACTTCGGCTGGGATCGATAGATTTACGATTACGATTCTACATTCTGAAAGACAAAAAATCTGATCGACTAACCTGGATGATCAGCGTTTCTGTGAAGACGTTCCAAACTTGCAGAAGTTTACTCAGAACTTCGGAAGTGAAAGTCTGAAAAAGCCTTCGATCTCCAGCAAGGCGTTTCGAAGCCAGCGCTTTGACCAATTGATAAATGTTGGAAAGGGCCCGTTCCTGCTTTAAATCTTCAGGACAGTCGAGGATTGTGAGAAGGGCAGGGAGCAATTCTGGCCAATCCACAGGTGCATCAAACCTAGAAGAGTATATTGGTACAAGAAGCAGTCACCCTTATTTCTTACCAACCATGAGAACCAAAAAGAAATACATCAAAGTCCGGAGACTACTTAATAAATACTTTAATTCACACTACTATTTGCTCTTCATTATTTACATTTTCGAATTGTGTGATATGCGGTTTATTATTTTGTTGGTTTATACTTATTTCAAGATAAGAGAACGTAGACATCTGCATTCTTCAACATAGCCTCATTTGTATTTTCTTCTTTATCTCTGTCGTCATTTTAGAGGAACAAAAGCCTTTTTTTTATTTTTTTATTTATTTATTTATAACCCGCTTTTTGGTAATAGCGGAGCAAAATTTAACAAAAGGTGCTACGGTAATTTAGTATCAGCTATTCCTTATATAGGAGTTGATATTGTTCAATGGGTATGAGACGTGGATTTGCTGTTGATAATCCTACATTGACTCGATTTTTTACTTTTCATTTTATTCTTCTATTCATTCTAGCAGGAATAACTATAATCCATATAACTATAATCACACTAAAGGGTTACGGCAAGCCAAAATTTCTGCATCTCAATGGAACAGGCGAATGGTTGACTGTCGTTACTAAGTCGTTACACATGTTCGGCACGTTTAGACAAATCCGCGATACTGTTACGGAGCACATCAACGGCAGTGGGACAGTGGTCGCCGCTTACCATAATATATCATTTTGCCCAATGGCCAGAGAGTTCTGTGCTTTCGTGTTGCTGTATTTTATCGATCGGACAGATTACCCTTCTACCAAATGGCTAGCGAGTTCTGAGCTATCATGTTCCTGTCTTACTTGATCGAGCAAAATCGGGCAGTTGTGCACTGGAGCTCCTGCTAGGATTCACAACTCTCATCAGCTTGGATTTGTTCAGATCAGAAACACACTACTGGCATTTATCAGTCGTGAATGACGGTTAAAAGCACAGACAGTAGTGAGGCAATGTCTAGCAACAAAGAGTTTGAAACGAGAAAGCTTCAAATAAAAGAAGAAACAACTCCCAAAATTTACATCATGTTGATGTGGCCGCTGAAGCTGATTCCCTTCAAGATCGTCTTTTCCTTGAACTTTCAGCCTGGGTTGTTTGTAATAAATGGTAAAAAAAAAATACAGTATGCGACGTATTTATGAAAGTAATGTCGCCTATATTGGTGTGAGATTTTGCGAAAGTCTATTTTTATTTCAGCTTTGGAGGATCCGGCACAATAATTTATTACTTTATGCTTACCTTGCTATCTTTCCTAGAACGACCTCAAGTTGCAAAGCAACTTGGGTATTGGGTTCACCGATGAGCTGCAACAGTCCAGCGCGGATTGTAACCTTTTCACTCTCAGCTATCCCACTAGAAAAATAAGGATTAGGGGTCGGTTGCTGTCGCGGATCAGCTTAAAACGGTCATCAGATGGGCTTGTCAATCCATTTCGAAAGTATATGACTGGCCATAAAAAAAAAAAACAAGAGCTGTAAGCTCATATGGCACTTGCATGGGTTGAGATGTAGTGTTTGATCAAACGTACTTTTAAGGTTACCTTTGCGGTTCAGATGCGCACTTTAAGGGAGCTAGAGAAAAAGTATTTTGTTTTAGAACTTGGCTGTAATGATACGCACTTAATAGACGCTAGAAATTCATCTGTAAGAAAAACTATTGAGACATCTGTCGGTCGCCGCGTTTTCTCCGCATCATGGTCTTGTCCGTTTGTTTGAAGTGTAATAATTTGTTAAAGTGTAAAACTGTGTTGTAATTTAACTTGTGTTCTTTCTTTTTTATATGTACTCATCTATCTCTGTAGAAGTGGGTAAATAAAAATATTCATTCATTCATTCATTCGATCACAGGCCCTTAGGGATCATTGATATATACCGTTTGGTAAAAAGTATTTTTTTTTCACTTTTCGGTTAAAATGTGCACTTTAAGGGTGATAAAATAAATTTTTAAGCAAAACCCTTGTGGCACAAATGATCACGGGTTGAGATGTATCGTTTGTTGAAAAAAAGTAGTTTTCGACCTTGCGATTCAAATGCGCACTTTCAGGGAGCTAGAACTTCATTTGTAAGCAAAACCCTTGAGGCAAAAATGATAATGGGCTCATGGGGATCATGAAAATGTATAATTTGCTTAAAAGTATTTTTCTAAATTTGCGGTCAAGATTGCTACTTTAAGGAATGTCGGATTTGGAAAGTGGCGATTTCTAAGCCAATCTTGTCGAATCTCTAATATTCCAGCCCAGTTCGATCGTCCTAGCACATCTGGAAGTACCTTAAATCGCGATCACCGGAATTCCGCCCCCCCCCTCAAACTCCCCCACAGTCGCCGGAGCCAATCCGGTTCTGTAAGTGATTTATCCAGAGCATCTCTTTATTATTCCCACAAAGTTCGATCCCGATCTCCCCAGTCTGAGCCGGTCACGTATTTCCCCCCCCCTCCCATTGTTGTCGAATCCGGTCCGGACATGACAAAGGTCACCAGAGACATGTCCTCTGCTCAATTATCAAATTTCACTCAAATCCGATCAACCGTTCCAAAGTTACGCATGACTCAGTATTCCGGATTCCCCCTCCCGCTACTCCCCCCACAACTATCGGATCATGTAAATTTTTATTTATAAGTCAGTTTGATCGGGTCCCTGATTCGCCTCCCAAGTTTCGTCGTGAAAATCCCCAAAACCGCTATTACCGGAATTCCGGGAAACTCCCCTCCAGCCCCCCCCCCTAGTGTCCGGATCCAGTCCAAATGTATAAAAGATTTATCTGGAGAAGATGCTTGTTCTTCCCAGCAAGTTTCGCTCCGATCCCTCCATTCTAACCGTTTCTCGAGATTTCCGGTCTCCCCCCCCCCCCAACTCCCCCATAGCTGTCGAATCCGGTCCGAACTTCAGATGGGACATCAGAGTTATGCCATTTATTCAGTTATTAAGTTTCATTCCAATCCGATCATCCGTTCGAAAGTTACACACTACTCCAGTTTTCCGGATTCCCCAGCCCTCCACTCCCCCCCAGGTGGTCGGATTGGGAAACTGATTATTTCCAGGTTAGTCCGGTCGGGTCCCTGATGCTCCTGCCAAGTTTCATCGTCCTAGCACATCTGGAAGTACCCCAACTCGAAAAAGTGTGACAAAAACTACTTAATTCTCAGAATTCCCCGGCCCACCACTCCCCCCCAGATGATCGGATCGGGAAACTGATTATTTCCAGGTTAGTTTGGTCGGGTCCCTGATTTTCCTGCCAAGTTTCATCGTCCTAACACATCTGGAAGTACCCTAACTCGAACATGTGGGACAAAAAAATTCGGACCGACCGACCGACAGACCGACCGACGGACGGAATTGCGATCGGTATATGGCACTTGAGCCAGAGGCTGCAAGTGCCATAAAAAACGAAGTAACTATAACAACATAAAATAAAACAAATTCAGTTTTCTTATATTTTCTATTGCGAATTACTTCATAAGGCAGTTATCTGTCTGATCTGGCCGTGTTCCATAGACCAATGGGTAGAGCAGATTGCAGACCGACAGTGCAAGAGAGAGAGAGAGAGAAAGAGAGAGAGAGACTAAAAAGCAAGCAATCCTCTTTTTTCATCTATTGCATTAGAAAACGATTTCACCATCGTTACATCTACAGTAGACGTAGACTACATCAATCTGTTGGTATTGCAAAATTTTATATTTGAAATATCTGGTCATCTCGGCTGACAACCGACATAGGTAGCGCAAGTGTTTTAAAAAATCGTTAACGTTCTTGTACGGTGCTCGAAAACTGCCAGGCAACGCAGTATGAAAAGCTTCTGGAGTCCAGATTAGCTCTCTCTAGTACAAACAAATTAAAGCTCTTGAAAACCACCAGAGGGATTACTCAGTAATCATTATGGGCGTTCGAAACGTCTTCTTTTTTCAGAATGAACGGATTATGTCTTGAGTGTAAGAATGGAAAGAAAATGTGGATTATGTGACTTGTTTCTAGTTCTAAAACTCACTTCTACACTCGTTTGATGATAGTTCCAGGGACTGCAGGGATCAGAAGTGGGCCTATGTAAGCTATTCAGGTTAACTTTACCGTTGCGAAACCTCCGAGTAGACAGACCTGATGCAAAAATAGACGAAACATGAATGGCAGTAGTAAAGGATCCATGGCGATTATCGGTGCACTATGCTTTACTGGCAGCCTCTAATTTCATTTCACCCACGAACTGTTTTTTGTCGTCTTACCAAATGATTTACTAACATTAAAAATAATCGTTTGCATAGGCTACCTCGTAAAGCGCGAATGGCAAAGTATACTTACTTTGGTGCCCCTTTCCTCCAGTATTTATCAATTCCATTTTTTATTGTCACTGTGGCCAACCACCGAACACTGTCTCCAAATTGCCTGTTAGCAGCTATCACCTTGAAAAATAAACTATTAGGTTAAGCCTAGAATGATGTACAGTAATGGCGATAAAGCTATGAGTAACTTCTGCAACTAGAAGCAGCCTCATCATGATAAAGGAGATTTTAGAAAACAACAGAACCACTAAACATTTCCATTTGGTATATAAAGCAGGAAACAGACTACTAGAGACTACCACTAAGTGCTGTTTATTGGCCAGTAGCCTTTATGTTTTCCTCCTTTAATGATTCACTGACTTCAAAAAGTCACACCTCTTTTACCAGTGTTATCTTACATTAAGAATTTACTTGTATCAAACCTAAAATTCAAGGCAAACCGGTTTGCTCAGCTTAAAGTTATGAAGATATGTGAGCTGAAGGAATAGTGTTGGCCTCGAAGACCATGGCCAAAATACCAAAACGAAGTCTCTCAATTAACAAAATGTGTTAGGACAGACTGAGTAAAATTTAAGCTTAGGTGAAAGACCGGAAAGGACAATTACGTAAGAAAAGTGGACCAGTCTGGATAGGCTATCCCAAAGGTTGGGTATAATTATCATTTTGAACAGCCAATGGCATGCCAGTTACTACAGCCCTGTGCCAAATATTTCCAATTTCCCAACCCATAAATATTACTGTTTTTAATAAAATACAAAGCATAGGTTATTCCAAACTTTGGGTATATCCAACTTTTAGCATTGCCTGTCTAAAGATCAGGGTATTGTGGTACACTGGAGAGGATCACTATTACAAGTACTGTAGCCTATTACAATCCCTTTCAGAAACAATGTGGAAAGAGCTCAGAATTCGGATCGAGCCAGGCCTATCCTTAATCCTAGTCAGGTTGACTTAAAGAACTGTTCAGTTTGACACTGCTTCACAGAAAGAGGCTTAAAATTAGACCTCTACCCTCTACAGCAAACCAGACTACGGCTCTACTTACGAACAAAGAAGAATAGAATCCTGGTACTGTTTCCCACTCTTTCAGTTTCTCTTCTGCTTGCTTCAGTAAAGCTGGATCTTGACTGACTCCCTAAAAGAAATGAAAATCTTATTACGAAGGAATGAAGCAGGCACTAGCCTAATGAAGGTGTTACTGTGTAGTTCCAAGATTTTCGGTTAGCTAACTTTTCTTAGAGTTTGACTGAAAAGCCAGCTTATTTTGTAACTTATACACTTATTTTGACCATAAATATTCCTTCAGACCAAGCTGACTGTGAATCACATTTGACAGTGCAAAACGGATACGTCAGCCTAATTTTATTTTTCGGCCCTTCTTGGCAAGGGTCCTCTTTAGGCTCAAAGCCGCTAAAGCTGGAAAAACAAACTTAACTGTCAAATATTATTTTGACCCTTCTAATGGACTGTTAGCTTTTCATCTTGAGCTCAAGCAGTGATGTTCAGAATATACACTTCTGGCCCAGAGGCATCACTACTGGGGGGGGGGGATGCCTCCCAATGTTGTCGGCCAGTTGGTAAAAAATGAGTTAAAAAACAGTCGTTTTTTTGTAAAAACAGTAAATTTTTTCTTAAAAGTAGTGTTTTTTCTTAAAATCAGCCGATTTTTCGTCAGCACAGTCGTTTTTTCTCAATAATAGTTGTTTTTATCCGCAAAAATAGTCGGTAAAAACGACCCAGTCAGTAAATACCTTGTCACCCCCCCCCCCCAAACATGTTGGCTAGTAACGCCTCTGTTCTGGCCAGACAAGACAAAGTTCATCTAGATTTGGAGAATTTGAATGTAAAAAAGGTGTGCCAATGGCGAATGAAACAAAGCTCAAGAAATATTAAATTACAGACTGAAATGTCACTTCTGAAGAAATTCCGCTATTCAGTGTGACACACAATATATTTACTTTACCACTGTAGTTGCTATACCTTTAAGGCATAGAGATACAGGTGCACAGAGATACCACAAAACCGAATTCATTCAAGGAAAATGTATTATACCAATGGTGAGTGTCGTGTAAATTATGGCAGAATACCACACAGCCATGACATACATTGTGATGTCATGTAACTGAGAAGCTAACATAGGAGACTGTACGTTGTACCTAGAATGGTTTACAAATGTAAAAATGTAAACATCCTTTACACTGGTACAGAAGGGCTATCCAACCTCGGACAAGATTTCAAATTTCCAGAGAAGTCTTTCCTTCAGAATAATCCATCTGTCTTAAAAAAGAACCAACAAATATGACAAAACTACTAGATTGAAGCTAATTGAATGGTTTACATATTGGACAAATAAATATTGCTTCAGTGTTTCTAGTTAAACTTTTTTCTTTTCAAACAAGATTTCTTCATATCTAACCTTACCTCGATTAGCCAGAAAACAGATTTCAAAACAGCTACAAAATGGGGAAAAGGCACAGAATTTGAATATTTTTGGACACACGACTTTAAAAAAAGTCAAATTTTGCCTCTTGGCTGTCAGGACAGCTTGTATATTTCATTTTAACATTTTCACTGCAAAAATCGAGGTAGTGTAAAAACGAGGTCAGATACCCCTCCTGTATTTTTCAGCTGTACATACACTGTGAAAAGTTTCTCAGAGTAAGGATGCGGTATTTGCTACTAGGATTAATCTTATCTCCACTGGGATAAGACTAATTCGAATTAGGGGTAATCTTACTGTAATCTTATCTCAATAAAACAAGATTAATCCCAGTAGCAAATACTGCAAGATTTTTTTTTTAGGTGTAACATCATTTGAAATGGAAAATCTCTGGGACTCTGGAGTCTGGTCTTTCAACGAAATCTTTTACTACAAAACAGAGTATATTTTTACCCAGTTAAAGCTACCTAAACGTTGATTTCCAACTGCACCAAAGGCAAAAGCCACAATTCAGGCATGAACTGATGAAGACACTTAATAATAATTAAGCCTGGCAAAGATCTTATGTTATGTAAGGAAAAGCATGACTGATATTTACTTACAGCTTCAAGGACTCTAACCACTTCATTATTCATTTCATTAACATGAACTGCAGTTCCCTTCCTTCCTTCAGTGAAAAGCCTCTCCTGGTCTTGGCTCCTGATGTTCTCTAAGATTTGAATCTCACGCCCGGTAACCCGGCTGCCATAGAGGGAGTAGCGTTGCGTTCCTGTGAAGTTACTACAAGTTACGATGATAAGAGGAGGGGCGATCGTCTTATTGTGGTAGTTATCACGCTCTCTGGAACGCAAATAATAACAACGCGATAGTTATTATCACTTATGACGCTAGCGACCATCATAAGTAAATCGTAACAGTCCTGGAACGAAAATAATAAGTAGGAGGAGCCAATTTACTTATTACGGAGTGCTCTGGAACGGCAATAATAACAAGAATAGTACCGATCGTAACTAATATTACGTCGCTGAGCTGGAACGCTACCTAAATTCCATCAGAGCCAAACTCTCTGTGGCTTCATGAATACAATCATGCATAGGGTTATAATTATCATGAAAGCGCCGAATCAGCTGAAGGGCATCCCGCTCGTGGCCCAACTAGGTGTATAACGCGAGGCAAGGAGTTGGCCACCCCTCCGGTATATTTTGTTTATAGTTTCCACATAAATGGTAAGCTAGAAGCTCGTCGCTATCAACTACACCTGCACGCTGGTTGAGCTGCACAAAGGGTCAAATCTAGTTCCGTACTCCTCTTGAGCGGCGCCACCAGTGACGCACAGGGCGTCAACAAAGCATCTCCATTAAAGTAGTTGATTCATGTGGGCCGAGAAGGTGGTAGACACTATCATTTTACGGAGTGTCGGATATTTACGAACACAATGTTACCTCTGTTTTCTCCAAAATTGTCATGGTATCCAAGGTTATCCACAAATTACTTTCACTCTTGAAAACAAGGTCGTCAACTCGCCATGTCTCATTAAATATTCACTGATCTCCTGTTGCGGGTCAGATGTATACTAAAATTTTCGAGAAGATCGAGGGACGTGTAAAAGGATTAAAACAACGAAGTATATCACCCTGTGGACGTTTAAATATGTCAGAAGTAGAAACCCTCGGCCAGTTTGACAATTTTTGGTCTCGGAAGCTGAATATTATTTAGCTTAGTTTCATAATCTCTAAGAAATCGTTATAACGAATTTAGTATAATTTACGGCGTTTGTTTATTGTGATCTGGTTCACATCCTTAATTCTTTGGACTTACGGGAATTAACAAGAAAAAACAGAAAACAAAATACTCAAAGAAATCGATAATGCAAATAATTAGTTTGATTTTTCTACACATTTTCCATGTGCCTGCTACAATTAAAACAATTTGTTAGATTCATAGTCAAACTATGATCCCAGCCTCCCCATGTCGCGCACTTCCGACCCGCGCCACTAGATGACCCAGCGGTCGATCGAGTCGTGTCTTCATCTTGGGTGGGGGGGGTTCTAGACGTTGCAAGTGCTAGAATGCTTATGATGCAACTCCTTTAATCACGGAGCTGTGCGGATGCAGTGAAGTATTTCAACCTTGGAGTGCAGGGGCGTCGTTGGGGGGGGGGGGGGGTGCTAGCCACGAAAACCTACTGTGAAACTTTTATAGCTGACACGGCGCAAAGCTAAGGTATTATGTATATAATCTTTATACTAAATATATTTTTTTTTGTAGATCAGTCTGCGTGAAAATGTATTGTTGTTAATCAGTTAAGTATTTTCGGTCTCACCGATGTACGATGTACGTTCAAGACTGAGAAGGGGACCCCCTAAGGTGTTCGCGAAATGACGCCTTTGCTGGAGCGGGGAAATGGTGGCCTCCTTCAGGTCCCGATCATACTGCCTCCGCAGTGTGTGTCTTGGTCGGTCTCGTCTTCGTTTTCCTTCAGCCTGACACTGATACACTTTTCAGGCAGTCTGTCTTCGGGCATGCGCAGGACGTGTCCCAAATATGTTGATCTTCGTTTCATAATTTCTATTACTATGTGCTGATTGGTTTTGTGTCCAATTTCCTCGTTGGTAACTTTCTGTTGCTAATCCTCAAAGACAGACATTTTCGAATCCTAGGATGTGTTCTAAAAATGCGAAAATGTAGTTCTTACTAGATTTCACTTTGCTTCACAGACTTCATAAAAAGCATTCAGCTTTGCTTCGATCTTTAAAAATGAATGACAAAGTAGGCCTACATCCAGAGCGTGTTCCACCCTTCTAACAATAGTAACTATTAGTTACTGTTTCCGTTCAAACCTCACGGATAGTTACTACGCTGACCGTTCCAAACCTTCTCGAAATAGTAACTAATAATAACTATTTGCTTACCATGCTCGGGAGCGTAGTAAGCGCGGTAACTACGGATCTCTGTTACGTGATTGGGCGGATTACCCCGTGGCGTGATATTCTACCTAAAATTTAAAAATGCGTTCCAGCCTTGACGCCAAGAACCCAAAATTCGTGACGTCATGCGTAGTAACTATGGTAAGTAGGGTGGAACACGCTCCCTATTAGTTTAGAACCTTTCGATCCACATAAATACCAACAGTCGTTCACGTTTTATTGTCACTATATAAACAACTGATTATAGACAAACTTGGCACTATCCCAACAGTGACATACAGACACAGTATATGGAATACAAAAGAGGAGTAACACACTAGAAGAAAAGTACACGGAACCAATCAGAAAAAAAATGAACAATACCATAGTGGAAAGGGAAGGATACGCGAAACGAAGGACTCTAAAGCTTAAGATAATGTACTTCCCTTTTTCTAATTTGACTGACTCTCAAAATTTGTCGGTTCTTGTCCATTTTTAACCCCCATGTTAACTCCGCGGCTATTAGTCAAACGGGAGACTGTAGAGACATCGGACAAAGTTGATCGGGCGATGGAGGCCATCTTGTAATGAAAATCGCCTGCATTTATTGGTGACGCCTAAGCTAGCTCCACTACCCAGACTGTCTGTTCATTCGCCCGGTAACTGCCTTTTCACTGCTAAAGCGGCGGTTTAACACGGACAAACATACACATAAGATGAGATGTGCGATCCAATTCACAATAACGACCAGCCCTATTGTCACGACTAAGATGATTCACATTTTTAAAAGTCTTATGGCTATACTACTCCTTCAAAAACATCTGCCTACCCCTCAATATAAAAAATGCGAAATCCTCCTATAATGTAGGGGTGGCCCAGAAACCTTTTTCCGTTATTGTCCTACCTACCGCGGAACAGAGTACAAGGCGCAATGAATGATATTTTCCGATCTTGCGGTATTCGATGTTAATTATTACTCTGAATAAATAAACAAGTGTCGGCGACTACTTATATCCAACCATAGTCGGCTGACATTATGATCACCTGTAACTCAAGTTCAACAACTGCTATATAGCAGTTTACAGCGTGTTGGGAATTATTAAAGGGCCCAGGTTTCGATTACCATATTTTTTGTTTCATGTTAATTAGATTTCATACTAATTTGCACATAGGTGTTGGCTAGGCCACCTTGCTTGATAGTCTTTCCTACATCAGCCGCCAAATTATACAAGCAGTCATAAAGTCGAATTATACGCAGTCTACTCCAACCTCGGTCTATACGAAACCAAAATGACAATGACGGTATTTTCCATGGAGGTCTACTTTCCCAGTCCCTTTCTTGATAACCGGTGGCAGAAATCAGCTACAGCTGACACAAAAACGGAAGAAACCGTCAGGAAAGAAACATCTATTGGTCATAGTTAATCCATTTATATGACTGGAATCGTTTGGAAGGTATACACGGTGGAAGTTTGAGGGAAGACTCAACAGAAACAGGAAGAAAACAATTAAACTAAAAAAGAGGCTAAACTGAACAGACATCTGACCAGGGACCCATAAATTTCCTTTAATGCCTCGCATCCAGGGGGCTTGTCATTTCCTATGCTTCTATGTTGCTATGTTGCCTGACCCTCTCCTACTTTCCAAAAATTCCGCTTGGGTCGAATCGGCGTTCTTGTTTGCCTCATTGGACGTGAGCGCCAGAGAGACTCCTCCCTCAAGGCGCCAGCAGCCAATCCCAAATTTTGTATATCTGGATAGTCGCGTATCCTATCCCCGTGGTATTTCTCGAACTACCGGACGGTCGGTCAAGAGCGCATCAGAAATCTCTTACTGACAAGCTCCCTGAATGGCGAGGCATTACAGGAAATTTATGGGTCCCTTATCTTACAGAGAATGTTTTGAGTCTTGCGGAAGCTCGAGAGAAGACTGAACAAAAACAGGGAAAAACAATCAAACTCAGGTTAAACTTTAGCAGACATCTTACTGAGAATGTTTCAGCTTAAAACCGGCAAACTCCAGGGGAGAGAGCTAGACAGTAGAGGTAGGTTTACTTCCGACGTCGCCAAACTTAACAAGCAACGAAGAATATGCAAACCTAGCAAATATTCACGAATGAGCGCGAACGATAGTCTAAGAAAAATAGAAGTAAAGATAGAGACATTGTAGTTTTCTCTTTCTTTAGACCTCTATGCTCATTCACTTTGACACCATCTAACGGCAACATTATGGCGTCCTAAGTTATGCTTCAGTTTTGCATTACTTTACAATCGTCCGAAGAAGAAAATCCCGACAGAAGAAAAGAACTCCAAAAATGAGTAGCAGAAATTAAATGATCTGAAAATTCTGTATGTCGAAAGAAAGCTGAATGTTTGGTTCTTAGTAGATTGTTAGGTCGTTTCACTTAAATTATCATTTTCGTTCGAATAAATATTCCTTGAGCCCAAGCTGACTTAGACTCATATATTCATAGACTATATACAAAACGGATTCGTCAGCTGCGATGCTTATGAAGCGATATTTCGGCCCTTCTTGGCAAGGGTCCTCTTCAGGCTGTTATTCTTCTGGGCCAACGCTGGGGAAAGAAACAAACCTGCAATCAGCAGGTTTGATGATTGCAGGTTTGTTTCTTTCCCCAGCGTTTGATTGCAGGTTTGTTTCTTTCCCCAGCGTTGGCCCAGAAGAATAATAGCCTGAAGAGGACCCTTGCCAAGAAGGGCCGAAATATCGCTTCATAAGCATCTCAGCTGACGAATCCGTTTTGTATATATTATATGAATATATTCGTTCGAATATTTTAGACGCAAAGAACAAAATCAAGGCAGTCCGAAATTTGACGAAAGAAGTATACCTCTACTGCTGCTCTACTGTGCATATTTTCTTTCAAGAAAATGTCAATATTATTTGATAAAGTCTCTGCCTATTTGACAATCCAGCTCTGTACCGGAAGATGGCGCGCAACTTGCGACTCTGGGGCGATGACCTTGTTTTGAATGCGGCAGATGAAGGAAACATATTTATGTGTTAAGTTTCCGACCAGGAACTATTTCGTCACAACAAGAACTGATAAAGGATCAAGTACTGGTTAAAACGAGGTCGAGCATTTCTCGCTCTGGAACAAGAATCACTTGCTCGGGGCCGCTTAACCTCTAGTAAAAGCTTACCAGCGTAATAAAAACAGAGCCTTCAGCACGATAACCCGTTATTTCAAGCCGGATCATTTCCTGGGAATGCATACTGAAACCGTGTTAGAGCTTTGTCAGATTCGGGATGTGCAATTTATTCATTCTACATTAGCCTTACATGTTCTTAGCATATCAGAATATCTGGCTTTTCAAATTCTGACTTGACGGAAGGAAAACGGACGAGAAATTCCGTTTTCTTTACGGCGAAACTAGTTTAGCTCCCATGTGTCCCAACCCTTCTCCTGTATGGGTCAGGTCACAGAAAACTGCTACAGGAATACAACACAAGATTTTCATAGTCCGCGACCTACGACACCGTCTTAAGACCTACAACATATCTTCTAGGTTACAAATATTCCAAAAAGACTAAAGTAACATGCGCACAGTCTGATTTTCGCTTTCGCTCCGTATTCCGGACGTATGACAGGCACGCTTCGGTCCGAATTATGCTACGTTTACACACTCCGTAAATCCGAGCGTATTTCGAAATACGAGCGTATTTTACGCAGGTATTTGGGCTTGAAAAGATCTCTAGCAATACGCAAGTTTTTGTGAAATCGATCCGTTTTGTGCATAAATAGCCTACGTCCGTATTGCTAGAAATCTTTTCTATCTTAAATACGTGCGTAAAATACGCTTGGATTTTACGCAAAGTGTGAACCCACCATGAGTAGAAATATTCGTCTTTATCGGAGCAAATATTAAACGTGAGCGAAATTATCTTCGGTATCCAGATTTACTACACAGTTCTTATTAAGAGAAAAATGGACCAACTGCCTTAGTGACGCGACTTTCGCTTGCGAGTTTCCGAACGCGAAAGCTTACCAGACTGTGTGTGGTGCACGTACCTTAGCCCCTGGCCCGCCCAACTGCGTAATGACGTACTGTTTGCAGTTAAATGCAAAAACGCAGATTGTGTAAACACGAGGTAAACGTTTGTAACGTGTGTCACTGCGACGCGACCGTGGCTCATTCTGTCGTCGGCAGAGTTTAAAAATGATAGGATAACCACTTTCCAGCGAGTTATAAATCCTTACAACTTATGGATTCAAGGTCGCATTACGGACTTACAGACACTGATCTATCACTGGATATAGTAGACAATTGTAAAATCAGTGTGGCTGCGACGTGATGGTAACTCATTCTGTCGTCGGCAGAGTAGCCTATAAAAGAGCTTGGGAACCGCTTCCCAGCGAATTCCAAATCCTTCTAATTTATGTATTCGTGGTCCGACGATGGACTCAGAGACACTGGTCTATCACTGGATACAGTAGACACATATGCTCTGCACCTTTTATAGGAAGTTTGTTCACTGAGTAATGTCTGATCATTTCCGGAATGGTTTGGAAGGGTTTGCTGAACTGGCCGAGAACGAAGTGTTCCACGGTAATATCACAAGGTCCGATGTTTTGAGTGACCGACGTCCGCTGTATACGCATATGCATAAACCCTCTAGCACTCCTAAAAAAGAAATTGGATTAATGTAATTGGCCAATTATAGTAATTTTATATTTTTACCACAGCTCGTTTTTCAAATGTTTTACCTATGACGTAAGGACAAGGCCGCAAAAGAGAATCCGGATTACAATAGTCTAATTATGATGATGATAATCCGTCAAAATAAGCATAAAGCATGAAGACGGAGTAAATAATAAGGGAAAAAAGAAGAACAGGAAAGAAAATTACGAAAGAGAAATAGCTTACAAAACACACTAAAGAACATCAACCCCAAGAATTAAGGCAATCAAAAATTTTACATGTTGTTTTGTTGTTGGTGGGCTACACATCGGACGATCGCTTATACTTGTACTCGTATTAGACCAATGTTCTTGTACACGAAAAGACTCGAAGGGTCATGGTGAATAAAACCACCCGGACGTAAACTGTTCTTTTTTTAAGTGTTTCTCCATGTTCGCCCACTGCTATTACGGCTACAATAAAACTGATTGATCGGAAAACTTCGACAATAATTATGAAATACCTGACGTTGAGAAGCCGTCACGAAGTGAAGGTATAATTAATAATAAAATGAAATCATTATTGTTAATACATTTGGCTTTAAGCTTAGCTTGTCGCCACAGATATACTGAAATCTTTAAAGGACCCCTCTTGCTTATTGTGCCTTTTACAATATACCTAGCTCCCTTGTGGGATTTTAAGCTTCTAAAATCCCGACTTTTCTCCACTGTTTCGTTTCATGCCTACGATTTTTCTGCGCTTTTTCGTCCGTGCCGAGTTTTGCCCGTCACACAACGCGAAGTTTGTCGGAAACTTCAACGTCCTCTCACAAATCTGTCACACATAAGGATATGAGAATCTTCTGTTTTGTACTTCTTTTGTTTGCTTAGTTTTCCCACTTTTCAACCACGGTGCGTTCACTTTTCAAACGTTTTGCGCTCGGCCGCCGCGTTGGAGAGTAGGAAGGCTGGATAGAGTCGACAAGCGCTAACAAGAAAATCGCTCATTTCCGGTGGATAACAATGGTATTTTCCAACAACTTTTTTTCTGGTCCGTTTCATAGGGAAAAGATCATTTTTAGTAAGAGTTATGCTTTAAGACTGATAATAATAATAGAAATGACAAAACACATTAAACATGCTTTCGCCTCTGCAACAGATGATGAAGGGTCAACTACAGAGATTAAAACAAATTACTTATCACTTCAACCTCAAGCACCATACATAGGACATGAATAGATGCCATCTACAAAATACGGTACTTGTTTCAAATCCCAGACGCTACAAAAAGATAAGAGCGTACCGCGCTGAATATACTTTGTTAGAAAAGTTTCGGTATCTGGACTGGTGGCACGATGTCATTCGTGACCAGTCCGGGATTTGGAGTTTACCCATGACCTCTTATCTGGTACTTATCGACGATTTGCTTATTAAGTCATCAATAGTTAACTATTTTATTAATTATTAATATTTTTATAATAAGGTCTGCCGAGAGGTTCAGGATGTGTTCCCACCGGTTTGCATCAATAACTAGACGATTAATTTTGCCTGCGACTGTGTTGCCCACGGGCAGCGAAATACGTTGACGAAGAGCACTGCAATAGCCTACCTAGCTCAGGGAGTGACCGAGGGGTTGCCCACTCCTCGGCACCTGCTGTACACCCTTTCCCGGCACCAGCCGAAATAGGCGGTGCCGGCACCGGTGCCGACAATAAATTAGGCGAATTATCTTTCAAACGCTTCTAAAAATGCTTATTTTGATGTTTTAACACGTGGCAACCCTTGTCGGCTTGTTTCAGCCGGTGCCGGCACCGACCGGGCATCGCGGCACCGGGCACTTGCTGTACACTAAAATCGAGAGCCGGCAACCCCTCAGGAGTGACAAGCTCTGGGAATCTCGAGAAAGGATCGAAAAATCGCGGGTAATGATATGGCTCCCCAAAAAATAGTGTTGGTGGTGCGGACAGGTAATCAAGTTTTCTAGGTCTCATTATTTCCGTATCAGTTCAGCAGGAAAGTTGAAACAATTTCCACTTTTCCGTGTGTGTGTGATGATGGTTCTGAACATGTTGGCACGAATTCCAGTCAGCGACAGCCACACCCTTTTCATAATGCATATGAGCGGCAATTTATTAGTTGCGTTTTTGCAGATACCATGGTATCTGATACACGGTTGCTCTGCAAAAACGACAATTGCCGAAATTGCGCTTTTCGAAGTCATCCCAAAAGAAAAACTGATATCTAGTCAAACTTCTTTCCCACTAATTTGACAAAAACTGATGAACGAGAAATGAATTTTTCAGATACCACGGTCAGTTACCACGGTCGGAATATATATTTATATAATCAGATACCACGGCAACTGGCCAGATACCACGATAACTGGCAAAAACGCTGTTTGACTGTGGTATCAGATACCAACGATAACTGCAAAAACGACTTTAGACCGCGGTAACGGATACCATGGTATCTGCAAAAACGCAACTATTGCCTTTTGACTTTGGATTCTGCCTGTGACATCCACAGGTAGAACGAATATCGAACTTGTCCCTGCGTACGTTTACATTTCGCGTGTCCTTGAAGAAAGTAGCGGCGGAGCGCTTTCACCGTTCGTAAGGAACACCTTTTCAGACGGCAACGCAACTTCGAGGCAAGTGCAAACGTCTTATAACGGCATGCGAAAGTCGAGTCGAAAGGCGATCAAAACCCATCTAGCCTACGTGAAAATTTACATTCCAGTAGGATCTGAGTTATCAACATCCTGTAAAACGTAGCGATCTGGGGCGCCTGCCATTTTGTTCGGAAAGAACTTGCGAATCTAAGGAGACAGCCTCGAAGTAGTCATCCCAGCAGGTCCCGGTTCGCGTTCATTCTAACACAGCAGGTTGAAACTACGTCCTAACTGATCTTACAACACGCTGTTCGAGCGATATTCTATCACCTACAGGCGACGATAATTATGACGAATATCCACATGGACTGATTAAAAGGAGTGGTATTTTGTGTTAAAGCAACGCCGCTGGTAAAATCGCAATCGATTAAACCAGCTGTCGGAAAACTTTAAGAAGTCTTCTCGAGATAGACATCTCATGATCGAAAAGTAGATGAAACGAGCCAAATGGAAACCGCCGCTAGGAGTGTGTAACCGGAACTGTCATAAACATACTCAAGCCACAGGGACAGGCCCGTATCCAGGAATTTATTACGGGGGGGGGGGGTTGCCCTTTGGGGGGGTTTGCCTTTTGGGGGGGGTTTGCCCGCGGGTCGGACCAAAAAGTACCAGAAATACATAAATTAGATTTTAAGGCTTACAAAAAACGATTAATTTTGTGGGTTTCGGGGGGGGGGGGGTCGAACCTATCCCCTTGCTAGTCACCATCAATAGGCCTACCAGCTAAGATGTCAAGCATGAAACATTTTTGTTCCACACAGCAACCAATTTGAGAAAGGATAGAAATAAAAACAGGAAAGGAGACTATCACAGGCTGATGTTTGAAACTCAGAGATATAATATTGCTAATTATTAAATGACGATATGTCAAACTCATGAAAGGAAATTAAGAATACCGGCATCGCCGAACCGTATACAGGCGGTGAGAAAAGGGTTAGTTGCGAGTAGCAACCTGAAAGAAGTAAATTTAGGTGGTGTTTTTTCAGTGTTTTTGACACATTTATCGAAAAAGGGGCAAAATATGCAGAAATGAGCTGGTTTTAAGCAGAAATAAGGTATTTGAGACCTTTTTTTAAGAACACCTTAATTTAAGTCTTAAGAGTAGAGGGAGAGAGACCGACTGTCACAAACAGAATCGAGGCACAGGATTAAATAAAGATGATATGCCTGGAAAAAGACGACCCCAACCCCGACCTGGCCGTGTGAATGGCACGCTGAACTCGAATTTTCCTGATCCACTCATGGCGCACGGTCAAGTCTCGCTGATGCCTACAGTTTGGTATGGGGCGAGGCTTAGTGGCGTGACCCAGTAATACAAGCCTAAATTCACCCAGTTTGAAATGGGTAGCCTACCTAGAGAAATCAGGGGCGGTGACGGGATGAGAGTGCGAAAGCACCCGGATGGCTTGCCCGGTCCCACCGACCATCGTACCTCCTGGCTGAGGACAGAGAATCGGAGATTCGGACCGCCATTACGGCCTGTCTGGGCTGATGCTGATACCCTTTACACCCGCCACCTCCAGCGGGATAATTGCAGACAAGATGACAATCGACAGATAGATAGAAAAGCCTACAATAAGTCTGATTGCAGAGATTGAAGCTGGACTGAGCTGGACGGAATCCGCTTAACTCGGGGGATTTGAAGGTATTTCAAAATCTGTTATTGTACTTTGCTAAAATGAAACCGATGATGACTTCGATAAAACGACGGTTTACAGCAGCGCAGGAGCAACTGGCAGCTTAATTTTGCAAGACTTGTGCAAATTCTGACTAAAGTATTTGACAGTTGTGGCACGAGTACCGGAGGTTTTGCTATTTTTCGTTCATATACTACTTTTAATGACTTAAGTATTTTCAATCTCACCCATGGAAGATTAACCTTAAAGGACCCCTCTCGCTTATTTTGCTTTTTATAATATATCTAGCTCCCATACAGAATTATAAGCTTCTAAAATCCCCACCTTTCTCCATTGTTTCGTTTTGTGCCTACGAAATTTTAGGGCTTTTTTGGCCTTGCCCAGTTTTGCCCGACACACAACGAAACGTTTGCCGGGATCATCAACATCTGCTGACAACTCTTTCACACATAAGGATCTGAGAAGCTTTTGTTTATTACATATTTTATTTGCTTAGTTTTCACACTTCTAACCACGGCGCGATCAGTTTTCAAATGTTTTGCGCCCAGCCGCCGCGTCGGAGAGCAGGAAGGCTGGACATAGTCGACAGGCGCTAACAAGAAAATCGCTATTTTCAGATGGAAAGTAATGGTATTTTCGAAAATGTTTTTTTCTGATCCATTTCATAGGGAAAAGATTATTTCTAGTAAGAGTTGTGCTTTAAAGAATGAGAAGGGGGCCCGAGGCGACAACGTTGCCCCTTAGTTTTCCGCGAAATGAGGCCTCTGCTCAACTTCACCGCAAATCACGTCTTCTGTTAGTTGTGTCATTGGTTCTTATTTTGTTTTTATTTGTCTATTCCGCTACGGTAGGCGCTACCCTATTTCCCGTTATGTTACTCTTGGCGGATTAAAAAAGTAAACAAATATACAAACAAGTTGCAACTCCTGGATAACTTCTATAGCATGAGCACCCTCGCTCAACACTATTATCAAAGTAAATTTCAAAACAACCTATCCCATAAACTTTCATAATTACAGTACGCCAGCGATCAAACACAATCAGACTGGGGTGTAACTTGGCGTTAAAACGGAGCCTGAAAAAACGGCAAGGACGTGCCTCAGTGTTGCCACTCTTCTTTGACGGAACCTGTGACATTAAACTCTGTGACATTCTGGCGCCTACCATATTCGGTACTTTCTTTTCGTTTTCAGCCAAAACTTCTTGGATTTTAATGTTCCAATATATTATTATAACAGGAGTTAATATTCCCTGTGAATCTGGGGAGAAGTCGAAAACCTGTGACAAAGCGCAGAATTCTGCGACCAATGGCAACACTGCGTGCCCCTAGGTCGGAAAATAGAAGAGTGTGAGGCATCGGATCAATGCCGGATAAGCATTTATGGTCTGAATCTCCAGCTAACAGCGCCAAGTTTGAAGAAATTTACATCCAGGAGAAGAGGAAGTTCAAGAGTCTTTTGATGGTTTGCTGAACTAGGCTTCCACTCAAGGACGGAGACCATGGAGATAATTACTATGGATTTGCTGTCTTGGAAACTGGGAAATGGATACCTTGCCCCTACAGTTATCCGTGAAGAACATGGAAAATTCGTGGCCCCGCCTTTGTTGCAAGCAAGCGCGTCATTGTATGGGGATGGGGGATGACCCCAGATGTGGTCGGCCAGTCGGTAAAAAATTTACCGAGTCGACGCGAAGCGCAGCGGCTTTTCGAAAATTTTTATTCTTCATTCCAGAATAAAACAAAAACAGAACCAGTGTACCAGCTGGCAACGCAACTGATGGTAGTACATTTACTGACGTAACCACACTTGGTCTCGAACGTCAATCCACGGTTCAAACTCGGTCTTCTACAGCACTGGATCACCCATCCTCCACATGTTGCAGAAAAACATGCCAGCGCAGATGAAAGCAAGAGGATTTGCCTGATGTTCTTCCAACCACTAAAAAGTTACACAGCTAAGCCACGTTCCCATGCAAAGCAATTACTCGACTCAGGGGCTTAGAATCCGCCAATAAAACGGAATTCACAATGCTGCGTATGACTGAGACGATTTGCTCAATCCATTTGCAGCATCAGCTCTACAGCTCGGCCGTGTTCCCATGCAAATCGACCACTCGACTCGAGCATCTTCAGTTCTGTTAAGGGAAAATGGAGAAGTGAAGATGGGGAATTGGGGAATGAAATTGTGTCAGTGGAAAAAATGCTTGCTAAAATGGAAGGAGTTCAAGCAAAGAATGGTTACACAGGAAGAGGCTAAAAGCAGTATAACATTATCTAGTTAAATGTGTACCTACACTATCAGAGGTTTGGCAACATTCAACAGAAAGATGCGCAATTTTAACAGACAAAAAATTATATGTTACCTTCTACTGTTACAGAAAATTTATGTTTTAAGCCTAAATGTTAAATGCAACAAAATGACTTGACACTTAAAACGAAACCGGAACATTCTGTAACATTTGCAGATGACATCCGAAGTGTTGTACGTTGAAACTGCGTATCCTTACGAAATGTTATCAAACTTCTGACAGTGTCGTCTGCTGCTTAGCTGTTAGACAAAGAATCCGCATTCAAAGACCCAATGATATTCAAGACGAAAACTGCGCGGTCCTTGCTTCAAAATTTGCATTTGGGACAGGCACGAACCCGTACCATCTGTTAGTCCCTTGCCATTCCGAACAGTAGGCCTATCTTAGCTGCCCACACATCTGTATAGCGATCCCTTTAACCATATCCAGCTTCCCTTTTTACCGGCCATCTACACTGTAAAAAAAAAAACTTGCAGGATTTATTTATTTATTTTATTCAACAAAGGAGTAAGCCATACGGCTTGTCGCATACTGGGTCGCGCTACTGGGATTAATCTTGTCTCTACTTAGATAAGATTGTCTCTAATTCGAATTAACCTTATACAAGTAGAGATAAGATTAATCCCAGTGCATTTAACTTTAATCCTTGCTCGGAGAAACTTTTTACAGTGTAGCAATACTCGTTTTCGCCCTTGTTATGGCTTTTAGGCTACTTTTTCTATTGCCAACAATTCAATAGGACCAAACTTCTGAAATGGGTAGTAATATGAACATATTAATGACAAGGTAAAGACCTGGATGTTGACTGTGAAAGCTTCAGTAAACACTGCATTGTCAGAACTATTTTTGGGGAATGAAAAGTTGCGGAATGAAGAATGGATATGTAAGTAATGAGGGAGAATTGTTTCGTATTATACAGCTTCTTAGGTAGTATACAGGTTCCTAGGGGTGGCCTCACCTTTTAGTGCCTATAGGAGGTTGCAGTTTTGTTTGATTCTCCTATATTTGCATGACCATTGGCTCTTGCAACAAATAAATCTTATTTTATCTCAGCCAACTCACTGAAAGAGACCTTGGCTTGTTCTGCAATAAATTACACAATCATTTTTTCGCCATGTTCACAATTCATCACTAGTTCATTTTCAAGCGACAGTCAACCTCCCTTTTTACAAATCCCGTTGTCGTTGATAACAGAAGGAGAATATCACTCAATAACAAGTTACCGAACTCCGCAGAACTTCGAGTAAAAGTTTTGCAATTATGGTAGTAATCGAGGGAAAACTTGCCACAAATCGGATAAAGTTGAGCTACGTTCGGCAACTCCCAGAGGAAATCAGACTCTGTTTTGTCCATTCAGCGTTTGATCAGTCCTGCTATTAATAATTCAAATGTCGATTTGGAGCTTCAAGTTCAGTTTAGTTTATTCACACATAAAAAGAATGACACTATTTACTACCACAGCTTCATTACAAAGTGGCCTGACAATGCAATGGGTGGGGCTCACCTTTCATTTCCATTCTATGCTAATCATAAACAAAGTAAATAAACTACAACAAGAAAAGGAAAAAGAAAGGAAAACAAACAAGAGCTGAAAGCTCATATGGCACTAGTATTAGCATGTTTGTCAAATACGGTTTGCAGTTGTCAAAACTGAATCTATTCCTTCCATTCGAAGACGGGCTTGATCTAGTAAATCTGAAATGGTTATTCTTCTCATTGACATCTGTTTCAGAATAGAAGTTTTGTCGTACTCTGGTTCCGATTCGCGTATAACTCAATCGATGGTAGGAGCAAGTACTCTGGCTTTGATAATTACGTACCCGAACTGGGTCTGACCACGACGTAGTTGGAAAACCGGGACAGACCGACGGACCGACAGACATTACGATCGCTATCTGGCACTTGAGTAAGCTCAAGTGCCACAAAAACAAACGGAAGCCACAAGCGAACTTCTACCACAGAAAAACAAAATGTTTTATGTCTTGGATACTTGGATAGTCGTATGTTAACAGGATAATTCCTCTGGGTGGCGATCCGGGTTGAGGTGCCATGGACCGCCCCATCAAGAACTAAGAAGAACACCAGCCGGAAGGCGAAAAGGGTCGCGCTTCCCAGCTGTCCCGATGCCATAAATGTAATAGAAGAAGAAGAAGATAAGCGCTAATTTGACGAGGCAAGTATGAGTATATCTGAAACTACTATACTTCCAGACCTTTTTTCCGTGAAAAAACTGTTTCAACTAACAGCTGTGGTTTAAGGGATTAAGGCAGTCAAAAATAATTGTTCATTCGAAGACTAGCAAAATAAAAAAAAAAACGATGATATTCACTTACTTTAGGGATAAGCTGTACTCATTCCTGGAAGACTCCGAATTGCGTACTAAATAACTTCCTGAGGGTTTACTCCTGAGAATATTCTCAGCTTCCACTCTCGTAATTGCTCCATGGAACCATCTGAAAGAAGAATTAACTTAAAGCACTCACACCCCACTCAGTTGCTCGTTCAGTGAAGCTCTGGAATCTACTTAAGTCTGAAAGTGCTCAAGGTCGCCCGAGGGAAAACTCGTTGTTATGTCGCTTTTCAGTCAGGTTAAAGCTGTCCAAGGACGCAAGGGGGATTTTTCTTCCGTCAAAAGTTTGATAACAAAGCTGCTAACCAGAGGTTTGGGAAGAGTTTTCTACCTTCTAGTTGACCTTATATAACGAAGCTTAAGCTGAGAGATTGAACTGTTAGTTCCGTGTTTTTTTTTTAGTTATGCAACGTTACCAAACGTTATCTAACACAAGATGCGCACTCTTGTGTTAAATGTTGTCACACTTCTCTTAAATTTCCGGAAGAAATAACACACAATCGTTTAAAGTGTCATGTCACTGAAATATAGCACTAAAACGGCCATGGTACAGATTTTCTGCTCACTTCTGATAATATTTAACACAAGAATGCTCAAACTAGTGTTTAAATGTTATCAAACGAATGTTATCAAAAATTTAACACAAGGATGCTCAAACTACACTGTCAAACAACACATAACATTAAAAACTAAAATTAAAGCTATACTTATTAATGAATATTAGTGAGTAGCTCCCGGCCGTTCAGCTATCGGATAATTAATTATTTATAAAATACAAATTTTTTGGTAAATGTTTTTTTTGGGGTATGAGATGGAGTGAGAAGTGAGAACCCGTTTCTTCTGGGTTTGTTCGTTTATCATGTGTGTCGCCCGGCTTTCGAGCCAGTCTCCCTGCTGGGGACATTATGTATTTATTTTATAATATGTATTTCCAAACAATAAAAGAACTTGAACTTGAACAGAAGTTTCATAACAGACAACACAAGGATGTGCGGTTTCAACAGACAACACCAGGGACAAACATTATGCATGAAATGTCATGCATAACAAGCATTGCCAAGAAGAGCCGAAAAACTGCTAAAAATACATCTGCTGAATTTCCCGATATCATGACGACAAACAAAAAACTCAGCAGTCGCTTTTTTGGCGGTTTTTCGGCTCTTCCTGGCAATTCAGCTTTTCATCATACTACCGAGTTTATGATATCCTCTACTACCAACGAAAATGATATCCTCTACAAAGTGGTTTGTGTGGCTTCTTTAGAAGACAGGCTAACTGCTGACATTTTTTATTTAAAATTCAGCTCAGGGTCATCTTACTTGTACTACCGACTTGAGCACCTAGCGTTCTCCACATCATCTTGCCGAACGTCATTTACACAGCTTACGACCGATCTTTTTGGCACCTCAAGAAACAACCGGACGGATAGACGGGCAGACCCCTGCCAGGGAGGGCCGAACCACCGACGAAAAACTAGTACGTTTACAACTACCAAACATGACGCTTCGTCAGCTTGGGCTGAACGAAATTTCTCCGACCGCGCTCCCGCTAAAACCGGAAATGTGGTGGAACTGCGCGTTACTAGATCAAGTTGTCGATTTCGCAGATCTGGAGGATTTTGTCCGTACCTTTCGTCACATGATCAATAATCCAACCAGGTCCAGCAAAAAGTGCCACGGGCTTTAGTTTCAGGAGATCTAACACCTTCGGTTTGCTCACGGCAATCCGGTATGCGGTCAATACTCTATACGACTAAGTCCAAAACACGCCAGTGATCCTCAAGAAGAAGGAGTAAACGTCTCCGTGACGACTCAAATCCTGTGTCAAACAATCCTGGCGCTCTTTGGGAGCAGCTGCGATACCACTTCTGCCTTTCTTCCGCTAGGTACCCGGAGAGGCCGGAGATTCTGCATCGGCAAGGAGAGATAGTCATGAAGAGTATTCCCTTTTCCTTTCCTTGGTACCGTAATATCGAACAGACCAAGAATGTGAAGAGCATTCTAAAAGCACAACCTCTAAGACACTATCAGGACCGATATTGACCGCATCAAGAAAGTGAAAACACAGAACAGTGTGGGATCCCATTAAAACCTTTGGTCGTAATATAAAATCTGGTAAAAGAACACAAACAGAATTCTTGAAGAGCACTCACCTGTTATGAAAATTACACTTTTGTAGTAATATCAAACATCTTTATTATTTACAGTTGTTATGATCATATAACACCAGTACACCGTGCAGTCCCATGGTGTCAGTCGTATCCTACCCAGTGCCAAAATTTTCTGGGTATTGCCCTGATGTTAAAAGAAAAAAGTTCCAACCGGGCGTTATCAAGTGAAAACGCACGGTTGTAATTTTTTTATTTTAACATCAGGGGAATACCAGAAAATTAAAACAAATGTACTAGTGTTATAATCATTATCGCCCTTGCTTTTCTTCGGGCGATAGCGGAAAATTTAGCTCGCTGCGCTCGGGCGATATCAGCCTATCATGCCACCCGCGGGCCAAATTTTTCCGCTATCACCCTTAGCAAGGGCGATAATATATAAGATAGCACAACCTAGCGGATCATGTTGGCCGAAACATGGAAGTGTTGGCGCTAGTGCCGGACTTTTATAGATATGTTGTTACGCAACTTAGCAAAAGAACACACAGCATGATTCTAAAAGAACCCTCCTCTATGGTATTCAGGGGAGCAAGAATCATCCCTAAATTGGAGAGGGGGAGTGCCGGGATCGCTCATCGCTTATTCACCGCTTACAAGAACAGTACAATATGAGCTTACCTTGAGACAGGCTTCCCCTTCAAGAGAATTACATCCTTACAAATTTTGCTGGGATAGAGTTTCATTCCCCTAACGACCATCAAAAACAGAGAAGCTTTGTGATTCATTCGTTGTCGAAATAAATAGTCATTAAATTCGATTTTCCTGGGGAAGCAGAGACGCGGGGGGATGGGGTCTTGTTAGCGATAATTTGTCTGACATAATTGAGTTTTGTTGCTATTTCTGTATCTCGGTTGGGGAAACCGTGATCTGAACTTACGACTAGGTTTCTGGCATTAAAGGACTTCCGAAGGTATTACTAAGTCATTTCAGATTCACCCGACTCGACTATCTCATACTAGCTCCCACACTTACGAACAATATACAACCGCCTTTGTGTAACTCTCTTGCGAGTTACACCACTTCGGGCAGTTGCCAGCCTGTCTAGGCTGCGTCTTGGAGGTGGATGCCGAAACGGGCCTATGGGATTGGTTACGTGATTGTCAGCTAACGTCTTCAAAATCGACACAGAAACGACTCAGCAGTTAACTTTTCTCTAAGCGGACTTCCACATGATTTCAGTTTATGGTTTTGGTTCTACCATTGGTGTTTAGATATGTATCGAAAAACAAAAACATATAGGCTAGCCATAAACTGAACCCAGCCTTCCCGAGAGTTCACTAGAGATTTCCGTTTCTTTGGGGTTTACTCTCATGTTTTGTCATGTGGGTTAAGGATTTCTTTCTCCATAAGGTCTTGCATTGTCCCCGTTTGGCTATGACAAAGATTAAAAAAAAAATGTTTCTTCCGGTTTTTTTTTTTATCCCATCTTTTTTTTTTACTCTCACAAAGGCCAGCCGATCGGTCAAACCTAGTAAACCGAACTGACCTGACTTGTCACCCCCTGTAAAAATATTAGCCGCCATTTCCATCCATCATCCCCCCCCCCCAAGAAAAGACTTTTCCAGTGACTCAACTCTAAGGTGCTGACACTGTTGACTGAACCGTTTCTGATAAACATGTCCAGTTCATAGAGATAATAATATCTATTCGGAATAGAGGATGGGGTCCCTTGTGGCTATTCTAGAACATAATCTAGCCTCGCCGTCGCAACATAACTGTTGTTCAGTTAGGAATCAGCTGGCTTGCCGTGGTTGGTCGATATATCTTCGGGAGATTTTCGTACGAAAACGTGCCGACAAAAATGTCTATGCTTCGTGCCCGACAGAAAGAACCATACAAAGATGGTGTAAAGCAGATCAGCAAGTTGATGAGTAGAAAAGTCTGCGATCTGCTTCCCGAGCAATGAAAGTTGTGCACTGTCATTGGAGTAAACTATGAAAGATAATATGCTTGATACCTTATCGGTCCATATTTTGCTATCTCTGTCACACGTGTTTATAATGAGACAGTGAGGGACTTTCAGAAACTAGTCCGCGAATATAGGAATACCTCGCAGTAATACGGTGTCTTCATCTGGCTCCTTTAGGTCGCGCCCAGTTTTCAAAATAAAAGGAAGATACCCGCTTCGGGTGCGAAATACGGAAAATCTGCATGACTGGTCCCATCTCCAAAAACGTGCGGAATTCAAAGTTTCGGAAACGACTGGATGGATAGGTAGAGCAGTACCCCCCCCCCGTTAAGTGTTATATGTCAAAAAATTTGTAACCGTGTTTAAAGTGTCCCTGAACGATGTAAACATGTTTGATTATCCTGTTATGTTTAGTGTTTTCATTCTTGCGATTTCCTTTCTTTATTTTGTATTACTCCGCTGTACCTAAGAAGCGGGTCATGAATAAATACATGAAAAAGCTGCATGATGAATATGGCAGGACCTTCAACTTATGTGTATATTTGTGGCAAAATTACGTACCATGGACTGTTCTACCAACCGTAACACGATCCACCTGTTAAATTGCCTTGAAAACATACCCGATGTTAAATCACACCTCGCACTATTTACTGTTTATGTTCCAATATTCAAAACTATTCGAATACCGTAAAAGTAGTCCTCTTCTAACACATTATCCACGGCTTTGGCTGTTTTACCCCCTTTCCCAGACCCATTGACTTCTAGCAAAAACTAGGAAAAAATTCAGATAACCGGTTTTACGCATCAGTAGCATGATACGGGCCACTCATCGGCAGCATGATGCACATGGAAAACACTGAATCGTGGAAAGCGCAAAGAATAGTAGGTGTCGTTAGCGGGTTTAGAACGTAACATGTGCAATTTGGCTCTCCGGGTTAAGAATGAATGCAATTAGTATTGTTCCTATAAAGCAAGGGTCCTTTCGAGGTCTCTTTCTAAGAATGGCAAAATACCGCTAGAAAAAATTCCAGCCCATTTTCTCAGTGCCGTCTTTTACTTTCGGTGGACCCTAGGCAATCCATGGATCGTCGGCCCCTTTTCCTAGTGTTGGGCAATATTCGATATCGATATATCGAACCAAATATCGATATCGAATATCGAAACGTAAATATCGATATCGAAAACGATATTCGTACATTTATAATTGTTGTAAAAAATCAAATAAAAGTTATATTTATGCATCCGAAATTGGAGCAAAATGTTTTGCGTAAATCAGTTTTCATTTATCTGAATTATGGAATGATGCAGGATACGTTTTTATGACAAATTTGTTTTTAAATTTTTGGAAAACAAGGTGTCTACTTCAACGAAACATGGTACCGAAATATTGATATCGATATATCGATTATTCAATATCGAAAGTAAAAATATCGATATATCGAAAAATCCAAATATCGCCCAACACTACCTTTTCCTTGGTCAGAAACGTAAAAACACCAGCGCATTAGCCAAGGCCGTATCAGGGGGGGGGGGGTTAGGGGTTCGACCCCCCCCCGAAACCCACAAAATTAATCGTTTTTTGTAGGCTTTAAAATCTGATCTATGTATTTTTGGTACTTTTTGGTCAAAACCCCCCGAAATAAATTCCTGGATACGGGCCTGGCATTAGCACACACGTTTCTTGGTCAAGCCACACTACAACATCAGAGCATAATTTCGGTGACGTAAACGATGACGGTGCAACGTAGCTGGTCAAACCTGATCATAATGAACAAGGCAATAGGGCATGTGGCTAGCAACCGTAGCCTGATTTCTCAACAATTTACACCAGCCGTTTCCTTTGGCCCAACAGCACCGGCCTAACCGGTCTAAGGGTAAAGACGGCACTGCACTTTCTACACTTAGCGGTCGCACTCAAGGCCTGTCTTTCCGGAAACTTAAAGCCTTTTGTCGGCTTAAGAGAAGCTCAGTTATTAATGTATCCTTCTCCGCCCCGGATTTGAAGTTCTCGCCATTTATCAACTCCATCTACGACAACCAACCAACAATCTCCATACCAGAATTAATCGTTATCATTCGATGTGAATCGCATGGTAGTAATCAAACCCATTCAAAAATCAAAGGACCATTACTCATTTTCGCACTCTCCGAAGCTCCTTAATGAAGTTTTCCAACGCAATAATTTAGCAAGCGACTCTCAAAAACGTGGGCGATTAGCAACAGATAAAGGAGCGACACTTATCGATAACCCTGAAGATGGAGACACGGACGTCCTGCGCAGACGGAAGCTAGAGGATAGGTGCTTAAATTGATAAACATACGGAATTTGATGGAATTTTCGCGTGTTCCACCCTACTTACCGTAGTTACTACGCATGACGTCACGAATCCTGGCTTCTTGTCGTCAAGGTTGGAACTAACTTTCCAATTTTCGGCAAAATATCGTGCCGCGGGCTAATCGGGCCAATCACGTAATAGAGATCGTAGTTGATACGCTAACTACGCTCCCAAGCGTGGTCAGCAAAAAGTAAGTATTAGTTACTATTTGGAGAAGGTTGGAACGGTCTACGTACTAACTTATCTTGAGGTTGGAACGAAAATAGTAACTAACAGTTACTATTGTTAGAAGCGTGGAACACGCTCCTGGTCTCTATTTATTCCAAGTAAAATAGAAAGAAGAGGTAAAGATGTGATAATAACACACAAAGATAACAGAGAGAAAAAAAAGAAAAGAAAGAGAAATAAGGAAGTCTTTCAGACACAAGCATAGTAGATGTTGGAGCTGTAAACTGCTTTTTTTCTCCAGTCCATTACTCACCACTTCCTTTGAGCGACCTAACGTTCCTTCACCAACCAAGGCGACAGAAATTGACGTGGAAGGAATTAGTACCGTACCGTGCTGATAGCAACTGAGAAAGGATCAGATTATATTTGAAGACTTTGCTTCAACCAGCGTTGTAAATAAGATACTGCACACGAACAGCTACAGCAGTTTGACTGTAAACAGGTCTAAAACCTTGGCCTCCACTGAAGTTTTGTACAACAGAACTACACTGTCAGAAGTTTCATAACAGATAACACAAGGATGCGCTGTTTCAACACATAACACTTCTGGTCAGCCCGCACTCGTGATGAAAGACATGAAACAGGTGAGTCGAAACCAGCTTATATTTACCATCCAGGGAGATATCCCCTGTTCGCTTCAAAGCGGCCTGTCACACTATTGATTGTCCCTAGAACGGTTCATAAGTGTAAACGAGTCCGGCGCCTCGCTGGCCGCTTGGCTCTACATATATAGCAGCCAATCAAAAATAGTTTAACAGGCCGCTTTGAAGCGAACAAGGGGTATCTCCCTGGATGGTAAGAATAAGGTGCCGAAACGGGCAGCAATACCAAGGCGCAGTCACCAGTGAATCCAGAACCTCCTTATGCGAGATACCAGAAACCGTCACTGGTAAGTGACAAAGTATGCAGGCAATGGAAGATGAATAGTTGCCGTAATAGAAAGCCACTTACGTCTGCTTGTCCAATGGTATGGTCGGGTCTACCGGTTCTCCCAAAATATTCATAGAAGAGCTGAAGTCAAGTGTTAATGATGATCGATTCATGGCATTATTTCGCGGTACGCTTCCGATATCCAAGCTCAGACTTGATCGATCTGGAAAGAAACAAGTGTCTTATTTCACGGTGAATTGCTCTCCAATAATTCCTACACAAGTGAAGGGTCGGAAACACACGGTCTTGGTGCATTCGTTTCTGGCTGGACCTAACAGCTAATGGTCGATCAACCTTTGCTTATTTTACAAGTGTATAAGTAAGTAAGTAATTAATTTGTAACCTGCCATTTTAAACAAGACCAAAGGTTCCGATGGGATCCCAAAAATCCAATATCTGATCCAGTTTGTCTTCACCAGATCCAGTCTTCGCCAGACTCCTTGAAGAGTTTTACTCTTGAAACTTAGAAACAGATTAAGGCCAACCAGCTAATCATCTAAGAAAACCAAGTTCAGATATGGATTCAGCATATGTGTTTACCCCTATAAGCCGATCGAAACGATCCTGCCTTACTTCTGCGAAATTTCTGGCTTCGGCGAAATTCCAGAACTACTTGTCCGGTGAAAAAATAAAGCTCAAAAACGAAATCAGCGTACCTCCTTAACCCTATATTCAACATCTAATCAACTTCAAATAAAAATTTAACTTATAACAAATTTTCCGGTTTCGGCCGGATTCCAGATGACCTATAAGTCCGGCTAAAAAGTGATTGTAATATGCGGATTCAGCGTCTCTTCTTACCCCTAAATCGGACATCTAATCAACTTCAAATAAAACTTTTACTTTTAACAAACTTTCCGGTTTTGGCCGGATTCCGGGCGAACTAATTCTCCGGCGAGAAAACCGTTTTCATATTCGTGTTCAGCATGCCATCTTACCCCTATATTGAACATCTAATCAACTTCAAATAAAACTTTTGCTTTTAACAAACTTTCCGGTTTTGGCCGGATTCCGGGCGAACTACTTGTCCGGCGAGAAAACCGTTTTCATATTCGTGTTCAGCATGCCAATTTACCCCTATATCGAACATCTAATCAACTTCAAATAAAACTTTTACTTTTAACTAACTTTCCGGTTTCGGCCGGATTCCGGGCGAACAACTAGTCCGGCGAGAAAATGATTTTCATATTCGTGTTCAGCATGCTTTCTTACCCCCAAAGCGAACATCTAATCAACTTCAAATAAAACTTTAATTTTTAACAAACTTTCCGGTTTTGGCCGGATTCCGGGCGAACTACTTGTCCGGCGAGAAAATAGTTTTCATATTCGTGTTCAGCATGTCTTCTTACCCCATAGTCGACTATCTCATTAGCTGTTTAAAAATATTTTGTTTTTCCCTTAATTTGAACCCCCTCCCCCACCCCTAAACGTAAGGCTACAAAGCCTATCTACGAACTCGACCTTACTCTTGACCCAAAGAATCCTCACACCAAGTTTCATCAAAATATCTCACTCCCTTCGAGAGTTATCGTGCTTACAGACGGACGGACAGACAGACGGACGGACGGACGGACGGACGGACAGACGGACAACTTTTGCGATGTCATAGGTATCCCTCACTTACGTTTTGGGATCCCAAAAAGTGGAGTAAGTGAAAGAAAATAAATAACACATCAAAGTCACATAAAAAGAACACTAAATTTCCGATCTTCGGCCAGGAAGCAGTGGATGACGTCATGCGCTGGTTGGGCCCAGTTATCCATGAATTTTTAAAGCGACGAAGAAACATCCAAAAGGGTAGCACTTGCATCTTGAATTTTGAACTTCTGCGCCAAAGCTCTCTAGATTCACAAGAGCACGTTTCGCCAAAACCCTTTTGGTATTTTTTTTTAACGGTGTGATGGGATTTCCCAGCCACGATCAAAACGGCATCTCTTGACCACGGCACTACTACATCACATCTTACTTTTTTAAGAGTAACTAACATTTTACGGCAATTATTTTTTACTGCTATTAGGGATAGAAAATCCGAAAATTAATCAATTTCTCTACGACTCGTTTACCGTCACGAATAGCCTTGGTTCCTTCCGCGTCAGGCTCGCCTGTTTTTTCCACAACTTTTATTTCCGTTGTTATTATAAATATTTACATATTCGACTGCGGCTGACAAAAATGCTTAGAATATTTTTAATTTGCCAAGAGCCTGGCCCAGATTCCGTGGAGGAAATGATACGGTTTCGTGGCAAACCGATATAGCACTGTAGAACCCATAAGCAGCAGAGAAGAAATTTAGGGAACTGCTGCAACACCCTGGCGGGCTTCACTGGAAGGGTGTATTCTTTTAAATCCATGCTTTCTAATTATTTCGTTTCGTCTTGCTAGTAGCCTACTTCCAATTGTGTCTTCCATTCATTCTCAGTTGCATTTGGTATCAGTTCATTTCATAATACCTACTCCTCGATTTGTAGGAATCAAATATTGGAAAAAATATATTGGATGCTTGGTCCTGTCAAGCGACTTTCTCTATAAGGTGCAGCAGTTGGGAGCAAGTTATTCAGCTTTCCGATATCTGGTTCAAAGCTAAACTGCAAACCCATCGCCAAAACCAGCGCACGCCAAACAAATTTTGACTATAACGTTTTCGTATGTCAATTGATTTTCTGCTTCGTATTTTTTCTTTACAATCGGTCCGTGCATTCTGCTTTTTGTCGGGTGAAAAATAAAATCATCATCATCATCAATAACTCACAGAGTATAATGGTTAACGATAAGTCAGTTCTACTACTAAAATGAGAGGATAAAGGAATTTTTCTAACAGTGTTTCCCCGCCACACGTTTTGATTTTCTGCCCAATGTTTCGATCTTCTCGTTACATTCGAACAGAACAAATACGGGGAAAAAAAGTAAAAAAAAAATACATGGAATGACCTCACACCATAAACTTTAGAATCAGACAATATTCGAAACTGCACTTGCACCGACACTATTTCAAAATCCGGAGTTTTTAAATCCGTCCTTGTGTATCTTTTGTTGTAGTTGTTTTTGCTACCCCCAGCAAGATAGCTTCAGGGGATCCCTGGTTATATGTGTGTTTATGTAGTATGTGTAGTGTGTTATGTAGTATCAAGAACAAATAATCTGATAGAAACTCCGTCTCCCTATCTCTGTGATACAATCACGCAGAGTCGAATATATTCTGATACCCTACCGATGCAAACGAGCGGAGGAGGAGCTACGCAGGGCATCATAATTGTTATCTCTACAAACAGCTGTATCGCAGTACAACTCAGCAGAAGAATCCGAACCCTGTCTGAGTCGTCTTTTACAGCTAAATGGTTGTCTGACATACTGACGTCACACGTGACGCGCTGTAGAGCGGGCTCTCCACGCCTGCTAGGCATCCTACAGTTTTTCACCTCGTATGAACAACGGCGACAACGGCGTAGAGGGAAGTAGACGGGTATCAACTCAAACCTCACAGCATGTATTTTCTAGCTCCGCTCATCCATAGTCGCTGCATGGGACCAAAGACGGAGGTTCTTTCAGATTATTTGTTCTTGGTATGTGTAGTACATCATTAAATGAATTAATAAATCGGCGGTTTACTTACCTTTTTGTCAGTGTTGTGATTATTGACTGTTACTATTTATAATAGCGACAAGGTTTTAGATTACCGTTTTTGGGATAAAAAAATTGAAAAACGAAGAAACGACAACCAGCGATCTGACTACAAATGGAAAAGGCACGGAAGTGCGAGTTAATCATATGGCATCCATTAGGCCCAAAGTACTGGTGGGTGTGCGGCAGTTCAAAGAATTTATAGAACTGAGCATTTCTACAGCATTGTTGGGGACTGCTCGTACACCCTTTTTACGAAGGACAAAGTCCCTCAATGTCAATCGTAATAAAAGTGAGGCTAATGTGGGAAGAAAGACAGTCGTCCCCTCGGGGAAGCATATTGGAAAAAAAAAGTATTCAGTGATACATCATTAAAAGGACGAAGATCACTGTTAGACCCTGGCTAAAGATGAGGGAAGGACCGAACTGCCGATAGAGTCTAGGATTCTAACGACTCGATTCCTTTCCTTGGAGGAACCCAACCCGTCTCCTAGGCTCAGGCTCGGTACCCTCTGTGTTTTTACATTAATTTGCAAAAGACACAAACTGGCAGACGACAGAGAAAATTCTCTAGCAACATTAGACAAGAATGTTTACAAGAATAACGTGACACACTGACAAAAGTAGGTAGGTAGGTAAGTTTTATTTTTATCCAAAATATAAACATAAATAAAAATGACACGCCTAATAATTACTGCAGCAAAAAGAAAGTCCTAAGGACTTGTGCTGCAAATTCCTGTTACTATTTGTATCTTATAAATAAATATCTAAACATAACAACTCATGATTATCCACTTAGTCTATCATATATATGAAAAACAACAACACAAAAACATGAACACTATACAACAAAAGATTCTTATTAATTATTCTTTACCGGTTTCAGCCCCCCCCCCACACCCCGAAAAACTGCGAAAAAAACATCAAAGACCTCCCGCCCTTCAACATCTATTAGTTAGATGGAATGATTTCAATTTATTATTAAACCCGTATAAAGTAACAGACTCCCTGATGCTAGCCGGCAGATTATTCCAAACAGAAGGCCCCAGATTATGAATCATATATGATGATCTGACTGTTTTTCTTTTTTCATGACTTAAAAGTTGTGAATTTCTTGTATCGTAATTATGGTTCTCCTGATTCATGGAAAAGTAAATAAGCATCAAATTTTCAGAAGCGTCAAATTGACTCTTTGCAATTTAAAAGGCTTACTCATTTTGATTGTATTTTGTTCTCGCGCAGCAAATTTTCCAATTTTCTTATACCGATTGAAATATCTGAATGACCCAGCTGTACGCTAAAGGTATTTACACTAAAGGTATCAGCATCAGCCTTAGGCTACTGGTGGGGCAGACCTCCGACCAGGAGTGCAATGGATGACTGGATGCAACATATCCTGGTGTTTTCGCAGGGTGCCTGTCATCTTCCCCAAATTTCTCTAGGTGCCTATTTGAAGCTGGGTCGACACTGGCTTGTCTTACAGGATCAGGACCCTAACCCGCTCCGCTAAACGAAAGTCATTACGTAATTTATTTCTAACCCGCCATATGAAAAGCGGAGTATGTAAAACAAAACAAACGGTAGACACCCCCGAGACTCGAACCTGCACCCCAAAGGGATCAGGAAAATTTCGAGCCCAGCGCGCAAACCAGTCGGGCAGGACGGATGGTCCTTCTCAACTCAGTGACGTCAGAAGTAACTAGACATTTTATTCAATTCTTAAACATTATATTTTATAACTCATTAGATTTGGAGACGGGTTGGTAAACACAAACAGAATGTAGGAAGCCCTAACATCCCAAACCGAAACCCACCCGTCCCGGACCAGATCTATTCGAGAAAATTTGCAAATATTTCATTTAAGAAGCCGAAGATTGTAATATACAAGTCATCATTTAAAGGTTCTATACAAAAGTACCAAGACATGTCCATGACGTTTCGATCTTGATTGATAGAGCAGGGACAAAACTATCACCAACTCAATGTAATAACAGTGACAGTGTAATAAATGTTAGTACAGTTTATTACGTACAAGCAACCGTGAATCAGGTCTAATGACAACGTCAATCCATCTCGGAAGGGGGCAAAGGTCAATTACATTCTTCTAAGATGACAGCTTGTTTGATCATCGGACAATTGGATGACTAATAGCTCGACTCCGATGGTTGGATTACCAAAAGAGATGGTACCATGATTTGGTCTGTTTTATTTACTGGGAACCTACACCTAATAGGAGAGGTTATTACTCCTAAAAATTCAAAGCCATGTGCTTCTTAGCAAAAAAATAAATTCTTCATGCAAATCGTCGGAGGCTCTCACAGCACAAGTGGCAATCTTCTACCCTGTTTCACTGCCCTCGGCTAGTAGTGCGATGTATGGTTGTATGGTCGACGTATGGTTGTATGGTCCGACATTTCCCGTGCTTTTAGCCTAGATTTCTCTGGGTAGCCTATCAAATTTTTTTTGTTTTGTTTTTTTTACCGGAAATATGGACAAAATTGCAAAACGGGTCTTTCTGACCAATGACCTCCTCGGAAGCAATATGAGGGAGCCCTATCTGCTTCGAAAAGAGCCAGGAAGATGAAAAAATCGGTGTAGCGCCGTTTTGGCAGATAAAAAGATATCAGAATTTCGAAATCTCGGAAACAAAAATGGACACAATTAGTAGTAAATCAGTGATATGCGTACAACACGACATGTCAAACCAATCCAATATCGGTTGCTAATTAGTTTCTTACCGTCCTGGACACGACAGCTGTAACACTACGCAAGACTGGAATGACCTAATCCAAGATCCAAAGCTTGGATCGGAAAAATCCGAGATCTAAAATCTGGGACCGGAATAATCCACGAGTTAAAAGCTTTTGAAACTTTAATTTTCTCAGTTCCGTTAATTTATTCTCCAGGGTAACAGTAATCAATAAGAAAATGCAGATCAAATCCCTTCTTGGAGCCTAATGGAAAGATAATTTATGTCTGGAAACTTTCCCGAGTTATAGTGAAAAACCTAATTTCCAAAAAAGAATAGCTAAAGAAATCGTCTCTACAATTAAACAACAAGCATTGTTGTGTAGGCTACAGTAAACTTAATTAAGGCATAGACAGGAAGCGAGCAGAGCAATTTACTGGACACAACAAGGAGTGCTCAGTGTTGCGACAGATCACTAATAAAATAAAACATTCGACAGCCGTATATGTATGGCTGAATTTAACTGCTACTGAAGTTGAACAGACAGTTAAAATGGGAGGTGTTAAAAGTGCTCGCTGACTCTATCCTTCACATAGATGCCAACCGACCTCAGTCTATGAGGGTTATCAGAAACAAAAGTTTTTCCATCTTGAGCGGCTTTGAGCCTGAAGAGGACCCTTGCCAAGAAGGGCCGAAATATAGCTCCAATAAATTTCAGCTGACATCCGTTCTGCACTGTCAAATATGGTATCAGAAACCTCGTCGAAGACATGCAATAGTCAGAGATGCTATAGCCTTGTTACACATATGTTAAAGTTCAACCAAATAGTGCTGAGATGTGGCAGTCTGAAGTCACCCATCGCTCATTCACTTAAATAGGCTTAAAGTTTTACTGAAAAGACAGCTTATTTTTACATCTGATATTTGTAATACACTGAAATGTTTTGACTCATCTAAGGGATTTTGTGATTTTTCACCCGGGAGCCTATAGTAATAACGTTCAGAGTGCGCGCTGATTGCACGACAACCCGACATTCACCCAGACGCGGAGAATTTGAATTTCTGCCTGCATTTCGAGGGTTAGAGATGTTAAGCTCGGAAAATTTACCCCTGTAGAAAGTAGGAAAACGATGTTAAGAATTAAGATACGTCTTGCAAAGAATCGGACATTTTTATTTTGTTTTTCGGTAATGGCTTACATTTATAATATATTAAAAGGGTATAGGGACAAGCACATAGAGGTACCTTAAATCCGAAAGAATAAGTTCATTCGATGAAATCGATTATCTGTGGATAACGGACAAACGAAGTAACGCATTTCTATCGTGTTTTCAGACCTATCTAAGTGAGTCACCGATATGTAACTAGACTGTCGGATATCAGCCCTATTCGGTTAAACTTCGTTAAGATCTAATTAATTTTGATCGAACGTTTTTTTTTTTTGATTTGTTGTACCTCTATGAATGCATACGCAATAGCGGGCACAATAGCGGGCATATCTTCAGAAGTGGCCTTCCAATCTGGGGCCCTACATTTTCTGATAGTCTCTTTCTTAGGCCTGGCCATTGAAATGAACGCTTTTGTTGAAATTCAAATTTTCCTTGTCTGGATGAACTTTGTCTTGTCGGGCCTCCAGCATAAAATCTGAACGTCGCTACTAGAGCCCAAGAGGAAAAAATAAAAATCACGTAGCGGGTTTAAAATTATTGAGTGTATTCAAATCAAGACGTGAAGCTGTTTTTCAGAAAAACTTTAAAAGAGTTAATGCGGAAGCATTCTCGCGTTTTCCGTGTTGATGTAGGAGACGCTAGTTAAAACCAGGACTCGATAAGAACATGGGTCATGAACGGTTAAGTCAGATGAGATTTGTCCCAGCGATATTTGGTCCTTCTTGGCAAGGGTCCTCTTCAGGCTGTAGCTAGGAGAAAAAACCTGCAGTTGGAACGAATCTCAGCTGACTTTCCGTCTAGCGCCATCAGATACTTTTTCAGCCCTTTTTTGCTTTTCTTGTGTTTTGGGGTTCTATTTATTTTAGTACTAATAATGAGGTTCATTCATTCTTCAAAACGGGCGAACTGCAGAATTCCCCATATCCTAGTACAGAACCACCATGTGCTTCGGTTGCTATTAGTCCCAATGATCAACTCAGGCCCGTATCCAGGATTTTTTTTTTTTTTTTTGGGGGGGGGGGTTGCCCGCGGAATTTATTTCGGGGGTTTTGCCCATGGGTAGGACCAAAAAGTACGAAAAAGACATAGATCAGAGATTAAAGCCTACAAAAAACGATTACTTTTGTGGGTTTCCGGGGAGGGGGGTCGAACCCCCCTGGATACGGCCCTGGATCAACTCCATCATCAACATTCCACTGAAACTCTGCTAGAATATGTGTTGAACTATATTCCTTCTGCTGAAAAACGTAGCGAACCCCCCTGACGACGAAAATTTGTCTACACTTCAAATTCGAAAGCGAAAGCATATCTTTTCTGTTGACTTGGTGTATTTTACCATCTCCGACTGATTGATCCTGCAATCATAATGAGACGAGTTGGAGGAAACTGAGACCAACAAAATAAAATAAAATGTTACCATCCACAGAGCTCCCCGATGTTTCGGTTTAGTGAAATTTAATTTTTTGGTTGTTGTTATAGTGTTGTTTCTTTCTTTTCCCTTTTCTTTTTTATTATCCAACGTCGATACACTAGACGGGTTATAAACAAAAATTAAATTCATTTAATACATGGAGCGCTGAACTAGTGTAAGGTCAATCCAACGTCTGAAGTCGAATAAAAACGTCACTTCTGTCTAACAGGTTTCACACCGGATGCCTACTTCAGGTTAAGCACTGGGCAAAGTGCCAGCTTTGCGTCTGGTCATCCACTTCTGGAACATCTTCATCCCATTAACATTTTTTTTCTTCCTATTGCCTATTCATCTAGGGTTGTTTAACAGCAAGAAACTTCTCCGCTTACGTTCTTGTCGATTCTTAAAACTCCGATCCTCTTTATGGAGATTACTAATTTTTTACTATTTTGATTTATTACGGTCCTTCATTTGGTAGCCTTTGACAGTCAGCAATATAAGGTAGTTGGGCGTGGGCGAGAAGCACTTTAGTTCTCATACAATCGAAACTTACAAATGCAAATTAGTAAAGTACACGCTAAAGAGGCGAACTAATTACAATATTTTAAGGTCTGGGTGCTTGATTTGATGGGGCATGGTTACATGACGGGTGCTTAGAGTACCAAAGAAAATAGTTGCGTTTTTTCAGATATCATATAAAGGCGTTTTTGCAGTTACTGAGTGTCTGGTCAGTTACAATGGTATCTGAAAAAGTCAAATCTCACTTTCTTCATCACCAACACAAGAGCACAGGTTTTCTTCAAATTGGTGGGGAAGAAGCCCTTGCGTTGTGAGTGGATTACGTATTTCTTCTTTTTTTTTGGGGGGGGGGCTTCTAAACAACACGAATTCGGCAACTGTCTTTGTAGTATCAGAGCCACGGTAACTGCAAAAATGAAAAAATGCAGATGCAGTTACCGCGGCACCCGACACCATGGTATCTGCAAAAAACGCAACCAAAATTTACGGAACAAAAAAACAATAAGCAAAATATTGGTCACGATTGGAAAATTCCTTTGATTTAATAAAGTCGCAAGTTTTAAGCCAGATTTTCTGCAATTTGCAGATACTGCAGATTTCTGCAAGTTTTAAGCGAGGTTTTAAGCCTAGCCTATATTTAGTATATTAATTTCTGTTTTTTGTTTTTTTTTTATAGATGAATTATCAAATCATCATCATCATCAAAGAGCGATGTTAGGCATAGAAGATCAACTACCTTATGAAACCTGGCTGGCAGCCCAAAGTCTCCTTGTTATAGTCGCGATGGATTTACAAAGAGTTAGAACTGGAGCCACCAGTCGTCCTAGGGCCATGATCTTGTTCGACCGCTAGGTTGTTTACAGGATAGCTCTTACCTCGTGAGCCAATCAGAAGGCCCCGTTACAAAGCGTTATCCAGATTCGGGCACTGGATATCATTCGAAAACATAAGCTATTATACTGGTGAAATGTCAAATCTATTATTACTCACTTAGCCTACGTAAAATTTTCCCGACTTCCGGATCGAACCTATAAAATTTGACTGCTTGATTCGAAGTGAAGAAAATTAATATATGTATTGGTTTTTATAAGGTTTTAAAAATATGTAATGGTAAAGGAAAAAGATAATTAATGGTTGTAAAATATGGTAGGTAAAAGTCATATTGTTAATTTTTTTTTTGTTTTTTTAAAGGTAAATATGGATAGTAGAAATTATGGAGGACGGGTTTTTGAAAGAGGGAGTGAGTTTTTATGAATTTTTTTTATTGAAAATGAGAAGATGAATTTAGAAAAGAGAAGTTAATTTAGGGTTGATAAGGAATAAAAAGATAGTAGGTTTAAGAGGAAAGTGTAAGTGACGTTAAAGTAGGTTAAACTGTTAGGTATTCGTTGTATTAACGTCAGTGAGTTGGAGGTGGAGACGTAGCCACTTGTTTTAGTTCGATCTAAAGCAAGAACGAATGAAAAAGAAGCTACGCGAAAAAAAAACAAAAAAAACGGGTCTCACTCTTTTTACTGCTCATTTATCCATCTCATTTTACTGCCCTATTGCCTGCAACTGAGGAGCAAAATTCCTCAGTACAGGCAATTTGCATTTCCTGTACCAGACTCATAGTCTGGGATCTAAGGAGCAGCTTAAACTTGATATTTTAAGCAAAGCTCTGCAAATGACTACAAGGCCCGCAGGAAAGCAACATCAAAGGTACAAACGGAGTGGAAATGCGATTAACGAGACAAAGAAGCTCCGACTTTCCTTTTATCTAATTCAAAAGAAAAGCAAGACCAGCGATTTAGCGTGAATCGCCTGAGCAGGCAAGGGATAGTACGTGATTGAGGGCCGGTCGTTGCGTTCCCGAAAGGCTTTCTAATCCCCAGATTACTTAACTAGGCTTTTAACAGAGACAGGAGAAAAAAAAGGGCAGGATTTACACGGAGTACTTCAGATTTTGTTCCAAACAGATGGAATACTGGGTATGGTGATATGACTGTGTAAACTAAGCTAATGATTTCTCAATATCCAAAGTTTTGAATCATACATCTCATTTTTTCTTTCTTTCAAATCTCCGGATTACTTAACTCGCTTCAGGTTCTTTGATTTGAAAAATACTTCTCAACAATAAATATCGAGCAATGGAGGCCGGTACTTTGTGAAAAACAGAAAAATAACAAAAAGCGATAAGATGCACAGTCTACATTATGTGAGTATTGCGTACAGAAATGTGTGTGAAATATGAGCCTCTGTACACAATCAGCTTCTGTGAGCAGAATGAACAAAATTCGTCAAGATTCCATGTCACTTGAGTACACGACAGAGTGATTTACTCGTACACTATCTGTTCGAGATTCGATCGCCAATGTAATGGCAAAAAAAGTATGGCCATTTAAGTCTTGTCACAACGGGTGGTACAATAGCAGCAGTGTCTTACTAGCTATAGCCAAACCGCTTTGCGTGTCTACTAGTACTTTAGTATATTTTTTTTGCAGGTTTACAGACGCATCTGCGATGTAATATAAGCGGCGAGGCTTATTTACGTCTTGTGTCGTGGTGTCTATCGAAATGGTCATGACCTTGACTCAAATGTGTGATATCCTGTTCAGATCGGCTGAAATATTATATCTAATTTTACATTTCTTTCTTATTTGTCTTTCTTTCGACCTTCGTGTGTATATATTTTCTGAACTTCTGTACTGTCTTGTAGTTTATATCCTTGTTTTCTTCTTGGCCGAGAAACGAATTTTCTGTGCTACCGAATGTTCATTTTAGTAGATAAATACTTAAAGCCCCTATTGCAACCCAGACTTTTTAGTCCTAGTCCAATATTCAGGCCTCTAGTCCGATATTTGAAAATTTGTAAGGCTCAGGTGATATCCGAAACTCATGAACATGACTATGAAAATCATTCACCGATGACTCGTTATGCAAATGAACAGAGTTTAATACTCCCGGCGTCAGGAACTGCAGAGCAGAGACAGGCGATGAAAAAAGGGTTTAAATTCTTTGCAATTTACAAACTGACGTAACTTAATTATATAATTCCAAGGAAAGCCCATCGGGGCTTTCACCCCCACAATCACCACGTAAAGTAAATTGATTTCACAACAACCAGGGGTTAGATAATGATTTAATATAAAACAAACTAAAAAAATCTCGATGTTCTAAGCTTCTGCGCCTGACATCAGAGCTTCTCAATCCTCCCCATAACCGCCCTATTAAAAATTATCCGTCTTTAATGTTTTGAATTAAACAATCGAGAATAGGAGAGATTGCGATGGTACCGGTTTCTGAGGGTTACTGAAAATAATGAAACAATGTAGCTTTCAGCTCTACTGGTTATCATGATATCCCGGAAACCAGATTTTTCCCGACGTATTACGCGCGGACAGTATCGATGATTACGCTACAACACTACATTCCTAGGAACCCTTACGCATCTTACGGTACACATAGTGGCATCAGCGGAATAGAGGCTTAATTGGCTTCCGACTGTTAGTGGAATAGTAATGAGCTTCTCAAAAAATTTCAAGTAAGGTTTTCCTTAACTTCTGCAACTTTCATATTATTCTTAGTTCCCATTTCCTCGTCCGTCTAATGAGCGGACGAACTGTGCCTCCACCCAAATTACCCCACCTCAAAAGAAGTCGTCGTAATAATTTCAAGGTTGACGAATAAATTGCCAAAAACCATCATTATTTCCTTTCCTTGTTTTTATGGCACTTGCAGCTTCGCTCAAGTGCCATATACCGATCACTTTTCCGTCGGTCGGTCGGTCGGTCGGTCGGTCGGTCGGCCGGTCGGTCGGTCGGTCGGTCCGGTGATCACGAGTTAGGGTACTTGCAGATGTGCTAGGACGATGAAACTTGGCAGGCATATCAGGGACCCGACCAAACTAACTTGCAAATAATCACTTCCCCGATCCGACCACCGTGGAGGGAGTAGACGGCGGGGGAATCCGGAAAATTTAGTAGTTTTTGTAAAACCCCTACCCCTTTCTTTACACTAGTAGGTCTGCGCGCGCCGTGACGTCACTCTTTGCATTGGATCACTGTGTTAACATTGGAAAGAGCTAGTGCATTCGAGGGTCAAAGGGGTTTGTATCTGTGGTGCAGTGCGGGGGAATATGGAAAATTGAGTGTTGTGTAACTTTCGAACGGGTGATCGGATTGGGACGAAACTTAATATCTGAATGAATGACATATCTCTGATGTTCCATTTGAAGTCCGAACCGGATTCGACAGCTATGGGGGAATTGGGGTGGGGGAAGACCGGAAATCTCGAGAAACGGTTATAATGGAGGGATCGGAGTAAAACTTGCTGGGAAGAACAAGAATCTGCTCCCGATAATTTGTTTACACGTTTGGACTGGACCCGGACACTTGGGGGGGGGAGGTGGAGGGGAGTTTCACGGAATTCTGGTGATGACAGCTTTTATGATTTCACGACGAAACTTGGGAGGCGTATCAGGGATCCGATCAAACTGACTTGTAAATAAAAATTCACTCGATTCGATAGTCGTGGGGGGGTCGGAGGGAAGGGGAATCCGGAATATTTAGCCATGCGTAACTTTGGAACGGGTGATCGGATTCGAGTGAAATTTAATAGTCCAAAGTCCAAACTGAACCGGATTGGCTCCGGCGACTGTGGGGGGGGGGGTTTGAGGGGCGGGTCCGGAATTCCGGTGATCGCGAGTTAAGGTACTTCCAGATGTGCTAGGACGATGAAATTTGGCTAGAATATAGAAATTCGACAAGATTGGCTTAGAAATCGCCACTTTTCAAATCCGACCATTCCCTAAAGTACCAATCATGACCGCAAATTAAGAAAAATACTTTTAAGCAAAATATGCATTTCCATGATCCCCATGAGCTCATGATCATTTTTGCCTCAAGGGTTTTGCTTACAAATGAAGTTCTAGCTCCCTTAAAGTGTGCATCTTAACCGCAAGGTCGAAAAGTACTTTTTATCAAACGATACATCTCAACCCATGATCAGTTGTCCCACAAGGGTTTTGCAAAAAAAATAATTTCTTGCACCCTTAAAGTGCGCAAATTAGTGGGAAAAAAAAAACTGATCATACGTATATATCAATGATCCCTAAGAGCCTGCTATCGTTTTTGCCCCAAGGGTCTTCCTTACAGATGAATTTCTAGTGCCTTTAAAGTGCGCATCATTACAGCCAAGTTCAACGATAATATACTTTTTCTCTAGCTCCCTTAAAGTGCGCATCTTAACCGCACAGTCGAAAATTACTTTTGATCAAATAATACATCTCAACTCTTGCAAGTGCCATATGAGCTTACAGCTCTTGTTTCAATAAACGACATACAGAGCAAAGGCGACCATCCTCCTTAGTTTACTCACTAATAGAGAAATTTCAAATTTGAGCAAAAGTACAACATTAGATCAATTTATAAGACGAGCTTAAAGTACGCAAGTTGCTGACAACCAGATGAACGAATGCGAATCATTTAAGCACTTTGCGTATGCACGGATGAACGTCAACGTCAACCGGATGAACGAACGGGAATAGTTCTAAGTACTTTGTGTCTGCGCAATTGCAGTCTATTTGTTTCAATAAACCTGAAATTAGCGCATAGGCGACCATCCTCCTGGGCTTACTCATTAACAGCGACATTTCAATTTGAGCAAAAGTACAGGTTGCTCATTAAATCAATTTATAAGACGGGCTTAAAGTACGCAATTTGCTGACAACCAGATGAACGAACGCGAATCATTTAAGCGCTTTGTGTCTGCACAACTGCAGTCTATCCCTGACGGAGGGACACCTGTGTATACGTGAACAGGTGCTCACAAGATGACTGACTGACTTCCAGGAGCGGAATTGTCGTTTTTGCAAAGCAACCGTAGTAGCAGATACCCTGGTAACTGCAAAAACGACAAAATGCTGAGTCAGTTACCGTGTTATCAGATACCATGCTATCTGCATAAAACGCAACTAACATTAACATAGCTAGCAAATAATAAGCAAGATACAGATCACGATTCGCAAATCCCGTTGACCCAATAAAGCCAACATAATAAAGTGGGAAAGACCTCACCCCAAACTGGCTCCATCAAAGAAGAATGACCAACCGACCAACCTTCCTCACATTTCTACAATAGTCCAGATTCTCATGACCTAATCACGCAGTAATTGTACAGGAATACTAAATTTTAGAAACTCGCCTACAACTCAAAATGTAACACCGGATCTTGTGAGTATTTGATCTTGCATTTACAGCAATCGTTTTACATCCAGCCTGCGCACAGCTTCGCATATCTGTATTGTTACGCCTCTACTTACGGTGGGTCTCGTTGGTTCAAGTGGCCAAGGCGAACACCAAAGTCGTTGCGCCTACTCTGTTCGCCTTACATGGCTGTACAAACTTCAATAGTATCAGGCTTTTATCTCCCTTCTATCATCGCAAAGAGAGCACTTTGAGTAGTGATACAGGACCGACAATACCGTCGCTTCTCCTTATGCCTAAACATGAACTAAAGTTCTTCTACTCCATCCACATGTTCTCTGTCCACTCTTTGAGCGCTGAGCTACATTATGTTTTGAGGAAAGCATTCCTGAAGGAGGAAAGTATTCCTGAAATCCAGGTTCCTGGAACTGGCAGGAAGATTGGACAGCTTTTAAATTTGGTAGAACGCGATAACAAGTGATATAATATATAGTGAGTGGCATTTTCATCAGTTGTGTACAGAGTGAACCCCCTACCCCCCCCGGATACGGCCCTGCCCACAGCATAATACAAAACTGACCTCTGCATGTGTCTCATTTAAAAATAAAATGACTATATAATTCAGATGTAACGGGAAACAGCAGCTGATCTTCTCCTTAGAACGGGAAAGTAACAATTATTTGTTATTCAAATTATGTTCTGACAAGTTCCTTGATTTTAGTTGTCTCCGAGCTTCCCATCGGTGCAGTTCATCTTACTCCACAAGAATTACATTGGTCCACTCATGAATAACCAACAACACGCCAGATGCACTATACAATTCCCCCAATAGTCTAGTATGGAATTCATTTCCAGTCTCCCGAATTGTTCGAGTTTCCAGTCACTTACTTGACTTGGTCTCTGGCTTCAAATTCGTCAGCTTCTCCCCTCCAATCGGATTATGAAAATTCAGCACCAAGTTGTTCTTATTCTCACCACGAACGTCGCTACCGATGTTCGGTTTTCGACGGAGTTTTGGCATTGGAAAGAGCATCGGTTCGTTTTCAGGGCTGATTTGTGGCCTTCCTTGAGGAGGGCATGCCTCTCGCGTACTAAAAAAGAAAACGAGGTCAGAATGATTCATCAGCCGGGACAAGACACCTCAGCGATGTCGGGTATTTCTCCGAAACAGTACCGCAAATATTTAACGAGCGATGGACTAAACTGTCATAAGTTTGATAACATGTAACACATGTCTGCGCATCCCTGTTGCGATAAAGTGCTAACTTCCTTAGATGTTCTCTCTACGAAAGCTAACTTTATTCTGAAATACACTGTACAACAAACAATCAAATATTCATTCACTCTGAGTGCTGGGGTAGCGCGGTGGCGCTTGAATGGCCAGGGGTTTGTCACTTCATGGCACTCCCCCTAACTTAAATAATACTTATCGATTAACAATAACAAAAACAAAACGCTTTGTTAAACGTTATGATGACACATCTGGTATGACCATTAAAATGTTACTTTTTCGCGAAACGTAGCACTTAAAACGGTCATAGCAGAGGTCTTGTCTTGTAAAATAACACTTAAAAGGATTATCTGTCAGAAGTTTGATGACAACACATGTTTGCGCATCCTTGTGTTGGTGAAATAACATTTAAAAAGCTCCTGACAGATATATTATCATAGTGTTTGACAAAAGGATGCTCAAACACTTATCTGTTATCACCAACCAACGTAAGTCCCATCAAGGTAAAAGCTTGTTTTGAAATGCATTGAAAAGCCAAAAAAAGTAATCCCACCAAGGTAAGAGCTTGCTTTAAGAAGCAAAAAACAGCCAAAAAAGCAAAAGCAAATATGTGCAAATTGCCCTTATTCAGTGCTCCATGAGGATTAGTCTTTGTTTTGGCCTCCTCGCCTCATTATAAGCATCCATCACACAGAAACAGTAAAAAAAAAAAAAAAAAAGTAAAAAGAGAATGATGAATTAAGATTTGGTATGTCCTGCTTAGTGCCATCTAAGTTTTGTATGTATGCATTTTAGACTAATAAAATAATATAGTTCAAAAATAAGTAGCCTGCGGAGGTGCTTAGTCTTCCAAGTGAATTCAACTAATTTAGTTTGTTTATTTACAAAATAAACAATGGCAATATTTACTCCTCCAGCCCCATCATATAGCTCCCGCCTGACAATGTCAACTCCAAGTAAAACTTTCATTTATGTTATGTTTTCAGCAGAGACAAATCAAATAAACTGAAGAAAGAACAGGAAAGAGAAAAGCAAAATTAAGGCTAAACGAAAAATTATTTACTAAACGAATAAGTCGGCTGAGATCCGTTCCAGCAACAAATATGATTCGCTGTCAGCTTTGAAAGAAGGAATACTAACTGAAGAAAGAAGAATGAACTGAAGAAAGAAACAAACTGAAGAAAGAATAGGAAAGAGAAAAGAAAATTTTTAATAAACGAAAAATTGATTACTAAACGAATAAGTCAGCTGAGATTCGTTCCTGCAACAAATAAGATTCACTGTCAGCTTGGCAAGAAGGAACACTTCTATGAGCGTGTTCCACCCTTCTTACCGTAGTTACTACGCATGACGTCACGAATTTTGTCTTCTTGGCGCCAGGGCTGGAACACATTTTTCTATTTTCGATAAAATATCATGCCACGGGCTAGTCCGGCCAATCACGTTACAGAGATTCGTAGTTAACACACTTACTACGCTCCCAAGCATGGTAAGCAAATAGTTGAAGGTTGGAACGGTCAGCGTCGTAATTTTTACGAAGTTGAAACGAAAATAGTGACTAATTATTACTATTGTTAGTAGGGTGGAACACGCTCTATACAAAGAAGATAAAAGCCACAAGATTAATAAACTAACAAGAGAAAAAAATTAGAAATAACTTAAAACTTTTCGAGACGAGTCACATTTTTTGCCAGGAAAACTTTATGTTTCATGGTTTGCTTTGCAAGCTCTGTTTCGCCCTTGACGTTGGATTGTCTCATGGCGGAGACGGTCATTTTCCGGCGAAAGTTAGAACATGTGAGGTTTCCACAGCCAAAAGTGAACCCTTAAAAAGTCAACTCTAATTCAAGTTCTGGGGATAAATTAAGTTCCCGCAGAAGTTACGTTTCGGATGCAGAGCTAAACAAAAACTGAACAAGCAAACTAGGTTAAAGGTAGAAATGGTAGAATAGAAAATTGCCACAATAACAAGGGATAAATGACAAGTAACAAGAAACTGGAAAAACAATAACAAAACAAACATACATATGAAGATAGATAATCATAGGTTGATAATAAAGCTCTAACAAACACTTAAAAAATAACCAAACTTACGAAAATGTGAAAAACGGAACCGGACAGTCGAAAATGACTGAAGAAAAAGTGAAAAAGTTGGTTAGCTACTGGTTGTTAATGTGACTGGTGGCGATGGATGCGAACAAAAGGATTCTACATGAAATACTTAAAAGTGGAAATGGTTTGAGCTTATTTGAGCGTCTGGTTTGATGTGTGGTTCAAGAGCTGGCGGAATCTTGCTAATTGGGAGATTTTTATTCCGACACCGATTCTCAAATTGTGGCGTCTAGATTTTAAAGGTTCGAGCTGGAGGGTGGTCAGTGCATCTTCATAATTGGCATACTGATGCAAAATCACAGAAAAACGAAAATAAAGAAATGCCTTGGAAACAAATGCAGTAGGGGCTACAATTAAAACACGTCTCACCACTGATTTCTAAATCCTGGATCTAACCGCATTTTTTTTTATCAAAATTTTATCGTTATAACAAAACTTAACATTTTTATAATTGCTAGATTTCATTCATATTTTGAATATTGAAAGCTTCTTAAGCGAAGCTTCACGCTAAATGTACCGTATTAATAAATAAACAAATTACATGTTCTAGTTTCACACGAGAAATTGTGAATTTCTAGTGACAACCCTCCAGGCGGGTTGAGATAAGTAATACAACTAAATACAAGTCACGTTTTACAGATTATTCTGACATGTCACGATGGATCGTTGATTCCAGACTTCCTATGAGGATTATTTATAGTGCGAAAAGCACAGACTTTCCGAAACGAAGACAAGAACAAACAATGTCACAAAGGTCGAAAGCAAGGTCACGATTCACGTCACGTCCAATTTGGTCAGTATTGGGAATCGGCTTACCCTTCGACAGACAGAAAAGGGTTTTCTGGCATTAAAATAGAGAGCAAACTACGCCAGTGAAATGGAAAGCAAGGTCAGTCCTGTCCACTTCGAGGACAGCGAGAGAAAGTAATGATTATCCTTTGTCTCTTCGAGGAAGATGAAATTGGCAAATGTGGGAACGAATGGGACTTGGGAGGGAATTTATGGTTTCTGTAAACTAGTTTCGGAAGAAAGGGACAGTTTTTACAGCTATAGTAACGTTCGGTTCAAATTATTCTCCCGGTGACCAGATCGACGTTCAGGGCGAAATTACGACAAAATCGCCACACCTTTAAAGAAACCGTCTTAACTATCCACCCGATTTTTATACCTGCCCAAACCCATTTTAACTAATCACAATAAATGGATAAATATTGTTTCACTAATTTTAAACTAGTCGTGTTTTGTTCTTTCACGGACCAATCGAGATCACCCTAAGTGACAACGTATGTGGTCTACTAACCTCTGAATTTCAGGAGGATGGGAACTTTCAAATCCTAGCTTTTGCAGATTTGAAAACAGCGATGTCTAAGAAATCAAGGACCAATTTTTTCTGCTCTGATTTCTTAGCATTTAACCACGGCGCGCATTTTTAAATTTTTCGCGAGAAAAACCGAACAGTTTTTCCCAAAGTCTGGCCAGAGTCGACAACCGTTAAAGGACCCCTCTTGCTTATTCTGCATTTTATAATATACGTAGCTCCGTTGTGGAATTTTAAGCTTCTAAAATCCCGACCTTTCTCCATTGTTTCACTTCGTGCCTACGATTTTTAGCGCTTTTTCGGCCGTGCCGAGTTTTGCCCGTCACACTAGGCAAAGTTTGCCGGAATCTTCAACGTTCGCTCACAACTCTGTCAAACATAAGGATATGAGAATCTTCTGTTTTATACTTTTTTGTTTGCTTCGTTTTCCCACTTTATAACCACGGCACGTTCAGTTTTCAAATGTTTTGCGCCCACCCGCCGTGTCGGAGAGCAGGAGGGCTGGATAGAGTCGGCAAGCGCTATCAAGAAAATCGCTAATTTCAGGTGGAAAGTAATAGTATTTTCGGAAAACATTTTTCTGGCCCATTTCACAGTGAGAAGATCGTTTCTAGTAAGAGTTGTGCTTTAAGAGATTCCCAATTCAATTTCTGTGTTCAAAATACGTACTTCTGAAAAACATTAATTCCGGTGCGATTTATCCTGAAAAAGCCATTTCTAGTAAGAGCTGTGCTTCAAGGGACCAATCAAGATTCTGGGAAGCTTATTCGTCATCTAGCCCATCGCCATCACGCCGTCTCAGAAAAACTGTACAAATTTGCGTTGCTAACATGTTTGATGGATTATCCTATTGGCCAGAAAGAATGACTATGTAAATGTTGCCGTGTTTGTGACCATAGCCACGCTCGAAATAGCCGAAGCTGTATGATATTTGCTATAAGCATAGCTGAGTTTTAAAGTAGTCAATAATTTGAGACCTTTGAACTCAAACATGACATACTACGAGTGTCCTTCAAATAAGAATGAAAATGGAGGCACAAGATTCACAAGGCTGTCTGAATCTTTACCTCGGTCTAATGGGTCACTCCCACAACCGATACCTATTCAAATGATGGACGGATTAGGACTAAAGCCCTATTCCCAGAAGATCTCAGTCTTGGTCCTACAGTGGCAGGGCTCAATTAAGGTTATGTCTATTCTAATAAGATCCTGAATCCCGTTCTCCTTCAAACATCCGATCGCAAAGCTCCCAGGCAATCAAGGAAACCCAATATTCCCGCCGCCATCGTTGCAAAACAAACAGAAGCATTGGAATTCGCGCGAGAACGAATTTCACAAATTGGTGAAAACATTCCTCGACATCGCCAGTAACAACGCTCTAACATTCGCGATTGCCATTTCATAGAAGAACAAGCATAGGAACAGCTGGGATCGCCGTCGTGAAAGAGGATGATTCGCGGTCTGGAATTCCTGCCAGGATTTTCAGCATAATCATCAATTCCATACGGAAAAACTGAGATTTGCTCAAGATGAAAATGCAGAAAATCCGTCCGGAAAACCTGATCTTTGTGTCCGCATCCTAAACGGTTTCCTTCAATCCTGCTAAATGACAAGTGACAACGCAGATAGAAGAAGGTGCAATACATCGTTTATGAATACAGGCAGGGACCCATAAATTTCCTGTACTGACTCGCCATTCAGGGGGCTTGTCATTTCCTATGTTTCTATGTTGCTACGTTGCCCGAGCCTCACCTAGTTTCCAAAAATTCCACTTGGGTCGAATCGGCGTTCTTGCTCAGATAGAGCCAATCCCGGGCCTCCTTGGACGTGAGACCAAAGAGACTCCTGCCTCAAGGCAATATTTTATCCCCGTGGGGTGGGTATTTCTCGAACTATCTGACGCTTGGTCAAGAGCGCATCAGAAATCTCTTATTGACAAGCCCCCTGAATTACAGGAAATTTATGGGTCCCTAATATAGGTTAGATTGGCCGGAATTCGATAAAAACCGAAAACTGGAGAAACGCGCCTTAATACTCGAATGGACGGATCCAAGATTTTGCATTTCAGTAAAAGATATAGACAGAGATGGATTTTAGTATTTGCCCTTACTGGATAGCTTGCCTGACATCTGGCGGAACTAGGAGGTTTATGAACGATCAAATCGCAGGATGAAACATCTCTTTACGTCAGAAAATACTGCAAATGGAACAGTTAGAGGAAAGTCTTTTTGAAGCAATTATATTATTACTATTTGTTGGAATTGCGGGACTGCGACTGGAACCCCCGCATGGAGAGTAAAGGAAGACATATTATCGTTTGGGACCCTCCAACGTCTTTGGTTTTGTTTTTAACGCAACAAACGAAACGCCGGGGGCCTGAGGTTGTAGGCTAGATACTAAGAAAAAATAGAGTATTTATGTCCAATGGCCTATTTTTTGCACTTTATTATTATAATAAAAAATGTTTTGAAAGAGACAAGCGGTGTGAGTTGGCAAGCTGAAAAGCTTACCTGACCATGGAATTTGGTCTTCTCCTCAATTTAGGCATGGGGAAAGGCAACTCCTCGACAGGGCTGGATTTGGCACTGCTTGGACCACCCGACAACACCGTCTTGATTTGGGTCCTCTTTCTCAACTTCGGCATTGGAAACGGCACATCCTCACAACCTCCTTCATCCTTCGTCGGTCCCAACGATATCCCACTATCCGAGGCATGATCAGATTGAACCGAGACATATGGATAATTCCCCGCTGAGAGTTGGAGAGAGAGAGATTTTCGACTAGGCTTTTTCGGGGGCCCAGTCTCAAGGGGATTTGGTTCTTCAGGTTTCGCTCTTTCCGAGTCATCAGGACTTGCGGTGCTCGTTGAGCCCCTATTCTCTGAAGAGACGTCCTGGGATTTATCCGAAATCGGGGATAACATCTGTTGGAACTTTTTCGGGTTCAAGGTTAGCGCGGGTTTAGGCCGCGGCTGCAAGCGCGAAGCGAGGTCCAGCGAAAGACTCTGCCTCTTTTTCGACTGATCGTCAGAACTATGCGAACTCAAAGAGCTGGATGTACTCCTTGCACTTTCGCTCGTACTAGACCTTAGGCTTTCAAGGCTACTCATTGTACTGCCAGTGCTAGCCATGCTGTCTGAACTGGCGTACCTGTTTTTGGGCACATTCTTGTTAGGAGGGCAGGTACAGTTATCAACTCTCAAATTATCAATCTGACGGGTTATGGAGCTGACTGATATTTTGCTATCAGTAAGTGACGCAGGCCTCTTAAATTTTGGCACCAAAGGCACCGACGAGGGAGGAGTCACCGGTAGGCTTATGATGGATGACGTGTCAATGTCATTTTTAGTAACTGAAGTTTCACTATTCTTTTCGTCCGTGAAGTTATCAATCCGACGCGATCTCGGAATTTTAAAATTATCATTTTCGATATTCTCCGATGTTTTAGAGTCGGATGGGGACAGCTTTGACCGATTCTTTCCTTTCCAAAATCGCCTCAAAATACTATTTCTATTCTCCATATCGGGAGTGTTGATTTGTCCATCTGTGCGCACGCGACTGTCGAAAGCTGTCTCATAGAGTTGTTTTCGGCGCATGCTTTCAGAGAGATAGTAATCGGTTCCGTTTTGGGCCGACAGAGTTCGGCAAATGTCATCAAGCAGAGGAAGGCTATCACCACCAACCACTACAAGCTCGTAGTAGGGCTCGTCAATCAAAGTCGGACAGGACGACAGGGCTTTGTCTTTCGTTAGCGTTGAATATTCATCGCCAACGGGAATCGTCAGCGTGTGGACTTGATTGAACGCCGATCTCCGCAGAGTACCATCCGTCTCAAAATTTTCGTCACATGCCACAGAGTATCGCTTATATTTCTTCGTCCGCTTCTTCAGCAAATGCTGAGCGTCGACTTTTGAGTATTCGGGGATGACCTCCGTTGGGGAGAAGTAAAGTTCGTTATCGAACTCGGAACGAAGAGTTCCGTTTTCAATCAAGTCAGATAACCTGTCGTCTATGTATTCGTCTTCATAGACGAGATCAATAAGAGTTTCTTGTTCCTCCTCGGTGGGCCTGTTAATTCGTATTCGAGTCACCAATCGATCTTCAGAGTCATAATCATAGGAGGTTGAAATGTCTTCGTAAGCGTTTTCATTAGTGTCTTTCAGCCGACCTGAAAAATAACGGGCTTTTGAAGTAAACGCCACTATAAACAAAGAAGAATAGGAAACAAGGGGAGAAGGGCACGGATAGGGAGTATGAAGTGCAGGGTCTCAGGAATAAGAGTTTGTTGAAAGGTTGCAGAAGTAGAGTGGATTGGTACTATAGGTACGACAAATCCTTTAAAGACCGCTGATGGAGAAGGGAAAACAGAAAACAAAAAGAAACAGAAAGAGGTAGAGATATACTACACAAAACTTTTAATAGGTGTCCTACTTTTCCCTGAGCAACTTCCAAGCAATCCAGTGTAATGTTTATAGAGATATGAGTGTACATAAAATGGCAACGGACACCGAAAGGCACTTGGGCGAATTTATAATGCATTTTGCGCGCCTTATATCCTGTATTGTTCCGGTGTGTACCACATTCTACGGAAAAAAGACATGAAAGTTTTAAAGACGCCCTACTTGAATCAGTGTAGATCTTAATGTATCTCCCTTGTTCATGCCGTAACCGTAAGCTAATTTAGAAGTTCGGCGTGCAAGATGTCATTAGGGGGACGTTTCGCGTGGATGGCTGTAGAGCTGAACGGGTTATCCCGTCCACGCGAAAATGAGCAAAACGATCAGGCGTTGAACGGCTGAGGAAGATGGGTTCCGTCCACGCGAAAATGCCCATCCAGCTGGATGGGAGCATCTGAGTGGTAAGGTCCACACAATATCCCCGTTCAGTTCAACGCTGCCCTCGGAGCGGTGTTGAACGATTAACAGGAAGCTCAAGGCCTTATTCCCTCGCCTGGATAGTGACTTGGAAAGGGGTGAAATATTACAACCATCGCACACCGAAGATCTTTTTCGACTTAAAAAAGACCTACGAAATAACGGGAGAACAAATACTATGTTACTACTTCCATCCCTTTCGAGTTTACTAATATGTTTAGTCCCCTCCCCTTCTGGAAAAGCGCTCTTTGAGTGCCCTCTTCAGGGTAAAGAATATCCCCCCGGCCTGCCCAGCGACGCAGAGGAAGATCGTGGAGAAAAACAATATAGAGCATACTCGAAGAGTTCTAGTGTCCGTAAGGATTCCCTAGTTACCTAGGGAAGAACTGAAGAGCTCTTGTTCTTATGCTGGCTACATTGTTATCAGAAAATAGGGATCTTTATGTCTATTAAAAGGAACCAACTATGGAAAAAAAGGGGAGATGAAAAGGTGAAGAGTCAATGGTAGAATAAGTGTCTGCAATTTGTCAGAAAGTGAGTGTGTCGAGCCGAAATCCGGACAATAGAACATAATAAACCACAGGATGCCCGACGCAACCTGTCTGAAATTCGATGTATATTATTGTTGCTGCCATTTCTACGAAATAAATTTCAAAACGTGTGGAAAACAAAAGTCCATTGCAACGACGAAACAAAATCGAATTGTTCCCTTATTCTATGAATTACTGAGTTTGACACCTTTCACGTCTTTTTTTACTTTAAGGAGAATATTCCGCTCCAAAAATCCAAACCCCTAAGCAAACCGAAGGGCTGATACACGGCACGCCATCACCTTCATTCAACGAACTAATTTGACAGAAACGATATTTCAGACATATTCCAGAAAGTCCGATCGAAATGTTTCCCTATAAGATAAGATAAGACTTATTCCATAAAAGCTCAAAGGGCCATGGAAAAAAAAATGACATGATCTATTTAAAAAAAAATCGCCTGTGACTCATAACCACCTTAAGTAAATTTCCCACATTTCTTAACTGGCTGGACCGTTTTTGGTGACGGAACTCTCCTGACTTTTCATGTTCCGAACAGGGCTCATGTCTTAAGGAAGAAGAAGAAAACCCTCAGAACATGGATCCTGACGCGGAATTCCAACCTGGCTACAAACAGATCTTCACAAAAAGCTGGAGGCGGCTTACGTGTCATCTCACCACGGTCTGATCCATCTGTTTATTTTCGTATTTTTCCTTTTCTTCTTTTATTCTGTTTTACTCCACTACTTATCTTCTTTATGTAAGTGGGTGATCAATAAATATTTTATACTGTTACCTAAAGCAAAGTGAAGAGACGGCACTGTCCTCGCCTTTTTACGGCTTGCTCCTCTGACAAAAACCGATCAGAGGCCGATGACAAATAAACCGTCAATTATCATTTACGCTATTTGTCACCCAATATAATTTCTTCCTTGGAAATTCCCCCACTGAAGACATTTTCTTTCATCCCAGCTAATCCCAGAAAATTCTCTACCAGCACGCAACCTTCTGTTGAAAGCACGAGAAAGAACAAGATTGACACTGTCTTAATGGATCTCTGCACTTAATGTCTTTCGTGCCCCCGGCAAGTAAAATCTGACAGTCTTCATTCCCAAATTATTATTTCCTTATTACACTGGGAAACAGCTGCGGGACTGATATTCTTGCCTCGGGCAACGCTAATGAGGGTTTCATTCTCATGGACAGACCTTAATGCGGTCCTATATTAGGGGAATGTGGGGATTTGGTTTCAGTTCGGGGAAATTAGTTATTTTTCTCATTCCGATCATGAAGACTTCAAAAGAATAAGCAAAGGGAAAATTGAATTCCATCCGGATCGACCTGTCGTTCTGAAGTATCAAAAGAACACAAAAGAAAAAAATGTGAGAATTAATCGGAAGAGACAAAAAAGAAGAAACAAAAATAGAAATGAGAAAGGATGATGAATCAAAGTGAGTTTTCGTAGAATCCCTTCAATCCCTAATAACGAACAAAATAGGAGATAAAAATAGGTCCCTCCAAATTTGAGCATGTATACCGAAATAGAATTTCCATAGCTAACGGGCAGAGTTCTCATCAAGATGAGTTGTTTTTGTATTGTAGCGTTTTTACTTTCTTTCTTCGAAGAATGTATCTTCAGGTATGGGATACACGTACATATGTGGTTTTTAACCTGCACGTAAGAAATAATGATTTATAATGTACGTGCAAGTATGTGCTACACCAACACACGTGGTTTGTAACCTGCACGTCAGAAACAAATTCATTTATTCAAGAGTTTCTCAAATTTGTTGGAATTAAATTCCTCGGTTTGCCTGCTAAGCTCTTCAGAAGCAATGTCACTTGTTGCACTCAAAGACACCAGTGACAGCAAATCCCAAGCCTTTCACTTGAATTTTCGTCCTGCACGGGACAACGAGAAACGTTTCTAATATGTTAGAACACTAATGTTATTGCTTTTTCAATCACGGCTTAGAAAGACTGGCCCGAATTCCGCAATTAACTTTTCGGAGAATCCAATTAAGAAACACTTTCCTCCAATAAGACGGGATGGAAACTCGAACATCCAGTCATAGAGACAGACGAAAGAAACAAAAATTCCAGTATTACTCCTTGCGAAGGGACAAAAAGCTGTCAGGTTTACCACAATGATTTTTCTCGCGCGTATATTATATTATCTGCCATGAAAGCATTTTTCAGTGGTCTTTGCAGTTTATTTCCATACAACATGGGTATAAAAAAATATAGGCTGCTGACCTCGTCCGATGACACAACTTGCATTGCTAGCCTATTAGAGCGCTACAATCTGTACTGCCCTTCTCCTAACAACCAGGACTTGGATTTCCCTTTTTCCAGGTTGTCAGAGTTATATACACCTACCGTATCACGACGGCAAAACGCTTAAGTTGCTACATGGCTTGCTGTAAGTTAATATATCAGCGTTCAATTATGCAGTTACCAGTTGTGACAGCCGTTTCACTTAAAGTACGTATCGGCACCTGACAAGGTACACTGTCTTAAGTTTCACAAGGATGCGCGGTTTCAGCAGACAGGTTCAGGTTTAGGTTCAGGTTCTTTAATCTGAAAAATATTTCTTAACAATAGATATCGATCAATGGGCTAATAACGAGCTAATAACTCGATGGGCTAATAACGGACTAATAACGAGCTCGTTAGATCGGCCCCATAACCTACTGAAGTACTTGAGATGTTATCTGTTGTGATTCTGAAAAAATTATGCATTAAATGTTATGCATAGCAAGCATCTCCAGGAAGACCCGAAAAACCGCTGACTCTGCTGACTTTTTGTTTGTCGTCATCGGGTCGTCATGATATCAGAAAAGTCCACAGATGCTTTTTCGGCGGTTGTTCAGCTCCTTCTGGGAATGCATGGTTATGCATAACGTTCAATGCAAGGCCGTATCGAGGGGGGGGGGTTAGGGGGTTCAAACCCCCCCCCGAAACCCACAAAAGTAATAGTTTTTTGCAGGTTTTAACCTCTGATCTATGTATTTTTTGTACTTTTTGGTCCGACCCATGGACAAAACCCCCCCCGAAATAAATTCCGCGAGCAAAACCCCCCCCGAAATAAATTCCTGGATACGGCCCTGGTTCAATGTATAACTTTTTTTCAAAGTCACTACATCCCACGGATTGTCTGTTGAAACCGCGCATCCTTATGTTATTTGTTATGAAACGTCTGAAAGTGTAGTCACTTGAACCTAGAAATTCTCGAGAAAGCAGACTATTACTATACGCTGATAAATTTTCTTTCAGCCCAAGCTAACTGCGAACCACTGTAAAATTTCAGCCGATGATATTATCGCCCTTGCTGAGCAGTCTACCACAAATCCCTGATTTTGGGAAAGCCTATGCCAAACGCTGGGTATATCTAGCGTTTGGTATACCCTATGCCAAACGCTGGATACACTATGCCAAATGCTGGATACTGGGGCCCAATCAAATGTTGATGATGTGAGTGAAGCTCAAAAATCAACCAATCAGAATTCATCTCTAGTGAGGTAGGTCAGTGTTAAGGTGCCAACAGCTATCCAGCGTTTGGCATAGGGTGTCCAGGGTTAAGCATAGGCTATGCCAAACGCTAGGCATATCCAGCGTTTGGCATATGGTATCCAAAAATCAGGGGTTTGTGGTTGACTGTTGCTGAGGGTGATGGCGGAAAAATTTGGCCCACAAGTAGCATGATAGGCTGGCATCGCCCGAGCGACAGCTCGATAATGATTATAAACTAGTACACTGTGCAGCCCCATGATACCTCCTGGCGGAAATTTGGTAAAAAAGCAACTGTTTTATTTCAATCTTTTCTTAAAAATTAATACTATTATTGCTAGTAGCTAGTAACGCCTCTTACAATCTTTGCCAGAAAAACCGAAAAGTGTAAATGATTCACCTTTAATCCATCATCAAAACGGTTCAGTTCAATTCGGTAAAGAAGTTTCGTTAAGATTTGTTGTGGTACCATCTAGCGTCAGAAACATCTTGAACAACTCTCACGAAGAGTCTATCGCTAGGTGGCTAGACCGTCGACTAAAGGTTGTATGATACGCAGATCTACGCAGCGGGAAGAGAGTTGACTAGCGTTTTGTGCTTCATGGCAATTTATTTGGGAGATTAAAACACACTTCTTTTGCTTTTGTTTGGTTTTGCCAAATTCCAGTTGGATTTTACCCCATGAGCTGTGAGCCAAGCCAGATTTGTTCCAAGATGAGAATTTCCAAGATCTAAGAGGTGCGGCATGGCTGTTTACCTAGGCAAATGGTTCTTGGTTGTTAGCAGGTTGTTGTTAACAACCAACCTGAATCAACAGGTTGATTCACCAGCAAAGTGATTCCTCTTGACTGAATTATGGTGTAAAGTGGCTGAAATCAGGCTTTCAAAACACTGTCTTTTTTTGGACGGCAACACATGAGAAAGTTAAAAACTCTTTTTCCAAGGGCGATAATAGTTGTCGCAGGGCGATAATAGTTGTTATCGCAGGGCGATAATAGTTGTTATCGCCCTCTGGAACTTTTTTCTTTTAACATGAGGGCAATACCAGAAAATTTTGGCACTGGGTAGGATAGGACTGATATCATGGGACTGCACGGTGTACTGGTGATATATCCGTTTAGCACTGTCAACAATGTATGTTGATAGTGGTTCTGATAATTTCGCTGCTGTGTTTTATTCTGTTTTATATTTCCTCCTCTGTAGGCTACTCTCCTCTACTTCTGTGTTTCATCTGGTTTTAGTCTAAACATAGGACAGATGCACAATGCAGTGAGTTATTTATTGCATCATTTTTAGGCGTCAGCGGAACTATTTGCTTAGTCACCACACTGTCAGAAGTTTCATAACAGATACACGAGGATACGCGGTTCAACAGATAATGCATAACAGATAACACTTCGGATCTTTTCTGTTGTGTTTCAAAATGTTATGCATAATAAGCGTTGCCATCAGGAAGAGTCGAAAAACCACAGAAAAGCATCTGCCGAGTTTTCCGAGATCATGACGACAAACAAATAAGTCAGTATATGATTTTTTGGCCGTTTTTTGGCTCTTCCTGACAAAGTTTCTTAGGCATAACATTTTATGAATAACGTTTGTAAACACAACAGATAACATCCGAAGTGTTGTCTGTTACGCACTATCTGTTGAAACCGCGCATCCTCGTGTTATCTGTTATGAAACTTCTGACAGTGCATCCTTACTCTGCTCGGTCTGTATACCATAGTTGTTGACATTACCTAGCTCGACTCTTAATCCCAACTGTCGACCTCGACTTTGGGCGAATGCCGAATGGACACTTAAGGTGTACGCACACACCGTCCGATTTTTCGCACAGGATTCCTCTTTTGCTCCGCAAATTTTGACGTGTCGCGTTTTCCGCAAAATGGCGAATTTCGCATACGAAATCTAATCGGACTGTGTCTGCGCTTAGCTTTCCTGAAAGCCGGAAAGGGAGAACTCACGCCTTCCCGGACTGTTAGTATTCCCCTAGTAAATGCGAGCACCATTCTTTTCATCTGATTACAGCAATTATTGATCGATTTCCGACAGTTTTCCGGAACCTCAGAAAGTTCCCCCTAAAACGCGCTAAGAAAACCATCAATCTTGTCCATGATAGTTCCCTAACAAAGCCACTCTCTTGGATATACGATTTACAGAGAAAACATAAACGAAATCTTAGAAAAGATGAAGGATACGTAATGAACTGAAGTGTCCAACCAGACTGGCACGATATTTACGAAGTTTATTAATCGATTGGGTTCAAAAAGCTACCCAGGCAAAGCTGACAGGCCTGATGGTCTTGCGATGTTTTACCATCGAAATATAATTTGAGGCACTTTTTCAAAGGCATCGCCTTTTTTGGCCGCGAGACCCCTATCCGCCAAATTCTACTTGAACCGAAAAAAAGGAAAAAAGCGAAAGACCTCAACGAGGCAAAAAACGTATCATCACTTGAATGGAAAATCTGGGAGACGGCTCCAAAACCTTGCGCCAAAAAAGCAGCTAAGTAACAACCTAAAACCGAAACATTAAAAATATATGTTAAAGAATATTTCGTCGTTATGTTTCGTTTAATATTTCAATCGTACCGTTTTATCTGTTATTTCGCTACGCAGTAATTCTTCCTTCATAAGCAGGTAACTAATAATTACTATCATTAAATAATTACTGAATTCAGCAGAACAACGAGCTCTGCTTTACACAAGCTGGACTGGTCGGGTTTTATGCAAAGCGTACGAAAAACGCACCACAAGAAAACCCGTCATTACCGTTCGCCACTGTCGTTTGATAATTTCGGATGTTCTATTATTTTCCGAAAACTCACTTTTCGAAACAGATTTGGAAACTGTACCTTATTCCTTCCCCCCATATAACAAACTTTTTTTTTAGAAACGTCCGAAACGACGGGCGTAAATGTGTGATAACAAACAACACATAAAACAGCTCCCAAAATAGAAGACAGGCGTGTTCTAACGTTATCCATGTTAACCCCTTATACACCTCCTTCAAATCGCGTGACCACTCCACTTTCTCTTCCAAAGTATACTTAGAAAAATCACCGTTAATCCATTGAAGAAAACATAAACGTTCGTGGCTTGACAAATTTGTAACCCATCACGGAAATGTCCGTGACACGGCGACAATAAAGCAACGCTAATCCGATGCCGCATGCCACATCCTCTAATACGTCCAGGACTCTCCTTAATCAATCTGGACACTGGACATAATCCCTGCGGCGGCTGGAAGAAGTCCTACCATTCAGGGTGATGAATGTGTCAGGCGACGAAGAGGGGGTTCCCCATGGGGAAGATTGTGGGGAAAGGGTGACCGTAATCACATTTACGCGAGCATTTACGCCGAATATCAAATCCGAATACTAATGACCTGGAATCATATTGATTCGCACCAAACGGCAAAGAGCAAGATCGGTTGTCGGCGAAACGTCCCCAATCGAAACGTTCCCTGGCGAAACGTCCCCGGCGTAATGTCCCCATGACAAAACGTCCCTATGGCAAAACGTCCCTATGACAAAACGCCCCCATGGCAAAACGTCCCATGACAAAACGTCCCAACCAAAACGTTCCCATGGCGAAACGTTCCCAGCTAAGACAGGCCAATAAAAAAAATATGATAATAGTTTGTTTAGGATGTTTATTTTATTTCGCTATGGGGATACCCCGAGAAGTATAAAAAAATTCCACTCTTCACATATTAGAGATGGATACTCAAATTAAATGTTTGTTTGTCTTTTTCTTTTCTCGCGTTAAGCTTTTCATGTGAGCAACGTTTTCACATGTCTCTGACAGCAACAAAACGGGGTCGTCGAACATTTTCTATCTTAGTGCGCGCGTTTCCTAAAGAGGCGGTTTCCGCCTCACATGCCGGTTTCCGCCAAGCTCGACTAGTTCTTCCGGACAGTGGCTGCCAGCTGTCCGGTCGAGCGCTGTCAAACATCGTAGCTGACATTCCATTTTTAGCCATTTTGTTAATATACGCTTCCACGTCAGCTTGGACTCGAGGAGTATTTTAGCTCTTATACTCAAAGTTTTAACCATGGCTAAGCCTACGGTATAAGTGCACATGCGCCCTGTGCTTGTACCCCATGTAGTTGTGCCACCATGGCACAACTACTTTCGTAACCAATTCAGGTAAGGCTCAGAGGCTCGCGAATATTCGCGAACTGCAGGAACTTCTCAGACGCCAACTGAAGCTGCATTCCTGCCATAAAACAAAGATCAAATTGCTTTTTGTGGAGTCAATTTGACGGTTCAACAATTTGGAAGACATGATTGCAGACGAGCAGAGAAATTCACCTGAAAGGCCGACGCCCAGGTATGTAAGCGTGGAATACTATTCACCCTTGGGTACGTAGGGTGTCAGGGTTTCCTTTTGACTACTAGCTCCTCAGCGAAATATCGATACCAAGAGCCATTTGGAGGAACAAGCCCCCTGAACAAGGATCGTCAATCGTGCGGGGAACAGATTAGATGAGAAAATGTCATACATAATGCATCGAGGAGAATACAAAGAACCCAAAAGTGAGGCCTGTCACAGACATGACTGGAGGACTTCCAGGATCCTTCATTGTATGCAAAACGCGACGACAGATAGCAGTGTCACTTCAGCCAGAGATCATATATGATAGTTTTCCGGAAGTAGAATATGAGTTGTGACACCAAACATCAAGGTGAGATATACCTTCCATAGTCTGTCATTTAGGAAAACTGTCCCGATTCTATTGCTTCCTCACAAATTTACTTGCTTCCGAACAAAATAACACAATTTCTTCGAGAGCTACCGCCTACCGTGCTAATAGACGGACAAACCAAACGAAAGGCATAGAGTTAAAGAATAATGAAGATTAAGGATCCCAAGTGGTGTGGGTGATACCTTCTGTGCCTCATAAAGATTGAGTTACCGCTCTATATCGGATGAAAACTGATCTTTAAATCAGCGTCTCCCGAAGTGACCTTTGGAGGTTAGATATTTTATAACCGATCAGTCAAATACAAAATTATGTTAACAGCTCGTTTTGAAATATCAGACAGCACGATCATTAGGAATTACAGTAGCAGTTGATATACACAAAAATAATTAATGAAAAGTGTTTTATAGTGATACGGAGTAAGGTCCCATGTTCATGAAAGAAAAAAAAGACTATGGTATGTACCATCTGTTTTGTTTCCGTTATGTCCAAACTATACTTCTTATACCACTGACATGTTTTCACAAGTCATTATCATATTTACAAGCCAAGAAGCGTGAGATGTGGTACTTTTTGTAACCGTTCAGTTTGATCTTTATTCGTCAGAAGTATTTATGACTATTTCAAGGTAGTGGTGGCTCAGCTGTGGCCCTTGCCAATAAGTCTGTCATCGACAAATCAGCATGTATTAAAATCCAAGAAACTGACCGACCCCAACTTATCCCTATCCGGTACAGGGACAACTGGAGCTAACTAGGTCCAGATCGCCCCGTGATTGAACTTCGTAACTTGACCAAGGTTGGAGGTGTAAGTACAGATCCTAGGGTCTCGAAGTACCTGTCGGAGCTGCACCCCCCCCCCCCCGCGTCAACTGGGCAATATGTGCCTAGATTGCCCAGTTGACTGAACTTAGTAACTTGACCAAGGTTTAAAGTAATACGGTGACATTTTATGTACTTACAGATCCTAGAGTCTGGAAGTCTTGCGCCTCCCCATCCCCGCTCGTGGGCAACGGCCTCGTTTTTTGAGGTCCCCCCTCCCGTTTCACGGACAACCGAATTGGCCAGTAATTTGACTTCCGGAGCTTGACAACGGTTTGCATTCGAACGACAAAAATCGTTGTGCTGCAGAAGCCAAAACGACAGCACACTTTGCTTGCCAGTTTGGGCGAAAAATTGGTGGCGAGTCATCCGCGCCTCAAATTACGCGTCGCGGTGTTTTCTGAGCATCAGGTTAACGTCTTAATAAGCCTGTGGGTTCTGGATTTTACAGCTTACACTTTGGGTGTTGGTGTTTGGCCAAAGATATGACAGACGAAGTGACGGTCAGGAATTTCATAGTTTCTATAAGGTGTTCTATTTTTTTCAATAATTCATTTCGATAATTTTTCTAATTGCTACTTAAAAATGCATCATATTTCCGGGAAGAAAGGATGTGTCCATTAAGCTCAAAGCATAATAAGTTAGCGAACAGAGTGACGGTCTCCTTTGATATGTAGGATTTCTTCTGTCTTTTTGGGATCCCAAACGTTAGTGACGGATACCTATGACATCGAAAAAACGTCTGTCTGTCCGTCCGTCCGTCCGTCCGTCTGTGAGCACGATAACTCTCGAAGGGAATGAGATATTTTGATGAAACTTGGTGTGAGGATTCTTTGGATCAAGAGTAAGGTCGAGTTCATAGATGGGCTCTGTAGTCCTACATTTAGGGGTGGGGGAGGGGGTTTAAATTAAGGGACAAACAAAATTTTTTGAAACAGCTAATATGATAATCGATTGTAGGGTAAGAAGACATGCTGAACACGATGGTGAAAACCATTTTCTCGCCGGACAAGTAGTTAGCCCGGAATCCGGCCGAAACCGGAAAATTTGTTGCAAGCAAAAGTTTTATTTGAAGTTGATTAGATGATCGATTTAGGGGTAAGAAGACAAGCTGAACACGATGGTGAAAACCGTTTTCTCTCCGGGCAAGTAGTTAGCCCGGAATCCGGCTGAAACCGGAAAATTTGTTGCAAGTAGAAGTTTTATTTGAAGTTGATTAGATGTTCGATCTAGGAGTAAGAAGACATGCTGAACACGATTGTGAAAACCATTTTCTCACCGGACAAGTAGTTAGCCCGGAATCCGGCCGAAACCGGAAAATTTGTTGCAAGCTAAAGTTTTATTTGAAGTTGATTAGATGATCGATTTAGGGGTAAGAAGACATGCTGAACACGATGGTGAAAACCATTTTCTCGCCGGACAAGTAGTTAGCCCGGAATTCGGCCAAAACCGGAAAATTTGTTGCAAGTAAAAGTTTTATTTGAAGTTGATTAGATGTTCGATCTAGGGGTAAGAAGACATGCTGAACACGATTGTGAAAACCATTTTCTCGCCGGACAAGTAGTTAGCCCGGAATCCGGCCGAAACTGGAAAATTTGGCAGAAGTAAAGCAGGAAGTTTCGATCAGTATCGTCAAAATAGATATGGTTTATATATCTGAACTTGATTTTCTCAGATGATTAGCCGCGCGAAGACTGAATCTTGCGAAGACAAGACCTAGTTGTCTGGGTCAAATATTAAATTTTTCAATCAATCAATCAATCAATCATCGTATTTATTCCTGAATATCTGTTATACAACATGATTTTTGGGATCCCATCGAAACCTTTGGTCTTGTTGTTTGTGAAAACAGGCTGTGTTTCGATTTCGCACGAAGAAATGGTACACTTGCGAATGATTCCTTTCAACATTTTACCGCTTAAGGGCAATGATTGGGCGGTAGACCTATTGGCGACGTAGCAGTTTGGGTTAGCCTAGGCTACATGTAAACAAGATCAGGTATCAGATATTTAGCTTTACTATTTCAGTCCGAATTCAAGCTCCCATCCGCAGACTTGCATGGTCTGAATATTACGTGACTGATAACAGTTTCAGTACGTCACACCAATTTTTTTTTTTTTCAGTTTTCTTTTCAGCTCAAGCAGCAGTGCATTTTTATGACTTGGCACGTATTGTAAGGCCATATCATGGAATCTTCGTCTCAGAGAACTTCCACCACTGTTTTAAAAGCGCACTTACAAGTTTTAAACTAATGTCTTTTATGCTAATGCTTTTGTAACTTAAACCATTTACTCCGCTATACTGAAATATACCGACAAACAAACAAACTTTAAACAAGTCGAACTCAGAGATAAAGGAGTACAAAATTAACGTCAGCGTCAGAGTCTCACGACAGCGTAGTTTTTGACCTGTCGCGGTTTCTGTTTTGGTTTCGACCACAAACTTTACCGGATTTTGTTGTTACCTCACGATTTGCCGTGAAGACGATTAAAGCTGTTTTTAAAGGAACCTCTGAAAATGCTCAGGTCATTACGGCCGAAGGACGTAATTAGACAAAGAAAAAAGCCGAGAAATCCAAATAACAAGAAACAAGAAACATAATTCGACTAATCTGAACCTCAGGTCTTGGCTTGTTCAGACCGGTTATGTGGGTTCACACTGAAGTTACTGTTATTAAAATATCCCTTTTGTGTTTGCCACAAAAATAACGCCGCAATGCTACAGATTCTCTACGATTTTTCGGGGGGTCAAGACTGGAATTAGAAACAACACCCAGAGGCGTTACTAGCCAAAATGTTTGGGGGGGACAACGTATTTACCGACTGCACTGTCAGAAGTTTCATAACAGATAGCGCATAACACTTTCAAGAATAACACCTTTTCACTTAGAAATAAAGTGTTGTGACCAATTAAGTTTACACTACTTCGTGCCTAGATCTCCAACAACACCTTCAATTGGTAAAAATACTAACAAGAACGAATGAAACATAACAGATAACATCCCAAAGTGTTATCTGTTGAAATCGGGCATCCTTCTGTTGTTGTTATGTAACTCCTGACAGTGTAGTATTCTTACCAATTGAAAGTGTTGTTGGAGATCTAGGCACGAAATAATGTAAACTTAATTGGTCATAACACTTTATTTCTAAGTGAAAAGGTGTTATTCTTGAAAGTGTTATGCGCGATCTGTTATGAAACTTCTGACAGCGTGGCTGGTCATTTTACCGACTGTTTTTGCGGATAAAAACGACTATTATAGAAAAAAAACGACCGTGTTGACGAGTTTTTACTAAAAATAGCGGCACTTCGCGCCGACTCGTCTATTTTTTACCGACTGACCGACAACATTGGGGGGGGGGCATCCCCCTTGATCCCCCTCCCCCCCTAGTAGTGACGCCTCTGACAACACCTACTTGTTTCCGTCTTATCCTCAAGAGATATAGTACCATCATTGCAAGCTTTTAACTTGAGTTAATTGCCACCTTTTGTAGCCGAGCCCAATCTTCGTGTGTGAGATTACAATTATTGTTTCCGGCCACCGATGTTATCCACCACTGTGATTTTCGTCAACTCGCTCAAATTCCGGTTAGTTAGTCCTATGCTAATCCTAAAGTTGTGTGCATCTCAGTCGTGTGTTTATTACAAAAAGGTTGTTGCATAAATAATGGCCGAAGAAGATTCAGAGGGAATAATTAACTTTACTCAATCTGAGTTAGCCTTTCCAGAAGCCGACCGACTTTGATAATTTTGATTGTTGTTGTGAAAACTGAAGAAAATTTAGACGGAATAATTAACTTTACTCAGTCTGAGTTAGCCGTTCCGGAAGCGGACCGACTTCAGTTGGTACGAAACTCTGCTACCGTAAAGATGTTTTTTTTGCAGTTCCGTTTAGAAGCCACAGACCCCCTTGAATCACTCTGAACGGATCATAAATGAATGAACGATTGAATTTATAACGTGATTTACCCTTCCAGTATTTCATAAATACCAACTAAACCAACATATACAGTAAACTATAAATCACAGCACTTTATATAAACAATCTAAATAAGAAAATAAAACACCCGACAAAAATAACGAAAATCATGGGACAAACCACAAATTTTTTAGGTAAAAATATAAATCAAACCCAAGCGGTCGCTTTTTCTTATATATTACATCAGAACGTTTCTAATAAACCAGACAGTTGGTGTAGAATCACCGACGCATTCTCTCGACCTTCCGTCAGATGGTGCATTTGCGCCGCAATGGCCCCGGAGTTGTCGAGTTACACACAGAGCGTGTTCCACCCTACTTACCGTAGTTACTACGCTAGTTACCGTAGTTACTACGCTAGGCTGGAACGCTTTTTGAATTTTTCGGTCATATATCAGGCCGCGGGGGGATCCGACCAATCACGTTACAGAGATGCGTAGTTACTACGCTAACTACGCTCCCGAGCGTGGTAAGCAAATAGTTACTATTAGTTACTATTTTGAGAAGGTTGGAACGGTCAGCGTAGTAACTTTTCGTGAGGCTGGAACGGAAATAGTAACTAATAGTTACTATTGGTAGAGGGGTGGAACACGCTCACAGTCACGGGGTCACAGAGAGAGGCTGTCATGGGGCGTCGTTCTCGTTTATTAGATTCCCTCGACCCTCTTAACAGCTTCTATCTGGCAAATAAACTGTTAAATAAATAGTGTTCATGACGAACTAATGACTTGTTTTGCAAGTTACAACTGTACCTTTCCTTTTTCTTTCTTATTTCTTTCTTTATCAGTGACGTTTTATGTACAGATGGGTCAAACATTGGCTAAACACATTCATTCATACTAAGTAAAATCCGTGTGGACTGGCGTCCGTTTTTGTCGCTACAGATTTTGTCCAGCTTAAAGTTTAACCGAAAGGGGCTGAGAGAGGACAATCTAGTTACACATCACTTATTCACTTAAAGGAACAGTAAACTTGACTACGCAACTTTCGGCCATCGAATCGCCCGGGGGGGGCTTAGATAAATATACAGGGTCTTATTGTCGACAGGCCCCCCCTTTTTTGTTATCTCGAACCGTCTCGAACCCCCTCCTTAGTGTTCCCAAAGCTAGCTGGCAGGCCCTTGCCCCTTATGCACTGTAATTATGCACTTATGTACCGTAAAAGTTCGCCTTTTTACGTGTAGACTACAGACAAACGACCCCCCGACAAGACGGCCTGGGTTCGCCTAGTCGCGGCACACAAACCTTTTGCTTTTTTTTCTACTAACTCAAAAGTCGAATTCTCGGAAACTGCCCGGAAACTGCAATGGTCGTAACGAGAATTTTTCTTACTCTCAATATCGACTCAGGGTACATTCTTGATATGTTAGCTAGCTCCCCGAGTCAAGTCTGAGTCAAGTTTTCTGTTCCTTTAAAGAGGCTTGAAGACCCGATGAAAATGCGTTACTTCGTGGCTCCGCTAGTCACGAATATCAGTTTTCAAATAGTGGAATTTCCCGGTCAGATTTTGGTACCTACGGGCTATGTGTTGTGCTCCTGTGGTGTATGCTCGACTACAATGATTTACGAAAAATAAGTGTACACGCAGTAAGCTACCTTTCGTAAGCTGATCACTGGCCACTGAAAAACCGCGTATGTGTTGAAATAAATTTTCCACGTGATAGTACAATTTTGCGCTGTGGGGACGGCCGTAGATATTCTGAACGCATACTAGAGCAAATAGTGAAAATAATAAAAATCCCTTACACAATCCAAATAATGCAGTGTATTCAGTTAAAAGATACAAAAGTAAGTTGCCTTTTCAGTTAAACTTTAAAGAAACGAGCGTGAAAAACACACATATCTAAGTGTAAACCCACCAATACCCGAGTTCAATAGCAGCACCCAACAAAGGTGGCTGAAAACTACGGAGACAAAAAATTCGTGGTGGCTGAAAGGCATTTCTTATTAACTGTAATTACAGGGTTGAAGTTACATCTTTGGTTTAATGAAACCGCTCGCGGTGGAAGAACCAGCATGAGACCGCCAAGCCTGAGGGGCTATCAACTTAGGCAATGGCCGTTCTTATCTAAACCCAAACGATAATGCTTATGGAAGAAAAGGCTTGCGTCTACACAGTTGGCAAAGAAACTAAAAAATGTCATGTTACGTCGAGCAAAAACTTTTGTTGGATTATAGCTCATCATCAGTTCTATAGCACAGTGGTTCCCAACCGGGGGTACGCGTACCCCAAGGGGTACGCGAGACCCTTGCAAGGGGTACGCGAAGGAACCAAAATCGTTTTAATTCGTAACTTCAAAATCTCGCCTAACTCACTTTTGACTGCCGAAAGCCTAATAGTACCAGCAGAGGCATCACTACCCTAAACATTTTGAGGGGCAAGATATTTTTATCGACTGTTTTTCAAAAAAAATAACTGTTTTCACGAAAAATCGCGGCGCTTCGCGCCGACTCGTTTCTGTTTGGGGAAGAGGTGTTGCCAACAAGTGCGTGACGCCCATGAATACAGCTAGCCTACTGCCGTAAAATCTGTTCATGTGTCTAACAATATTGTTTCAAGAAGAACCAAAGACATAACAAAACAAGTGATAATTATTGTCATTCAGGTTACGAATTAAGCTAACGAAAACGTTTGCGATGCAGTTTGATGAAAGCACGGAGGACATCAAAACCATACACAGAAACAGGCTGACTGTGAAATATTGCCGTAAATGACGTCGAGCCGAGATTTCATAAAATTTTAGCTAAAAAGCAGCCTTAAGTGTCTCATTGATTTTGTATAAATTTCTACTCATGTATGCCTTATCATTTATGATAATAAATATCGTCTTTTTAACGTTCTGGAAAAGGGGGTACGCAACATTTTCGAACCTTGATTAGGGGTACGCGGTACGGAAAAGGTTGGGAACCACTGTATAGCAGACCATACCCTTGCTAATCCCCAAACAAAAATCAGCTTGGGTTTTACCAGTCCACTAGTTTATAGGTCGACAAACAAATCAATTCCCGAAATGCTCCAGGCAGAAGGTGTTCAATGACTAAAACTGAGTACCAAGAAGTAGTAATTTACGTGTCCATAGCTGAGAACTATCCCTGGCCAGGGTTGCCACGCCAGACAAAACTAAAAAAGCGAAAAATCACCGAAGTCCTTCAGGAAAATCACCCTAAACTTTTGGAAAATTACACCTATCACAAGTGAATTATAGTTACTTTTTTAATTTGGTGACTTTGGTGGCATTCTCGATGTGAAACCTCCAAAACTGAGTAATTTGGCGATACTAACAAAATAAAATCAACACCTGTGGCAACCCTGGCTACTAGTGAAATCCGATCCATCTTTCTCTAAACGGTGCAACCAAACAGAGGAGTACGGCACCCTTTCGAGCGATGATCTCTGCTGGGTCGGTTGGTAGGCCTCAAACTTCAAGCGAGGACGTTTCAACTTGTCATTCAAAAATAATTGGAAGCTCATCGTGTTCTTACCTGTCTTGTGGGACCTTGGGCCATCCAAATAAGGCTGGGTATAATGAGTATCCCCGTAAATCTTCGCAAGACGGTCCTCTCCAGGTTCGCAGTAGTACTTCGAGTCGGAAGGGTCCTCGTAGGCTTCGGCTACGCGGACCTGGAAATAATAGATATTTAGATACCAAATTCCTCTGACCCAACGCATATAAGACCAAATCAGACCATAAGGATTTATATTTCTGAGCAAAGAATAGTCTTTATAAAATAAACAGCCTTTGTTTCTGAGGCCTGGTTTCCCACAAATAAGAAAAGAAGTTGCTACACGAAGCGTTAGAAAATACCGAGCATTAACTACAATTCAATTACAATTACAATTCAAATTTAATCACCATAATATAAATGCATGGCAGTTATAACGTTGGTACGTCGACATAATACAAAACGAACAAGAAATATTTGAAATTCAGGGCTTCTCGTTATAAAACTTCGTAAAATACGGTACAAATGTTTTTAAAAATCGCTCAGATGATTGGGCATGAGGCTCGTCAAAATTTTGCTCAGAATTATATTTACAAGTACGTCTTAACTTCGTCTGTACAATTCGGTTTAAAACTGGTAGAAGTTTGGCGAGAAGTTTTTTTTTTTTCAAAATTAAAATATCTGGGTGGATTCATCTGCTTGTGAATAACGCACAGAGGGCACACTCGCTAAGTACGCCCCGTTATTTTTTGTTATCTTATTTTTATAATAATGTAAATTCTTTTTGTTTTCGTGTGGTTTTGTTATTTTCGATGGCCGACAAAGCTTTAGTGTAAAATAAATTGACTTGCTCTGTTTGGTGGTGCTAAACTAGTTGACAGGTAAATCATTCCATAATATTTTGCTGAGTTTCCGGTATATATAGAAAACGGTGGTTATACCCACAGCTGAAGTCTATTCTGAACGCTGGTTCGACTATGCATCTTAATTCCTAGCCCCAAAAAATATCTATCATTTGGTTGAAATTCAGAAAAAAACATTAAAATTATGTGTTAGTGGGATAGGGTGGCCCAGCACTTGGAATAGCCTAAAAGGTGTGTGACATAGGGTATTCCAAACCGCGGGTATATACAACGTCCGGCATAGCCCGAGGGGTTACCCACTCCCGGACCCCTGCTGTTCACCCTTTCCCGGCATCAGTGGTGGCCATAAATTAGGGGATTCCCGCGCTAACACGTGGCAAACGGTGCCGGCAACGGGCACTTCCTGTACACCAAAATTGAGAGTGGACAACCCCTCGACACAGCTTGTGGTGGACTGAGATAAAGTTCCAGAGTTCCAGTTGGTGATGAATAACCATCAAACGCGATGTGCAGTCAGCGAGGGCTGCAAGGATCCTTATGCAACATTATGTTAGATTAAGAGGGAATTCGGATAAATTCGCTGTCAGACATTAGCCTACCTGTGACAAGCGAGATCGCACAAGGGTTCGGACAGGAGCCAGCAGCAAGCATTAGCCTTATATAAAAGGATGACATACGTCTAATACAGTTTGCTTCAAAGCTGTTACTGTTCAAAGGCAAAGAATACAAGTCCAAAAAGTCCGAGCCTTATACGTAGACAGTATGACGCAAGTCGAATAAGTAGGAGACTTGTTGATGAACGAGGTTAACGTCGCTAAAATAAAGCTCCGAACGTCGAAATTTGTCAAGGTAGAAGGAGAATAATTACACCAAATCAAGGGCTCCTGTCTCTCAACTCTCAAGGAAGAAGAAGAAGAAAAAATGGGTCTTCCCTTTCATTTTGGGTCCGGCCGCGTGTATATCGGCAGGTGGACAACCTGCAATTCTCGGAACTAGAAAAACCGTACAGCCAATTAGCGTCTGAAACGCGCAAGACGTCACCGACTCGGAAGATTCGCCTATGCAAATCGGAAACGCACAAGAAGCCGTCTAGGCATCAAAAGCTTCGGTGACCACACTGTCAGAAGTTTCATAACAGATAGCGCATAACACTTTCAAGAATAACACCTTTCAATTAGAAATAAAGTGTATGACCAATTAAGTTTACACTTTTTCGTGCTTTTTCGTTCGTGCCTAGGTCTCCAACAACACCTTCAATTGGTAAAAATACTAACGGGAACGAAATAAACATAAACAGATAACGTCCCAAAGTGTTATCTGTTGAAACCGGGCATCCCAAAGTGTTATCTGTTGAAACCGGGCATCCTTCTGTTGTCGTTATGTAACTTCTGACAGTGTAGTATTTTTACCGATTGAAGGTGTTGTTGGAGATCTAGGTACGAAATAGTGTAAACTTAACTGGTCATAACACTTTATTTTAAGTGAAAAGGTGTTATTCTTGAAAGTGTTATGCGCAATCTGTTATGAAACTTCTGACAGTGCACCCAGCAAAAAAGGTCATTTATAACAATCCCAATTCAATTAAACTGTTAAGGTAACTCCCATTGCGCTGGCAAAGGTCACGGATGATCAGACACGCACCAAAGCATGACGTAATTATCACAAGCCTGAGATATATAGTTAGGTAATGATGGAGCTTGGAGACGTTTCCAGGGGCTCCTAGCTCAAACACGAGAAAGGTCACTCCATCAAGCAAAGATCGCAGAATGAGTAAATTCCCACCGCTCTGTGCTACCGTCTAACGGATTTCGACGTAAACACGGTTGATTCATACCACCTTTCAAAGTGACACCTTTTGCAGTTGAAGAACTCTCGTTCTTGCTTTGAAGCGCAGAATTAAATACGCTATTCAACGTGGTAAAACTGAACTAGAATATGTCAGCTTCTGAAAATACAGATATGCGCAGGGCCGTGACAACACAACTATAAGACTGGACTGGACAAACACTGGCAGAAAGTTAAATAGAGGTCGTAAATTAGATTTTCAAATTGCAAATCGTACTCTTTTCTGTAATTTTTTACTCTTTTGTAATTCATTAGATTGTTATGAAGTATTATTATACGCTTTAGGAGGGCTAGAGCTGAATAGTATCCAAGTTTAAGTTTTATGTGATATAGCGTGAATAAAAACCATCATCACAAATTCATCCTCCAACGCATCGCCTCCGCCTCCCTAGGACCATAGCCGAAACTGCATATTCTCGATTTGTCAGTGCCACAGTTTCTTAGAAATATGTTTAACTGTGCGATCTCCTATTCGTTACCCTAAAATGCTAGCTAGCAAATGAACTGGGTTCCGTATTGAATATTTCTCTAGTCCTTTGAACGAACAGAATTCATTTCAAGTTACTTTAAACCCGTGAGTGGCTCTTCTTGATGACTTCGACAGACTTTCCGGTGACCACAGACTCTTCTGAATGCTTAACATATCTGTAATACGTGGGATCGGCGTAAAAATAAGAATATTTACATTGTATATATATTCTATACATATACTGTATAGCGGGACGGTTTTTATGGCACTTGCCCTTCGGCCAAGTGTCATATAGCGATCGCAATTTCTGCCGTCCGTCGGTCGGTCGGTCTGTCGGTCCGGGTTTTGCTAGTTCGGGTACTTCCAGATAAGCTAGGACGATGAAACTTGGCAGGCATATCAGGGACTGGACCAGATTAAATTAGAAATAGTCGCTTCCCCGATCCGACCACCTGAGGGGGAGTGGAGGGAAGGGGAATCCTGAAAAAATAGGAAAAACGACTTATTTTTAACTTACGAACGGGTGATCGGATCTTAATGAAACTTGATATATGGAGGGACCACTTGTCTCAGACCTTCCATTTTAAATCCAGACCGGATCCGGTGACATGGGGGGTAGTTGGAGGGGGAAACCGGAAATCTTGAAAATCGCTTAGAGTAGAGAGATCTGGATGAAAGTTGGGGGAAAGAACAAGCACAAGTCCTTGATACGGGATTGACATAACCGGACCGGATCCGCTCACTTTGGGGAAGTTGGGGGGGGGGAATCCGGATTTCTAGTGATCCCGCGAGTTCGGTGCTTCCTGATGTGCTATGACGATGAAAATTGGCAGGCATGTCAGGGACACGAACAGATTGACTTGATAATAGCCTTTTCCCCAATCCGACCATCCGGGGGGGGGGGCTGGAGGGAGGGGAATCCGGAAAAATGAGGTATTTTTAACTTACGAACGGGTGATCGGATCTTAATGAAACTTGATATATAGAAGTACCTCGTGTCTCAGACCTCCCATTGTAAATCCAGACCGGATCCGGTGACATGGGGGGGTAGTTGGAGGGGGAAACCGGAAATCTTGAAGATCGCTTAGAGTGGAGAGATCTGGATGAAAGTTGGTGGAAAGAACAAGGACAAGTCCTAGATACGGGATTGACATAACCGGACCGGATCCGCTCCCTTTGGGGGAGTTAGGGGGGGGGATCCAGATTTCTAGTGATCCCTGCGAGTTCGATGCTTCCTGATGTGCTAGGACGATGAAAATTGGCAGGTATGTCAGGGACCTGAACAGATTGACTTGATAATAGTCGTTTCCCGGATCCGACCATCGGGAGGGGGCTGGAGGGAGGGGAATCCGGAAAAATGAGGTATTTTGAACTTACGAACGGGTGATCTGATCTTAATGAAACTTGATATATAGAAGTACCTTGTGTCTCAGACATCCCAGTTTAAATCCGGACCGGATCCGGTGACATGGAGGGAACTGGAGGGGGGAACCGGAAATCTTGGGAAACGCTTTGAGTAGAGAGATCGGGATGAAAGTTGGTGGAAAGAACCAGCACAAGCCCTAGATACGTGATTGACATAACCGGACCGGATCCGTTCACATTGGGGGGGGGGTTGGGGGGATCCGAATATCTAGTGATCCCGCGAGTTCGGTACTTCCTGATGCGCTAAGACGATGAAACTTGGCAGGCGTGTATGGGACCCGAACAGGTTGACTTGAGAATAGTCGTTTCCTGGATCCGACCATCTGGGGGGTGGGGGTGGAGAGAGGGGGAATCCGAAAAGTGAGGTATTTTTAACTTGCGAATGGGTGATCGGATCTTGATGAAACTTGACGTATAGAAAGATCTTGTGTCTCAGACGCCTCATTTTAAACCCGAACCGGATCCGGTGATATTGGGGGGAGTCGGACGGGGGAACCGGAAATCTTGGGAAACGCTTAGAGTGGAGGGTTTGGGATGAAAGTTGGTGGGAAGAGCAAGTGAATAGCATAACCGAAATGGATCCGGTCACTGTGGGGGAGTTGGAGGGGATCCGAGTTTGTAGTAAATCCCAAGAGTTCGGTACTTCCTGATGTGCAAGGACAATGAACTTGGCATGCTTGTCATGTACCCGAACTATTGACTTGAGAATGTCGTTTCCCCGATCCGACCGTCGAGGGGGAGTGTACAAAAGGGGAATCCGGAATCCAGTGGCAAGCTCAGCTATTGAACGGGTTACCGGATTTAACCGAAACTTAATATTTAGAAAGGTCTCGTGCCTCAGACGTCCCATTTTAAATCCGGACCAGATCCGGTGACATTGGGAGGAGTTGGAGGGGCGAACCGTAAATCTTTGTAATCGCTTAGAGTGGAGGGATCGGGATAAAACTTGGTGGGAAGAACAAGCATAAGTTCTAAATATGTCATCTAGAGCTTTCAGATTGAATGAACCTAGATACCCTAATTCTAGATCCGAACCGCATTTTTGAATGGCGGGGTGTTTATTGTGAAGTTAAGTTCTCTTCTACTTTCTCGTACCACTACTCGTAACAAGTGCCATATGAGCTCGTAGCTCTTGTTGTTTCAAGTGTCAGTTCATCAGATGAGCTCAGTCAGTTCAAAGCAGTTTACAGATAGTTTACAATACAGACAGCAACGAACCTAGTGTGTCTGTTACGACAACCTTTTCTGGCAAATATTCAAGCAGTCTGAACATTCTTCTTTTATTTATTTTTAAACACCCAATTGGAGTAAATCTATTGGCTAAATCACATACATACAAACCAACGAAGATGAAAAGAGCTACCAGTCCCTCTATTACTTAATGACAGCCTTCGGGAGAAAGGTGTTCAAAATTATCTATTGATGCTTTGTTAGAACACGAGAAAAAATCATCAAAGGTGTTGCCGTGTTCACCGCAATGTCAGGTAACGCACGACGCAGGAGCGATCGGACGTGTCAAAGGATGGTAGGTCACTAATTATACTCGGCAAACCAAACATAACAATCATGTGCTTAGGTACAAACTAATACAAGTAAGGTGGTCATGAGCAAACAAACAAAAAATGCGGGAACCCCAGCGTGGGATAACGAGTATCTTGAAGTGCATTGTCAAGGAAGAAATTGTAGCGTCTCTTAGTCACGGAACAAAGATAAAGGAAAGCAGAAATTTTCGTAAGATTGCAAATTAGGACACAAAGCCGCATTCCAAAGTTCAAGAGCAATACACTTTTTCAATCTCAGACTTTTAAGTGTTTGTATTATAAATAGAAACAGAAAACTGAGGTGGTGGAAACTCCGAAGCTGAAAACATAGCATGGTAAAACAGAAGAAGTGTGTCAAAAAGGTATCAACTGGCCTTGCAAGTAACACCAGTACTTTCAGTACACCTAGTTGGCGACGTAACTGGAGCCTTTGCGATAAATACGGAATTCGTGAGCCCCTCTTTGCAGCTGAGGCTTAATTTATTAGGTTGTCTAGTCAAATTACTAAGCTCCCTGGAAATCTGTATTTTCAGTTACTTTAGTAATGTTGGTAAATCTAGTTACTGTGTTTTTCTTTTTTTGTACTATATCGTATCTTCTTTGGACCTTGACGGGTAATAAAGTTTACTGACTTACTTAATTAAGCTGAAGCTGTTGAACTTTAGCCACTGTAAGTAACCGCCTGGATGGCAAGTTGCCATCTCTCTATGCACCTAACCTCTAAGCGTAAGAAATGGCAGCCGGTATCGATAATATTCGAAATTCGTCAAAGGATCGGTCGTACCCAGGCCCGTATCCAAGAAATTACTTCGGAGGGGGTTTTACTCGCGGGTCGGACCTAGTCCACAAAAAAAGTACTAAACAGATGTGGATCAAAGGTAAAAGTCTATGAAAAACGATTGTTTTAGTATATTTCGGAGGGGGTTCGAACCCCCCCCCCCTCTGGATACGGCCCTGGTCGTACGCATAATGCCAATGCAACCTACTTCCGTAACTGTTACAACCTACTTCCGTACTTCCATTTAATATGTTACATTCTGAACCCGCTAACGACACTTCACTAATCTTTGCACTTGTCACGATTCACTATTTTCCGTGTGAATTACGCTTCCGACGAGTGTTCGCTTTTCATGCTAGTGAGCGTAAAACCGGTTATCTGAATTTTGCCGAGTTTTGCTTGAAGTCAATGGGTCTGGGAAAAGGCTTAAAACAGCAAAAGCCGCGGAAGAAGAAGTTCTCGTTCTCTTTGCGAGAGATCGTTCTCGCACTGTTTACTGCCTATTTTCCAACGTTATTTATAAAAATAATTGGATACTTTAAAAAAAGGCTCGTGCTTTTAACAAATTACCAACGGGCCAGGCCCGTTGAATTCTAGTAAAATCACGGACAAATTTAGATAGCTATTTTTCGAAGGAGTGAGCTTCTTGCACACAATCGTCGGGAGCATGATACAAATCCAAAATAGGGAACAAAGTGAAGTGACAAAATCGGTGTGGTGTCCTTGGGAGGGGGGGGGGGCTAGAATGTAACGTGTGAAATTCGGTTCCCCGGGCCTAAGACTGGAGCAAGTATGTAAGTACCTTGTATCATTATAGATAGGTACAACGGTCGATAATCTACCAATGAGAGGAAAGAGGAATGTGTCTAGGAAGTTTGGTGGTAAAACTGATAAAACTGATCCTAACTTATGTCCTATGTGCGGCGGACTGACTGAGATCGTGGCCCATTTATTGCACAAACACCGGCAAAATTGGAAGATTATTGTAATGGTTTCCAGTTTCGTTTAACTGTATTTAAAGAAAATACACAACTTCTGTAAAATCCGGCTCGGAAAGCACAATAAGGTGTCCTTGTCTATGGCAGGACACTAAAACATTTTAATTACATAAAAAAAATCAACAGATTAACTGAATATATCAAGAAAGAAAAAATAAGAAATGAGAGAAGGAAAAAATAACCTGTCGTTTAAAATTTGGGAAAAGAAAAAGAGAGAGAAAACAAAAGGAAACAAGAAAGAAAGAAAACGAAAGTTGGTAAGAAAAACCTGGAGGAGGACATCACTAAGCACTTAGTTAGTGACTGACGACGAGTGAATGTTTCGATGATGTCAAAACCGGCAGTAAGTCAAGCTATCAGTTAGACACAGAGACGTTTATTTTCGTACTTGCCATGGCTCTATGGTGTCCAACTCTGACCAACATATTCCATTCTATTATAATAAAGATTTACCGACTACCTCTGCAATGACCTCGGCAATGACTATAGGGCTCAGAACTTCTCCCATCTCCTTTAACCCAGCGGTATCAAACTCAGTCGGCAGTTCGGCAAGTAGAATCGTGTGCAAAACTCATTAAATTCTTCGATGTGCCTTTAACATGCAGGACAATCCCTTTTCTATTGGCAGATGATGCTTCTGAATATATGAATAAAGAAAGGCACTTTTTAAAAACTGATTACTACCGATCTGATAGATGAGCCAAATCTATAAGCTAAGAGGGACGCCAAAATTCAATAAAGAATTCAAATGCAGAATACAGAACAACAGGGAACATGATGTGTCCTGTAGAAAATTGGCCTACGGTCGATTTTCACTGTATTTTCTAAAGGCTTTACGGTAAAACGAAATATCTGAAAAAAATTGACTGAGGAAAAAGGCCTCATGAACTAGGAGATTCGCAATTGGTTATTATGATGACGAATTTCCTTATTCTTTCCATTCCAGTCTCCTATCTTCGATCTTATCGCCATGAGAAACAATCCCCTTCTACACAGGACCAAAGCTTTGCTTCTTGCCTGTCATGATGAGTTTTGGTTCCATCTGTCAATTATCGCGACATCACTGACTTTCCTTTACAACGAGAAACAAAAAACTCTTGATGTACTGAATAATGGCTGCTGCAATCTCCTTGTGTGTGATTAATTTTATAACACAGCAGGGCTTCTGGTAATTCATCAGGTATACAATTACTTTTTGCTAAGTCTTGCACGTCATCTGATATGGTGTTTCGTCTATATATTGCTGGTGACCCATCCGATGTCCACCTCATCAGCTACCCGAATGAAAAATTCTTTGACTGTGTAGTTCTTTGGTAGTTTTACGAAAAAGTTTCATGTATGCATGAATTTATTACGTGATTTAGCATCCAGCTAGTAGTAGCATGAAGTGGCAACAGTTATAGTACTGCATGCTACTTTTTCGTACAACTCCATACGACTAATTGTTTAACATTTTTCATCGGGTAGTGAAGGCTAGTCGCACAGCATCCTTTACCTGACCCCGACCGCTCTCTTACAGTAATATTTCCCAAACAGTCATGCCTCCTCTCCTTTAAAGTCCGTAAATTCACTTATTAAATCTTCTTTTATTTAATTTAATTCTAATATTTAATTTTCTTATATTTAATTTAATTCTTGACGTCTTAACAAACATTGACTTACATTGAATTTCTTACGTTTTTTTACTGAGCACTTCGTTCTTATTCTTGTTGTTGTTTTTCCTTTTACCCTTTCCTTTGTCTGGTTCATAAACTCTGTCTTGTGTCCTAGTAATCGTGTGGCGGGTTACAAATAAAATTATTTCATTCATTATTCATTAATTACGTTCTAATCTTCAGTTCTTGTTTCACTCATGCAGTTTCTGAATTTTTAACATTTTCTCAACATAATCTGTTAACCATAAATTTTTCAAAAACTTTTTTCATGGTATTTTCTAGACTTTCGTCGAGCGAAGGTAATGATCAAATCACAGTTCAAGGAAATGTGATAAAAAGAGTAACAACAACAAAATACTTGGGATTTTTAATTGATGAAAACCTATCGTGGAAAAATCATTCAAGTGTGATAGCTGAAAAATTAAGCAGAGCCCTTGGGGTAATGCGAAGAATTAAAAATGTGGTCCCAAAAAAGATCCTTAAAATGATTTATTTTTCTATATTTTCTCCATACATTAGCTACGGATGCTCAATTTCGGCAAGTAATTTTGTAACGTGTTTCAAAAGAGTACAAAAACTTCAGAATAAAGCTGTAAAATTATTATCGGAATTTGTTGATTCTGATGAGGTTCCTGCTCATGAGCATTTTAAAAAGAATAAATTAATGTATGTATCCCAAATTCGCGACTATCAAGTTGAAATTTTCTCGTATAAATATTTGAATCAGATGCTTACCCCTGCTTTTGAAAATCTTTTTACTTATAACAGAGATCGTCATTATCATAATACAAGAAATGCGGATAATTTAAGTCATGAGTTTAGAAGCACGACTCGGGCATCTTTTGTAATTCGCCATTATGGTCCTTATGTTTGGAATATATTGCCCGATTGTGTGAAAAATGCGCCTAGTCTTCCTGCTTTCAAGTCACGGGCAAAGAAGTTCCTTTTGTCTCGGGAATGAAATTGAAATTGGTGAGAAACCCGATCCAGGTTGTCCATTCTGTTCAAGGTATTGTTCTCCGATTTTCTTTATTTGTTGTGTCTCATCTTCTTATTGTCTTTTCATCTTTATCATTCATTAGTTGACTTTTTAGTGTATGAGTAGCTCGGTATGAGTGTAGTGAATAACTATAACTGAATGACCTCGCTTGCCCTCCCAAGCTTCATTGCCTTTCTTGGCAGGCGAAAGGCGAATAGTGTCTGTTTTTTTAATAAACGTATCTCTACTCTCTACTCTACTCTACTCAAATCCACCACCTGTTGTGGGTCACCATCAGGGCAAGACAAGATTTAAGGAATCAAACACATCTGTCCTCAACAGCAACCCATTTGGATGAAGACAGATAACAAAAATGAAGCAAGTCACCCATAATTTCGGCAAGCATTAACTGTTTACAAGTTAACATCTAAAAATCACAAATATGTCATTGCTAATTATTCATAAATGAGTTTTAGTGCTCATGAAGGGGATTTAAGAATCCCGACATCGCTGCATCGTCCAAAATGTGACAAGTGCTGAGCAAGGGGGTTAGAGACTCTGCAATAAAGAACTGAAGGAAGTGAATGTACTCCCAATACTCTTGATGACTACCTCTATTTGCCGATGCAAAATCTCCGGGTACAAGCAGAAGAAAAAGAGAAACGGTGTCACAGCTGCTCCGAAAGATCGCCGTGATTTTTTGACACAGGATTTGAGTCGTTGAGTTCGAGTCGTTACGGAGACGTTTACTCCTTCTTCCTGAGGATCACTGGCGTGTTTTGGACTTTGTCATATAGAGTATTTTTTCATAACAGTGTGCTACTTTGGTGAAGGAAAAGTTACAGGTGCCAGTCAGGCAAGGCCGTATCCAGGGGGGTTAGGGGGTTCGATCCCCCCCCCCCGAAACCCACAAAAGTAATAGTCTTTTGTAGGCTTTACCCTCTGATCTATGTCTTTTTTGGTCCGAACCGTGGGCACCCCCCGAAATAAATTCCGCGGGCAACCCCCCCCCCAAAAAAAAATAAATTCCTGCATACGGCCCTGCAGTCAGGGCAGTATCCAGGGGGGGTTAGGGGGTTCAAAACCTCCCGAAACATGCAAAAATACACGTTTTGATTTCACCTCTGATCTACGTCTTTTTTGTACTTTTTTGGTCCGACCCGCGGACAACCCCCCCCCCATAATAAATGCCCGGATACGGACCTGGTGCCAGTAAATAGAGATTAAAATTGGTTTTAAGCAGATACAGCGCATTTTGGGACTGTCGTTATAGAGGGCATCAAAATTAATTTTCCTTCAGCCCAAGCTGACTGCGAATGATATTTGACAGTGCAAAACAGACACGTCAGCTGAATTTTCTTAGAGCTATATTATTTCGGCCCTTCTTGGCAAGGGGATCTAGCCGGAAAATAAATTTGTGGACTGTAAAATACGGGCATCAAAATACGCTGTTTCTGCTCAAAACCAACTCCTCTCACTACATTCTATCAACAGAGATATTTTGTTTCCACCAAAGTCCCATAAACAAGGAAAAAAACACTTTAAAATTTGCGTTCTGAACAACCTACGGGTTCCACCCAACAACAATTCCGTGTTTCTATGTAGGAAAATAAAATAAAACTCGATTAAAATTTCATATGCGTATCGTTTCATCTCTAGCGCATCTTAAAAACACTAATCTAATCTGCGCTAGTTCAGCCCCCTCCCCCCTCCAGAGATTCCGATTTCCGTTGCTCTTCCATTTCTAATCAAAATCTCCATCTCCCTTCATTTCAACGAATTATGAAAACAGGGCATCATGAAGGGTGGGAGGGATACTACTGGCCTCTAGGGTCCGACCTGGAAACTGCGCTGCTCCCGCCGGATAGGGCTACTTAGGTTACCAACTTCCCTGTCAGAAAACTTTGAAGGTTTACTTCTGTATGCTAACCTCGACACTAATCGAACGCGACAAATAAACAGTGCGAAACTTTTGATCTGTAAGGTAATTCAAGGGGTGGTAAAGCAGAGACAGAAAATAGTACAGGTTTCCGAAACAAGACTTCTTATTACTGTTTGTTAGTTTAGTATGGATTTGCTAGAAATCATAAGCACTAATCTGAACTCAGAATGTTAAAAAAAACTATTGAATTGTACACCGGTGCCGACAATAAATTAGGCGATTCGTCTTTCAAACGCCTCTAAAAATGCTTATTTTGATGTTTTAACACGTGACAACCGGTGCCGACTTGTTTCAGCAGGTGCCGGCACCGACCGGGCATCGCGGCACCGGGCACTTGCTGTACACTAAAATCGAGAGTGGGCAACCCCTCGGCCGCCAGTCCCACAGTAGACTCACTCTGTGAAGAAGTTGATATGTTTATTTGTATGTTAATGTGTAAGTGCCGACAGCGCGACTCCCCCAGCGATTCGCGGCATTTACAAGTGAAAGCGATTACGCATGGAGATAATTCCTAACCAATGACTTTGCTGCAATGAGTGTCATACTAGTCCAGCACAAATATCGTCACACCCACCCAGGGCCGTATCCAGGGGGGCTGGGTTGGGGGTTGACCCCCCCCCCCCAAAAAAAAAAAACATGCAAAAATATTAGTTTTTATGGCACTTGCAGCTTCGCTCAAGTGCCATATACCGATCACCTTTCGGTCGGTCGGTCGGTCGGTCGGTCTGTCTGTCCACTCATCTCGAGTTAGGGCACTTCCAGATGGGCTAGGACGATGAAACTTGGCAGGCATATCAGGGACCCGACCAAACTAACTTGCAAATAGTCACTCCCCGATCCGACCACCGTGGAGGGAGTAGAGGGCGGGGGAATCCTGAGAATTTCGTAGTTTTTGTAAAACCCCTACCCCTTTCTTCACACTAGTAGGTCTGCGCGTGGCGTGACGTCACTCTTTGCATCGGATCACTCTGTTAACATCGGAAAGAGCTAGTGCATTCGAGGGTCAAAGGGGTTTGTATATGTGGTTCAGTGCGGGGGAATATGGAAAATTGAGTGTATATATCTCTGATGTTCCGTTTGTAAGTCCGAACCGGATTCGACAGCTATGGGGGAGTTGGGGGGGGGAGACCGGAAATCTCGAGGAACGGTTATAATGGAGGGATCGGAGTAAAACTTGCTGGGAAGAACAAGAATCTGCTCCAGATAAATCGTTTACACGTTTGGACTGGACCCGGACACTTGGGGGGGGGGGGGGGTTGTGGAGGGGATGACGGTTTTTGGGATTTTCACGACGAAACTTAGGAGGCGTATCAGGGACCCTACTTGTAAATAAACATTCACTCGATCCGATAGAGGTGGGGGGATCGGAGGGAGGAGGAATCCGGAATATTTAGCCATGCATAACTTTGGAACGGGTGATCGGATTCGAGTGAAATTTAATAACTGAACAGAGGGCGTGCCTGTGGTGATCTTTTTCATGTCCGGACCGGATCCGACAACAATTGGGGGCGGGAATACGTGACCGGATTGGACTGGAGAGATCGGGATGGAATTTTGTGGGAATAACAAACAAGTCCAAAACCGAACCGGATTGGCTCCGGCGATTGTGGGGGGAGTTTGAGGGGCGGGTCCGGAATTCCGGTGATCGCGAGTTAAGGTACTTTCAGATGTGCTAGGGCGATGAAATTTGGCTGGAACATTATAAATTCGACAAGATTGGCTTAGAAATCGCCACTTTTCAAATCCGACCATTCCTTAAAGTACCAATCATGACCGAAAATTAAGAAAAATACTTTTAAGCAAAATATGCATTTCCATGATCCCCATGAGCCCATGATCATTTTTGCCTCAAGGGTTTCGCTTACAAATGAAGTTCTAGCTCCCTTAAAGTGTGCATCTTAACCGCAAGGTCGAAAAGTACTTTTTGTCAAACGATACATCTAAACCCATGATCATTTGTGCCACAAGGGTTTTACAAAAAAACAAAATTTCTAGCACCCTTAAAGTGCGCGTTTTACCCGCAAAGTGAAAAAAAAAATACTTTTGATCATACGTATATATCAATGATCCCTATCGTTTTTGCCTCAAGGGTCTTCCTTACAGATGAATTTCTAGTGCCTTTAAAGTGCGCATCATTACAGCCAAGTTCAACGATAAAATACTTTTTCTCTAGCTCCCTTAAAGTGCGCATCTGGACCGCACATCGAACATTACTTTTCATCAAACAATACATCTCAACCCATGCAAGTGCCATATGAGCTTACAGCTCTTGTTTTATAGGCTTTAACCTCTGATCTGTCTTTTTTGTACTTTTTGGTCCGACCCGCGGGCAAAACTCCCAAGAAATAAATTCCTAGATACGGACTTGCACCCACCACTCTATCGGCAGTGAATGTACACCTGTCCACTTTGCGAGAAGCTCCTGCTTTATGGAGTCGTGAGAAAAACAGAAAAAATAGTCTGAAAGCACGAACAGCAGAACGCTTTCTTAATTTCGATACTGTCTCAGAAAGGATATGCCGTAAATTAATCGACACGAAATAGCTATTGAGATTAATAATTAATAAGCAATTTCAGAAGCGAATATGCTCTTGCTCGGCTCTATACCACTTTTTGCGACCACTCGGTCTTTCATATTTGCTGGATAAAAAGGATTTGGAAGCTGCTCGAGTTTCGTAATTCCTGTATTGTGCCTCCTTTACTTGCCAATTTAGTGCAAGAATCGTAAATTATCAATGCATTTTCAGTCACTAGGCTAATGTGCACTGAGAAGTTGAAATCTGTCGGTTGTAGCATTCTCTCCGCACTACGGTCTTGTCCGTTTGTTTGAAGTGTGATTATTTGTCCTCACCTAAGTTTTTTCTCTTCTTGTCTTTCTTTTTTAACTCAATCCACTATTTCTATTCTTTTGGAAGTGGGCTATATATTCATTAATTTATATGAGTTAACCTTTCTTTCACTATTCAGGAGATCGACCGGTTCCTGAGTTGGTTTTACGTTTTCAACAGCAATAAAACTAGAGCCAAGTTTCTTTACCGGAAGCAGCCTCCTGAAATGATAAGCGCTACGTTGGAAACGAAATGGTCTCCTTGTGTCTTATCATATTTCGGCTCCACTGAGCATCCATTCCCCCCGAGTGTCGAGTGTGAGGTTCCTTTCCGAATATATGATGTGCCTACCTCCACACTGTCAGAAGTTTCATAACAGATAGCGCATAACACTTTCATGAATAACACCTTTTCACTTAGAAATAAAGTGTTATGACCAATTAAGTTTACACTACTTCGTGTCTAGATCTCCAACAACACCTTCAATTGGTAAAAATACTAACGGGAACGAAAAAACATAAAAAATAAAATTCCAAAGTGTTATCTGTTGAAACCGGGCATCCTTCTGTTGTCGTTATGTAACTTCTGACAGTGTAGTATTTTTAGCAATTGAAGGTGTTGTTGGAGATCTAGGCACGAAATAGTGTATACTTAATTGGTCACAACACTTTATTTCTAAGTGAAAAGGTGTTATTCTTGAAAGTGTTATGCGCGATCTGTTATGAAACTTCTGACAGTGCACATTGTTAGTTGGGCTGAAGTATTCGGCACCGACCTAATCGGCGTTCAGTTTAAAGCACAAAGGAGACCAGAAATAACGATTTTCTTTATTCGCCGTCGTTTCAAATTCTTTACAGCAACGCCCGAATTACAGAATCAATGCACTATCTTTTATTTTTCCCTTAGCCACTTACGCATAAACTTCTCATATCTGAATTGCTAGAATATAAAACTTTTGTGTCTCAATTTGTACACCCCCTCCCTAAATACAAGACTGCGAAGTGATCAGACATTTACGAACTGAACTTCAACCAAAAGAATCCTCACATCAAGTTTGAACAAAATGTTTCAATCCCTTCCGAGAGTTACCTTGCTAACAGACGGACGGACAGCCGGACTTACATGTTAGCCTCTGGGCACTGAAGGGTTGTTTCTTTGTTGTTGTTGCACAACAATTTCTTCTCTCAGAACTATCCCGTCACCTACGTTTTGGGATCGCAAAAATATGTCCATCCCTTCAAGAGTTATCGTGCAAACGACGGACGGACAAACTTAACGACGTCACTGACGTTCTAGGATCCCAGTAAACCGCCTCTCTAATTAAAGAAGCTGGTTTCTCTTCCCTCACTCCACTTCCGATCTGTCGAGCCTGGAAGCCCACTGCACTTTATATTAACGCCTTAGCAACGAACCATTTCCAAACTCAAATTTATCACATGAAAATTCCCTCTTGCAGCCGAGACTTTCCCTCTAATAGATACTTAGGTTGAAAAATAGGAGGAAAAATTCATTCCCGCGTCACTGGCTTCAGAGATTTCAAGACTCATTTGCCCATGTAACAGCCTCAAAGCCAAAAGCAAGGCAAAGTTGCCCCCCGTTACAAATTTCCATTTCAGTATATTTCACACTTGGTGGAATAAACATGCAGGAATGAAAGAGATGAGAGGGAAAGCCGAGAATCAGGGAATAATCCGAACAGATGTGAACACGTGGCTGCTTCTGATTCCAAACTTGGAATAAATAAATCAAACTGAGGAAGAAACTCCTTAGGGCTATAAATGCTATTTTGGCCGGAAGTCATGAATGGCTGGAAACGGGGATGCCAGGGGTAATGGCGAAGGCTTTATCTGGAAGCTCTAAACGTGAAATGTGAGGTTAGTTTTTGAACTAGATTCAATCGAGATTGAGTTTTATTAACAACTCTCAGAGCCAAATGACAGTCAAACCATAACATAAAATGCAATTTTTGAAGGAGGTAATTACTATGCTATGCTTAAATCACCCGCTTTCAAGACGCCAGTTCAGACCAGGACTCGGTACGACCTTTGGATGCTCTAGCGACCCGCTTCAGCAGAACAGGGCTAGGTGTATACACTGTAAAAAGTTTCTCCGGGCAAGGATTAAAGTTAACTGAAGTATTTGCTACTGCGATTAACCTTATTTCTACTGGGACAGGATTAATCCGAATTAAAAATAGTCTCATCTCGGTAGAGACAATATTAATCCCAGTAGCAAATACTGCAAGATTTTTTTTTTTTTTTACAGTGTATCCGCCCTATATAAGGTGTAAGCGAGGGTGTAAGGTGTATTAGGTGTATCTGCTTTTTCAGTCCGGTAAGTAAAGGGGAGGGAATTGCTCTAAAGGGCTGAAACTGGTTTCCTCAATAGGCGAGAAATGTTGGCTGATGTTAGGATTTGCAATAGGGCACATCATGTCGATTGCTAATGAGTTATGTTGTTTGGGTGAATTTTAGAGGGTTCTCTTCCTTGACAATTTATACGACTGCCATTTCTATTCGTGTATTCAGCGTGTCCGAAAGCTCCAAAACGAACGAAAATGCTGAATTAATTCAGCATTTCGCTTTCGGACTTAAATTTTCGTTCAGTTAATGCAGCATAAAATTCATCGAAAAATTCAACAAAGATGCTAAATTTTACGCTGAATTTTCAAACTGGGGAGGCTGGCAATTAAGGCTAAATTTCGGTATTCTAGAAGTGTCAGAGAAGAAATTAAGAGATTGTTATAGGCCATATGCTAGCCTTCCTCCTTCGAATCCTAGTGTTAGCAGGTCATTCACTCTTCCCCGAAATGGAATATTTTTTGTATGCAACGCCTTCCGATGTGGGGCTAAACTTGATCACCTGGCGCTTGATCCTCTTAGGTGATTCCAGGTTCTTGTTAGGGCGGGGTCTTCCGGAGCGGTATCCGTGCTCAGGGATCGGAAGCACGAGGGATTTGAGAAGTGTTGCTAGGCCCCGGGATCGCCCAGTTCAAAACAAGTCTGATGATGGCAGCCTAGGGGGTTAAGCTGTGGATGGCAGCAGCTATTTGCGCCGCTCGAGGTGCACTTATTTAACAATCGGATAAGGCAGATTTCCGAATCCAATGCCTAGGCCCGAGGGGTGGCCAAGTGCCCGGTGCCGGCTCGTGCAGGAAATAATATACATCAAGTGCTGGGGAGTGGGTAGCCCGTCTTCTCTTTTCTTTGTTCGATCTCTTGGTCTATGAAGTGTAGCGAATTTGGATTCTAGTGAACGGAGGCATAACAGCCTTATTTTTAGCAGCCCTATGAAACTTCTTTTTAGAACATCATGCACACAGCTTTAGCCTACTATTTGCCTCTTGTTAATAGCATTTATAAGAGACCCATACAAAATTGATATACAAGAATGATGGTGAGTAAAGATCCTAAAGAAATAAAAAAGAAATTAAAGAATCAAATTAACAAGTTAACTTTCAAACACCAGAAAAATGTCTTCTGATGGAGAGGTTGTACCAAAGTGTTAATGATCGTTAGTTTCTTTTTTTTTTTGCATGGTGGCCTTACGGCTGCAATATGGAAATAAATCATTCATTCATGTTAAGGCACGAAAAGAGCTTTCGCATCCTATACAATTACTCTTCTCGTTGGTTGCATGGGTTCACGTGGAACTGTGGCGCGTCATCTATGTTCGCTGGTACATGTCCTAAAATTTTTGTGCTGCAGTACTCGAGGACACAGAAAAAAGAGCAAACAAATATTTTCAGTGAAAAAATCTGAATCAAGATTTAAATTTTAAATTTTTGAAATTTGGTTAACTACAAGAACTGAAGTGAAGATTAGCAAAATTGAAGGTAGCCTATCTGAAACTCAAGGGCTATTCATTCCCTTTTACTTTCTCCTGCAATTGCTTTAATATTTATTGTAAAGGTTCAAAAGTATATATTAAAAAAAAGTCTTACCTTCCGGTCTCTCTGGATGCTGATTGTCCGAGGTGAAGCCACAGGGCGACGCTTGACTACGAGGTCAAGGGGGAAGCTGTAGTTCTCCTCAACTGCAACCTGAAACAGAAAGCTAAATCAGCAGGGCAAAACTAGGGCGCGACAGGGTGGAACAAAACAGAATTAAAGGGCCTGTCTTACCTGTAATACTAACGCAACCTACATCCGCAATCACTCCGTTCATTTTTAAACCCGGAAACCCATTTCATACCGTGCATTTTAAGACCCCTAACAATACCTTGCTGATTTTCTCACTGCCATATTTTGCTACCTCCGATGCGTATCATGCTGTCGACGGTAGTTTGCGAGAATTTATTTTTCATCCGAAAAACTTTTTTTTTCCGTCTTGTTGCTAAAAGTCAATGGTGCAAAAAGCAATGGGCAATATATTGAAAACAGAGCCTAGTTTTAAAGTATTCAACTACCGTAAAATACTCGAATTTAAAGAACAAATAATTTTATCCGGGGGGGGATTGTTTGTTCCTGCACTTTGTATTAGGTATTAGGTATCAAAGATGGATGGCAAAAAGTAATAAAAGATAGGTTATACTGAAATTTTGGATAGGATTTATTTTTATATCCATTTATTTTATGGATATTGGTAACTACGTGGGAGTAAGACAAACATGAAGTTCAATCAGCATGGCAATACGCACGTGGAAGCAACAGAATTAAACAATTTTATCCGGGGGGGGGGAGGAGCAAGTATGGAAACAAATCGACGACGTTCAAAAATCATACATTTTTTCTACTTTTATTGGTCTGCTGTATTTCTTCATAGGGTTGTATACAAACTATTCTTATTATTGCTATCCAACTATTAGTTCAGACGGGTGGTGCATGACTGCAAAAACGACTTTAGACCGAGATATCAGATACCACGGTGTCTGCAAAAATGCAACTATTATTATTATAGTCATACGAATCTGAAACTTTAACTACGAACGATAACAACACTAGAAAGGTGTTAATACACCTTATCATTAAACCACCTTCTGGCAAGGTGAACTTTAAATGACAGCCGACATGGCTGATATACTGTTTCCTCGGATGAATCATCCCGTAAGTGTTTTTGTCTCGCTAAGGGATTATCTAAATAATTAAGCATGGACGTTGGAGGCAATTCTCTTGATAACTAACTCTCCTTGCCAATGCAAAATCGCTGTGTACCTAGCGGAAGAGCTGTTCCACAGCTGTCCTCAACGATTGCCGTGATTGGTTCACACAGGATTTGAGTACAGTAGAGGTATGCTTATGTGAACGTTTGTTGACTTCGGACTTTTGCCATTTTCATGAACTTGCTTTGTTTAAAGCTAACTACCAGTTAGCCAAAGTAGGTAAGAAGGGCCGCTGAAGACACCTGTACAGGTATTTGGATCTTCAGTCTACAATTTGGCCTAAAACTGCAGTGTTCACATTAAAGTAACTGTTTACATACACAGTCGACGTTTTCTCGTCCTTCCTGAGGATCACTGCGTGTTTTGGACTTAGTCGTATAAAGTACTCGCTTGAAGACAAAAATGCTCCTCAGCCGGGATTTGAACCGAGGACCCTCTGCTTACAAGGCAGGCGCTCTAACCGTTTGAGCTACCGAGGGGCTTGTGAACAGAGTTCGCAAACCACTACAATAGTCCGGTAGAAACCGGCCATAGGAACAGTGATCTCGGCCGAAGGCAAATTCATCTAATCAGTTCACATCCCCAAGTCACGGAAATTATAATACATAGATGGCACTTTTATACAATAAATTTATAGATGGTCTTGGGTTCTTTAGTCACGGTAAAAGTCCCTTGTATAAAGTGCCATCTATGTATTACGGTAAAAAAAATATCCTGTGGACAAATAACCGAATACAGCTCCGTCCACCCTGCACTACCTGTCAGGCAAATGAAGGGCAAAAAGGGAGAAAAATATGAAATATGTCCACCGGATCCTTCTTCTTATCTTATCTTACTCTGGCAACAAACATCATAACGGATGGAAATCATGAGGTTTATCGGTGGAAAGTTCTCTCTTCGCTGGCTTTTCCGGCCCTTAGAGACTTTGCAGGATTTACTGTTCCCATCAACTGTCACCGAAAAATTCACCAAGTAGAAAGAGATGGCGTCAGCGAGCGGAGGTAAGAACAACGATTCCGAATCGGTGTATTCGAGGGGAGCGGGATTGTCGGGTCTATGTGAGTTTAGAGAGAAAACAACAATTAGTTTTCGGATCAACGGAGATTCCAACAGCAATTCGGAAATACAAGATTCGTTCCGAACAAAAAATATATAACTATCATCTACTTGATCCCATCACAGGTCAAGGTCGAAACACGACTTAATTATCTGTCAAACGAAAAACTTACGGGGATGATTTTCCGAGACTGTCGCTAACTTTACAGAAACAAGAGTGTATGCTAGGTGACTTTCACTTTGAGGAGTTAAGTCGGACGCATTTTAGCATTTGCAATATCTATCCCCCCACGCCCGATCACCTCCAGCTCAAATTCAGACTCGGTACAACCTTGGGATCATCTGGTGGCATGATTCGGAAGCATGTCGACCGGGCAATTTCTTTTCTTTCAATAACTTGTTTTTAAAGGTTTTCTGTAATTTCTGCTTAACACACTTTTAAGAGTCCCCTGAGCTATTCAATAAAATTTGACCAACTGAGTGATTAATGGTCGGACGATATTGACACGACTTTTGCTGTAAAGCACAAATTTGAGTTTCTGCTTTTGGCTGTTGTTATGATTTTGCAGAGAAAGGTATTTTTATTCTAGGTTTCTTGGTTTGATTTCTCGCATAGTTTCCCAATGAATAGAAAGATAACAAATGTTAACGGCATAACGATATGTGACAACCGCACAGCAACTACATTTAAATCTTTGCAGTATCGTTTTCGGGCAAATGAGAATTTGCTCACTCTCGATGACTCATATAATATTCAGAAGTCTGATGAAGCTATAACCAATCGATTCCAAGTCGACCAAGTGAAATGCATATTAAAGGATCCCTTTTGCTTATCATGCCTTCCATATTATCCCTAGTTCCCTTTATAAGGTTATAAAATCCCCAGCTTTTTTTTTCACTTTTTAGCGCTTTTTGGGCCTAGCCTTTCATATTATCCCTAGTTCCCTTTATAAGGTTCCAAAATCCCCAGCTTTTTTTTCACTTTTTAGCGCTTTTTGCGCCTAGCCGACTTTTGAAAGTCACGCAACGCAAACTGCCGAAAGCTGCAAGGTCCGTCAGCGACTATTTACAAATAAGGACGAAGCTCTTTTGGACTTCTTGTTTAGCTTCATGTTCCCACTTTTTTAACCAAGGCACATTCAGCTTTCAAATATTTTGCGTCCAGCCACCGCGTCGGAGAGAGGGAGGCTAGACGGAGTCGACGAAGATCGCTAATTTCTCGTGGAAAATAATGGTATTTTTGAAAACGTTATTTCTTAGCCATCTTATCTTGAAAATATCATTATTATTAAGAATTGTGCTTTAAGTTTCAAACTCTTCTTTAAGTTTCTACCCTACTATCTAGGATCTCCTAAAACTTCTTCCCAGCGCCTAATTATCACTTCTAAAACTAGCCGAAGACGAAGGCGACTTTTCGCTTTCCGAAAGTGCCATGAAAAGTGTTTTCAATTATAAAGTTGTAATGACTAGCACATAGAAAAAAAAATTCTCTTGGAGAAAGGAAAAAAGTAAAAGATGCCAACTTTAACAAATAGATATATTCAATAAAGCTAATGGACCGCTTCGCAATACGTTTGTAACACTGAAATAAACGGAGAGCCAAAATATCGATTCCGAAGTAAGGCTGGGAATGGGCACGCCCAAGTGGTGGATTTTTGGCGATCCATTGAAGACAAAAAGCTTGCAATCTTGTTATGTTCATGCAACAATGAGAACAAAAACAAATCAATATCAAATTAAAAATTACATTTTACTGTAACTCGTCTCAGGAACGTAAAAAAAAAGAGGCAAAGATATCAGCATCAGCCTAAACAGGCCTAACTGGCGGTGCTGACCTCCGATTCTCTGCCCTTGGCCAGGAAGTGCTATGGGCGGTTGGGGGCTAAATTATCTCTAAAGTATAACGTCTGAGGAAGAACAAAACATGGCAAAGAAAGTATAACGAACTACAGCACAACTACAAAGAAAACACTTAAAATAAAACAAATACAAACATCAGAGACCTCGACGGATGATTCAGAAAGATCAGCTATGCCAAACTTACAAATACAGTAACTTTTTTCTGGGGGGAGGGAATGTTTGGCAAACCGAAGGAAAATGGAACGAAGGCTGATTAAGATTTTGTTAGATTTATCAGCATCTTTAACTCTATTGCTCATAATTAATTAAAACATATTTATCAACCATGATTTTTTAAATACTGCTGACGACGGGTGGCCACAACTTGGCGGCATATGACAGGACCTCTCACAGCTAAGAACCGGCATTTTAGAAAAAAACAAAATTAGCCTTGTCTTTAGCAATTAAAATCATCACTGAAGCGTTATTAATCGCAAAGCCCTTTACGCATGCCCCTCTGGCACTCCCTTATACGCTTAAATATGGACTTCCGCATGAACCACGAAACAGCTAATTATTACACTCTATCAAACTTCAGCTTTAGCCGCTCTACGACTTACTACTTCAATCATTTTCTTGCCCACAGAAACAAGGGGTTCTCTACTCACTCTTTATCGACTGTTTTTCCATCCGGTAGATCATAAATTCATACACCAATGACCACTATAGCTCTCATTGCTGTATGTGTAGAAATTGTGTATGTATAAATAAATGGTTGGATTCGCTATTTCGAACCAAAGCAAACTGCGGCCAACGTCCGAATTGAGGTTAAGTTTTGTTTAGTTTTAAGTTATTTGTTGCCACCGTAAGGAAGATGCTCTAAGGATCGGAGTAAGTTTACTATTTGTAAGTTTCAGGCTGTTTAACCTATCGTAACTATCGAAGTGCTTCAGACTGGGATAATTTTAAGCAGTAGCATTCGGTAGCATCCAGTCTGATGACGATAGCGTTCAGCATGTAGTGGCAACAGTTACTGCTTGTTTTTCTTTTTTTTGTAGCGTACCGTTAAGTTGCTGTTATTTGATGTTTATTTTGTATCGGTCGACCCCAGTAGGTTTTTTCTTAGTTTAAATAAAATAAATATATAAAAAGTCAAAACCTGAAATTTTGGAGGTGGGAAACTGGCACTAATCCCAGATTTGCCATTATTTTTACCGTGGACCCATAAGCCTGCCTCTCGGAATACGTTTCAGGCTAGCGGTGCGGCTTTACCCTGCCTACTTCGGCTGCCAAACGCGAAAGGTGCAAACCTATCGAATCCCAAAATTTGTATTGAATATTAATAGTTCCCCAATATTGCAAGGTTCTCGTAATAAGGCAAAAGCTTGAAGTGCCGTATTCAGGAGTGAGCTGATTTGGCCCTCGATTTGGCCATTAAGCATTAGCAGAACTATCACAGGATTTGTTCACCCACATATTATCGAAATTCTCAAACGAAGTCATTTCTTTCCCATCCCACAAATTTCAAATAACAAAGATAAAATCGCACAAAATTACAACAGGTGCAATGTCATCAACTTTCTAACCCCTCCCTTCGATTTAAACTGAAGCCACGTCTATTGGAAGTATTGAAGCAATTTATCTGCTAGGTATGTCCCCAGCAATCATAGGGATTTGAAGAGTAGCCAATAAGAAGATGATCGACAATTAGAATCCTGGGGAGACGCGACAGGAGGGCCTAATTCATGAACTGCTAGGATGATGGAGATGAAATGAACCTTCAAATATACGAAACTCTCAGCGACTGATTGTTTTACAAAGCGTATGCTTGAGATGAGCTTTTCAGCAAAAGCCAAGCCCATCGATTAACTGTACAACTGTAGCTAACATCGTAGCTACATGAGATCCTACAAGTTTGAACTGTTGGCTCCCTCCCAACAAATCGCACCATATTGAAAGTAGACTGTCATCTCCAGGTCTTCGCCTTTCCTGTGGGAAAGGATAAAGAATTGCAGAATCATTTGGGATTGAAGAAACATTAACCCAAACATCCTCCCCATTTGTCTGAACATTCTCTAGATTGTATGTTGACGATGAATATGAATGAATATTTTTTATTAGCCAATTGGCCGTACAAAACACATAATGGTAACAATCACAATACACTGTTGTTCATATTCATATAATGTGCGTAGGGTTACCTCTGCTTGGTATATTCTGCGCGATTATGTGAAATAGACATTTTATAGACTGTATTGTATGATGTTGGGCATACTTATATATATATGTCAGGTTACCCGTGCTTGACGTATTCTGCGTGATTAAGTCGTACGTGTATTTCTTTTTTATAGTTCGTGGATCCCTCAACTTCTGGGGTTCTTGTCTCCTACCGCATATGAAATTGTCCGTATAGTACCATAGTAATGAATGAACGATTAAACTGATATACTCCTTAAATTACGACAAGCAGGAGCGTAGAGCTAATATACTCGCATAAGGATTAAAGCATGAACTGAGTACGAACTTTGACGAGTATGACTGGAATGATAAAACCCGAATCCAGCCAAGAACCCCCTAGGCTTAATTTGGCCTAGTAGATTTTCTCTCCTAACCCTAGCCTAAGGGTACAGAACATGTACCATAAAATATAAACGAGTTTGATTTCTATGCGCTTAAGTCAATCGAAATAAAATCCGTAGTCTCTGTTCGCTATTTTCTTAACGTACATCCTACAGTGGATCTATTTAATCCAACTTTAATCTATGCTCGTTCTTGCCCAAGAACTCATATTCCCTGGACTATGCCGTATACTTCATGACCTGCTTCTACTACAGCCATTAACAAGAGCTGTAGCTTCTCAGACGTGAACGCGGAAGCCGGGTACAACGTCAACCAACGCGGAACTGACTAAGGGTTAACTCTCCTACCTTCTTCTATCCCGATATTCGACTACCGTACCCTACATGTTCAATACCTCACTGCTTGGAACGACTGGAAACGGTCATGGAAATCCAGGAAGAGTGAGTCACCCGGGAAAGCGATTCATGCGCAAGGACATACGAACCTCCAGAATAGGAGACGGAGCTTACCTTTCCAGGAGTAGGCTTTTGCCGTCTCTTCTGGCTAAGCCTTCAACACCATCATCAAACCAAAAACTGTTCAACACATAATCTTGCTGGAGGAACAGAATCTCTATGCTCATGCGCTTCCTCTTTTACTGGAAGATTATTTTCTTCTTCAGAACAACAAATTGCTTTCCAAGCAAAAAATAAAAGCTTGAAGTTGGAAAGAATGAGCGAAAAGGGAAGGTTCCAACTCGACCAACTTAGGGTAAGTGCCGTAGATGCGAAATTACGCGACAAATGAAGCAAAAGTAAATTGAACATGGTGCTGAAACCCTGTGATCATACGGTTAGGCAGCCACGGATTCGCCAGCTAAGCTTAGTCGAAAGAATGTTCATTGCCAAAGAGGCAGACAACAGCAATACAGACATCAACGACGAAGAGGAAAAGTGTGACTAACAAGTGAGGAACAAAAACACAGAAAATGACGAAACCTAGAATGGAAACGGGGGTAGAAATAGGCGTACACATTCCAGATAGGGTCTGAATTGTCCAACTGTCAAGTTGTACAGTTTTCTAAGCTATCTTTAATGGTGATAAAATCAGAAACATAGATAAAACTTTCAATGCTAAATCACAGCAAATGCTGAAACAGAGAACAGAGACAGCGGAGAAAATAAGTGTAGGATGTCTAGACAAGGGATTGACCATTTTCTTCTTGGTGTTTTCCACAGATACTTCCTGCAAGAACCTGACATTTTGAAAACAAAATAAACTTCATCATACTACAATCTTGTCAGGTCCAGAACTAAATCAGGACCCCCTTCCCCACCCCTAAATGTAGGGCTTTGTAAAGCCCATCTACGAACTCGACCTTACTCTTGACCCAAAGAATCCTCACACCAAGTTTCATAAAAAATATCTCATTCCCTTCGAGAGTTATCGTGCTTACAGACGGACGGACGGACAGACAGACAATTATCGCGATGTCATAGGTATCCCTCACTTACGTTTTGGGATCCCTAAAAGGAAAAGAAACCGTTCCCATTTGAAAAGAAGCCGGCGAAAAGGCACGATCCCTTATTTAATTTTCTGAAGTAAAAATAAACTCTGAAGTACCTAACTCTTCTTCTTCCTTAGAGGTTGAGAGACAACTGGAGCCCTGTTCTGGTGTAATTATTTTCCTCTTACTTGGCAATTTGGTGATGATCATATGGTAAATGAAAGAACATAGATTTTTTTTCACTCGCTTATTCAGAACAAGAGCTGTAAGCTCATATGGCACTTGCAAGGCTTGGTAAAAGTATGAAAGTAGGAATTCACCAATTCGTGGGTTTTTTGTGAACATTTGTAAGAAAAACCCTTGAGATAAGAATGAAGACGGACCCTTGGAAATCAAGAGAATGTATCGTTATGTAAAAAAGTTTTTTTTTGCACCTGGCTGTGATGATGTGCACTTTAAGGGCGCTAGAATGTCATTTGTAATCAAAACCCTAGTGGCAAAAATGATCCTGGGCCCTTTAGGATCATGAATATATATGGTTTGTTGAAAAGTATTTATTTAACTTTCCGGTTAAGATGCGCACTTTAAGGGTGCTAGAAACTCATTTCTAAGCAAAATCCTTGAGGCAAAAATGATCATGGGCTCAAGGGGATCATGAAAATGTAGGTTTTGCTTAAAAGTATTTTTTGTACTTTGGGGTTAAGATGGGTACTTTCAGGGATGATCGGATCAGAGAAGTGACAATTTCTAAGCCAATCCTGTCAAGTCTCTACTGTTCAAGCCAAGTTTCGTCGTCCTAGCACATCTTGAAGTACCTTAAATTGCGATCACCGGAATTCTGGACCCCCTGCCAGCCCCCCCCCCCCCCAGAGTGACCGGGTCCGTTCCGGTTCTTTCACTGATGTTCTTGTTCTTCCCACCAATTGTCATCCCAATCGCTATGATCTAAGAGTGTCACAAAATTTACCCCTCCCCCCCCCCCCCCGACTTTCCAAATTGGTCGGATCCTGTCCGCACTTGAAATGGGACATCTGAAACATGTATTCTTTCCAAATATCAAGTTTCAGTAAGATCTGATCACCCGTTCAGAACTTGGACAACCTCAAGATTCCGGATTCCCCCTCCCTCCACTTCCCCCACGATGGTCATATTGGAGAAGCGACTGTTCTCAAGTTAAAAATGTAAAGTCCCTGATATGCCTGCCAAGTTTCATCGTCCTAGCACATGCAGAAGCATCTTATGTCGGGATCACCGGAATTCCAGAAGCCTCCCTCCAACTCCCCCCACAGTACTCGGTTCCGGTCTGGTCTTGTCAACTATTGATCTAGGGCTTGTGCTTGTTCTTCCCACCAAGTTTCATACCGATCCGTCCATTCTGAGCATGTCACACAATTTCCGGTTCCCCCATCCGACTCCCCCCGAAGTCACCAGATCCATTCCAGACTTGAAGTGTGACATCTGAGACACGAGGTCTTTCCAAATATCAAGTTTCATCAAGATCCGATTCCCCGTTCAGAAGTTATAAATATGTCAATATTCCGGATTCCCCCTTCCTCCACTCCCCCCACGGTGGTCGGATCGGGGAAGTGACTGTTTCCAAATAAGTTTGGGCGGGTCCCTGATATACCTGCCAAGTTTCATCATCCTGGCACATCTGCAAGTACCCTAACTCGCGATCAGCGGACCGACCGACCGACCGACAACCGACCGACCGACGGAAAAGTGATAGGTAAAAAGTATTTTTATTTTTGAACTTGGCCGTAATGCGCACTCTAAAGGCGTAGAAATTCATCTGTAAGAAAAACTATTGAGACAAAAACGATCACAGGCCCTTAGGGATCATTGATATACACCGTTTGGTCAAAAGTATTTTTTTACACTTTTCGGTTAAAATGCGCACTTTAACGGTGATAGACGGTGATAGCGCACTTTAAGGGAGCTAGAACTTCATTTGTAAGCAAAACCCCTGAGTCAAAAATGATAAAGGGCTCATGCGGATCATGAAAATGTAAATTTTGCTTAAAAGTATCTTTCTGAATTTGCAGTCAAGATTGGTACTTTAAGGAATGGTCGGATTTAGAAAGTTGCGGTTTCGAAGCTAATATTGCCGAATCTCTAATATTCCAGCCAAGTTTCATCGTCCTAGCACTAATGGAAGTACCTTAAATCGCGATCGCCGGAATTCCCCCCCCCCCCCCCAAACTCCCCACAGTCACCGGAATCAATCCGGTTGTGTACAAAGATCAAGACATGACAAAGATCACCAGAGACATGTCCTCTGTTCATTTATCAAATTTCAATCAAATCCGATCAACCGTTCCAAAGCTACGCATGACTCAATATTCCGGATTCCCCCTCCCGCTACTCCCCCCACGACTATCGGATCATGTGAATTTTTATTTATAAGTCAGTTTGATCGGGTCCCTGATACGCCTCCCAAGTTTCGTCATGAAAATCCCCCAAACCGCCATTACCGGAATTCCGGGAAACTCCCCTCCCCCCCCAGTGTCCGCATCCAGTCCAAATGTATAAACGATTTATCTTGAGCAGATGCTTGTTCTTCCCAGCAAGTTTCACCGCGATCCCTCCATTCTAACCGTTTCTCGAGATTTCCGGTCTCCCCCCCCCCAACTCCCCCATAGCTGTCGAGTCCGGTCCGGACTTCAAATGGGACATCAGATGTATGCCATTTATTCAGTTATTAAGTTTCATTCCAATCCGATCACCCGTTCGAAAGTTACACTCTACTCCAATTTTCCGGATTTCCCAGCCCTCCACTCCCCCCCCCCTAGGTGGTCGGATTGGGAAACTGATTATTTCCAGTTTATTCGGATCGGGTCCCTGATGCTCCTGCCAAGTTTCATCGTCCTAGCACATCTGGAAATACCCCAACTCGAAAAAGTTTGACAAAAACTACTTAATTTTCCGGATTCCCCGGCCCACCACTCCCCCCCAGATGGTCGGATAGTGAAACTGATTATTTCCAGGTTAGTTATATCGGGTCCCTGATATGCCTGCCAAGTTTCATCGTCCTAGCACATCTGGAAGTACCCCAACTCGAAAAAGTGTGACAAAAACTACTTAATTTTCCGGATTCCCCAGCCCACCACTCCCCCCCAGATGATCGGATAGTGAAACTGATTATTTCCAGGTTAGTTGTATCGGGTCCCTGATATGCCTGCCAAGTTTCATCGTCCTAGCACATCTGGAAGTACCCCAACTCGAAAAAGTGTGACAAAAACTACTTAATTTTCAGGATTCCCCGGCCCACCACTCCCCCCCAGATGGTCGGATCGTGAAACTGATTATTTCCAGGTTAGTTATATCGGGTCCCTGATATGCCTGCCAAGTTTCATCGTCCTAGCACATCTGGAAGTACCCTAACTCGAAAACAGTGGACCGCCCGACCGACCGACCGACCGACAGACCGACAGACCGACCGACCGACCGACCGAAAAGCGATCGGTATATGGCACTTGAGCGGAGCTGCAAGTGCCATAAAAAAAGCGGAAAACAGAAAAGAATCAAACAAAACGGTGTTCATTCGATGCTTTCTCAAAACGTCAATACAACGGAATATATCCTGCTAATGTCTGTAATGAACTGCTTGCGAACAGAATTGTCCTCTTTGCTTGATTGTCTCGGCAGAACGTATTTTACATCTATAATCTCGTAACTCATAACATGACGAAAACACCTTTCATAACGTCAACATGCTATTTCGCTTGAAACGAGAGGAACATGAACAATTAGTATTCGGAGAAGCATACAAGAACTCTCATTTCCACCCTGGAAAGAATTCCACAGCAAATCTGGAAAGTCAGGTCACGTCAGTAATGATTCCCGGCGGCTTTCTATACATCTGCCTTCTGTTCAGTATTTATCAGATTTAATGGTGATTGAAAAAACACCACAATAGGGTACCATGTTTTGTTTCACTTTCAACTGAGAGTTGTCGAAGTGATTCCTCGCGATGATCGATTCCCAGCCATATAACTGAGGAGTTGAATATTCCTTCAGCCAAAGCTGGATGTGAATCATGTTTGACAGTGCAAAACGAATACGTCAGCTGAATTTATTAGAGCTATATTTCGGCCCTTCTTGGCAAGGGTCCTCTTCAGGCTCAAGCTGGAAAATGAACTTGTGGAAAAACTCACTAACTTGTGGGTTCGGCCTTTGCCAAGAAGGGCCGAAATATAGCTCTAATAAAAATTCAGCTGACGTTTGCACTGTCAAAACTGAGGAGTTTCAAGTTTAGACAGGAATTTCAACCCGCTATATCAGAGTGGCGTGACCCTTCGCAGAAATAAATGATTTTTTTTCTCACATAATCCCAGCTACTGCTGACCAATGAAACGAACACGAACAGCTAATAACTAAGCATAAATATATCATTACTGCTAGTGCTAGTATAGAATTAAATTTGTGGTGTTTTCTGCACCTTTTGACTGAGTTGTCTGGGTGTTGTCTTTTCTGCATGTTTTGGCTGGCGTGTCTGGCGGCAACGAGGCAACACTCTTATGTAGTGCGTAGTTCGTCGTAGTGTTAGGCGACATTTGGCTTTTTCGATATTTCGATATCAATATTTCAGTACCATATTTCGCTATAGTACAGATCTCGTTTCGCCAGAATTTAAGGACAAAATTGTCAAAAAAGCATCTTATATCAACTCAAACTTCGAATAAGTAAAAACTGAATTAAGGAAAATATATTGCTCTAACTTTTGAATATATAAATGTAACTTACGTCGCATTTTTTACAGTAATAATAACTATAGAAATATCGTTTTCGATATCGATATTTACGATTCGATATCGATATTTGATCCGATATATCCGAGGATATATCGTTATCGTTATCGAATATCGCCCATCACTAGACTGCGTCGTCAATGTTCGTTGGCGAAGGCCTTTCCTCTTTTCCATAAATTAGGCGTTTTTCTGCTCTTTCCATGCAGAAACGCATTGAAGAGTCTTCGAATTTCTTCGAACTCGTTGCTGGTTCTCCTGGCTGGCCATATGAGGGTGACGCTCCCAATTTGGGTGGCGTGAGGAAGTTAATGTATTGTAATTTTTCCCCGGGTTGAGTCCCCGTATAGCCAAGTATTGAGTATTTGCTAATTGCTATTGCGTTGCTGTCTATTATTTGTTGGTCCTACTAGGCCGTTCATTGAGTTAAGTAAATTAAAAAAAAAAAGTTCACGCTATTTTCTGTTTCACTCGGGAATTCGCCTTATTCCAGTTTAGCGCTCCAACTGGACTTGTTCCTTTTAATCCCCCATTAATCCCCCAAACGCAACCAACGGTCCAACCCTATATCTCTCATCGGTCATTTTGTTCAGCTAACTTTTTAGAAAGAAGACAGACTCAAGCTCCGTGCACACGCCCCGAAAACTTTCAGTTCAGTTCAATTCAGTTTTATTCATAAAAATAATAAGCACCATTAACTCATTATGACCCCACCATAAGGCCTAACATAAGGCCTGGCAATGGGCGGGGCTTATTCTTTATTCATATATTCTCAAACAAGTCTACAAAAAGAATGATAGAAAAAAGAATAAAGACATAACAAACTGTCAAGAAAATCCGTTAACGGACGATCTTTCGTCAACAAAGCGCCCTTGTCCCCCCCCCCCAAAAAAAAGGAAAAAAATAAATAAAGGAAGGAAATTATGTTTTTGACAAGAAAAAGGACTTGGCCTGTGACTTGAAAGCTGAACTGAGACATATCCAAAACCTCCATTACCTGGAACGCAGATTGCAGATTCTCTACTCGCCAACCTGTGGATCTTTTTTACTATATATATATTTACTTTTTTACTATACACAAGTGCTGATGGTGAGGTATAGGGAGATTTACAGAAATTAGTCCGCTTGGAAGTTCTGAACTGGCATAAGACGAACTGATCAGGCCGAGGATGCAGTTTGACGACTCTTGGTTTAATTAGCTGTATTAGTCGAACCAGTGCGCAACCTTCGGTCCAACCCTATGAGCGTGTTCCACCCTACTTACCGTAGTTACTACGCTAGTCGCCGTGGTTACTACGCTAGGCTGGAACGCTTTTTTAACTTTTTCGGTCAAATATCAGGCCGCGGGGTGATACGACCAATCACGTTACAGAGAAGCGTAGTTACTACGCTAACTACGCTCCCGAGCGTGGTAAGCAAATAGTTACTATTTTGAGAAGATTGGAACGGTCAGCGTAGTAACGTTTCGTGAGGCTGGAACGGAAATAGTAACTAATAGTTACTATTGGTAGAGGGGTGGAACACGCTCTATATCTCTCATCGGCCATTCTGTTCAACTAACTTTTCATAAAAAAGATAGACTTAAGCTCCGTGCACACGGCCCGATAAGATGTCGCATGGGAAAATACGCATTCAAAATTCGCGCCACTATGAAATTTCGGAGCGAATGACGCAATTCGAACCGGACTGCGAAAATAGGACTGTGTGAGAACGTACACTGTAAAAAAAAAATCCTGCAGTGGTTGCTACTTCGATTAATCTTGTCTATACTCAGATAATCTTTTCTCTAATTCAGATTAATCTTATCCCAGTAGAGATAAGATTATTCCCAGTAGCAAATACTGCAGTAACTTTAAAACTTTTTACAGTGTACCTTTAGGCTATCCGCGGGAAAAGACTACACGGGCATCAAAAAACTTGGAATGATTAGCATATAATAATTAACATGAAAAATATAGCTTCGATACACATGTCGGCATAAGTACACACGTTGTGCGAGGAACCATTACCGTCATCAATCTATTATCATTATTAGCGATTTTACAATGGGCGAAGTTAGCCATAGATGGGAAGATATTTAAGATATTATCAAACCTTGATCTCAACTAAATTATACAGCTATTGCTCGGAAATGAAACTGCAAACATGCCGAGCGAATTTTGAAATCTCCGCCCAAGTCCAAGAGATCTCTTAACGATTACGAGCCTAATGGATCTCATCAGAAGGTTGATAACGACGAATGACCGTTAGGGAAGATTAGTTTACGAATATCTTAGAGCGCATTCCCGCTGTTCGAGTGTTCCTCGATTGCCTACAGACAAACACCAGAACAATGGTATTTCTAGGAGTGTCTAACCACGGGACCTTCAGTGAACTTACTTTTTTTTTCTTTTTTTTTGTTGCATAAACTGAGGTGAGGAGTATACAAAAGTGTTTGAGTATACTCGCCTTTTTCGACAAACTGAGTTAACATTACTATCTTGGACATTTTTTTTACGCTCTTTCTATCTTTTCCGTCCTATTTTACTCAGTTGCCGAAGGTGATAACTAGCTTTTGATATGCTAACTCCCAAGCTAAACGCGGTAATCTAGAAGCTAGCAAAAATTGATCTATCAACTTATTGAACTCACCACGTCGACGACCTAGATTATGCGCTAACTACAACATCCACTTCAGAGAATAAAGTACGCAAAATAACAAAAAAGTATACAAAAAAGTGTTCCCCAAACAAAAATCAAACTAAATAGCCTTTTTGCGCTAAAGGCTTATAGACATTTGAAATAAACGTCATTGTAACAATATGGAAGGGTTAACAATCTGAGAACTCGACCCGAAGTCTGCCATCAGCACTTTCATCGCTAAGGGGGACAGGAGTACAAGCAGCTATTTTCATCAGCTTCAGAGGCACTTGTGGTTCTAAACCAGATTTGGTTACAAAGACAGCCGACAAATTATAACAATCAGCGCCCGCTAACTATACTTTGTGACATGGCGGCGCAAGAACCAAGGGGTTGCCGACTCCCGATTTTGATGTAGGCTACACCAAGTTTTCTGGTGCCGGTACCAGCTGCCACGTGCTGGAATATTACAATCAGCATATTTAGGAGTGTTGAAAGTTGAATCGCCTAATTTATGGCCGGTACCACTACTAGTGCCGGGAAATGGTACATCAAGTACCGGGGAACGGGTAACCCCTCGTCAAGAAAAGTTAAAACCATCCATAGCGATCTGAGATGCACCTTGTGCTCCAGCCGGTAAAGCTCCCACGGAATATTCGTTAGAATTGGCTTTCATTCACCTTTTTAAAACTCAAAAGACCCCGATCCCATCTACTGAAATTTTAGACATTTGAGGACAAGCCCTGAAACGGCCACACAGGTGAACAGGTAAAGCAAAATGTATGGCATAAACGCGTTAGGATAGCCCAAGAAAATGGCAGAATAAATACTAGGCTACCGAAAACACGTATTTCTTCAAATCAAGTCTTGAACAACAAAGTAATTCTACAGAAAAAACATGCTGATTATTTTCCATGCAAAATCACGACCCGTCTCCAAAATGTGTAAAACGATTATTCAGAATAAGACGTCCAGCAAACTGGGTCTGACACTCAGATGGAGGCTTGCTAAATACTTAATAAGATCTTTTTCAGGAGTTCCGTTTACTGTACATAAGAGCTTGACCAATATTCTCGTAGCCTACCCCTTGTTTCACAAACTCTATCAAGTCATAATACCACTCGCAGCCGAGCTCAAAGCTGTAGCCCTCAAATTCAAGCATAATTCTATGATTTTAAAAAGGCGCGTAAAAATGCTAGAAAATGCCCACGCAGAGTCTGATTGAATTAATTTTGAACGAATAAACACTGAACCTACATTCCGTTCTGACAGGTATTTACACCGACTTATCCCAACGGGTCAGCTCCAGCTGTGAACTATCACTCCGTTTACTTTCGTTTGAATTTCGGCTCAAATAAAAGCTGTTGGGGGGATCAACCTTTGAAATTTCTGAAGGGAAAACACACTGAAAATCTACTAGAAAATGTACTAAGGGTCAGGCGAACTTAAAAAATATTTTCATACTGAAAAGCTCCACAGGGAATTTTATTGTTTACTGTGAGTTTGAACTGGTGAGTACTAACTACTGTTTTTCTTGTCTTCTGAAGAAGGTAATTGTTTTTCAACTGTTTGTCCGTGCCTCGTGCTTTGCCCTCTGCCGAGAGTATTTGAAAATTTATCTGTGCATAATTAGGAAAATAATAAACGAACCTGAACCTGTAGAATGAACCGAAGTTTCGAACTTGAGAAGTACAGCTAGTTTAACAGACTCGAGGAACGCCACCAAGGAACAAAGTCACCCAACAATATTTCTATGTCTCATAAAATGCAGTCTGCTCCAAAGTCGTCATCAGTAACCAAGAAACTCTTAATTTTTTTTAGAAAACCCTAAATCGCTAACAGTAAATTCGTCAAAACTACATGTTTTACTTAGCGCAGTCCAAATTAAACTCGCACCCAACACTCCTACTTCACCTTTGGAATCCAACTGAACGAAAACGGATGCCTGGAATCCGGAAGACAAATCTGGAAGGTGAAACCTGGCTTTAAAGTTTAAATAAAAAAGGCAGCTTATTTTACATCTGACAATTGAATACACTGTATTTTGACTCAACAAAGAGATTTTGTATTTTTTTTATCCGGGGCTCTAGTAAGAACGTTCGGAATGTGCGCTGCTTGCACGACAACACAAAATTCATCCAGACACGAAGAATTTGAATTTCCATGTGTTACGGACGCTAACTCCCCTGGAGGGAGTAAGGAAGTGATGATAAGATTTGTCTTTTTGTTATAAGTGTTATCTAATGGCTTACTCTGTAGTTGCTGAATATTTCAAGCATAGAGGGACAAGCACATAGAGGTACCACCAGTCCGAAAGAATAAGTTCGGTCGATGAAATCCATTATTTGTGGGTCACTGGAAAACCGGAACCCCGGAACCTCCCTAACCTAACCTAACCTTTTACTTAACGTTTTGGTTAGCTTTACCTAACCTTTTGGTTAGGTTATTTTCCAAAGCCATCGGTTCCGGTGGCGGAGGTTCCGGTGTTCCGGTTTTCCAATGACCCTTATTTGTGGATAGCGGACAAACGAAGTATCGCATTTTTATCGGTTTTAAGTAAATAAGGGAAGTGTAACTAGACTGTCGGATCCAGTCCTATCCGGTTAAACTTTAACCATCAACGAAACTAACGCGTCAAAGAAAGTCACCCAATAAAGTTCTATGGTTCGTGTGATGCAATCCATCCTGAACATACTACCGCATACTACAAGGTCCCCACTAGGCTATAGTATCATATCCCCAACCGTCACAGCTCCTAACGAAGGATGGCATGGGGCCACCGAGTCAAATTGACTCCGGTCTGTGGTCACGCCTTCGATGCGCCATGCATGCTGTGCTGAAATGCCTTCTGTATATAACTTAAACCGTTTATAATCGACACCGACCGGAACCACTAAGCTGATCAGCAAAAAAAATATCGTGTTTAGGAAAGCATCCAAGTCAGGCGAGCATCTCAAACCAGCAAAAACATGACTGGCGGATTCCTGTTAACCCTTTACATTCGTTCCTTGCAGTGACCATTAGTTGCGTTTTTGATCGAAGTTTTGTTCGCCGTTGGCTTAGCCGGTTGCTTTAATTTCCGTTTTCGAACGCCGTCGAAGTTGACCGTTTGCTTAATTAGTGTTTTTACGACTCCGGCGATCCTTGCCCGGTCGACGTTTCTTGGACGATTCAAGCAAACTTCGAACTTGCTAGCTGACGAAGTTCGAACTTCGACGGTCAGAGTCAGAGTTTCAAGGACAAAGGAACTGTGCCCGGCGACCAAAAACGGTATTTAAATAGCGACCTTTGAGTTTGAAAGTAACTTCAAACCTCAATCAAAAACGCAACTATTGTCTACGATGACTCCAAGCGACACCAGCTCATCCAGGAGACTGATAAGGTTCCCACAGAAAAGGTTTCTATGGTATTATAATTTAGTCAAATCTATCGTTTAATTTTATTTTGTTACCATCAGGCTTTTTGTGCTAATAAAATTATCATCACTCCTATCACGCGACCCCGCCACTACCCACAAGTTAAGAGTCATTTTTCTCCAAGGCAGAATCAGTCCAATGCAAACCCACGACAAGACAAGCCAAAACCTTCACAAAGCAGGCCCGAGACTAGGGAGGATCGTCGGAAGACAGACCCGTCACCGAGCCGTGCCCGGCACTAAGACAACAACAAAATCGGACACAAGGTAGACCTAAACGTTTAGGAAAGCAAACAGGCAGTCCCAGGTTAGACGGTCAATGAAAGCGTAAGGTCGTTAGGTAACAAGTTAACTGAATCCCTCTTATTGAAGGTCATTTTCCTGTGACTGATATCTAGGTGTTAGCTAACTTTATTTTAGTTCAGAATCGTCCCGGATCAAAGTAATCAACTAAATGTGAAGAACTTGTGTTTTTCAATCGCTCCACTCCGGAAGCCTTTCAATCCGTCGACGACGCAATCAAACAGAATTCCCAGGACCTATTTAGAAAGAATCCTCAGAGAAACACTATTTTCTCAAACAGCTCTCTAAGCCTTACAAAAGCTGAGGCAATATGGATCTTTTTGCTCTGCACAAGACATTTCAATGAAGAAATTCAAATTCTGAACATGGGCGTTCAGTTCAGATGGAAAGAAAATAAGGAAGGGGGTTTCAGAGCGAACAGCACGACTGTTCAAACACCAGATATAAATATTCGGTGGTTTGAACTAAGCGGGTGTTTCTATCCGACTCCCGCTGGCTTTCATCAGTGGAGGCAAACATGTAGAAAACAAATTAATCAAAAGTAGATGAAAAAGGAAACAAAAAATACAAATTGGTTCCGCAAAACGTAACATTACTCCTGGTTTGCGATGCTACTTTTAACGAACATAATACTTAAAAGGCCGTAACAGACCAGACCAACACCCAAAGTGATATCTCTTCAAACTGCACATCCTTCAAGTTCATTTTCCAGCTTGCGCCTGAAGAGGACCCTTGCCAAGAAGGGCCAAAATATTGCTCTAATAAAAATTCAGCTGACGTATCCGTTCAGCACTTCCAATCACGCATCCTTGTGTTAAATGCTATCAACTTCTGGCAGTATGGTAGCACTTTATTCGCAAACTCTGAAACAGTCTAGACAAAAAGGAAATGAGGGTAGTAAACGTAGATCAGGTCCAGATCCAGGAATTTCTTCTTTTTTTTTTGGGGCGGGGGGGGGGTCTACCCGCGGGTCGGACCTAGTCCATACCGAAAAGTAGGACAAAACATAGATCAGAGGTTAAAACCTATGAAAAACGTTTAGTTCTGAATATTTTGGAGGGGGGTTCCCACCGAAATGAATCGTTTTTTATAGGCTTTAACCTCTTATGTATGTCTTTTTTGCACTTTTTTGTTCGACCCTCGGGCACCCCCCCCCCAGAAATAAATTCCTGGATACGGACCTGCCTGCAACTGAATTATACTCCTTCGACCGGTGCTTCCCGCTGAAAACCAGTAAAGTTGCGTCCTCGTTTTTATGGCACTTGCAGCTTCGCTCAAGTGCCATATACCGATCACCTTTCGGTCGGTCGGTCGGTCGGTCGGTCTGTCTGTCCACTCATCTCGAGTTAGGGCACTTCCAGATGGACTAGGACGATGAAACTTGGCAGGCATATCAGGGACCCGACCAAACTAACTTGCAGATAGTCACTTCCCCGATCCGACCACCGTGGAGGGAGTAGAGGGCGAGGGAATCCTGAGAATTTAGTAGTTTTTGTAAAACCCCTGCCCCTTTCTTCATACTAGTAGCTCTGCGCGTAGGGTGACGTCACTCTTTGCATCGGATCACTCCGTTAACATCGGAAAGAGCTAGTGCATTCGAGGGTCAAAGGGGTTTGTATATGTGGTTCAGAGCGGGGGAATATGGAAAATTGAGTGTTGTGTAACTTTCGAACGGGTGATCGGATTGGGATGAAACTTAATACCTGAATGAATGACATATCTCTGATGTCCCATTTGAAGTCCGAACCGGATTCTACGGCTATGGGGGAGTTGGGGGGGGGGAGACCGGAAATCTCGAGAAACGGTTATAATGGAGGGATCGGAATAAAACTTGCTGGGAAGAACAAGAATCTGCTCCAGATAAATCGTTTACACATTTGGACTGGACCCGGACACTTGGGGGGGGGGGAGGTGGACGGGAGTTTTCCGGAATTCTGGTGATGACGATTTCTGGGATTTTCACGACGAAACTTGGGAGGCGTATCAGGAACCCGATCAAACTCACTTGTAAATAAAAATTCACTCGATCCGATAGTCGTGGGGGGATCGGAGGGAGGGGGAATCCGGAATATTTAGCCATGCGTAACTTTGGAACGGGTGATTGGATTCGAGTGAAATTTAATAACTGTACAGAGGGCATGTCTGTGGTGATCTTTTTCATGTCCGGACCGGATCCGACAACAATTGGGGGGGGGGGGAGAATACGTGACCGGATTGGACTGGAGAGATCGGGATGGAACTTTGTGGGAATAACAAACAAGTCCAAAACCGAACCGGATTGGCTCCGGCGACTGTGGGGGGAGTTTGAGGGGCGGGTCCGGAATTCCGGTGAGTGCGAGTTAAGGTACTTCCAGATGTGCTAGGACGATGTAATTTGGCTGGAATATTAGAAATTCGACAAGATTGGCTTAGAAATCGCCACTTTTCACATCCGACCATTCCTTAAAGTACCAATCATGACCGCAAATTAAGAAAAATACTTTTAAGCAAAATATACATTTCCATGATTCCCATGAGCCCATTATCACTTTTGCCTCAAGGGTTTTGCTTACAAATGAAGTTCTATCTCCCTTAAAGTGTGCATCTTAACCGCAAGGTCGAAAAGTACTTTTTATCAAACGATACATCTCAACCCACCATCATTTGTGCCACAAGGGTCTTGCAAGTGCCATATGAGCTTACAGCTCTTGTTTTTATGGCACTTGCCTATCGGCCAAGTGCCATATGCCGATCACTTTTCGGTCTGTCTGTCGGGCCACTCATCTCGAGTTAGGGTACTTCCAGAGGTGCTAAGACGATGAAACTTGGCAGGCATATTAGGGATCAGGCCAAACTAACTTGGAAATAGTCACTTCCCCTATCCGACCACCGTGGAGGGAGTGGAGGGAGGGGGAATCCGGAATATTGACGTATTTTTAACTTTTGAGCGGGGAATTGGATCTTAATGAAACTTGATATACGGAAAGACCTCGTGTCTCAGATGTCACACTTCAAGTCCGGAATGGATCCGGTGACTTTGGGGGGAGTTGGAGGGGGGAACCGGAAATCATGTAACATGTTCAGAGTGGACGGATCGGGATGAAACTTGGTGGGAAGATCAAGCACAAGCCCTAGATATATAGTTGACAAGACCGGACCGGATCCGAACACTGTGGGGGGAGTTGGAGGGAAGTTTCCGGAATTCCGGTGATCCCGACTTAAGATACTTAGACATGTGCTGGGACGATGGAACTTGGCAGGCATATTAGGTACCCGACCAAACTAACTTGGAAATAGTCATGTTCAGAGTGGACGGATCGGGATGAAACTTGGTGGGAAGAACAAGCACAAGCCCTAGATACACAGTTGACAAGACCGGACCGGATCCGATTACTGCGGGGGGAGTTGGAGGGAGGGTTCCGGAATTCCGGTGATCCCGACTTAAGATGCTTACATATGTGCTAGGACGATTAAACTTGGCAGGCATGTCAGGGACTTTACAATTTAACTTAAGCCGTTTCTCCTATTTGACCATCGTGGGGGGAGTGGAGAGTGGGGGAATCTGGAATCTTGAGGTTGTCCAACTTTTGAACGGGTGATCGGATCTTACTGAAACTTGATATTCGGAAAGAACTCACGACTCAGATGTCCCATTTCAAGTGCGGACAGGATCCGATCAATATGGGGGAGTCGGGGGGGGGGATTTTGTGACACACTCAGAATATAGCTATTGGGATGATACTTGGAGGGAAGAACAAGCATAAGCCCTAGATGCGTCAGTGACATAACCGGGCCGGACTCCGTCACTCTGGGGGGAGCTGGAGGGGGGTCCAGAATTCCGGCGATCGCAATTTAAGGTACTTCAAGATGTGCTAGGAGGATGAAACTTGGCTTGAACGTTAGAGACTTAACAAGATTGGCTTAGAAATTGTCACTTCCTTGATCCAACCATCCTTAAAGTACTCATCTTAACCGCAAAGTACAAAAAATACTTTTAAGCAAAACCTACATTTTAATGAACCCCATGAGCCCATGATCATTATTGGCTCAAGGGTTTTGCTTAGAAATTAATTTCTAGCATCCTAAAGTGCGCACCTTAACCGGAAAGCAAAAAAAATACTTTTCACCCAACTATATATATTCACAATCCTAAAGGGCCCAGGATCATTTTTGCCTCAAGGGCTTTGATTACAGATGAATTTCTAGCGCCCTTAAAGTGCATATCATCACAGCCAAGTGCAAAAAAAAAACTTTTTTTTACCAAACGATACATTCTCGTGATTTCCAAGGGTCCGTCGCAATTCTTATTCCAAGGTTTTTGCTTACAAATGATCACAACAAACCCACGAACCGGCGAATTTCTACTTTCATCCTTTTACCAAGCCTTGCAAGTGCCATATGAGCTTACAGCTCTTGTTTTGACAAGTAAACCTGAACCTAGAACTTGAAACCACCTTTTCCAAATCTTAACGTCATTTGCGTCACCCCTAGAAAGCCTCTCCGATGTACGCTAGTGATATCCCAGAAGAAGGCCAGGCACATTACCATAAGAATAAGCGGAAGCCAAGGAAGAAAGAACCAGGTCTCATATGTCCCCGAACACTTCCTTTCATCCTGTTTCTGACATCTCAGCCACTTAGAAGAAAGAGAAGAAGTCTATCAAATTTCAAAGCCATTCCCACGATAAAAGGAGAACAAACAGTATCACTGAACCGCTTACAACAACTGGACAGCTTACGCAAAATTCCAACAATAATATTAATCATGAATGGAAGAGCAGTATTTTACTGGAACAGCTAGAAGAACGAGAGGGCATTGTTTTTCTTTCCTTTCTTTGTTTATTCTTCTCTGTTCAATTACTCCGTCTTTTTGCAGGCTACACGTTTGCAACATGATGGGAATAAATTTATAACAATAAAAAAAGAATTGGTCAGTTTTGTTGATGGTAATGTTGTCATAGCCTCTTCGTTTTTTCCTCTTATTAGCCTACAGTGTTTTCTTCTCCTTTACTTCCGATTTCATTTACTCCTTGTGTTTCCTGATGAGTGAAAAATAAAATTATTATTATTGTTATTAAATAAGATAAAATAGACAACTATCTTCTCTTTCTTTCTTATTCAGGAGAGTGTATAGGCTTCATTTCCTTTCGAACAAAAACAAAATATAGTTACCATACAGTTACCCTTGCGAAGAAGGGCCGAAATATTAGTCAATAAAAGTTTCAGCCGACTGATACGCTTAGCAACACGGGGCATAATTTGCAGTTAACTAGGGCTGAAAGAATACATATGTGATACCACTTTCTCCCTACAGACGATTTTTATTTAAATTTTGATCCCATGGACCGTAGCAACGAAAATTAAATAGCATAAGTATCAAAGAAGAAAACCCCCAAAATACGATGTATTCTCGCCCAACAAAAGCGGCAATTAGAAAACTAGGGTGGGGGATGTATGAAAGAGAAAGCCAGAAAAAAAAACAGCCAATGAATGAAGTAAGAGACCAATCATTCCAGCTATGGGTTATTGCGGTTGCTGTTAATTTCCATTTCTGATTTTTTTTTTTTTTTTTTTTTTTTTAACTAATCTGCTTTCGTCACGAGGAGGTGACTTTCCTAGGCAGGCCACGGCATAAGGAATATTAGAAATCTGCCATAGAGAAAATATTAGGCATAGGCTATACGAAATAAATCAAAATCTCAATCAAACACTGCGACTCCAATGCGTGAACCAAGCCTACTTTGATGAAAGCGACCACCAAAGTTTGTTTTGTCTTTGAACCACGAAAACTGATTCAGCCTTCAAACTTTGAGTGATATTTCTCATACAAGCGTCTGCCCTATTGACATTTTGACGAATGTACGAATGGCAAAGCCAAAAGGCCAAGTTCAGGTTGAAACAAACCTCTATAAATCTACTTATGGCATCTAATTATAAGTTCATTGAGAGTCATTCTGCCACATTTAAATTACTATAAAGACCGATCATATTCAACCTGCGACCGGTGTCGGATACAAAAAACAACAAGGGTCTGTCAAAGGTAGTATGTACCGAACGCTGAATTGCTCGGAGTTCAAATAGGTCAAGGGTGGAGGATGATCCATCTCACAACCTATGTGTACATTTGATCATTAAACCAAAAAAATAGTGCACATTTAGCATTTTTGTTTGGGAGCCATCAGAAAAAGCCGGGTCGCTGAGTTTCTGACTGGTACTGTCATATACGCCCATCATAAAATCCAGTGACGAAATGCCGCCAGATACGCTAGAGATACAATAACAATAAATCGTGAGTTCTTGGTATAGGCCTAAGTTATCTGAAGGGGGTAAAAGCGATTAAGCTTTCGGTTCATACCGAGTCGCGCACCGGCCCCGTGGAAAAGCGAGTGGAAAAGTCAACCAGCAGTCAGAAACCAGGTCAGCACCCAGTCGGAAGCCAGAAGCACAGAACTGACAAACTCGGTGACGTTTGGAAGAACAGAGTTTTATAAAGCACAAATAGAGGCAGAGGTAATTTGATCAGTTTTAAATATGGATCGGCCTAAGAAGAAATGAGAATAGCCAAACAAACCCGGATAAACGAACACCAAGAATGTTTACTTTATGCTATGCGGTAAAAAAAATAACTAATCAGGAAGAAATTTGATGAGTGGCGTATTGAAAATTACTGTTAAAATACAACCACGTTCGACTTGCGAATGGTGTCGAAAAAAATCAATGGTCTGAAAAAGACAGTATATTCCGAAAGTCGCCTGGTTCGGAGTTCAACCAGGTCAAGGGTGGATAATGATCCATCCCACAACTTACAAATATTCTGCACTGTTAACAAAAAAGGTCATATCTGGCAATTTTTCGTTGGGAGCAATCAGACAAAAGAGAGTCGCTGAGTTTCCCACTCTGTCAGTCATCTATAACTATCGAAGAGGCTGATTATTATGATAATCCAAAGAATAAGATGTAAAAAAACACGAGTGTTCAACCTGCGACCTCAGTGTGAAGAAATATCACAAATCTGGCAGAGGTATTATATACCGAACGGCGAAAAGACAAAACAGATCAAGGTTGGAGGACAATCTACCCAACTATATTTATTATGGATAGTTAAGTAAGAAAAAAAAGTTACATATTTGGTTGGTAACCATCAGAAAAACTTTTCGCTGAGGTTCTATAGGCTACTGTCTTAACTGAATTATTTGGAGAGACTGATCATGTTCATACTGCTACAGGCGTTCGAAAAAGAAATATTACCGAACATGGCTTGGAACGTAACTAGGTGAAAGGCAGACAATGAACCAGCTTGCAACATACGTATACAATTCAAGCCATTTGACGTTCGGTAGTAGTTTGGCCGACGGTCAAATGGCTTGAACTGTGGCTAGGTCAAAGGCAGACGACGATCCCTCTCACAACTTACGTGTATTCTGGATCGTTAAAAGAAAGGTAAAAGAGTAAGGCTGGGGCATTCATTTTGTTATATTGAATTTCACTGCAGAAACTGGTCATGGTCAGATTATGTATCGGAAAAAATTCAAAGATCTGACAACGGTAGTAGCTCAGAAAGTTCAACAGGGTCAAGGGTGGAGGATGAGAATGGTCAAAGAATGGGTTTGGCATCGCAAAGTATTGCAACGCAAAAACATACTAGAATATAAAAAATATGAGCTGTCGTCTGAAAAAAAAATTAGCCGTAATTTGCTACTTCCGAGAGAGCATGCATGCTCCAATTTAATGGACGATCATACTCTTCCGTGGCAAAAAAAAACAACAAAAAACTGATTAGCTCGTTGAGCCGATAATCGAGCTCGTCTCTCGATTAAGGTTAGGTCTCGGGTTAGGTAAGGTACAATTTACAAAAACCATGGCACTGAAGCGTCAGATATGCCAGTGGCATAGAAAAATGATGCTTGGTAATTAATTGAGATTTATAACATGAAATAACAAAACCCTAGCCTCAGGCATGTTAAAATTATCCTGTTTATTTGTTAATTCTCAAACAAAAACTGAGACTGAAATAGTTTGGTCCTCCTTAATTCTTGATCTTAGAAGCTTTTTAGTCAGGGTTTGCAAAAAAAAATGAGCGATGAGATAAATGGAACAAGTGAAGCTCTTCGACTCGGACTGACCACGCCAACGTGACAAACGATAAATTCCATATATGGGATCTGCTCTTACACTTGGCGCGACACCAAGTACAGCTCAGCTGAAGACACCATGAAAATATATGAAACCCTAACAGATCGATAAAGTTTAAAACGAAAAGGGCTGATATACGACAATCTATTCACCCATCACTTATTCACTTAAATAGGCTTGAAGACCCGATACAAATGCAATACTTCGTTGTTCCGCTATTCGCGAACAGTTGATTTTTATATTGTGAATTTTCCATTTCGGACTTGTGGTATCTCTATGTGCTATTTTTACGAAAACTCAGTTATCTGGTAGTATTCTCTCCATTAGCAGAGAAACCGAAGGCTTCCAAAAACCTTAAACAAATAATGTCCAACCCTGTTGGTTCACGTCCGAAAATTCACGAGACTACTTGCTCGCTCATTCCGCCAACTTCAATATCTTTTTTTAAGAAACAACTTTTCACACAAGCCAGTGCTCAGGGAGGTATAATAGTCTTCCTAGACTTTTATAATAGTCTTATATATAATAGTATAATAGTCTTCCTAGACTGTTGCAGTTCATGATTCATCGCATCGGTCAGGCGCGCCAGATGATCAAAAGCATTCACCAGAGCGAGAGAAATGGAATGAATCCGTTCTAGAGAGCGAGCGTATAACACGTTTGACGTAAGCATATAATATCTTTTAATAGGCTTTAGTCGTGTTACTAAAAGTGTGTACTCGTGTACACGAAAATTCCAACGCACAGACTCGAAGTGGTGTAATAAACCAATAGAGATGCGAAGCCCTTAGCTCAATGGCAGGGCTAGAAAGATATTTTGAACAATAGCTAAAACGAAGAGTCAGCTACGCCATTGTTTTCCAATACAGCTTGGGCTGGGGGCGTATTTAGAAAGATATTTGTATTCATTTGTGCCTTCGATCATTAATTTTTTAAATTTTTAATGCTCTAATTAACTTACGATTTTCTTTTATATATAAATATAAGTGAAAGACCAACTAATGACTGAAAATGTATTGACAATACCAGTACTAGGTACTTTTATATGTAGCCTCATGAAAAATATATGGTAATTAAACTTTCATATGTAGCCTCATGAAAAATATATGGTAATTAAACTGAATTTGAATGCTTTCGGCAGCCACAGTTTTGAGTCTTCAGTGACATCACCTTCACCACAATAATAAATATCGGAAGGCAATCTCGACTAAAATGGCAGTAACTTTGACCTTCAAAGAAGACTTCTTACTCCGTATGTCATTGGTACCAATCGAATTCCTCATCCATCAAACCTGTAATTGCGAGCGATTATTACTGATGATCTTCCAAAATTGGTCGCTCTTCGACACCCGCCAGCAGAAATTTGACAGTCAGAAGCCTCTGATTGACTGAAGATGTGCACATCGCCTGAATATGCACACATTTTCCAACGGCAAAAAGGTCTTGTCGAATGACTTGACATGTACACAGACTTGGTAAAAGGTGTTCCCGTATCGTACAGAAAAAGGTCCAACAATTCTTGACATCGCCTGCCATTCCCAAGTAGTTCTTATACTGGCAGAATGTTCGAAACATCCGACACAAGAATGCGCGTCTGTCACATCCATATGTTACATGTTCTTGGTTACATATAATAAAGAATGTGCAGTAGAATTCCGTTATGACAATCAAGTCATACTTCTTTCTTGAAACACAAATCTGAAACGGTTTAAACGAAAAGATAACAAGGCTGACAAAAACTAAGAAAGGTTGCGCAATTTTCTGTCACATCTTAAGAAACTTCCGACAGCATATTGACGTAATTTTTTCGGTGATCTTTTTCCACTCGAAAGGTGTCCTCGAACCAGTAGATAATCAGGATCTGATTAGTTAAAATTTGTGTTGGGGTGTTATTGTTTTGTTCACGTACTTAGTGTTTTTCTTTTTCCTTTTTCAATTCCCTTTAGCATATTCTATTAGTCTCATGTAGTGCAGTGGGCCAATAAAATTAATTAATTCAATACAAAAGTAGAAGTGGCTCCCACGAGCACACTCTGCCTCTCGCAATAATGTAACGACAATATGTATACTTTTGTATTTTTGTTGTCTGTACTTTGCGATGAATTGGCATGGTGAGGGCCTACAGTCAAGAACCTGAAATAACAAAAAACAATCAATCAAATAGGCTACTCTAAAAAAGTCAACAAGGCCTTGGGCAACAATTAACAATATTAATTATTTCTTATTCTCACATACTTGATCAACCCTCATTTTAGGTACACGGTTATATCCGACGAAATCCTACCAGGCGAAAAGTAAAACAACATTGGCATTTAGGAAGATCGCCTTACAAAAATATAGATTTTGATGTACACAAGCAAACAAGGGTCATCGCACCAAAACAACAAGAACAAGACCAAAGGTTTCGATGGGATCCCAAAAATTCAATATTTGACCCAGACAATTACGTTTTGTCTTCGCCACATCCAGTCTTCGCCAGACTGCTTGAACATTCTTACTCTTAAAATTCAAAAACAGGCTAAGGCGAAATAGCTAATCATCCGAGAAAACCAAGTTCAGATATGGATTCACCATGTGTGTCATGCACAACATTTTGACGAAACCGATCGAAACGATCCGGCCTTACATCTGCCAGTTTTCCGGTTTTGGCGGAATTCCGGAACTACTTGTCCGGCTAAAAAATAAACCTCAAAAACGAATTCAGCTTATCTCCTTACCTCTATATCCAACATCTAATCAACTTCAAACACAAATTTAACTTATAACAAATTTTCCGGTTTCAGCCGGATTCCGGACGGACGTACTATATGTCCAGCTAGAAAATTATTGTCATACACGGATTCAGCATCACTTCTTACCCCTAAATCGGACATCTAATCAATTACAAATACAACTTTTGCTTTTAATAAATTTTCCGGTTTCGGCCGGATTCCGGGCGAACTACTTGTCCGCGTAGAAAACAATTGTCAAATACGGATCCAGCATGTCTTCGTACGCCTAAATCGACCATTTAATCAACTACAAATAAACTTTTACTTTTAACATATTTTCCGGTTTTGGCCGGATTCCGGACGAACTAATTGTCCGTCGAGAAAATAAGTTTCACTATTCAGCATGTCTCCTTACCCCTATATCGACTATCTCACTGGCTTTAAAAAAAAAAAAATCGTCCCTTAATTTGAAACCCCTCCCCCACCCCTAAGTATGGGGCTACAGGGCTCATCTACGTACTTGACCTGTGCTTTGTGATCCAATGGATCCTCATACCAAGTTTGAAGAAAATATCTCTACCCCTTCGAGAACTATCGTGCTGACAGACGGACAACTTTTGCAATGTCATAGGTATCCCTCCACTCACGTTTGGGATCCCAAAAACATATAAACCATGAACACTTTGCCTATTTTAAATTCAGGAACATGCAATTTCCCCTGCGTGCTAGGGATAAGCACGTCGAGACACCGAACGAGAAACGTCTTAAGAAGACGAAGAAATAATGAAGATGGTGAAAACAAACTAAGCCCATACTAGGTTCTTTATCAGGCCAGAACCCGACAAGAAGAACCTCGAGAAGAACCTGACCAGAAGGGAACGGAATTAACTCCAAAGGTAACACCGAGATAACTGGTTTAACAAGCGACTGGACCTTGAACAGCTACTTCATATTATCAGCCTATGGTGGCAACGGGCGGCCGTTGAGGTACCAATCCCTTGCATCCTATACCATGAGCATAAATAAACTACCTCTGTGGACTTGCGGAGGTGATACACATCAAAGAATTCGACCGTGAAATAAGTGGTCCTTTAAAGGTGCACTCAGAAGCAAAAATCTCGGCAGGAGACCCCAGCAAATGTGATTGCAACAAGGGCAAAAAAAGGAATTTTTATCAGATATTAGGCTCGCCTTTATTGCCATTATTCAAAGATAACACAGCAGGACCCCCCTCCTTTAACAGGACAGCACCATCCTCGGAAGTTCGACTACTGTGACTTAGCCTATTCCGTCCTGGGGTTAGACACTCGGCTTTGATACGAGCACCTGTTACCCCGTCGGTAGCTGGCACGAAGTTCAGCGAGGAATCCCAGTCACAGCTGACAAAAAAAAACCTTCAATATGCGTTTTCGGATGAGCTTCCAAGTGCAGAGATCTTACTTCACCGCTGCTCGTGAAACATCGGTTCGACCCTTTTCCAAGGCAAGAGTACGACCAGAACCAAAAAGTGCTTCAGTAGGTTCCTCAATCTAGGAACGCTACCGCTACGGAATGGAAACAAATTATTCTAGTTCGAACGGAATAATACCTACTCTGTCTTATTTTGATGTTTGCCTCGGGAGAAATGGTCAAACTGATTTTTCGCAATCTATTATGTTTCCTTACTCAGAAAGAACGAAAATGACCCACGCATTTTGATTGCTGCTCCTGCTTTACGCAGACACACAGACTGCGCCTTTTCTTCGCGTCTTTTCTTCAACACATACGCATTGCCCCAGACGCTGAAGTCAGGCCCGGACATAGAGATCAAGTTTTTGGGATCCCAAAACGTTAGTGACGGATACCTATGACATCGCAAAAGTTGTCTGTCTGTCCGTCCGTCCGTCCGTCCGTCCGTCCGTCCGTCCGTCCGTCTGTGAGCACGATAACTCTCGAAGGGAATGAGATATTTTGATGAAACTTGGTGTGAGCATTCTTTGGGTCAAGAGTAAGGTCGAGTTCGTAGATGGGCCCTGTACCCCTACATTTAGGGGTGGGGGAGGGGGTTCAAATTAAGGGACAAGCAAAATATTTTGAAACAGCTAATGTGATAGTCGATTATGGGGTAAGAAGACATGCTGAACAAGAATATGAAAACCATTTTCGCGCCGGACAAGTAGTTCGCCCGGAATCCGGCCGAAACCGGAAAGTTTGTCAAAAGTAAAAGTTTTATTTGAAGTTGGCTAGATGTCTGATTTAGGGGTAAGAAGCCACGCTGAACACGAATATGAAAACCATTTTCTCGCCGGACAAGTAGTTCGCCCGGAATCCGGCCAAAACCGGAAAGTTTGTTAGAAGTTAAAGTTTTATCTGAAGTTGATTTGATGTTTGATGTAGGGGTAAGAAGACATGCTGAACAAGAATACGAAAACCATTTTATTGCCGGACAAGTAGTTCGCCCGGAATCCGGCCAAAACCGGAAATCTGTTAAAAGTAAAAGTTTTATTTTAAGTTGATTAGATGATAGATTTGGGGGTAAGAAGAGATGCAGAATCCGTATATGACAATCACTCTTTAGCCGGACATATACTTCGTCCGGAATCCGGCTGAAACCGGAAAATTTGTTAGAAGTTAAATTTTTATTTGAAGTTGATTAGATGTTGGATATAGGGATAAGGAGATACGCTGAATCCGTTTTTGAGCTTTAGTTTTTCGCCGGACAAGTAGTTCTTGAAGTTCACCAAAACCGCAAAATTCACAGAAGTAAGCTAGGATCATTTCGATCGGCTTATAGAGGTAAACGCACATGCTGAATCCATATCTGAGCTTGGATTTCTTAATGATTAGCTGTTTGGCCTGGCGAAGATTTTTGGGATCCCATCGGAACCTTTGGTCTTGTTCTTCTTACCATAATGTTTTTTTTATCCATTTTTCTTAGTTAGTTATTGTAAAAAGTGAAGAATTTGTAAAGATTTTGAAGTAAAAGTGAAAGAGTAAGGGCTTCACTTGTGTCACTAGGAGGAGGAGGAAAAAAAACCAAAACATAGGACCAAGAGCCCTTAGTTAACCCTTTTTGAGTATTTTTGTACTTACTTAACGTACTTCGAGTAGGAAATGAAATAGACAAGTACCAATTATAATTGTTTTCATATTATAATTTGTACATTTACAACTTCGGCCCCTGGCTGGGGCCCTAGGCAGAAGTTCACCATTGGCTGAAGATGAGATCTTTCTAAGCAAAACCACAGTATCGACTTAGGAACGCATGCGCCAGAAAGACGCAGGCTTCTAGCGCGGTGCGCAGAAGCACAGCGTTGTACAGTACCGACGGAATTTGACCTCGAAAAAGCCCTTAAAACGTACCAACCATTTCAACTGGGATTCCGGAATACAATACCCTCATCAATACAACAAATGTTTCATGCTTTTGTTGTTGTTACTTTGGTTACATCACTTCGCAAAGAAGCAAGAGGCTTGGCTAACCTAATAGGCAACGTTGTCCACACCAAAATATCGTTGTATTTATGGCTCATTTTCATATTCCATTGTAGTCCTCCGAATTCTTATGGATTATTCAGCCACGAGATCACTTAGATTGTGACAAGGCAAAAGACAAGACTAGTGTAATCTTCCATGCTGCATGAATCCATGCCGTATACTTCAATTCAGTCTAGTCCGAAAACCCTGAACATTGTTTTGGCTAAGGGTCGTATGTCTGTTTGATAAATAGCATCGGGTCTCATCCTTACTTGGACACGGTACCCAAATGAGGCGATAAACCTTACACTTCAAAGCATTGGCGTCAAATTGCTTCCTCGCCATGGTCTTTCACTGACCATAGAACTAAAAAGTGGAGTTTCAAAAACTGAATTATGGACCATTGGAATCCTCTTCATGCTAGTGCTGTGAACACAGAAACCACCAATCAATTTAAAACAGGTGTGGACCGTCATCTGGCTGTAGTTCGGTTTAGTGTTTTGTTACTACAGTGTCCTGCAGCCTAAGAAATTTGTAGAGACATAAGCCTTTCTGCTACAATTACATTTTTGCTAAAACTTTAAATCTGATCTTGTTCATTCTTTACTTGGACGGCTGGTGTTTCACGACAGGGTCGAAGTGTCAAATGTGCTAGTTCTGAGCAGCCAATTTGAAGCGAACTACTGCAGTCTATGATAGTAATTCGGCGACACTAGGTTTACTGGCAATATCAGGTTCCAAACTCTGGCTGAAAATCACATCCAAACCTCAAAACTTTGTAGGACAAACCTTAAGCGTGAGGGTCATTTAGGACGGTCAGGACCCTAAGATATTGTCATCAAAGGAGGCATACAAGGTCGCAAAGGCCTCCGAGACCAAGTGTGTTTAACCTGTCCGGCTGCTCCATCAGCCTGGCATTGGACAAACTACATCATATATCACAAATCCTTATTTTTGTGTATATAAACGCTGAGTACACTCACAGTGTGGGACGGTCTACGCCAAACGTAGGTTACCCTATGCCACATGTTGTCAATATTTTAAATCGTCAATATTTTACTGGATCATCGCAGATTAGGCTGCCCAGGTTTTGGTATTGGGTAACCGGTGTTTCGCATAGGCTATTCCAAGATGCGGGTAGCTACACCCAGCGTTTGACAAAGGCTATCCAAAAATCAGGGATTTGTGGTAGACTGATACTTAGCTATTTGATACATCCAGGTTGTACGTCAATAAGATCAAGCGGGCTACACTCGAAACAGTCCTTTTATTATGAGTGTGGTCGGCGAGGTCGTCGATTCTCACCATATTTGGTAAAAACTTGGATAGCAAACACTGGAGTAATAGTGTAATAACCATTACCCGCGGAAACACAAAGCTAATGAAAAGTACTTAAACAGATAATATCCTCACACGACAGATCTGTAAGGTTTCCCATGATCACTATCAACCAGACGACCTTGCATAAAGCTGTCAGAAGTCCTACAAAGCTAACCTTGCAGTAAAAAATTTACTCCTAACCAGTATCGATTCCCTATCATAGCTTTAGCTATGGGCAACGCATTCTGTCTTCTTCAGTCGTGAAGTTGCTTCCTATTTCCCAAAACATGGCGCAGAATTCACACGTTTTTGTCAACCAGTTAGAAACCAAGAATGTCACCGAGTGACAGTGCATCTTCCAAACATAAACACTGAATCACAATTGCAGCCCTCACGAGGATATCAAGACCTTTCGAAGGGCCCATTTGGCCTTTTTTAACAGCTCCAGACCCTCCATTTTTTGTTTTAACCTTAACCAGCTCACGAATTACTTTGTCTAATAATGACGCATCGAAATCTAGAAGGAGATATGATGACTAACAAATACTACAACAATCCAAAATAAGCAAAACATCGCCTCAGAATATTTTCAGCATCTAGAAGTTTTTTCTCGGAAGTGGAATGACGACTCTATTTTTCCTGTGAAATAATGGAACCATCGCCAACAAGACCAAAGGTTCCGATGGGATCCCAAAAATCTTCGCCAGGCCAAACAGCTAATCATTAAGAAATCCAAGCTCAGATATGGATTCAGCATGTGCGTTTACCTCTATAAGCCGATCAAAATGATCCTGGCTTACTTCTTTGAATTTTGCGGTTTTGGTGAACTTCAAGAACTACTTGTCCGGCGAAAAACTAAAGCTCAAAAACGGATTCAGCGTATCTCCTTACCCCTATATCCAACATCTAATCAACTTCTAACAAATTTTCCGGTTTCAGCCGGATTCCGGACGAACTATATGTCCGGCTAGAGAGTGATTGTCATATACGGATTCTGCATCTCTTCTTACCCCCAAATCTATCATCTAATCAACTTAAAATAAAACTTTTACTTCTAACAAATTTCCGGTTTTGGCCGGATTCCGGGCGAACTACTTGTCCGGCGATAAAATGGTTTTCGTATTCTTGTTAAGCATGTCTTCTTACCCCTACACCAAACGTCTAATCAACTTCAGACAAAACTTTAACTTCTAACAAACTTTCCGGTTTTGGCCGGATTCCGGGCGAACTACTTGACCGACGAGAAAATTGTTTTCATATTCGCGTTCAGCGTGGCTTCTTACCCCTAAATCAAACATCTAGTCAACTTCAAATAAAACTTTTACTTTTAACAAACTTTCCGGTTTCGGCCGGATTCCGGGCGAACTACTTGTCCGGCGCGAAAATGGTTTTCATATTCTTGTTCAGCATGTCTTCTTACCCCATAATCGACTATCACATTAGCTGTTTCAAAATATTTTGCTTGTCCCTTAATTTGAACCCCCTCCCCCACCCCTAAATGTAGGGGTACAGGGCCCATCTACGAACTCGACCTTACTCTTGACCCAAAGAATGCTCACACCAAGTTTCATCAAAATATCTCATTCCCTTCGAGAGTTATCGTGCTCACAGACAGACAGACGGACGGACGGACGGACAGACGGACAACTTTTGCGATGTCACAGGTATCCGTCACTACCGTTTTGGGATCCCAAAAACCATTTCCAGCACACAGATATCTTTCTTGAAAGTAGAATAATGACTATAAGATATTTTCCGAGGGAAGTTTTCCGTGGGTTTATACCCCCTAAGTTCTAAATTTTGCTGAAAAGAGTGTGAAATAAAAGTTGGTCAGATGAATGATAAACCAAACTTTTAGTTTCAAGAACTATAAATAGCTAGCGTGGTCGCAGCTAAAAGTCATAATTCAGACTAGGGAGGGGGGGGGGGCAGGGACGAAATGAACAAGCAAATATCAGTAAGAATAAAACCCAAGCACAAATAAATGACAAGATCAGCTATTCTTTACTACTGTATAAACGAAAGTTTTCTTTCAGGTCCGACCCTCCTAGATCTACATTTTGGCGAAAAGAGGTGTGAAATAAAAGTTGGTCAGATGCATGACAGATGCAACTTTTAATTTCAAGAACTAAGCTGGCGAAATCGTAATCGCAGCTAAAAGCTATAATCCAGGAAGGGGGAGGGCTAGACCCCCCAGGGGGGGGGCATTATACTAAATGAACAAGGATATATCAGTAACAGAAAAATTAAAGCACTAATGACAAGACGAGCTATTCTTTACCACTTTATAAGGACCTCCATAACTCTTGTATTAGGTTCCCGAGAAATTGCCATCTCGCATTTTCTTCTATTAAGATCTCTCGGTTCTCAGTAGCATTAAGCAAATGTGGGCGTGGCTATCGAAACTCGCATTGATATGTCACAGAAGTCCAAAAAGTGCCTTGTTCGTTGACCAGGTTGACACTGTTCAAAAATGTATCAGTCCCAAAGGTCGGAGCATTGTCCGTTGAACAAGTTAGCATTACAATTGTCCAAACGAAGAAGGCCTGGAATAAACATTCAGCTAGCTTTTTTTTTATCTCAATTTTTGGGCTCTTTAACCGAGAAAGAGCAAACTTACAACAATAAATCAAATTCGCACCCCAATGTTTGCTTTGTGGTAATGTCACAAACTCGTTCAGAATATTCCACTCGACTATGCGATATCCCCAGATAAAAGCTGTTTTTAGTAGGAAGTCATTTCCTCAAAGTTAGAAATTGATAATCAAGCCAGCACAGGTAAGATAGGTCTGTTCTGCTTTCCCTTCGAGTTCGCTCTGACGCGAAGGTCACCCGACCTCGAGTCGTTAATTATTATTAATTCATTCATGAAATGACTAAACTTATAATCGTTGACTTTAGAGAATAAGCTACCGAGCGAAGAGCTAATTGCTAGGGATAGTGTAGCACGAGAGAAGGTTCTGCGTGGGAAAACACCCCACAACAAGCGTAATAGAAGCTTTAACACTAAATGAACTGAACATCCATGAGGCTATTTCCACGCGGCTATGACCTCGTCGTTTGCCAGTATTATCAGCTCAAGGACCTTCCGTTTACCAGTTGACAAATGAGTGTGAATTTCTTTGTCTAATAATGTCAAATCAAAAACATAAAAGGAGATAGGATGATAAACAAATAGTCCCTGCCAAATAGCCAGTTAAACAGAATAACGAAAGCAAAGTCTTAAACCATTTTAGCGAACATGCAATCTTTAGTAGGATGACTACCAAATTTTGCGAACAAAATAACTAAAATTCCACCCCCATTTCCAGGATCAACAAATCTTTCTTGTAAGTAGAACGACGACTACAATATCTTTCTTTCTGAACAAAATAACTAAACCGTCATCTCCATTTCCAGCACCCACAAATCTTTCTTAGAACTAGAACGACGACTACAATACCTTTTCTGGAAAAGTTTTACTTCGGGTCAGACCCGAAAGATTTGCATTTTGATGAAAAGAGGTGTAAAGGAAAAGTTGGCGAAGTCGAGATAAATGGTAGAGATAACTTTTAGTTTCAAAAGCCTGAAATGGATGTCGAAATTATGATTTCAGCTAAAAGTGGTAATTCAGCTGGAGGCCGAGGGCACAAGGACAAGAAATTATTAATAAGGGTAACGTTGAAGTACAAATGAAGAAGATGGATTATTATTACTACGGACGTATTTACACCTGATAGGTTGCATCTCTAACCCCTTGAATCTAGAAATTAAAATGATATAGGCCAAACGAAGAGAAATTTCTAAGACTCTGCTTCGGTATGGTAGTTCTTTATACTCCGCTTTCAAAATGGCGGGTGAAAAATAAATTACTTACTTACTTATGGCTTTTTACTGTGTAGAGTAGAGCGTGCCATGCGATAAAGCTGCCCTTCATTTGAGGCCACAATGTCATTCTCCATGCTCGAAAAAAGTCAAGAATGAATCTGCCGCCTCAAACGAATCGCAGCCGCATCGAATGGAACGCTCGACTCTAAGCAGTGAAAAGTCTTGACTACTATAACGAAGCTAAATATTAAAAATTTATCTACGTTTTACTATTTTGATTTCTAGATTCGAGGGATTATGCAGCCTGCTAGGTGCCCGGTCTCGCATAGATAGCCTACGCTGAACACGTTGCTTGAAATCAGCATGAACTTTTTTGACGACACTTGGTTGAAAAAAGCATATTACTTCTATGTAGGTTGACTTCTGGTCTAGTCAAAAGACTCAACAAAAAAGGGCAAAGAAAAGAAGCCGAAAAAAACTCACCTCTGGTTTCGGTTTGACGGGTATCCTCTCCCTGACTTTCTGGAACCGAAAACTGTTACTCTTGTAGAGATCATTATCCTCATTCACATTCCCGAACATTTTCGCACGTTCGCACAAATCCACTAAATGCGACTCCACCATTTGAATATTCGTCAAATTTTTGCCAGCGCTTGTTAAAGCACCAATCACACGCTTCGCTTTCGCAAGCGGTGGCATTCTTTCTTCCGAATTTTTCCGGGCAAGGTCATCCCTGACCACTCTCACGGGCAGGTATGAGGTCAATTCAGGCCTCAGTGGATATCGTCCCACATCCTTTCTCGACACATCGAAGAGGTTGTCGCACGACTTGCAAAGGTTGCACGATGACCTTGTTTTGTCCTCCTGGCGACGAACGCCAAACTGCTTTAAAAGTTTGTCCATCTTCAACTGAAAGGACGAGACTGAGACGAAAACCTAGAAATTAGAGGAAATGATTCCTAAGAGATCAAAGGAGCATCTGGAAGTGTTTCCAAAGGGAGGATCGACAGTCCAACAGCATCTAGAAGCCTTTAAAACGTAATGCCTTTACTCAGACTATTTCGATTTAAAAGTGGCGAATGGTGTCAAGGAGCTTAAGAAGCAACATCAGATTGGCAAACAGAAGCTTAGTATGACTGGGTTGATGAGTGTTAAGGCAGGTTTTGGACCAGCTGACACTAAGTTACACTTCAGCTATAGCTTGTGCCTGCCTAACCACAGTAGAGGCGTTTTTTCCACGATCCCACAAACAATTTGTGGCTGGCTGTGGCTCGAAAAAAGTGTTTCCGCGGTCGCTTTTGTGGCCCGCAAGTGCGTTTCCGCGACCAACAAGGTTTTTGTGGCTCGCTTTGTGGATCAACTTTGACAAACAATTGTCGAGGTGATTTCCGATTTTGTGGCTCAAATTTGGCGGGAAACTCAAAATTTAGCAGCAAATTTCAGTCGCTCTTACCAATTCAGTTGCTTTTGCAAGCCTTGGTTAGCTACTTTGGCCGACTCTGACTTTGGTCACAGCAAGTGGTTGAACTGGCACGAAAAAACTACTGTTTTGGCGAAAAATTTTAAGAAAAATCCAGAGTTTCTAAGAAAAAAAATCGACTACGGAAAAAAATCGGGGCGCTTCGCACCGACCCGGTTATTTTTTTACCGACTGGCCGACAACATTGGGGAGGGGCGCCCCCCTCCATACGTGACGCTCCTGCTCAAAATACGTTGTACCTGCTTAAAACCACCTCCTCTCTGTATACAGTGATACCAGCAACTTTTTCCTGTGACAAAATTGCACATACATTACTTCTTTCGGATATCTACTCGCAAAGTGGTCAACCCCTTTGCTCATCACCTGGATGCGTTTCGGCGGCGCTGGATTCTTAATTTTCTTCCATGAGGGCCTAACGCATCATCACTAAATAGTTAAAGAACCAATCGACCAATGAGGACCGTCGTACCAATAATGCCAATCCAACCTACTTCCGAATTGCATTCATTAATTCTTAAACCTGCAGACCCAAATTTCATGTGTACATTCTAGACCCACTAACGACACCACACTAATCTTTGCACTAGCCACGATTCACGATTATTACATGCGCATTATGCTCCCGACGAGTGTTCACGTTTCATGCTAGTGATGCGTAAAACCGGTTATCTGAATTTTGCCGAGTTTTTGTAAGAAGTAAATGGGACTCCGAAAAAGCTTAAATAGCCAAAGCCGTGGATAATTTGTTAAAAGCAGAGCATAGTTTTACAGTATTCAAATAGTTTTGAATACTTGAACATAAATGATATTGGAACATAAAGCGAGGTGTGCTTTAAATGCTTTAATAATATAGATCTGTAAGTTTAAAATATCAGCCCGTAACAGTTCGTTTGGCGAATATGGTCCATGTCTCCTTTAATTTTGACAAAAACGTTTTATGAAAAAAAAACAAGAATAACCCTTTATTTATTCTTGCTGGTACCGGTGGTGGATCGCAAGAAAGACAAGTTTGTGTCAGGCAGAAGCTGAAGATTGGATTAGGAATATGTCCAGGTTTTGCTATAGACAAAACGAACGTAAACTGCAGAACAAACCTAAGTTATAAGAGTTTCGGGACAACTTCCAAAATTCCAAGTCACAAAATTATCTATTATCCTTTGTTTAAACAACCAAGTCGGCCTGGCAAATTCTCCAATATTTCATAACTTGGAATGCTTTACAACTTCTGGCTCGTTTTTACTGGGAATTGTATGCATACACTATAGTTCCGGAACAAAGGAGTAACATGAACTTTTATAGGCATGGGAATTGCTATTCGGCCAATTACTCTTATATGCGTATTAGACTGAAGAGACGTAAGGTTCACTAAAACTGTCTAATTAAACAGGGTACAGTAGCTCAACAAGGAAAATTCAATGTACTTTTAGATGCTAATCTAGCCATTTATTTTTTCAATCAGTCAATCAAAAACTAAATAGCTTAAAGCTAGAATATGTCATTAAAAGCATTTTGCGAGACGTAGTCGAAGACATATGAAATACCCACAAATGACATTGAAAAAAAAATTAATATACTTTACTAGAAACATCTAAAAGAAAAGTCGGTAGAAAAAACTGTTGAAAAACTAACGAGAGGAATCTGCAATGGCATAGTTCCTGATCGTGATCTTGTTGTTGTATTTCTTTCTTTTTGTTTTCCATTATACTCGTGTCACATATAGGGGCAAATAACTGTTTAAATATAAAAACAAATATTCTATATGTAACTTATAATTAGGGTCTTTCGAATTTTCTAACACGGAGAAATTTTGCACTAAAGTTCCGTGAAGATCGTTGACACGATTTTAAATTTAAGGACTCTTGAAGAGAGAAAACCCGTCACATATTCATAGGGTAGAAGAGATAAAAAATCTGGCAGGATCCATAAGTGAAACTCACTTCTTGGCTCTCGACTTGGCTGCGATAACTATAATGAAACTTACCAAAGCGAATCGCGTGGTAATGATAAACAAGAAACCTATCATTTGACTAATGACTATTTCCCTTACGGCTCTTAAGCACGACTTTGAGGTTTGACAAAGTTGGTGAACCCGTCCTCTCCAAAAACAACTGAGACACGTCATTTTTAATAACAGTCGGTTTCTTTGCACTTTAATTTGAAACCCCCTCCCGTCCCAAAATATTAAGTGTTTTACCAAGATCGCGCGATCAGAATTTGTCCCGCATTGGACATATCATTAGCTTCGGTGCTAGGTATTTAGCACCAAAAAGTCAGCGCATAGTTCACTTCGCATGGTGCAATTCCTTAATGATGCAGCTTAGACTTCAGATTACGTTATTGTCATTAATTTTTTGTCTTTCCTTTCTTCGTTTTATGCACAGTTCTTTACTATGATGGGGAGTAAATCAATAATGATAGTTATAAATTATAACACCAGCACACCATGCACTCCCATGATATCAGTCCTATCCTACCCAGTGCCAAAATTTTCTGGTATCGCCCTGATGTTACAAGAGCCAGCCGTGCAGTAAAAACTGAGCCGTGCAGTAAAAACTGAGCTGCAGTAAAAACTGAGCCGTGCAGTAAAAACTGAGCCGTGCAGTAAAAACTGAGCCGTGCAGTAAAAACTGAGCCGTGCGGTAAAAACTGAGCCGTGCGGTAAAAACTGACAGTGTACTAGTGTTATAATCATTATCGCCCTTGCTTTTCTCAGGCCGGGGGGATAATATATAATAACCTTTCTCGAACAGGTATGTAACGCATATCTTCCTACGTCCCACAGGTAACTATATTATGACAATGACTTTTGTCAAGGTTGATACGAAATCGTATCATACTCCGCAGAGGTGCACTGAGCGGTTTACCTCAAAAACTGAAAGGTAGAAGCCGGCCTAAAAAAAAAAAATACTTTCAGAAAGAAAAAAAAAACATTGGTGAATAACCGGAATGAAGCTACATTGTAACCAGTATCAATTTATTATCATTTTTTTTCACAGAAGAGGCAGGCAGAGGCAGCCCCTAATGACTCCTTCGATAGTTCTGTGTGTCTGTAATCACCCCAAAATCAAGTACAACTTTAAATACGGGATCTTCTTCTACTTAAACTGTAAGTCGACCCCATACGGGTAGAGATGAAGAGGGTTTCCTGTTCAGCCTTGGACAACACTTCAAACGCAGACCCCTCGCCGTCGAGTGGTCCTGTCATTCCTGTCGACATAGCCAACAATAATAAAATCATTCTTCAAATCTCGACAAAAGAAATGTCCAGAAAGAGGGGTTACACAACTACTGAATGACGTACAGCTGTATGTAAGTAAAACTCCCCTACGTCTTTTGGCGGCAAAACGTTTACTCTTTCAGGGACCTTCAACGTTCTATCTTCTTGGTCTATATATTGAGTTTTCGTGTTATTTTGTGTTTATTTTGTTTTCTCGCCATGGCCCCATGGGCTTTTTTGGGATTAAATTCATTCATTCATTCATTCATTGTTTCGGAGTCTGAAACATTTAACAGCATATGACCAATCAGTGCTGCACCCGCCCCCCCCCCCCCCCCCCCCAATCCCAAGAAGCGAAAAGCTGAGAGTTTCCGCTTACGACGAGGGCTGAGAAGGGAATACATTTTCGTACATTTTTACACCTTGAGGACCGGCAAGGGCACCCGTCAGTAACTGAGACGCAACAGTAGCATACATGCACATACATACATTTGAACACATTCGCGTTTTCCATGCATAGCAGAGGAAGTTGCTTTGAACAATTCTCTAAATTTCGGACTACCTTGGTTTTGTTTTGTGCTTCTAAAACATTCAAATGGGAATAATAAATTGAGAAATCAATATCTGCTGAAACCTGAGAGCCAAGCTTTTCAGCTCTCTTAAGATCTAAGAATGGAATTAGGTTCTTATAATTTTATATCCTGTTTCTTTTTTACTGCTCTTTTTCTTCTTTTTCTTCCGACGGTCATGAAAGTAATACAAAACTGCTGCAATACTTCGGATATACTGCCGCCAATAAAAAAAATAATAGCTACAGATTCAAAACAGTTAACAGTGTGGCTTCAAGTCAACTTTATTTTACAACAAGACCAAAGGTTCCGATGGGATCCCAAAAATTGAATATTTGATCCAGACAAATAGGTTTTGTCTTCGCGAGATCCAGTGTTAAGGTCTGGAAGTGCATCCGATAAAACCAGAAAGGCTATTTGGCTACAATATTCACGACTAGAAACGAAGCATTTATTTCGACCATCCAAAAGTTCCCGGTTTCAGCCGGATTCCAGACGAACTATATATCCGGCAAAAAAAATTGTCATATACGAATTCAGCATCTGTTCTTGCCTGGTTCTTGCCCCCAAATCGGACTTCTAATCAACTACAACAAGTTCAGATATACCGCTATAAGCCATATCTATTTTGACGATACTGATCGAAACTTCCTGCTTTACTTCTGCCAAATTTCCGGTTTTGGCCGGATTCCGGGCGAACAAGTTGGCCGGGTAGAAAATGTGTTCTTCTTATCCCTAAATCGAGCGTCTAATCAACTTCCAATAAAACTGTTACTTTTAACAAACTTTCCGGTTTTGACCGGATTCTGGGCGAACTACTTGCCCGGCAAGAAAATGGTTTTCACCATCGTGTTCAGCATGTCTTCTTACCCCTAAATCAAACCTCTAATCAACTTCAAATAAAACTTTTATTTTTTACAAAATTTCCGGTTTTGGCCGGATTCCGGGCGACCTACTTGTCTGGCGAGAAAATGGTTTTCACCATCGTGTTCAGCATGTCATCTTACCCCTAAATCGAACATCTAATCAACTTCAAATAAAACTTTTACTTTTAACAGACTTTCCTGTTTTGGCCGGATTCCGGGCGAACTAATCGTCCGGTGAGAAAATGGTTTTCACCATCGTGTTCAGCATGTCTTCTTACCCCATAATCGACTATCACATTAGCTGTTTAAAAATATTTTGTTTGCCCCTTAATTTAAACCCCCTCCCCCACCCCTAAATATAGGCTACAGAGCCCATCTACGAACTTGACCTTACTCTTGACCCAAAGAATCCTCACACCAAGTTTCATCAAAATATCTCATTCCCTTCGAAAGTTACAGACCGTACAGACGGACAGACGGACAACTTTTTGCGATGTCATAGGTATCCGTCACTAACGTTTTGGGATCCCAAAAACTGTTACATATGCCTAGGATTATATATTGAAATATTGTCCAGGATTTAATTTTATCATATTCTCTAGTGCCGTTTGAAGTTAAGCGATGTCCGAAGTAACATACTTCTACTGTATATCCGTTGATCGGTATAATATTTCCAGGGGAAGTCACACAACTTCTGGGGTCCACAACGAACACGTGACAAAGTTAAAACGCGAATTCTCTCAAAAACACTGCGACAAATCAGGGATGTACGACAACAATCATGTGTGATAATTCATACTCGGCAATTTCGTTTCGACAAGTTTAGCCCTTTGGCAAGATCCACAAAACACAAGCAGTCAAACCAGGATGGCAAGCAAACCGCCCAGCATCATGTTGCACGAGTGTCCAATCCCTTGGAGTTTTGATAACAGGTGCTTCAGATTTTCTGCGGGTCACTCCTAGGTGCTCAACAACCCCGGGCTCGTCGGGTTGTTTTGACTGCATCGAAAATAAATTACAGGCCCTAGAGCGGTTAGACTTATAATTCGTTCAATATTTCTACTATTAGTAACTAAGGGTTTTTCCTTCGTTGACCGAACAGGTTTCGAAAGCTATGGTAGCTACAAATGCGAGCGCTTTAA